>CM029597.1:17006457-18206457 GCA_017311375.1 Mytilus coruscus
TTAACAAGCTGTCAGTAACTGCAGTACTCTCAAATCGTACTTTCTTGTTTATTTGACCTGTTGATACTAATTGTAATGCTTTTTGTTATTTAATGTTATTCAGGGTTATATCTGGTCTATATACCAGCTTTGATAAGTGTTTGGTATTACTTTAAATTTTCACTTCGTACTATGAACATCAAAATTATTTATTTTGTAAAATATTTCCTTTCTCTATTGGAACTGTACACGTATACCTAACAACAAAATTATTTTCATTTACCTGTGTTTAAAGTAATTGCAAATGGCTGATATGTTTGTTCGAGAATATTGTTTTTCTTAAATTGTTTAACATTTCATACCGATATAACATGTTACTTTTATTTCTCTTCCCTTAGTTTATTTATTTTGTATTTACATTGTATCATAGGTCAAATTTATTTGTTCAGTGTATGTTCACTGGTGTTAATATGTCCTTTGATTGAGTTAAGCTATTTCAGTTGATATTTTATAGTGTGTCTTTCTATGTTGTGATGTTACACTATTGTTTCAGAAAAAGGGTGAAGGTTTGGTATCATTAAAACGTTTAAACCCGCTGCATTTGTTTGCACCTGTCCTAAGTCAGGAATCTGATGTTCAGTAGTTGTCGTTTGTTGATGTGGTTCATAAGTGTTTCTCGTTACTCGTTGTTTATATAGGAGGGACGAAAGATACCAGAGGGACAGTCAAACTCATAGATTAGACTGTTGGTTTTCCCGTTTGAATGGTTTTACACTAGTAATTTTTGGGGCCCTTTATAGCTTACTGTTCGATGTGAGCCAAGGCTCCGTGTTGAAGACCGTACTTTGACCTATAATGGTTTACTTTTATAAATTTTGACTTGGATGGAGAGTTGTCTCATTGGCACTCATACCACATCTTCTTATATCTATCTACAAAGGTTACATAGAGTTTAAAACAGGTTTTGATTACATACAGTCGATAGTCAATGTAGACCTTATGTAAGTTAAGTGTTCATAAAACAAGATATTAAGAACGTGGATTGTTGTGAATATTTGTGGAAGTTACATATATTGAATAAATATGATTATAATAACACTGTGAATTAAGTTATTTTCCTATCTATATGACAAAAACTAAAAAATTGCTCCGTTACAAATATGAATAAATTCTATAGCCCTGTTGGACCATTTGTTTTCAGTGGATTTTTTGCTGATAAAATATTAATTTTACATCGGTTGATATATAGTACGGCTCATTTATTTAGCGCGAAAATAATTTTCACTTTTTACACAGATTTTTCTTACAAAGTCCTGCATTTTGTAGGACAAAATATTCATTTACATCATTTCGTTTTATCAGTTAGTACATGTACCAGTCCTGACTATTCATTTCCAAAATCACCCCATGTGTGACTGAGAATAGAAATAGGGTCACTCAGATCTTCACGTAAAACACTTGCCAAAGAAGGGCTTCTGTTTGGCTGTGCGGGATGTACAAGTACTCAGCCATGTCCATCTTCATCTCGGACGGCGTATTTTACAGGACCTACCTATTGTATTTATTGTGCATTTGTTCTCGTCCTGAACATGTATTCAATATTTGCCATTGGACGTTTATTAACATCAATCAATCAATCAATCATTTATTTTCAAAATCCTTTTTTTGGCCCATTGTTTTAACAAGCCTAATCGTGAAATCCATAGAACTCTCAAAGTTCTCCTAACCAGTTGATACAATTCCAAGGAATGGATTCAAGGTAATTGATACTACCCTATAAAGTCTACGTTTGGAATTGTTCCTCCACTAGATGCGCATTTCGACAATTAATGTCACTTTAATGATGTCCGAGAAAAAAAACTTAATACAACCATTGAAGAGCTGATAAAACTAAAATGGTTCCCAAGATGTAGACAAACAATATCTACTAATGTGATAGAAAATCAAATACGAAAATACATGAAAAGCATTGTATATAAATATTTATAATACATTCCATCAAGAATCACCACTATTCATTCAGAACTTTTTGTTTTTTTTTCTTGGGGGGGATGCTGCTTGTTATCTTTTTAATTAAAAATTAGAGTGAACAGAGTTTTAAAGCAGTTTTAATGTCTTTTTAAATTGTAGAAATCCATCACATATTTCCCAATTCTTTAAATGAATTTATTCTAACCTTAGAAATTTTGTAATAAAATACTAGTAGAACCGGATTCTAATAATAACTACAAATTTTGTAAAAAATACATACTCTTCCTACAAAAAGGAGGATGGTTATTCCAGGTTCCATCAGCTTTACAAGTTCGAGTTAGACGACTACCATACGTTGGTTTATAGCCTTTGATACAAGCGTAAGTAATTGTGTCTTGGTAGTTTGTACCAGTCTGGGCAGTTATTCTAGCGAACTTTACTTCTGCAAGGCCTCGACAAGCTACTATCTCTACAAAAGTATAAAACTCAAAAGTGTAGGTTGTTGAGTTAATTAGTGTGATATTTCGTTAAATGTTATTTTAAATAATTATGAATGATTGGCCTTTATAAAAACTCACACAAGCACTTCAAATAGAGTATGAATAATAGAACATATAGTTCACTCAAAACAGTTTAAAATTCCGGAACATGCTTTGGGTTTTCTTTTTTACAGTTGACAAATCCCAAAAATCAAACATTGATAGGGGATGATCACTGGAAAATCATTATTTCCTTGCACAGAATTTTTCACGGATGTTTGGATATAAACCAATTGATAGCTTTTTTTCGAAATATTGAAATAAACATGAATATGACTATACAAATGTATTTCAAATACACTTCACATAATAGAAAATCTGTATACATATATTTTCCATATTTTAAGCCTTAAAGCATAAACTATCTAATTTGATCATAAAATTGACAAAACCCAAAATTACAAATTGCTAGAGGATGGTCCCTGTTAAATCATTGTTACCTTACACATAACTATTATATAATGAGTTGTATTACTGATTTTTTAATATAAACCAATTAATAGTTTCTATTTTCATTAAAAAAATATGACTTTGATTATATTTGGAAACCAACTCATACTATAACAAATCTGCATACACATATTTTTTATAACTTTAGCTTTGACATGCTTAAAGAATGAAATATCTTATTTGATCATAATAATAAAACTTTTGAAATATCTTTTTACCGCAGACTGGAACACTTCCACTCCAGGTTCCATCAGCAATACATTGACGAGTCAGGCTACCAGACGTCAATTCATAGCCAGTGATACAAGCGTAAGTTATTGTATCTTGGTAGTTTGTACCAGTCTGAGTAGTTATTTTAGCGAAATTTACTGCTGCAAGGACTGGACAAGTTACTATCTCTGCAAAAGAATAAAACGGTAAAAGTTTGAGTTGTTTGATTTATTAGTGAGATATTTCGGTAAAATAATTATGAATGATGGGCCTCTGAAAAAACTCACAATAGCACTTCAAATATAGTATGAATAAAAGAAAGTAAAGAACACTCAAGACATTACACAGTTCGGGTACATATTTTGTTCTTTTTCTTTTTGGCAAAAAGTTGCCAACCTCACAAATTGCTAGAGGATGATCTCTGAATGATCATTATTTCCTTTCACAGAATTATAAACGATATTGATTATGGATGTTTGGATATAAAACAATTGATAGTTTTTTTTATTTTCAATTGAAATGAACAAGTATTTGATTATATATGGAAACTACTTCACACTATTGAATATATGTATACATATATATTCCTTAATTTAAGCAATAAGGGATAAAATATCTAAATTGATTAAAAAATTTCACAAAACCCTTAAAATATAAATTGCTAAAGAATGGTCCCAAGGAAATCATTGTTACCTTACACAAAATTATTCATAATGAGTTGGATTACGGATTTTTTAATATAAACCAATTAATAGTTTCTATACTTAATTGGAAAAAACACCAATTTGATTGTACTTGAAAACCACCTTATACTATCAAAAATCCGCATACACACATTTTTCATAACTTTAGTCTTAACATGCCTAAGGAATGAAATATCTTCTTTGATCATAATGATAAAACTTTTGAAAAATATTTTTACCGCAGACTGGAACACTTCCATTCCAGGTTTTATCATCCAGACATTGAATAATCCCTAATTGCTAGAGGATGATTTCTGAATAATCGTTAATTCCTTGCACAGAATTATTCAATAATATATTGATAGTTGATAGTTTTTATTTTCAATTGAAATAAACAAGTATTTGATTATATATGGAAACTACTGCGTACTATTGAATATATGTATACACATATTTTCCTTAATTTAAGCAATAAGGGATAAAATATCTAATTTGATCATAGAATTTGACAAAACCCATAAAATACAAATTGCAAGAGAATGGTCCCTAGGAAATCATTGTTACCTTACACAAAATTATTCATAATGAGTTGGATTACAGATTTTTGAATATAAACCAATTAATAGTTTCTATTTTTAATTGAAAAAAACAAAAAAAAAACGCGAATTTAATAATTTTTGGAAACCACCTCATACTTTCAAAAGTCCGCATACACATTTTTCATAACTTTAGCCTTAACATGCCTTAGGAATGATATATCTTCTTTGATCATAATAACAAAACTTTTGAAAAATATTTTTAACGCAGACTGGAACACTTCCATTCCCGGTTTTATTATCCAGACATTGACGAGTCAGGCTACCAGACGTCAATTCATAGCCAGTTATACAAGCGTAAGTTATTGTGTCTTGGTAGTTTGTACCAGTCTGGATAGTTATAGAAGTGAAATTTACTGCTGCAAGGTCCGGACAAGCTGATACCTCTGCAATTGAATAAAACAAATAAAAGTTGTTTGTAATAAAATTGAGAATGGAAGGAAATGGGGAATGTGTCAAAGAGACAAAAACTGACCAAAGAGTAAAAAAACAGCCGAAGGCCACCAATGGGTCTTCAACACAGCGAGAAAATCCCGCACCCAGAGGCAGACTTCAGCTGGACCCTTAACAAAAATGTGTACTAGTTCAGTGAAAATGAACTAAAATTAAAAAAAAATTAAAAAAACATTCAAGATTAACAAAGGTCAGAGACTCCTGACTTGGGACAGACGCAAAAATGCAGCGGGGTTAAACATGTTTTGTGAGATCTCAACCCTCCCCTATACCTCTAGCCGATGTAGATTAACAAACATACAGCAATACGCACAGTAAAACTCAGTTTAAAAGAAGTCCGGATCCGATGTCAGATTAGGTAACAAAAGAAACTTAGCAAAAGGACAATGATACATAAATTAACAAAGGACTACTAGCAGTTACTTACATGCCAGCTCCAGACCTCAATTAAACTGATTGAAAGATTATGTCTTCATCATATGAAAATCAAGCACAATCCCTCCCGTTAGGGGTTTAGTATCATACCATCATAATATATATGAGAAGAACATAACCCGTATCATGCCAACAACTGGTTTTAAAATAAATGTGTTTATTTCCGATGCAAAGACCCTACGAGTGAATCAATATTAATACCAAAATATGCCATCTTTAATGACCTGACAACAGTATCGTAACTATGGTCTGTTTTAAGGTTTGGTTACCTTTTGAGGTGAATGCCGACATTTTTGTGCTTTTTAAAGAGTATTGCCATAAATGATTGGATGTGAATTACCTGAACGTATAAGATGTCTGCATGTTGATTTATATTTATGAATGATGTCCTTGTACCGATTTAGTAAATGTTTTGACTAGTTTGTGATATCGAAAATCCTGTTGTAATAGGTTTTCAGTGATACAGAGATTTCTTTCGTTAAACGTTAATTTACAATAGGAAATGAAAAATCATCTCTTTTATCATAAATTTTTGTATTAAGCTTACCGTTAAAGATAAAGATATCAAGATCCAGGAAAGGGTAGTGTTCATTGTTAGTATTAGTTTAATTAAAAGTCAGTTAAGCAGGATAAATCTCTTGAGTGTACATACTGAAGTCGTCATTATTGCGAGAGCCAATATATCATCCAAATATCTAAAAGTGTTATTAAAGTTTTGTATCAGATGTTGTTTAGATGGGTCTTTGCTGATTTTAGTCATAAATTGTAACTCATAACAATACAGAAACAGGTCCGCAATAAGTGGTGCACAGTTAGTCCCCATTGAAATTCCGATAACTTGACGATATACGGAATCTCCATAGCGAACACAAATGTTATCTAGTAAAATTTCAAGGGCAGTTATAGTATCAAAGCAGGTCCAACTGACATAGTTCTTTTGTTTGTTGTTACTAAAAAATGACCTAAAAGAAATTGAACATATACATTCGCATTCTGACTTTTTAAATGCCCATTTAATTAGGTGTGTGAATTTTTTCTTAATACGATTATGAGGCAAAGTGGTATATAGGGTAGAAAAAGCAAAACAGATTCGAAATCACCAATATAAGCATGCAATTTATCAAGTACTTCAATCGAATTTTTGACACTCCAAAAGTAATTAATTCCACTATTTTCAAAGGCCTCATTTGAACAATTTATTACCAGGTTTTTGATTGTACCAAGGGTACTAGTAAGTAGAATAGACAGTTTAGTAGTGGAACAATGTCTTGAAGACGAAATAAATCTATATTTGTAAGGTGTTTTGTGCAGCTTCCGAAGCCAGTACATACTTGGAACTTTCATTGTATTTGGTTCTGCTTGTAAAGAGGTAGCTAAAAGTTTATCTTTGTTACAGATGTCATTTTCCGAAAATGGAATCAGTTGAAATGTTGGTGAATTAGTGATTTCCTTTTGCAGAACCTCAATGTAAAATTTACGTCAAACAATAATTATATTAATAGCAGCCTTATCAGCCGGGACAAAAAAAAACAATTCCTTGGCGAGTTCTTTTAGTTTATGTTTGATACGAGAAATAGGGCTATTATGGTTGTTGTTAGAAGTAAAATGTTCTTTAAAATATTGTATACGTATATAAACTATATTCATTACTAAAATAAAAAAAAGAATCTAAGGATTTCTTATCAGCTTTTTCTCGTTTTATCCGTTTTGAGCAGTAAGTACGGAGTGAGTCGTGGATGATGTTACGACACTCATTATTAATAGATGTTTCGAATAAGGAACTGTAAATAATTATGAATGATTGATCTTTGAAAAAAAACACATAATAAAATTGAGAATGGAAATGGGGAATATGTCAAAGAGACAACAACCCGACCAAAGAGTAGACAACAGCCGAAGGCCACCAATGGGTCTTCAATGCAGCGAGAAAATCCCGCACCAGGAGGTGGTCCTCAGCTGGCCCCTAACTAAAATTGTGTGCTAGTGGACGTCACACTAAACTCCAAAACATATAAATGAACTAAAATTAAAAAAACATATTAGACTAACAAAGGCCAGAGGCTCCTGACTAAACACTTCAGATAAAAGAAGAATGATAAAAAGTAAAACAACGGTCAAGACAGTGCAAAATTGCTTTTTTTGTACAAAACGTTGATAAATCCAACAAATCTCATACTGCAAGAGGTTGGATCTTGGAAGATTATTGTTGATTTGCACAGAATTATTTATGATATTGGCTATTGCTTTTTTTATATTAACAAATTGATAGTTTTTTTTTTAATTTATAATAGAGAGAAAAATGAATTTGATTATATTTGGAAGCTACTTTATACTATAACAAATCTGTAAACACATATGTTGAATAATTTATTCCTAAGCTATAAGGAATACAATATTGAGTATGATCCTAATAATGACATTTTCTACAAAGTTTTCTTACCGCAGACTGGAAGGCTTCCACTCCAGGTTTGATTAGCCATACATTGAAGAGTTAGGCTACCAGATGTCAATTCATAGCCAGTGATACAAGCGTACGTTATTGTGTCTTGGTAGTTTGTACCAGTCTGGGCAGTTGTTGTAGTGAAATTTACTTCTGCAAGGGGAGGACAAGCTACTACCTCTGCAAAAGTATAAAACTCAAAATGTTTGTGTTTTTTGATTTAAGAATTAGATATTTCGAGAAAGAATGTAATATTTGATAATGATGAATGATTGATATTTTAAAAACTCACATAAATAAAGGCAACAGTAGTATACCGCTATTCAATAGTCATAATTCGACTAAGCAAAGATAAATCCGGGTAACAAATTAAAACCGGGGGAAACACGTCAACTATATATAAGAGAAAAACAACTGAACAACAGAAATACTGAACTACAAAAAAAGCAAACGCCAACATACATAAAAACGAACTGTAGATAGCAACTGCCATATTCCTGACTTGGTACAGGACATTTTAAGTAAAAATGGTGGGTTGAACCTGGTTTTGTGGCTATCCAAACCGCCCGCCTATATGGTAATGTTAAAAATACCGCCAAAATGACAACACTACGCGAAAGGAATACACTACAAACACATGCAAATTAAAAATCAAGGAAGAATAATAGAAAATAAAAGCACTCAACACAGTAAAAATTCCGGTATATATTTTGTTTTTACATAATTTTCCTTGC
The DNA here is from genome assembly GCA_017311375.1 of Mytilus coruscus. Taxonomy (NCBI): domain Eukaryota; kingdom Metazoa; phylum Mollusca; class Bivalvia; order Mytilida; family Mytilidae; genus Mytilus; species Mytilus coruscus. The sequence goes on from CM029597.1 coordinate 17,014,948, forward strand.
ACAGAATTATTCATGATATTCGTTATGGATGTTTGGATATAAACATATTGATAGTTTTATTTTCAAGTAAAATAAACATGAATATATTATATATGAACACCACTTCATACTATAGAAAATATGCATATACATTTTTCCAAGATTAATGCTTTAGCCTTGAGGAAAAGAATATCTAGTACAATCCTTGCAAGAAAAAAAAATATACAAAGTGTTATTACCGCAGACTGGAACACTTCCACTCCAGGTTTTATCGTACATACATTGACGAGTCAGGCTACCAGATGTCAATTCATAACCAGTGATACAAGCGTAAGTTATTGTGTCTTGGTCGTTTTTACCAGTCTGGTTAATTATAGTCGTAAAATTTACTACTGCAAGGTCCGGACAAGCTAATACCTCTGCAATGGTATAACACCAAAAAAAGTTGTTTTCATTTATTAATTAGATATTTCATGTAAGGAATTGTAAATAATTATGAATGGTTGATATTAGAAAAAAAAAAAAAAAATCACACAAACACTCCGATTAAAAGAAGAAAGATGGAAAATAAAACAACATCCAAGACATTACAAAATTCCTCTCCATATTTTGTTTTTTTACAAAAAGTTATTAAATTGAACAAATCCCAAACTGCAAGAGGATGGATGCTGGGAGGTTATTGTTGACTTGCACAGAATTATTTATGATATTGGCTATTGGTTGTTTTATATAAACAAATTGATAGTTTTTTTAATTTTCAATAGAGAGGAAAATGAATTTGATTATATACGTCATTTCTGGAATCATGTCTTTAACCGGAAAAGATCGTCAATTTCACACGCCTTTATGACGTCATTTACCAGATAGAAGGCGCGCCTGTATCCCTACTCTATTAAAAGTTTCCAGCACTTTCATAATCGTCATTCTGTAGGGTAGTATGGAAATAATTTATGTTCCGTAAGTACGTAATCTTGATTCCCGTACGACTGAGGGAGGGTTATCATCTTATTAGATTTTAATTTCCCAAATATTTTGTGCAGAATAAAATCAAATTTTTCACCCGTTTGCTCAACATGTGTTGGATGTGACGATGCCTACATTTTGTCACGTGGTGATGGAAGTCGCGTGACAGATTCAACTAAAACCGTATCCCGGAACTGCAGTATTTGGAAGCTACTTCATACTATAACAAATCTGCAAACATATATTTTGAATAATTTATTCCTAAACTATAAGGAATAAAATATTGAGTATGATCCTAATAATGACATTTCTACAAAGTGTTCTTACCGCAGACTGGAAGACTTCCACTCCAGTTTTCATTAGCCATACATTGACGAGTCAGGCTACCAGACGTCAATTCATAGCCAGTGATACAAGCGTAAGTTATTGTGTCTTGGTAGTTTGTACCAGTCTGGGCAGTTGTTGTAGTGAAATTTACTACTGCAAGGGGAGGACAAGCTACTACCTCTGCAAAAGTATAAAACTCAAAATGTTTGTGTTTTTGATTGATGAATGAGATATTTCGAGAAAGAATGTAATATTAGATAATGATGAATGATTGATATTTGAAAAACTAACATAAATAAAGGCAACAGTAGTATACCGCTATTCAATAGTCATAATTCGACTAAGCAAAAATAAATCCGGGTAACAAACTAAAACCGTGGGAAACACATCAACTATAAGAGAAAAACAACTGAACAACAGAAATACTGAACTACAACAAAAGCAAACGCCAACATACATAGAAACGAACTGTAGATAGCAACTGCCATATTCCTGACTTGGTACAGGACATTTTAAGTAAAAATGGTGGGTTGAACCTGGTTTTATGGCTATCCAAACCGCCCGCCTATATGGCAATGTTAAAAATACCGCCAAAATGACAACACTACGCGAAAGGAATACACTACAAACACATGCAAATTATAGATCAAGGAAGAATAATAGAAAATAAAAGCACTCAACACAGTAAAAAATTCCGGTATATATTTTGTTTTTTTACATAAGTTTCCTTGCACAGAATTATTCATGATATTCGTTATGGATGTTTGGATATAAACATATTGATAGTTTTTATTTTCAAGTAAAATAAACATGAATATATTATATATGAACACCACTTCATACTATAGAAAATATGCATATACATTTTTTCCAAGATTAATGCTTTAGCCTTGAGGAAAAGAATATCTAGTACAATCCTTGCAAGAAAAAAAAAATATACAAAGTGTTCTTACCGCAGACTGGAACACTTCCACTCCAGGTTTTATCGTACATACATTGACGAGTCAGGCTACCAGATGTCAATTCATAACCAGTGATACAAGCGTAAGTTATTGTGTCTTGGTCGTTTTTACCAGTCTGGTTAGTTATAGTCGTAAAATTTACTACTGCAAGGTCCGGACAAGCTAATACCTCTGCAATGGTATAACACCAAAAAGTTGTTTTCATTTATTAATTAGATATTTCATGTAAGGAATTGTAAATAATTATGAATGGTTGATATTAGAAAAAAAAAAAAATCACACAAACACTCCGATTAAAAGAAGAAAGATGGAAAATAAAACAACATCCAAGACATTACAAAATTCCTCTCCATATTTTGTTTTTACAAAAGTTATTAAATTGAACAAATCCCAAACTGCAAGAGGATGGATGCTGGGAGGTTATTGTTGACTTGCACAGAATTATTTATGATATTGGCTATTAGTTGTTTTATATAAACAAATTGATAGTTTTTTTTAATTTTCAATAGAGAGGAAAATGAATTTGATTATATACGTCATTTCTTTAACAGTGCGCAGTTTTAACGCATGTTTCTAACGACGAGCGCCTTTACAACGATCGCTTTGAGGGTCTTCTCAAAAGTAGTGTTGACGACATTGGAACGCGGACGTGTCTGAAAGCACCCTTTCCCAATGTCAACAAACGATGCAAAACTTTCTTCAAAAAGGAAATACCGTCAGAAATATAGAGTGGTTTGTTCATTTTCACATTAAAGGACATAAATATACATGATATGAGCATAACATTAAAACAGAAATTATAAATATTGACATGTACGACGGTATCTGACCAGTGCGTTCGCTCCGAAAACACATTCTCACACTACACGTTCGATCCTTGGGTCCGTTCGAACAATATTTTCATTTAAATACCGATTGAATTAAAGATGTCTTTTAGATGTATATATGAAAATATTTTGTCAATGACGCAATGTTTAACCGTAAACAAAGGATAGCGATGTAAATAACTGCATGTCACCGTACGGCTTTAAAAAACAAGTAAAACCCATATAGTATGCTGTAGTATAAAGGCATCGGGGTTCATCTGAACGCTATCCGTTTGGCGTATTATAAAATTTTGTTACTGCCATAAATCTCTTTTACTTGAAATATCTTCATTTCCAAGTATTGGTAGGATTTTATTCTGGAGTATGTGAAATATTTTCTCACTGCAAAATTTTGATAATAGTTTTGAACTATGACAATTTTCAAGTAAAGACTAAATACATGACAGTCACACCTAACATTTTATTTAAAGATTTATATACTTTATCAACTCATGGGCACAAAAATATCTAACAAATTTTCTCGTATCATAATTCTATGAATTCCGGAACTCTAGTCCTTTAACATAAGACCTCAGGGTCAATGTTTTCTATTTATGATTTTTCCTTTTACTTATTTTGCTATTTTGTTAATTGTCTATTTTGTGTTTTATCTATCAATATGCCAACCGAGTTCGCATTAAAAAAGAGGAAACATCAGCGTAAAATTTAAATAATTGAATAAGAATGTGTTATTATAATAGACTACCGGAACTCGAGCAAAACATTTCACTAAATTGATTATTTGTTTTACGCAGAAAAAAACCGACACTTCAATTATTTGCTGTTTTCCACCTTTGATCATGTAGATGAAAATTGGTCAATAGTAACCTGGACCTAGAATTCCGACCTACATTGTATATCGGTCTATGCTATTATCCTCAATGCCGCATGCTTTGCGGAGCGGAGAGCGCAATGTATTTGGTCTGACCAAGTCGGGATTTAGCGTATTACACCCGAAGTCTACCGGGCAGTTCCAAACACTTCCAGCTAAAGGCTTTATATATAAACAAAATCTATACTACTTACTAGGTTCAGGAAAAGTTGGGATTGTAATTTTAAAACTCGACCCAGTACACAGGGACGCTATATTAGTCGGTGATATTGGCAAACTTTAACTTCTGTCTTAATTTTTGACATGCGTTTTTTGAAGGAAGCTAATAACATGAATAAGGAATGTTCTTGATTTTAAAAAATGTGAAAGTGGAGTGTGTCATTGCGGCAAACAATATGAATGACAATTTTCTTAATGATGTGTGGACATGTGTTTGACCCACCTGCTGCAAAGAAAAGTAATTATCGGTCTATGATGATAATAAGAAGGCAGTGGCTATTTTGCCGGCACCGGCAAAATAGGAAATTGCTATTTTGCCGGCTCTGATTAGAATATCCTTATTCAAACCGGCAAAATAGCCTATTTATATAGAAATGGCTATTTTACCGGCACCAGCAAAAAGTGAATTTGTTATTTTGTAGGTTCTTTGTAAAGAGTGAAATTTAATATTTTATTTACTTTTGAAAGTACTATGACAAATTATGTGCACTGTCAACATAAAATAAAATAATTACTGATTTAACAGTAACGGTATGGGTTTTGATCATTGCTGAAGGCCATACGGTGACCTATAGTTGTTATCTTCTATGTAATTTGGTCTCTGGTGGAGAGTTGCATCATTGCAAATTATACCACATCTTCCTTTTTTTTATATTTCATTGTGAAAAGTTTATTTGAGGGTCACCTTAGACCTTGAATATCGCAGTTGTAATATATATGAAAGACCAACGTAAACTTGATGTACCAAATTTGAAAATGGTGAGTAGACAGATTTGTTGGGATTACAACGATATTGCTTTCAACCACGATAGCTGTGAACACAAAATATGGAAATAAGTTTTCTTAAAAAACAATGCTTCCAAGGAAAAGGTGTGAACTGTTAGGACTTGTTCCAATACAAACAAGAAGTATTAGGATAGATCACATATTTTTCAAGTTGTTAAGACATATTCTTAGATACATCTGCATGTATGGCAGTCACACCTTTCAACACATTTTTTTGTGTTAACAAGAGTGCACAAGCTGAAATGTCTCACCTGCTTTACTAATCATCATTGTTGATTGATTTTATGTTGATATTCTTAAGATAAAGTTTTAGTACAAGTATAAGAAAAATTAATATTATCAATTATCAATAATCATGAAAATGAGGCCAAGGTCAGTTAAACCAATGCAAGCCAGCCTTACAGTGGCAGATCCAGAAATTTTCATAAAGAGGGGCACTGACTGCCTAAGAGGGTCCCGCTCCAGTCATGTTTCAGTGATTTCCTTTATAAGCAACCAAATTTTCCCACAAAAGGGGGGCACCATGGGCCTCCCTAAATCCACCTCTGTTACAATCATTTCTTAAACCAATATTTTGAAACATATAGTATGCAAGAAACAGACAAAACCATGAAAATGAGGCTAAGTTCAGATAAAACCTGCAAGACAGGCATATTTGTTTTCCATTCATTATTTTGTACATATATCAGGCTGTTAGTTTTCTCATTAGAATTGTATTACATTTGTCATTTCGAGGCCTTTTATATCGGACTATGCAGTATAGGTTTTACCCATTGTTGATGGCCCATATGGTGACCTTTAGTTGTTTATGTTTGTGTCATTTGGTCTCTTGTGGAGAGTTGTCTCATTTACAATCATACCACATCTTCTTATTTAATATTTCAATACATTTATTTAATAATCATTCCATACACCAAATATAGTACACAATGTAGCATATTAAAAGAGGACTTACCATTGACCAATGAACCATGAAAATGTGGTCAATGACAACTGCCAGACAGACATGTACTCCTTACATTTGTGAATCATTGCATACATCAAATATAATAGTTTATCTACTTCTTTTAGTATTAGAAAACAGACAAAACACAAAAACTTGACATTGACAAATGACCTATTGCTAACAGTATCTGATAAACAACCTATAATGGTTATTTTTATAAATTTTGACTTGGATGGAGAGTTGTCTCATTGGCACTCATACCACATCTTCTTATATCTAATCAGGTAACTTTAACCTTGATCACTGATCCATGAAATGAGGTTGAAATCTTTGTTGCAATCTCTATCAATTTGAGTGCATATCTAATTTTACAAAACCATATTTATCTGATTTCAGTAATCTTGATCATTGTGATACAAAATGTAGGTAATGAGGTTGTCAGTTGGTGAGACACAAGTTTTCCAGACAATATATAATTCGTTTGATTGTTTTGTTTGGTTGCTGTCTCATTGAACAAAACTATATATTTCATTTCTCCTTTTATCCCAAAATATAACTTTTGAAATATAAAATGAAAAGCATATGGATGGACAAAAATGCCAAATGATGTAAAATAATTCAAGTGACCATTTGGGTCAGGGGTTGGTGAGTTAAAGGATGATTGAAAGGCATGTGCATTTACCACAACGGTCACTTGGTATTATGATTTCCAAAATCTACAAATCTCATTAGCTACATTTTGTAATAAAGACAACTGCATATATTGCAGTTTGCATATCTCAATGTATCTTGAATCATGTTTGCAGCAAATTTCACTCAAGCAGCAAAAATAAATTAAAACAGCTCTATTAAAGTTCATTTTTGAAACATTTTGAATTTTATTCCTCAAATGTCTGAGATAAAATTTATAACTCCTTTGAATGGCAATGCAAAGTTATTTTAAACTGATTATCAAAATAAAATATTGTACCCTCCCCTACAAACCCAATAAAAATAAAAAATTAAGAATATTTGGTCATTTGATCATTTCATAGAGTAAAAGGCTTATATATACATGCAAAAGGAACTGACACGAAGAGAGCACGATATCATGATACGTGTAAATGAAACACGAAAAACAATTACCAATAGGTCAAATATATAATATCCAATACAGCTTTATTCAATACGATTTTCAAATTCTACACACAAATATGATAAATGTGGCTCTTTTTTAAATTGGTATGAAAAGTTTTGCATTAACGATTTCATCTCACATAATGTCCCTTTATTGTAGCGATAAATTAACAAAACTTCAAGTTATTTGGTTTGAAAGTAAAATGTGCGTCAACGACGATTTTTGGTATTTTGTCTAATAAATGGAGAAAGGATTGTCTCTGCATCTTACCTGTTATAGAGGGAAAAGTAAAAGAAAACCTCAGTTTGCAAAACAACACATGTACAGTCACGAAAACAATCAAACAAATTAAGTGGTTGAGAAAATTATAGTTTGCATTTTTATCATGGCAAATAATGAAAAGTCATTAATTTTAACATGAAGCAAATTTGCACAAAACTCCACATAGAAATATTAAGAATAAGCAACACGAACCACACCTCAGACAGTGGGTTAACGCATGTGATTCGTACGTGTAAGCAGTAGTTGTTCCAATAGTGAAAAACGTCGTACTTGTCCTACAGCCATCTGGTTCATATTAATATACATTACATTGCATAAAACTCTTCATGAAACAGATTTTGTTTTGTTCCACTGGTATTTTGATGTCCCTACTATCAGACTTTGAATTATATATTGAAAACGATGATAAACCTTTAAAGCAACGTTTTCAATGTATAGCTAAAAGTATGTTAATAGGGACATCAAGTTTGTAGTATGTTGTAAAAAGGAAAATAACAAAAATACCGAACACCCAGGAAAATTCAATTATTTTAGTTTTCACAGTTGACTCTTACAGTAGGTTGTTTCACAGTAAGTCTGAAGGCCGCTTTTGATTTGTGATAAAAAGATGATAACAACTTGAAAACAGGTTTTGAATTCCACTTGACAGACCCAGCAATACCACATTTTTGTAAGGAAATATATCCATTAGCGTGAAGGAATATCAAGTCCAACATCATTGGTTGAAAACTCAAATGAACAAATTAGAGAGAATTCATTCAGTTAAAAATTCCAAAAGCATTACTTTTTCTTATTAAGTTCGAATAGAAAACAATATGGAAAATTCTATGCAAAAAATGTGAAATCAATAATTTACTTAAATATTGTTTATTCAGTAAGTTACCTGTAACTGTCGAAAACACCAAGAGATGAATGACTACTGTCATCGAATTATAAAGGAAAATCTTGAAATTCATTCTGAATATCTCCGTAGAAAAATCTCATCTGGCTTAAGAACTTTAACCAGAAAAGTGTGGTATACCAGATGCGACACTCATTATGATCGGAGTTCAAAGGTGAATCTGAACATATGTTGACAGAACTCTACATGTCTTTTTTTATAATAATTTTATCATTAGTGCGAGTTAAAAATATGAATAAGAATGATGAAATTTTTTTTGAAGGAAACTGAAAAAACAAAAAATGCATTAAACATAGATGAAATATTTCCCGATGAATAAATAAGTTAAACAAATAAAATGTGTTTTGATAACATTAAACTACTGTATTTCTAAATAAATATCAAATCATATTTGAAAACAAAAATCAGTTTAACGTGCATAAATCTAAATTTGAGTTCACTGACATCCTTCTACTTTAAACGATACTCTGAGTGCTTTGAAAATATTCAAACCAAAAGTTCAAATTTTCATATGCAATATATGAAAATGAACATGTAAATGTAACTTTTAAAGATAGAAGATTCAACAACTGCCAAATCAAAAACAACGAAAATACAAACAAAGGTTTACAAAAACACAATAAAGTAAAATAAAGATATAAGCAACAGGAACCACAGCTTAAACAGTGGGTTAACTCATGTGTTTCGTACGTGTAAGTAGTTGTTGCTCCACTAGTGAAAATCGTCGTTCTACTCATACAGCCATCTGATTCATATTAATATATATTGCATTTCCTTAAACCTCTGCATGCTACAAATTTTTTGTTTCACTGGTATTTTGATGTCCCTACTATCAGACTTTGAGTTATATATTGAAAACGTTAATAAACCTTTAAAGCAACGCTTTCAATATATAGCTCGAAGTATGTTAAAAGGGATATCAAGTTTGTAATTGTTGTAAAATTAAATAACAAAATGACCGAACTTCCCAGGAAAATTCAGATCGGAAAGTCCTTGATCAAATGGCAAATTCTAAGGCTCAAACACTTAACAAACTGAAAACAACTGTATGTATGTGTACGGACAGGTGTGTAATTGTAACGCTACACGCGTGTTTCGTCTACATCAGTGACGTTAGAATAAAAAAATATAAGGCCAAATAAAGTACGAAGTTGGAGAGCATTGAGAACCCAAAATTCTGAAAGATTTTGCCAAATACAGAAAAGATCGTCCATGATGATTATGCTGTTACACTAGTTTAATGTCTTTAAGGTCAAGGAGTAAAATGGACAATAATACCGACTTTTTCGGAAAAAGTCATGTGCACATGAGTCCCAAAACACTATTTAAAATGTGTTCCTTGTGGTAATAGACGTTATATTATTAGTTGAAACACCATTATTTTTCAAAAAATATATAAAGCGGCTTTTAAGAACTATATTAAAATAAAATCAACAGGAACTCTTTCTTAACTTTCGTGAGCTGGATGAACGCATTCGCAAAGAACTAATGTCAGTTATGGTTTTTGTTTTAGAAACCAATTGTAGTTTATTTGTTTGTGTCCAATATTTTAATCTTCGAACAAAACAATACACAAATCTTTTGAAATTGGTTGTTGTAATTCAAACAGCACAACATTTTTATCACAATTACATAATCAAAATGTTATGTTCCAATGCAATTACACTCTAGTACATATAGGTCAGTAAGGGCACCAATTCGGACGTCTTTGATACGAATCATGCCGTCTAATGAAAAATCAATAAAACAACATGCCACTCATAACAGGTCAATTAGCGATGAAATAAAACGTTCTAGCAGATCATCTGCCAAAATAGACTACAACCTACAGAGTGAAGATTGAACAACCAAATAGTTTAATCGGTGTTTCCGATGTCGGGAGAAACTACAAAAATTGTTTGCCTCAATACAAAACGAATAGAAACCACTGTTTTGTGATTGGATATCTCATTCAAATGCTCTAGCAGAAGATGCTCTGTAAATATAATGAGAAAATGTGGGCTTATGCATTTCTACCAATATGTCAAACGCTCAACCATCACCCTAACCTGGGACAGTGGTATAACAGCACAACATAAGAAAAAAACCTGTAAAAATCAGTTGGAAATGGATTGGCTCGTCAAAATGGCACAAGCATTTAACAGCTTAAACAAAGACAAAATACAAAAAGTACCTATATAAGAGTACTCGCAGTTACTGAAAATTAGTTCCACTTAAAGTTAAAATCATGCTTTCTCGAACCATTGTTTTAACAATTCACATTCATACAATTTTGCGAACTTTTCAACTTCATGCGGTTTTTATTAACTTTTGACTCTAATACATATTTTTTGTAACATGTTATGTTAGGGTTTACGTAGCTATCGATTACATTAGATCGATTTAAACATTCATATCGTGTATGTAACACTGTTAGACTGTTGTCTCTCCCGAGGAAGGGGGTCAAGTCTAAAAAGACCCTTTTCCGACACAGTAGACATGAACCGCTTGAAGCTTCCCGTTTGATTAAACATTAGCGAATATGGACTGAACAGATAAATCAGTGCTTCTGTACTGACATAACTTATAACAGATTCTTTTTTAAATTACTCCTTGATAGATTAAAAAATTACTGAAAAAATTTAAGAGTGCACCTTCCTCAGGGAAAGCATTTTTATTTTAAATGTTTGAATTGAACGTTCCTTATCAAGGTAATACAAGAAGGCGCTTTTATTTATAAAGTGTTATTTTCATTCAGGGTGAATTTGATAATATTTTACCATCTCCAAGTTAAAAGCACAAGGATGTGTTTTTTACCGTCTCTGCAATCATATTTACCAAAACGTGTATGACTTTTAAGCCTTTAGGAGACTCTTGGTCATTTTACTAACGGCTTGATAGCGAAAGAATAATGGAATCCTATTTCGGATCTTTATCTTAAACATCTTCATATTTTCGCGAGAGAGATAGAGAGAAAACAGCCTAGAGAAAATAAAATTCACCGAGACACTACGCGCAGGTAGTTTCTTCTTAAAACCGACAGGATTGGTGAAAAGACACACTTTCAGCACATACCGGGCGATGGTGAAGTATCAACAATGTTCATCTGATAAAAGAAACTGCACGAAACATTCACTATCTATAAAATAATAATAAAAAAACACACAGGATAATCATATTTAAGGTATAAATATGAAATAAATGACACGTACTTTGTGAATTTTTCGCAACAAGTATTCTACTTTCACTACTTGGATAGGTGCTTGGACCATATTTGAGAGAGAGAGAGAGAGAGAGAGAGAGAGAGAGAGAGAGATAACATGTTGGACAATATAAAATCATAAGTCAAATAATAAACAAAACAGTGCAGAGAAAATAAAGATTGAGCAACACGAACACACCAACAAATAAGGGTGAAGTCAAGTGTGCGGGAAATGTAACAATTGAGAAAAAGAGCACGGGATTAAGATTATGACAAAATGATTATATGTGTGGTCATATGTCTGACATATTGCATATCAGTCAATCAAATCATGATGGCGTCCATAAAACTTTCGAACAAATGACTTCAAATTTACCAATTGATCGTAATGTAGGGAACTTCTTGACAAATAACGATGAAAAATTTTGTCACATAACGTTTAAAAAGTCTGTTAACATTTATTAACATTGTTATTTTCAATATACTAGTAATTGTTGACATGTATACATCATGTACATGCACAATCATTAATTGATCAGCTCCATATTTTCATAATTTTATATCAATATTCTTCTCTTCAGTGTTTTTTTATATGACTCAATAATCTATTCATCATTGGGACATGTAGGTACATGTACAGTAGGTCCTTTGATCTAATCATCTTGGATTTTTTTATGGATTTTGACAGCACTTAGCATATAGTTCCAAATTATAGTTTATCTTGGCTTCTTAAGTGGATTCTGAACACATTGCATATAGACACCAAGTGTAGATGATCTTGGGTTCTCATATGGATTCTGACAGTACTTTGATTATACATGTAGTTCCGAGTATTGTTGATCTTGGCTTCTAATGTTGTTGTTAAGTTTAAGCACTTTACATATATAGTTCCCAATTGCAAGACAAGATGATCCTGACTTCTCATGTAAATTATGTCGGTACTTTGCCAATAGTTTCCAAGTAAAATTGAACATTCCAGGATCTTTTACAACAAATCATAATAACCAATAAACTGCTTCGCTGAGCGCAGCTGGATACAACAGCAGATGTCCTACCCTGAAAAGTTGCGGCCAAAATGGACACATTATACGCGCTTGATACAGGTCTGAATTTGGATTGTAATTAAATATTTGACACATAATAGGTTTCTGACACAGAAGGAGTGTAGCCAAAGAACTTAAAATTGGTTATATGATTTGAATTTATATTCAATTTTTTGCTTTTGTGTAATACACTATGCTGTTGAAAAAAAAATATTTGAAGAAATTTTCTTTTTAATTTCTGAAATCTGAAATGAGAAAAATTGTAGCCCCCACAAATTCTTATTAATAACATGTACCCCCAATTGTTTTCAACTCCCCTTTAATCTCAATTCAAATTTATAATGGAGTTTGCAACCATAACTACTCATTTAAATACATCATAAAATATTAAAATATTAAATGACATACAGTCATGGTTAAAATTAAATAATTAATAGTAACTTCTAATCAAAGAGCTGATAGCTCTGAGGTGGAAGAAGGTGAATAAATTAAAGGTAACTTGAATTACCATAAAAGCAGCCCCACTAACCCAGCCTGCTTTGTTCCATTATTGCTATGATGTATTTTTTCTTCAAACAAGAATGTGTCATAAGTACATGGATTTCAATCTATACAATCATTTTCTATGTTCAGTGGACCGTGAAAATTAGGTAAAATCTTTAATTTGGCAGTAAAATTAGAAAGATCATATCATAAGGAACACATGTGTACTAAGTTTCAAATTGATTGATTTCAACTTCATTAAAACTACCACGACCATAAACTTTAACCTGAAGCAGGACGGACGGACAGACCAGTAAACATAATGCCCATAAATGGGGCATAAAAATAGTAAGACTTGTTACATACCTGCCAACTTTTGAAATTTCCCATGGGGGTTTTAGTGTGCGACAACAATTTTAAAGGTTACAATTTTAGCGAAGTATTTTGCACGATCTGGATTGTCTTGAAAAGTGTCACATTTGTATGATGAGCTTACATGCCTTTTCTTAAGTCTGTTTGCATGATTTAAGTTTAAAATCAGTAGAAAAGATGAACATGTAGCTAGCAGATCTAGACCAGGGTTTATTTTCTTGTGTAAGAATATTAGATGCTTGTTGAAATTTCCAATTTTGAATTATGCAAAGATGTGTCACCCTCATTAGAAGAACATTACAACCCACTGTAAAAATGAGCACCTCTATATTCATATTATTTGATGAAACTTTTCCCAAGAACTATGCATCTATCAAGTATTAAAGTGTCAAAACATGTCAACAGAATTTTGTGATGTTTCTAAACTTATATATTCTTTATTAATTTGACCCTCATTTAGAAAAGTTGTTCCAAATATAATGAATTTTCCCACTTTTGAGTTAAAAATCTTAAAAATTTTCTTTCTTTTTTTTTCAACAGTAAATGACCCTTTTTTAGGGACAATCCTCATTTAAGGGACACCACTCATAATGGGTGGGGGTGGGGGGTCCCAACCTGTTTGTTTGTCTTTGTGAAAAAAGAATAGTACATTGTGCTGTAAATGATTTAATTGAATACAAAAATAACATATGTTACAAAAAGTATAATGTCAATAAATTAGTGAAAAAATACTATTTATTATCTTTATGGTAGTACTGCATCATTGAATTTGGTCAATCAGTCATGCTTTTATCCTTAAGCTGTGTAAGAACCTCCAAGGATTTGTATAGTGTATACAAATCCTTGGAACCTCCTTGCAGATGAAAATTCACATGCCATGTTCACGATTTTACAACTTCTTCTTCTTCTTCTTCGTATTTCCTTCCAATTAGGAACACCAAGTAGAAACGGAGTTGTTTTCACTTGTATTATTTAAAAGTATTTTTTTAAAGTACTAGATGAAAACAACACAAGTTCAAAATCTAGCATGTTAGAATAATCTTCAGAGAAAACGTTTTTGATTGGCTTATTAATTTGATCATGAGAAACACAGAATTTGATTGGCTGAACACTATTGTTTTACCTTGGGAACAAAATAAGGAACAGATGATTTTCACTAAATCGTGTTTTAGAGCTTTTTTAACGATACCCTTGATATCAATATTTTTTAATAAATGCAAGGACGTATTATAAAACGTTGTGTAAGATAAGAGTGAAGAGAATGAACACAGGGTGAACGTACTATACGGGCGAAAGAACTCAGGACGAACAGACCAAGGGCGAACATGTAAACAGGGCGAGTTGTCCCAATACCAAATTCACGCATGGGTACTACAAATATCTACATTAAAACATCCGTTACAAGTAAACAAATAACGTTCATGTAGATGAGATGAAATCTAATAAATTACATAAATAAAAGGGTAAATATTAACGATAGTGATTGTTTTACAATCCTAATTTACAAATTAAATGATTCAGATGCTTAATCATGTGTAAAAATCGGTGTCAAGAATCGGAAGTTATGAAATTGTAATACACAGAAACGGATGCGGCATACGGAGGTGGTTCAATGATTTTAAAGTCGGCACCATAGGCCTTCAAAAGACTTGAAGTCTTCTTCCACCAAAAATATTTGAAGAAATTTTCTTTTAAATTTCTGAAATCTGAAATGAGAAAATTGTAGCCCCAATTTTTTCAACTCCCCTTTCCTTATTCCAAAATAATCTCAATTAAAAATAAATTTACAGCTAATCATCTCAAGACAATCATCATTTCTTAATACATAATTTACAAGCAGTGTAAGGGAGGTAATCAAACATATATATACAACAGTATTCTTTAAATGGATTGGATTACCTCCCTTACACTGCTTTTAAATTGTCTAAATTGTCCTTTAACCATAAAAACCCTTGTTCTTTCCCCTTTTTTGCCCCTAATTGCTAAATGGTTTGAGCCATAACCCCCCATAACCATCCCTTTGTTGTATGGAAACTTGTGGTATAATTTCAAATTCATACACATAAACACAAACACATAAGTTATTGTATGGAAACTGCAAAAATGCTTATTTGGGCCCCTCTTTTGGCCCCTAATTCCTAAACCTTTGGAACCATAACCCCTAAAATCAATCCCAACCTTCCTTTTGTGGTTATGAACGTTGTGTTAAAATTTTATTGATTTCTATTTACTTATACTAAAGTTATTATCCCGAAACCATCTGTCTTCGGACGACGCTGACGCCGATGACGACGACAACGTGATTCCAATATACGACCACAAAATTTTTAATTTTAGCGGTCGTATAAAAACTGCATAATTTCCTTACATTACTAACTCAGGGGTAGCAACCCAACAGCACGTTGTCTGATTCATCTAAAATTTTGGGGCAGATAGATCTTAACCTAATGAACATTTTTATCCCATGTTAGATTTGCTCTAAATGTTTAGTTTCATTGATATAAGCCAGAAAATGTATTTTACCCTATGTTCTATTTCTAGCTATGTCTGTCATGTTGAATGGCAGGCAGGGTCATCAGACGCATTTTTAAACTAGATACCTTTATGATGATTGTGGCCAAGTTTGGTTAGGATTCATTGGGCCAGGTGAGCTAAAAATGAAGAATTTAAAATTACATGCACAGCAAGTATAAATAATGATTTTGTTTTGTATGTTGAATACAGAAAATACTAAGCACAAAACAATAATGAACTTTTCAACTCAAATGTATGTGTTATTTGGTAAACTAAATAAGCCCTACAATGTATGTTTAAACCTGATACTTCACCGTAAGAAATTTTTTTATACCAAAGAGAGAAAAGGGGTGTGGGGTAATTGTAAACAAATTATGATCAAGACAAATCCATCAATAAAATGTATTGCCTCGTACTGTAGGGGTAAAAATTTACAAATTAGGCCATTTATATTCCCAAGAAAACAAATAAAACAATCAAACTCTTGAGGGGTGGACAGGGGTAAGGAACAAACATTGGAATGAAGGATCAGGAAGAGGAGTTAGGGGGTGGGAAAAGGGGGTATTGGGTCTGTTAGCTTGGTCTCAAGTGAAAATAAAAGTAACTAGTTTGGTAAAAGCTGAGGGTAGAAGTAAATCTTATGAAGATTATAAATAGAAAAGACCAGATAATTGTTTTTAACAGCCTGTGCCCTTTGATCTTGTGTGTGTCACTTTATTTTTAAACAATAAAATAAACTTAATATCTTTATTTTATCATGTTATAGAACTATACTAACTAAAGCACGAATAAAAAGGAAGGGTGTAAACAGACCCAGGGTGTAAACTTGCGAATGTAAAAGGGGGTGAACGTGAATGCGAGCTATCATGATTTTGGGTGAAAGGATCAGAATTCGAAAAGAGGGGGGATGAATACTCTGGGAAATATATTTGGTCAATTTTTTGTCTGGGAGCAAGGGGGATGGAAGTGGGAGTAGGGGGTAATATTTTAGATTAAAGAGAAGGAAATGGGAGTTGGGGATAGGGGTGGGAATAATCATGGACCCCTGTCCGAGGGCAGATCTTTATAAAGGTACCCATTAGACGTTAACGATAAATATTTTACTCGATTTGACCCTAACGTAGCTACGAAATTAGATTTTACAAATGACGATTAAAAATCAAGATTCATTTGAGCCTTACGGTAGCGCAAAAAGGACATTTGTGATGCTTGGCAGTAAAGGGCATTCCTACCCTGTCCATCCTCGATATTTTTCCCAACAGGCTATACATGTTCACAACTTGCCTGTTAAGGATAAAATAAACACATAAATAAGATACTAGCCATAACGATTATACATAGAACAGAAATTTAGCCATGCAAGGTTTCAGGCGCAGAGATTTTCTACAGTAGCGAGTATTTTGAGACAACCCCCACTTTGTATTTTTCGTGATACTGATAACATTTGGCTGCCTAAACTATTAAAATCTATGTTTTCTTAAGTAATGACTCTACCTGCATCGTTGTCTATTCGCCACGTTGTCTGTTATTCATGTACATGGTCGTATTCATCGGTGGTGTATGCTGATCCACAATGGCGACCCTGAAATTTCTGTTGTCCGATTATGGCGCCAATTTAGAGGAAACAACTCGCGCCAGACAAAATTACCGTATATCCCCAAAATAATCAAAATTTCGCTTTTTATAACAAACAGTTATATGTTAATCACATTTATATTCAGCTATCGTCCATTGATATAATTGCAAACATTATTTTAATAAAGCCATCAATAAAGAATTCACAACAAAGTAATTATTGGAGTGCATTGAAATCAGACCTCATGGGGTAGAGGGTTAAACAAAGTCCGTAACTTTTTAAAAGTCTGGTGACCCCATTTTATTTTACCTTAAAATGCTCGAAAAGTTCATAGCTTTGACATATCCGTTTTAAAAAAAATCTACCGGGAAATTTTACGAAAATTGATTTAACCAATATTTTAGCCTTAAACTGAAATTAGAAAATGCTAAATTTAGACATAAATCTTTTAAATAAAAGGACTTTTGGGTCTAAAACAACCAAGAGAAACGTTTACATTTCAAATTTTAATGTTTTTCACATAATAATCATATTGACATGGTTCTAAAAGTCTTTGAATTTGATGTAGCCGTTATTGTTGAAAGGGTGGAAATGTTTGGAAATAGGGTCAAAATCGCACATTTCGCATCCATTTGAGGGAAAACGAGCCTGGTGACCCCTTTTTCTTTGCATTTTGGATTCAGCATAAAAGATCTACAAAATATGTGAAAATAAAAAATTCTACCGGGGGTCCTTATTGGGGTGAGCCACCTTAACCGGAAAAGATCGTCAATTTCACACGCCTTTATGACGTCATTTACCAGATAGAAGGCGCGCCTGTATCCCTACTCTATTGAAAGTTTCCAGCACTTTCATAATCGTCATTCTGTAGGGTAGTATGGAAATAATTTATGTTCCGTAAGTACGTAATCTTGATTCCCGTACGACTGAGGGAGGGTTATCATCTTATTAGATTTTAATTTCCCAAATATTTTGTGCAGAATAAAATCAAATTTTTCACCCGTTTGCTCAACATGTGTTGGATGTGACGATGCCTACATTTTTGTCACGTGGTGATGGAAGTCGCGTGACAGATTCAACTAAAAACCGTATCCCGGAACTGCCGTATTTGGAAGCTACTTCATACTATAACAAATCTGCAAACATATATTTTGAATAATTTATTCCTAAACTATAAGGAATAAAATATTGAGTATGATCCTAATAATGACATTTCTACAAAGTTTTCTTACCGCAGACTGGAAGACTTCCACTCCAGGTTTGATCAGCCATACATTGACGAGTTAGGCTACCAGATGTCAATTCATAGCCAGCGATACAAGCGTACGTTATTGTGTCTTGGTAGTTTGTACCAGTCTGGGCAGTTGTTGTAGTGAAATTTACTACTGCAAGGGGAGGACAAGCTACTACCTCTGCAAAAGTATAAAACTCAAAATGTTTGTGTTTTTGATTGATGAATGAGATATTTCGAGAGAGAATGTAATATTAGATAATGATGAATGATTGATATTTGAAAAATTCACATAAATAAAGGCAACAGTAGTATACCGCTATTCAATAGTCATAATTCGACTAAGCAAAAATAAATCCGGGTAACAAACTAAAACCGTGGGAAACACATCAACTATAAGAGAAAAACAACTGAACAACAGAAATACTGAACTACAACAAAAGCAAACGCCAACATACATAGAAACGAACTGTAGATAGCAACTGCCATATTCCTGACTTGGTACAGGACATTTTAAGTAAAAATGGTGGGTTGAACCTGGTTTTATGGCTATCCAAACCGCCCGCCTATATGGCAATGTTAAAAATACCGCCAAAATGACAACACTACGCGAAAGGAATACACTACAAACACATGCAAATTATAGATCAAGGAAGAATAATAGAAAATAAAAGCACTCAACACAGTAAAAAATTCCGGTATATATTTTGTTTTTTTACATAAGTTTCCTTGCACAGAATTATTCATGATATTCGTTATGGATGTTTGGATATAAACATATTGATAGTTTTTATTTTTAAGTAAAATAAACATGAATTTATTATATATGAACACCACTTCATACTATAGAAAATATGCATATACATTTTTTCCAAGATTAATGCTTTAGCCTTGAGGAAAAAAATATCTAGTACAATCCTTGTAAGAAAAAAAAATATACAATGTGTTCTTACCGCAGACTGGAACACTTCCACTCCAGGTTTTATCGTACATACATTGACGAGTCAGGCTACCAGACGTCAATTCATAACCAGTGATACAAGCGTAAGTTATTGTGTCTTGGTCGTTTGTACCAGTCTGGTTAGTTATAGTAGTAAAATTTACTACTGCAAGGTCCGGACAAGCTAATACCTCTGCAAAAGTATAAAACTCAAAATGTTTGTGTTGTTTGATTCATGAATGAGATATTTCAAGAATGTAATATTAGATAATAATGAATGATTGATATTTGAAAAACTCACATAAGCATTATAAATCAAGGAAGAATAATAGAAAATAAAAGCACGCAGGCAGTTCAAAATTCCAGTATATATTTTGTTTTTGACACATATTTCCTTGCAAAGAATTATTTTTGATATTCATTATGGATGTTTTGATATAAACCAATTGATAGTTTTTATTTATTTTCAATTGAAATAAACATGAATTTATTATATATGAACACCACTTCATACTATAGAAAATATGCATGCACATTTTTTCCATGATTGATGCTTTAGCCTTGAGGAAAAGAATATCTAGTACGATCCTTATAAGAAAAAAATCTATAAAGTGTTCGTACCGCAGACTGGAATACTTCCACTCCAGGTTTTATCGTACATACATTGACGAGTCAGGCTACCAGACGTCAATTCATAACCAGTGATACAAGCGTAAGTTATTGTGTCTTGGTCTTTTGTACCAGTCTGGTTAGTTATAGTAGTAAAATTTACTACTGCAAGGTCCGGACAAGCTACTACCTCTGCAATGGTATAATACCAATAAAATTTGTTTTTGTTTATTAATTAGATATTTCGAGTAGTGAATTGTAAATATTTATGAATTATTCATCTTTGGAAAACATACATAAACACTTCGGTATAACCAGTTTTTTTGACAAAAAATGACAAAATAAAAAAATCAAAAATTTCTAGATAATAGTCTATGGAGAATAATTGTTTCTTTACACAGAATTATTTTATTGCTATTGATTACGAATCTGTAGATATAAACCAATTGGTTGTTTTTATTTTCAAGTGAAAGTGTGATGAGTTTGATTTTGTTTTCAATCCCCCAATACACATGTTTTACAAACTATTATGATGTTGGTGATGACGAAGTCTAGGTGGCGAATATTTAAAAATACATTCAAGAGATTTCCAATAAAATGACATACGTACGTAATTCTTCGAGTAAACATAATGAGGCCGGTTATTGCAATCTATGAATTTTGTCAAAGACGTTTTAATTCAGATTTCTAAGACGATTAAAACCGTAAACTGGATTTCTCGTTAATTTCAAATAATTTTAAGGTGATGAAAATGAAAGAAATCATGTATTTTTATTTAAAATGAAATTCTACAGATTATCGCCTTATTGTATGTCCGTCAAGTTCAGAAATATCAAAATGAATGGGTTTTGACAGATTTTACTTGTCTCTAGATTTTATAAACGTATAACATTGAGATAACATCAAATTTTTATAAAGCTTCATTCCAAACTCCCTTTTTGCAAATTATACTGAATAAGAAAATTCCAGTTTAATATCTATAGCTTTCTTCCAATTTTACTTTTGAGAAAATTTGGGAGACTTGTTTACTTCCCCTTGAATACGTTCTAATAGCAGCATTTGCACATTTAAAGAAACGGTAGGTATGGTGTCCGGCTGAGATTGTGTTTTGTTTTTGTTTCGAGTGAATCGGTCCACTTTTTTTGAGTGTAGATCAGGTTTTTTTCTGGGGATATTACATGCGAACAGACCGATTTACTGTTATTTCGCAAGTATATGTATACATGACTGTTCATCTTATTCTTGATACTATACATATTTTAGCACAAATTACGAACAATGTCCTTGAATTTCAAAGAAAATTCAGCATTTTACATTGTCAGGGTTTTTTTTTGAGAGCAACATTAAAAACGTCTAGGTTTTTTTAACAAATTGTCCGTTTTTTTTTAAGAAAATGTGAATAAGAAAGAATTATTGGCATCTAAAACAATTTTTTTCTAGTTTATCACTGTAAATTAGTGTATAACAGTATTATATATTACCAATAAGTCACAAAAACATATTACAAATTTGATCAAATTTATCCATTTTCGATTCAATGCAAATTTTCTGTACTGAAAACATTTTACAATAACCTTGCAATACAACGATATATCAGAAATCACTGGGTCCTTTCTAATACGGTCATAATACCCTTTTTGACAGTCAATAATATTTTATGATTGAAATATATTACAGTGGCGAACCCTGAGTTTTAAAAATACAGGTTAATCCATCCATGTACTATTTACCATAGACAATTACATATCGAATAAAAAATTGAAAACAACACTTTTTAAATTTCATGCGTCCGAAGCGCTCTTCTGAATTTGCCTTCATCTTGAACGCACAAAAGCCAAAAAATTTGAAAGCCAAGGATGTATAAGAACCAAACATTTGAAGAACTGTTTGACCAAAAGAGAAATAAAAAATAGCAAAATCCATCTAAGGTCAACTTTGCCTGAGGGAGTTGAAATCTTAGTTTCTTTATGATTTTGAAATTTATAAACAAACAATTTTAGATGATTGATTGTTGGTTGCTTAACGTTCAGCAGCAATACTTGCATGCATGTTCAGGACGAGAATAAATTTCCAATAAATACAATAGGAAGGTTTATAAATGGAGGTCTTTTAGGAAGAAGGTATGGATATTTAGACTGCTACTGAAAATGACGGTATGTTGGAAAGGGACAGACATTTTGCCTTGCAACAGGTCAAATACGGACCCCCAAAAGAGTTGTTGCAAGGGTTGCCAACGTGCAAAGAGCGTGGCACTCCATCTACACGTCCCATTCTGACCGGAAGTTGCTGCATACTTGTACATTCCACACAGCCAAACAGACGCCCCACTTAGGCAAGGGTTTTATCGCCGTTCGGAAAATGGCCTAAGTGATTATATTTCCATTCAGGAAAAAGGGGACGGGATTGAAGTAACAACAATAGGAACATATCTGTCCTCATCTGTGAAACTGATATTCCATAACGGTCAACCAACTCGTGGAACTCTTGGTTTAATAGCTTCCTTATGAGCAGCAACCCTCTATCAGGGAAATCTTTCTTCCTAGGAAGGTCCTTTATGAAATTATCCTCATATGAATAAAGGAACAAATAAGAAGTAAGAGGAGCACAGTTGATTCTCATTGGGATGCCAATTGTTTGTTGAAAAACACGTCCTTCAAACGGAACACATATGTTGTCAATCAAGAAATCAAGTATCTTGATAATGTCTGTTTTATAGAACTTTATGTTTGAATCAGAGTGATTTTTTAAAAAGTACGATTTATCTCTTCCTAAAACAAGATACTTGTATATACGTCGGTTATTCTTTTTATGAAACAAAGCAGGACAAACTCATTCAATTTGTCTTTAAGTTTAAAACTTGTGTAAAGTGTAGAAAAGTTAAATGTTTTATATTATTGCAAGGTGAAAGAGTCGTAAATTGCATGTACTCTAAAAGATCTTTGGAATTTTTAGTATCCACATCTAGTGACAAATAGTGAATGAAACATTTATCGTGTATTTTCTGTTATAACAAACATTTACCATCCTTACACACTATGTGAACGTACGTCTGTATCTAACATGTCTGTGCTCACATAAAGATTGTTTACATCATGACATATTTACTTTATGAAATCCATATCGGTTCACTAACATGAAGATTGTTCATATCACATAAATTTACTGTATGGAATCGACATTGGTATAAGTATGTGTGAATCAGTTCAACATGTTTACCAAGGTGATGACATGTAACATGGGTGTGGACATGTTGGATCGACCCAAACATACGTAAACATGTGTAGGTTGAATACAGTGGACGTGCATGCATGGTGTAAACATTTGTTACCTCGGCGGAGATATGTTTGATCTATCCAAATATATGTAAGCTGGTGTCTATGTAATATGTAAGACTTGGCAAGCACCAATATATACAAATGACCGATGCCGTTTTATGAAATTTGAGTATTAACACAGCATTATCAAACTGGTTACATGTATTGGTTTTGTGCTTTGAGAAGTACTTTATTTGAAACCTTTAATTGTTTTTAAACGCAAATGCACTGACATGTTACATTTTAAACCATAGGAATTTTGATTTTTCACTCGATTAAACCTAGATGCATTCGAAAAGTACGGACTGCTCTCTACAAAAACCAGATATATTAAAATTAATTTCCTCTCAAACATGGTGTTATCAATGCAACAACAAGAATTTATAAAGTGTTTGTATATACAGATTCTATATATGCATTTCTTTTTGACATTTACATTGGTATGTGTATGAAAATGGCTTTAATTTATATTTCGGAATAAAGCATTGTAAGCTTAAATCAAAATTTTTAAAACAAAATAATGCAGGGTTGATTTTTTTTTATCACAAATACGAATTTACCTTGTATGATCTTGTATACATGTTTTTTTTTTTTTTTTTTTTTGCTAGCATCTTTTTTACGTCTTACCAAAAATGAAGTCTGTTTGTTTATATTTTTGATCATATTCACTCGTAAAAACGAGGTCACATTCGAAAAAATCCCGATCAAATCACTCGACAAAACACGATACCAGACGGACACTATACCTACTCTGTAAATGGTTCTTATAGAAGAAAGAATGAGTAAACTATTACACATAACTATCCAAGTTACTTCATCATCAAATATATGTATTCAATAAGACATAAATTTAATTCTTAATTCCATTTTGTTTCTTTTCTATTTTTCATTATCATTTAGCAATACAAATTTTAACTGTAGTTCAAGCTTTCTTACTTGTGAAAAGAAAAGACTGTTAGTGATTTTGAAAGTGACTTATAGATCCAAGGCGTCTGGTGTATGTTAATGTTTTTGTAACTTATTTTTATAACAATTGTTATTTACACATGCCACTATATTAAATAACGTACGTACTTACTTATTTGAAGGCAAAAAAATATAAGCATTGACAAGAGGAAGGACCATAAATGTTCATTATACATGTAGTTTGAATATAAAGTATACATAATTTGCAAACAACCGATATCTGCTTATTTGTTAGTTGGTAGAAAAGGGGAATTGAAGATACACATAATACTAGTATTTAAAACTGAAACAAGAATATGTGTCAATACCCCGTCTTACAGCATCACATTTACATGTTCAGTAAGTCATTATATCGAGTTCAAAACCCTAATTTGGTATATATTTTTCAACCCTTTAATTCTGGTACCGAAGGGACGGACGCACTGACTATATCCCTCTACTGTCATAGGTTGAGCATACACATAAAAGATAAGCTTACCATAACTGCAATGAGATATTCCATACATTTCCGTTTTTCAGTCGTATTTGTCAAATATTTCATAAAAACGATAAGTGAACAATAACGTGTCAGAAGAACTAAATATATGGGTCAAGTTAAATCACCAAGTAATGTTCTGTTCATTTGATAACAAGTAACTACATAATTTATTCCCTTAAAAAGTTGTTACAGCCCTTGGATGGTGAAACTTCCAAAAAAAAAACGTGTATGGTGTAATGGTGTATGGCATATGGTGCAATGGTAGAAGGTGTATGGTGCTATGGTGTATGGTGTAAGGGTAATGGTGTAACGTGCAATCGGGAATGGTGTGGATGAATGGTGTACGACATTTAAAACTATGCCAAATATTGATAAGAACTGATTTTTAATTTTAAACATTAATTTACAATATTGTGATCAAAATTCGTATTTTAAAATAAATAAATAATTTCGTAGTCGCACGCTTTCTTTGAAATTAAATTGCATTATGGTGTAATGTGTAAGGTGTATGGTGCAAAGGTGTAACGTGTATGGTGTAATGGCACAGGGTGTATGTAGTAATGGTGTATGGTGAATGGTGAACTGGTGTATGGTGTTAGTGGGAAGTTTACACCATCCAAGGACTGTAATAATAAACATATAATGATTTAAAATAGCAGGTTGTGTCAACTTTTAACTAAATCATATTCTTACAAAGTATGCGAATATGAGAATATGGAAAGTAATGGCATTTGTTCTCTTTTTTGTCTCTATCAGGATGGGAGCATTTAGTATTATATGTATTATCAAGCTTAGTTATTATTCTAATATATCGCATTAGGTGTTAGATTTTGACCACCTCAGAAAACTTAGGACTTATTGTCAAGTCTAATGAATTAATTAAATTCAACCTACGTTCTGCACATGAACTTTCACAAGGTGCACACAAAGCTGCGTCATTTGGCACAACATCGGAAGTACCTGGTGTAGATAAAATATATCACATAAGAAATAAGAAGATGTGGTATGAATGTCAATGAAACAACTCTCCAACCAAGTCATAATGTGTAAACAGTAAACAATTATAGGTCAAAGTACAGCCGTCAACACGGAGTCTTAACTCGCAGCGAAAAGCAAGCTATAAGGGGCCCCAAAGTGACTAGTGTAAAACAATTCAAACAGGAAAACAAACGATCTAATCTATATAAAAATCGAGAAACGAGAAACACTTATAAACCAAATCAACAAACGACAACCACTGAACAGGCTCCTGATTTAGGAAAGGTGAATACAAATGCAGCTGGGTTAAACGTTTCAACAGGCGCCAACCTTCAACCTAACCTGAAACAGTAGTGTAACATTACAACATAAAAAGACACAATATAAAATATCAGTTGAAATGGCTTAACTCGACCAAAAAGACATATAGACAAAACGAAGTAAACATACACTGAACGAATAAATTTGATCTATGACACAATATAAATAATTATATATTCATTGTCTTCTTTTTAATTTCATAGTTATTATCAGTAAAAAGCGACTTAACCAGCATGAAAACGAACATTTGTCTGCAAGTACTAGTGAATAGACCATAATTGTAATCAATATACAATTTCATCTCACCTCTTCGTTATTTCCTTTTAGTGCTTCTGGCAATAAGTTAACTGTCAGTCGAATATACAAATATTTTTTTAAATTACTTCGATAAACATGACGTACAATAATACTCCAGTGAACAACTTAAACGCATTACTAACACCTTTACTAAAAGGAAAAATAAAAGTTCACTGTTAAAAAAAGAAAAAATTCGTAAAATGTTTTGAAATACATCTACTTTCAAAGATGTTTTTCCTTTCCGTGAAAATTTGATTGGATTACTTCCAGTGATGGTTATTATCTTATATGCAATGAAATATTATATGAAATTTTGTCTGTAGTACTACTTGACAGGATAAAACTTTACTCATGCTAGTATTTTGTTTCTTGAATCAAAGATAATTATGCACAATTTCTTGAAAAGTGCCAATTTAACAAAGACTAATCTGGGAAAATCAGTGGTAGTATTACTCCTCGAGATTAGATTATTTTCACTTGTTTCTTGCCTTTTCCCTTTCAACTATGTCTTAATATATTTCAGTTAACTATGTATGTGATTGTTGAATAAAATACAATTTCTTGTAACATATTACCTGTCTTTTGTAGTATGCGCTTTTTTGGTTGTGTTGAATATTGACAAAACGTACTACACAATGGGTCTGTATCAGCTGGCACACTGTTTCCTGGTGGATTGAATACCCTCTCTTTTGGAAATATACTATTATCCAAATCTGAATAGTCCACATTGGATAATAAAAAAAAAAATTTGAAATTAGATATTTCTATAATTATGTTTATGATATATACATTTATCTTTTTCGCGATTGACTAAGAATAATAAATTCGTCGTGAAAACATGTAGTGTATTGTGGTTGAAGATGTTGATAAGATATACAAATCATGAATTTAACCAATTGTCGTATATCAAAAGTATATCTGGTGTTGAAAAAGAGAAATATAGCTAATAATCTATTAAAATATTTAAGAAACACACATGTAACAGGAACAGCTTAGCTAAGCGTTACACAGAAACACTTATTTTCACTAAGAAACACATAATTTGACTAGAAACACATATTATCACTCAGGACCAAATAATATCATTCAGTAAGAAACACATAGTATTACTCAGAAACATATAGTATTACTCTGAAAAATAGTATTATTCAGCAGTTGAACTTGCAACATTGAGGAATTTCTTGGTCTACCTAGATTTTGAAAGGTTTTGAACAGGTTCGAACACGTACTTGATAAGCAGATTTACATCCACAAACATTAGTTTTCGCTGACAAAGACAACTTTCATAACATTTGTCCAGCATATTTGTTGAACAATTTGTCTTACTGACAGGCGTCTGACATTTGATTTTTTATTACTTTTTGACAGCGACTTGTTCTAGTGAAAAGAGAAATAACTTTTAAAAATAAATATAATAATTTTTTTTAAAGATTTTGTTTGTTTTTGAATAATTCACTTCAAAAAAGAAACAAAGCCAGCACCTAGAAGAAAAGAAAAGGACAAGGAATTCCAAGACACACAAACATACAACTTTTAATCAATAACAACTTAGATAAACCTAAACGAAGATAAATAATTTTTTTGGATGTAAAAAAAAAATACCCGATAATAAGTAGAAGTAAAACAAGTTGTCTGTGACCTTAGTGAATTTCATACAAAGATATAACCATCTACTATCTGCAAAAGGTCCATCTGTATAACTGGCATCGCTTCTAAAACAGAAAAGAAAAACTAACAAAAGGAAATATCTCAAGCTAAATGACCTGACGTCAGCCCGAACATATTTCATGGACTTTATGTGATTATCTTATTGTATTTTGTAAACTGTGTAAATTTTATTTACTTAACAACGTTTATTTTGAAAAAAAGGTATTGTGTGATAGTACTATATTCTTAACCAGGTTTTTTACATTATTTCGTCTTGTTAGTTGTTGTCGCCACATTCTGAATATCATTCCGGATCACCCGCTTTTGATGGGGTTCGTATTGTTCAGACTTTGGTTTTCTATGACGTGTTTTTTATGGGGTTTCGATTTCTAAAAGAGCTGACACTAATCTGAAACAGTATTCAATATAAAATTGGGAACAG
Source organism: Mytilus coruscus (assembly GCA_017311375.1). NCBI lineage: Eukaryota > Metazoa > Mollusca > Bivalvia > Mytilida > Mytilidae > Mytilus > Mytilus coruscus. The sequence goes on from CM029597.1 coordinate 17,043,520, forward strand.
TTCGACTAGCATGTCTTGGGAGTATCTAATTTAAAGAAAAGAAACCTTACAAAAGTTTAAGCTATAACGAGATATATTATATATACTAACCTAAAACAACCACAGATTCTGTATTTGATAATGTTAAGTTAGATATGCACGTCCATGCGTCTATGGTCGTTCCAAAAGCGTTAAAATTTATGGATGACGGTGATGTTAGAATTGTATTTTGAAACCGTAGAGTAGTTGTTACCAGTTCATTACTATCTGGCCTGGTATAATTATAGATCCACTCCATATTTCTAAGTTCTGGAGGCAATATACAATTTGCATCTATAAAAAGGTTAAAATTATTAAGCACTATATATATGTTGCATGTAAAGTATCATACTGATGGCAGTATTTCTCAAAAGTCTTAAGATAAAATTTAATAACCTCCAAACAGCATAAGACCAGGTTCCCGACAATATACGCATATCCTGACGAATCTCACGATTAGCAGAAATGTTTTGTTGATATGCAGCAAATGGTTCACATTTAAAATGCGAGTAAAATTGATTCCTTAATCTAGGGTCTTTTCATCGGGGTGTTCTGAAAACTATGCTAAGTGTTGCAACAAATAGTGAAGTTTAAATTGATCTGTTATAAATAAAGCATATTTTAAGGTTTTCTTGTCGTATAACACGCCGAGGTATGTCAGGATTGATCAAATGAAAGCTTTCGATCGGCAATCCGGACAAACTAAGGTATGTTATACGACAAGAAAAACCTTAAAAATGCTTATCTGACTTACATACCGTCAAAATGTATTATTTTCTAAAAAGATTTGCAGGTCTTGGATCTTATTTTATAAACTACACCATTCTTTTCTGATGCGTTGAGGTTTTAATACGCTTAACGATTCATTTATAATGTGAAAAAAAACTTCATGTTCCAGTAACATTAAAAATGTTACTTTAACTGCATGAAGCAACACACAAATGATTGGTACGGTGTATGAAAAATACAAGTTACTTTGTTATTAATTTATTGTTTCAACTGATGAAAAGCAATGCTATGGGTGTATCTTTTATTTCTTGGAAAAACAGATTACTTTTTTCAATAATTTTTAACAAACTATTCAGAATAATTGTTTTCTCTCTTTTGAATGGCAATGCAAAGTTATTTTAAACTGATTATCAAAATAAAATATTGTACCCTCCCCCTACAAACCCAATAAAAAATAAAAAAAAATAAGAATATTTGGTCATTTGATCATTTCATAGAGTAAAAGGCTTATATATACATGCAAAAGGAACTGACACGAAGAGAGCACGATATCATGATACGTGTAAATGAAACACGAAAAACAATTACCAATAGGTCAAATATATAATATCCAATACAGCTTTATTCAATACGATTTTCAAATTCTACACACAAATATGATAAATGTGGCTCTTTTTTAAATTGGTATGAAAAGTTTTGCATTAACGATTTCATCTCACATAATGTCCCTTTATTGTAGCGATAAATTAACAAAACTTCAAGTTATTTGGTTTGAAAGTAAAAATGTGCGTCAACGACGATTTTTGGTATTTTTGTCTAATAAATGGAGAAAAGGATTGTTTCTGCATCTTACCTGTTATAGATGGAAAAGTAAAAGAAAAACCTCAGTTTGCAAAACAACACATGTACAGTCACGAAAACAATCAAACAAATTAAGTGGTTGAGAAAACTATAGTTTGCATTTTTATCATGGCAAATAATGAAAAGTCATTAATTTTAACATGAAGCAAATTTGCACAAAACTCCACATAGAAATATTAAGAATAAGCAACACGAACCACACATCAGACAGTGGGTTAACGCATGTGATTCGTACGTGTAAGCAGTAGTTGTTCCAGTAGTGAAAACGTCGTACTTGTCCTACAGCCATCTGGTTCATATTAATATACATTACATTGCATAAAACTCTTCATGAAACAGATTTTGTTTTGTTCCACTGGTATTTTGATGTCCCTACTATCAGACTTTGAATTATATATTGAAAACGATGATAAACCTTTAAAGCAACGTTTTCAATGTATAGCTAAAAGTATGTTAATAGGGACATCAAGTTTGTAGTATGTTGTAAAAAGGAAAATAACAAAAATACCGAACACCCAGGAAAATTCAATTATTTTAGTTTTCACAGTTGACTCTTACAGTAGGTTGTTTCACAGTAAGTCTGAAGGCCGCTTTTGATTTGTGATAAAAAGATGATAACAACTTGAAAACAGGTTTTGAATTCCACTTGACAGACCCAGCAATACCACATTTTTGTAAGGAAATATATCCATTAGCGTGAAGGAATATCAAGTCCAACATCATTGGTTGAAAACTCAAATGAACAAATTAGAGAGAATTCATTCAGTTAAAATTCCAAAAGCATTACTTTTTCTTATTAAGTTCGAATAGAAAACAATATGGAAAATTCTATGCAAAAATGTGAAATCAATAATTTACTTAAATATTGTTTATTCAGTAAGTTACCTGTAACTGTCGAAAACACCAAGAGATGAATGACTACTGTCATCGAATTATAAAGGAAAATCTTGAAATTCATTCTGAATATCTCCGTAGAAAAATCTCATCTGGCTTAAGAACTTTAACCAGAAAAGTGTGGTATACCAGATGCGACACTCATTATGATCGGAGTTCAAAGGTGAATCTGAACATATGTTGACAGAACTCTACATGTCTTTTTTATAATAATTTTATCATTAGTGCGAGTTAAAAATATGAATAAGAATGATGAAATTTTTTGAAGGAAACTAAAAAACAAAAATGCATTAAACATAGATGAAATATTTCCCGATGAATAAATAAGTTAAACAAATAAAATGTGTTTTGATAACATTAAACTACTGTATTTCTAAATAAATATCAAATCATATTTGAAAACAAAAATCAGTTTAACGTGCATAAATCTAAATTTGAGTTCACTGACATCCGTCTACTTTAAACGATACTCTGAGTGCTTTGAAAATATTCAAACCGAAAGTTCAAATTTTCATATGCAATATATGAAAATGAACATGTAAATGTAACTTTTAAAGATAGAAGATTCAACAATTGCCAAATCAAAAACAACGAAAATACAAACAAAGGTTTACAAAACACAATAAAGTAAAATAAAGATATAAGCAACAGGAACCACAGCTTAAACAGTGGGTTAACTCATGTGTTTCGTACGTGTAAGTAGTTGTTGCTCCACTAGTGAAAATCGTCGTTCTACTCATACAGCCATCTGATTCATATTAATATATATTGCATTTCCTTAAACCTCTGCATGCTACAAATTTTTTGTTTCACTGGTATTTTGATGTCCCTACTATCAGACTTTGAGTTATATATTGAAAACGTTAATAAACCTTTAAAGCAACGCTTTCAATATATAGCTCGAAGTATGTTAAAAGGATATCAAGTTTATAATTGTTGTAAAATTAAATAACAAAATGACCGAACTTCCAGGAAAATTCAGATCGGAAAGTCCTTGATCAAATGGCAAATTCTAAGGCTCAAACACTTAACAAACTGAAAACAACTGTAAGTATGTGTACGGACAGGTGTGTAATTGTAACGCTACACGCGTGTTTCGTCTACATCAGTGACGTTAGAATAAAAAAATATAAGGCCAAATAAAGTACGAAGTTGGAGAGCATTGAGAACCCAAAATTCTGAAAGATTTTGCCAAATACAGAAAAGATCGTCCATGATGATTATGCTGTTACACTAGTTTAATGTCTTTAAGGTGAAGGAGTAAAATGGACAATAATACCGACTTTTCGGAAAAGTCATGTGCATGAGTCCCAAAACACTATTTAAAATGTGTTCCTTGTGGTAATAGACGTTATATTATTAGTTGAAACACCATTATTTTTCAAAAATATATAAAGCGGCTTTTAAGAACTATATTAAAATAAAATCAACAGGAACTCTTTCTTAACTTTCGTGAGCTGGATGAACGCATTCGCAAAGAACTAATGTCAGTTATGGTTTTTGTTTTAGAAACCAATTGTAGTTTATTTGTTTGTGTCCAATATTTTAATCTTCGAACAAAACAATACACAAATCTTTTGAAATTGGTTGTTGTAATTCAAACAGCACAACATTTTTATCACAATTACATAATCAAAATGTTATGTTCCAATGCAATTACACTCTAGTACATATAGGTCAGTAAGGGCACCAATTCAGGACGTCTTTGATACGAATCATGCCGTCTAATGAAAAAATCAATAAAACAACATGCCACTCATAACAGGTCAATTAGCGATGAAATAAAACGTTCTAGCAGATCATCTGCCAAAATAGACTACAACCTACAGAGTGAAGATTGAACAACCAAATAGTTTAATCGGTGTTTCCGATGTCGGGAGAAACTACAAAAAAATTGTTTGCCTCAATACAAAACGAATAGAAACCACTGTTTTGTGATTGGATATCTCATTCAAATGCTCTAGCAGAAGATGCTCTGTAAATATAATGAGAAAAATGTGGGCTTATGCATTTCCACCAATATGTCAAACGCTCAACCATCACCCTAACCTGGGACAGTGGTATAACAGCACAACATAAGAAAAAAACCTGTAAAAATCAGTTGGAAATGGATTGGCTCGTCAAAATGGCACAAGCATTTAACAGCTTAAACAAAGACAAAATACAAAAAGTACCTATATAAGAGTACTCGCAGTTACTGAAAATTAGTTCCACTTAAAGTTAAAATCATGCTTTCTCGAACCATTGTTTTAACAATTCACATTCATACAATTTTGCGAACTTTTCAACTTCATGCGGTTTTTATTAACTTTTGACTGTAATACATATTTTTTGTAACATGTTATGTTAGGGTTTACGTAGCTATCGATTACATTAGATCGATTTAAACATTCATATCGTGTATGTAACACTGTTAGACTGTTGTCTCTCCCGAGGAAGGGGGTCAAGTCTAAAAAGACCCTTTTCCGACACAGTAGACATGAACCGCTTGAAGCTTCCCGTTTGATTAAACATTAGCGAATATGGACTGAACAGATAAATCAGTGCTTCTGTACTGACATAACTTATAACAGATTCTTTTTTAAATTACTCCTTGATAGATTAAGAAATTACTGAAAAAAATTTAAGAGTGCACCTTCCTCAGGGAAAGTATTTTTATTTTAAATGTTTGAATTGAACGTTCCTTATCAAGGTAATACAAGAAGGCGCTTTTATTTATAAAGTGTTATTTTCATTCAGGGTGAATTTGATAATATTTTACCATCTCCAAGTTAAAAGCACAAGGATGTGTTTTTTACCGTCTCTGCAATCATATTTACCAAAACGTGTATGACTTTTAAGCCTTTAGGAGACTCTTGGTCATTTTACTAACGGCTTGATAGCGAAAGAATAATGGAATCCTATTTCGGATCTTTATCTTAAACATCTTCATATTTTCGCGAGAGAGATAGAGAGAGAAACAGCCTAGAAAAATAAAATTCACCGAGACACTACGCGCAGGTAGTTTCTTCTTAAAACCGACAGGATTGGTGAAAAGACACACTTTCAGCACATACCGGGCGATGGTGAAGTATCAACAATGTTCATCTGATAAAAGAAACTGCACGAAACATTCACTATCTATAAAATAATAATAAAAAAAAACACACAGGATAATCATATTTAAGGTATAAATATGAAATAAATGACACGTACTTTGTGAATTTTTCGCAACAAGTATTCTACTTTCACTACTTGGATAGGTGCTTGGACCATATTTGGAAGAGAGAGAGAGAGAGAGAGAGAGAGAGAGAGAGAGATAACATGTTGGACAATATAAAATCATAAGTCAAATAATAAACAAAACAGTGCAGAGAAAATAAAGATTGAGCAACACGAACACACCAACAAATAAGGGTGAAGTCAAGTGTGCGGGAAATGTAACAATTGAGAAAAAGAGCACGGGATTAAGATTATGACAAAATGATTATATGTGTGGTCATATGTCTGACATATTGCATATCAGTCAATCAAATCATGATGGCGTCCATAAAACTTTCGAACAAATGACTTCAAATTTACCAATTGATCGTAATGTAGGGAACTTCTTGACAAATAACGATGAAAAATTTTGTCACATAACGTTTAAAAAGTCTGTTTTTTTTAAGTTGTAATTGGGTCACTCCAAATTCTTGTAACGTTCTCACGGAGGTCATTCGGTATGTCGAAAAAAATATGGTGAAAGAATAAGTAACGGTGGTCAAGCATTGCGATCGGATCGTGAAAGCAATTAAGTACAATTTAACTGAACAATCTGTGAAAATATCTGCTGTATTATAAACAAACGGAAAAATCGTAAAAAAGAAATTAGTCTGTCAAAATGGTCTAACTTCCTTAATGATACCATGCACTGAGGTAAAGAAAATGAAGTACTTAAAAAATACGCAAAGGCGACACATAACCGTATGCGAAACATTAAAGAAAACAAAGGTTTTGGATCTGCAAATGTCACTTTTCAATAATTATGATATATTTGAAATTATATCTTTTTATCAGATAGTACAGTAAAATGAAAGTTATGTTTTCTTTGAAACGGTTAAGATTATTTTTTTAAAAGATGAATTTTGTTGATTTTTTTATCAAAATTGATCGTAAAAGATCAGGCCGACGCGTTATTTTGAACGTGAAATCAATACGTGAACGTAAAATCATTACGTGAACAGACAAGACTTATATAAGATTTGCCCATTGTTGATGACCGTACGGTGACCTATATATACATGCTTACATATACGTATCAGACAATAAAATTTCTTTTGCGTGTGATATCTTAAGAAAATACATTTTTAGAATGTAACTGACCACCACTTCATTTTCTACAAAACCTTTAAAAAAAACTCAATTGAAAATAATAAAAATAATACTTATTTATATGTATATACAAGTAGTACTTTCATGATCACTCACAGAGGAAAAAATAAAGAAAAAACCAATATGTTTGTTAAAAGTACAGCGCTTTCATGTTCATAACTTTAAAAAAAACATTTTATTTATAAATATAATAGTATTTAATTATATACTGTAAAGTCGGAAATGAATGCGTGCATTTATTATTGCGATTCATTGATTACTCGTAAAAGTGCGAAATCTTATTAATGTGATTGCAAACATTTTTTGAAGGAAAATTACAATTGGAATTATAAAACGAGTTTACATTATAACGAACCTGATACTGTTGCATTTTTCGCATTAATAAAATCATCGCAATAATTTCTGAATTTACAGTAACCAATATACAGTAATGTGATTGCGAACGTTTTTTGAAGGAAAATTACTATTGGAATTATAAAACGAGTTTACATTATAACGAACCTGATACTGTTGCATTTTTTGCATTAATAAAATCATCGCAATAATTTCTGAATTTACAGTAACCACATAATCTGTTTTCACTTAAGGATGTACACCTCTGAGGAGCCAAATTTACTAGAATTAAACTTTTTTCTTAACCTGATTTTTTGGTTTATATGATTGTAAGAAAGTAATTCATGAGGAAAAATCATATGGTGGTGCACCTCTTGTTTGCTACAGCCGTTTGAAAGTACCAAATTTTTAAAGATTTTCACATTTTTATCAATCTTCATCCATTTCTGGGCTATTATCATAAAAAAAAAATCAGTTTCACAATTAAACTTTTTCATACTTTCACTAAAGATGAAGTGGACCAATCTGAATTAATTCAATTTAAAAAACAAAACAAAAACTATAGATTGGTGTTAATATCAGAAAGTTTTATAAAATTTTGTTACTTTTTCGTGTCAAATTCACCATGTTGTCAATTTTGTCAATTTGGCTTTTTCTCTTTTTTTTTAGAACAAAAAGCATATTATTTCAACTTCTTTGTTATAAATGATTGAAAAAATACATATCTACGACTTTTGAAAAAAAAAAAAAAAATGATATTGGATGAACATATTTTTGGTAAAATCTTTTCTTTGTACCCTCACCCATTTTCTCAAAATTTTGGCTGATGACCGGATTGGTTATAAAATTTGAACTAGTAATTGTAGGTACACAATTTGTTCACAGAGTTAAGTTTAATTATAATAACTTTTTGAATTCATTAATATTTTCCACTTGTATCACATGTTTTGGAAATAATTCCCGAACGAGATTTCAACGAGACTGAAGCATCAGAAGAATACATCCTTAAGAGGAAAAATAATAATAACAGTTAACACTGTCCAACTCTTAAGTCAAGAGGTGTAGCGTCTATCGGGATGTAGTGCTTACTGTTAATACTTAATACTAATTCAAGCTTGAGCGTAAATAATTTAGCTGGGCGTATCTGATACAATAAAGGCAGGACTTCTTGTAATCGTACAGCCTCGGTGGTTTCGTGGTAGCGGTTTCGCCTCGAGTGCGAGAGGTCATGGGTTTGAATCCCGAACCGGTCAACCCGTAGACTTTAAAATTGGTATTTGTTGCTTCTCTGGTAAGCACGCAGCATTAAGGAGTAAGAGCAAATACTGGTCAGGATAATGTGTCCGGGTTAGGTGACATGTCTTCCTGTGGACTGTTAACTGGTGAAAAAGCACGTTAAAAATCAGGCTCAGCGTGTCGGTCTAGTACAAAGCAGGGTAAATATTCATATTACATTAACATGTTCTCATCATCATCATCATCATCATCATCATCATCATCATCATCATCATCATCATCATCATCATCATCATCATCATCATCATCATCATCATCATCATCATTCATCTTCATTATTATTGCGTGGCACGGTTATGTGGTTACTGTAAATTCGTCGTCGTCCGTTAACTTTTACAAAAATCTTCTCCTCTGAAACTACTGGCTAAATTTACCAAACTTGGCCCCAATCATCATTGGGATATCTAGTTTAAAGATGGTCGACATGGCTATAAATAGAACATAGGGTGAAATGCATGTTTGGTCTATTGAAAACCGTTATAAATAGAGAAAATCTGACGAAGCACAAATGTTTAGAGTGTTGAGCTCTAACAATTGTCTATATACGTCAAAACTGTCAGACGACTTCTTATAGAAGTTATTGCCCTTAAATGACAAATCTTACCATTTTTTTTTAAATTGCCTACTACCTTCAAAACTATAAATTGCAAAAATGATCTACTTTCTACATAAGGAAATATTTGTACAAAGTCATGAATATGAGAGTTGTTTTCCATTCGTTTGATGTGTTTGAGCTTTTGATTTTGCCATTTGATTAGGGACTATCCGTTCGGTATTTTTGTGATGTCGGTAATTATCATTGCCTGTTGATATTTGTTGTGTTTTCTTAGAGTAATATAATGCAGAAAGGAAAGCAGGGAATAGTTTTATCTGCAAACTGCTAGAATACAAAGATCAAAATTAAAATTAAAGGACTCCATGTGTTCTCAATTACCACTCTTCAGTACAGCTTAGGTGTTCAGTGGCGGGTCCAGAAATTTTCATAAGGAGGCCCACTGACTGCCCTAAAGGGGACCCGCTCCAGTCATGCTTCAGTGATTCCCTATTTAATCAACCAAATTTTTCCCAGAAAAGGGGACCCAGGCAACCCGAAAGCCGCTTAAAAGACGGGGCTATAAATACAAGACTCTTCACAAAAGTTTTCAGAAAGGAAAGGGAGAATATTCCAATGAACAAACTGCTAGAATACAGAGATAACATTAACAGGATTTCATGTGTTCAAATTTACCACCATTCTCAGATTGGAAATAAGTTGAAATGAATCCAAAAACTATTCAAGATCTTTCACAAGCCCACCACGATAGCGTGTGGGCAACCCAATAGTCGGCGACATCAGCCGAAAGTACTAGCAGTTTTCGCTTGATTGATGTGTTAATCTTTATCATATATTTAGTTTCACACAAACTTCTATATTTTGACATTTCGGTTGTATGAATACACAGACACATCAACTTAGTTTTCAATTTTTGTTTGTTTTATGAATTGCAACTTTCGGATTAAATCAAATGTTTGAAATTTACCTGTTTTACTAAACTGTTTTGTCTCGCCTGCGGCGACGTAAATCATTGTATAGACCTTTAAATTTCTTACGGTAAAAGACCTGTTTGTAGATACCTTATGTTACGAAGTTTCCGTCTGTCATATGTTCATTTTCATGGTTTAGCCACTGCTTGAAAAAAAGAGTGATTCTTTTTTGGTCATTTATATTTGATGTATAGAATGATTGTAAGCTGTACATGTCTGATTAGCAGGTGTCATCCGACCTTGACCTTTATAACATGGTTCTTTAAACAATGTTTGTTTTTTTTTTTAGTTTTTTGTGATTTGGTCTCTTTTTCAGGTATTGTAAGCAGTATGCATGGTGTGATCCCTATAGTCAGTGTATGGAATGATTGCATGTCTGGCAGGGTTCACCTGATCTTGATTTCATGAGTCATTGGTCAATGTTAAGTTTTCATGGTTTTGTTATTTGATCAGATATTATAACCAGTAGGTCAACTATTTTTGGTGTATGTAATGAGTGATTGGTTTACGCGTTCGTCTAGCAGGTTTCATATGACCTTGACCTCATTTTGATGGTTCATTGGTCAATGTTACTTTTTTATGGTTTGTTAGTTTATAAGGCACATTAAGCAATAAGTCAACTATATTTGGCGAATGGAATGATTGTAAGGTGAACATGTCTGTCTGGTAGTTTTTTTATTTTTACCTTGACCTCATCATTTTATTCAATCATGATTAAAAATAAGCAGGATAGACATTCCAGCGTGTGCAATCTTGTTAAACTTAAACACCTAGTATTATATAATATTTGATAGCGACACAGACACTGAAGAATGCTTTTTGATGAGCCGAAATATCATTTTGTCAATACGATTTTATAACATCTTTTTCGTATATTACCATCTTATACCAGTTTCGTTGTATTTATATTTATTTCCTTATGTGCGCAGTATTGCTAATTCTAGACGATCCGATATACATGAAATTTGCTTGATTTTTTTTGTTTTTTGTTTTTTTGGTAGACTTCTATACATAAATTGATAAATAATGCTAACTTAATAAATAGCCGTCGACAGCCTAATAATTTAAAAAGGCACCTAACAAGAGGTAAATTTTATTCGAACCAAGAGAAATTCGCAGTTCAAACTTGTTGTGACACTGGATGCGGTGTGTGCTCTACAGAATATGATTACATTGAAACCAGCAGTATAAAATTTTTTCTCCATGGACAGATATCCATAGTGAATATGACATGTAAATCAAATATACTACACGTGTGAACTGCAATGAATTTTACATAGGCAAGACTAGAATGGTCCGAATTCACAAGGAACAAATAAAGCATTCACAATACAGGCAAATTCAATTGGATGGAAACATTGATATGTTAAGAGATTTAAAACTAGAGGCTCGAAGGAGCCTGTGTCGCTCATCTGATATTTTTGTTTACAATTGATGCATGAAATAATACAACCATTATACTTATGCTTTAGTTTCAGAGATATAAGCCAAAAACTGTATTTTACCCTATGTTCTATTCTTAGCCATGTCGGCCATGTTGGTTGGCAGGCGGGGTCATCGGACATATTTTTTTAAACTAGATACCCTAATGATAATTGTGGCCAAGTTTGGTTAAATTTGTCTCAGTTTTTCCTTAAGGTGCAACAGTTGGTCCGAAATATACCGATTTGATATGGAACAATATTTTATAAAATATTTTATAAAATATTTATATATATATTTACACGTAATGCAAGAGTTATAGAACTTAACGAACCACAACTTTACGTCATAGTCTCCTCTAAGGCAACGTTTCCCCTAACAACGTTGCCAGAATATTGACAAGTCCCTACTGTTGATGAAAGCGCTAGATGAAGAATACTCATTTTTCAAATATATTTTTTCTTGAATATATAAGTCTATGTAAGCATGAGAACATTTTTTTTTCTTTCTTGTATATATAGATTCTACCACTGCATCGAGTGTGATACGATATTTATCCACTCGAGACAATTAAATTTTTAAATTTAGATCGCAAAGTTCGACGAGTGTTTTAAATATTTAAAATCTAACTGTCGAGAATGGATAAATATCGTATTCCATGAGATTTGGTGATTGAATCTGTTTCTCTAATGATTTTTGGACGATATGAAGACAATCTTGATCCTTCTTTTCGAACGGCTTGCAAAAAGTTGTGTTCTTTCTACGTGACGTCATTAGGCATGGTCGCCTTTTTCATGGCGTTTCAGAGGAAAGCAATAAAATTTGACGATGACGAATTCTGACCAATGAAGAACTGAGATCAAACGAGCCACACGTTGGTTAAATAAAAATAATTAACAGGTCATGAATGGGATAAACTGAGTAAGAATTAGAGAAATATTTATTTATATATAATATGCCATAATTACAGGCCTAACTGACTTTGTCTTAGTGCCAGTTGGTTGTCATCTATCATTTTCCTATAATTATACCCCCGCTTTAAAAAAGTGAGGGTATACTGTTTTACCTCTGTCTGTCTGTCCGTCCGTTCGTCCGACCGTCCATCCGTCCGTCCGTCCGTCCCATGAATATTTTTCGTCGCATCTTTCTCAGGAACTACATCATAAGGATTTCTGAAAGTTGATTTCAGGGTTTATATAAGTCAGCTATGCTGTGTGATGCGTTTTCAGATTCATCACTCAACAACTTCCTGTTTACCGAACACCTACATATTTTATACTATTACAATTATCCATATTTGGGCAGGGTATCATCAGTGAGCAGTAGCTCGCAGTTAAACTTGTTAGATATGCTCATTCTAGCAAATTCTATCCCTTTATGGTAGCGTGTGACAGTCAATAAAGTCCATATATGTGTATTCATTACCATATATATATATATATATATATTTCTCTAATTCTTCGTGAATTTATCCGTTTCTGCACCCATTGTATAAAAATTTAATCAACGTGTGGTTCGTTTGATCTCAGTTCATCATTGGTTAAAATCCGATTATGACGTCGAATTTTCTTACTTTCCTCTGAATTTCCTGTTGTGACGGCATGACAAAAGGCGACCATGCCTGATGACGTCACATAGAAAGAACATCTTTTGCAGATCATTCGAAAGAAGAATAAGTTTGCCTGCATATTGTTTGAAAATCATTAGAGAAACAGATTTGGTGGTGGAATCTGTTTCTCTAATGATTTTCAAACAATATGCAGGCAAAATTATTCCTTCTTTTCGAATGATCTGCAAAAGATGTGTTTTCTATGTGACGTCATCAGGCATGGTCGCCTTTTTCATGCCGTCACAATAAGAAATTCAGGTAAAGTAAGAAAATTCGACGTCATAATCGTATTTTAACCAATGATGAACTGAGATCAAACGAACCACACGTTGATTAAATTTTTTATACTATGGGTGCAGAAAGGGATAAATTCACGAAGAATTAGAGAAATATCGTATCACACTCGATGCAGTGGTAGAATCTATATATATGTATTTATATTGCAAAGCCTATTATTCTAAATCTTACTAACTGTAGTAGTTTTCTAAAAGCGTTCAAATTAATATTTCTATAATAAAAACAGATAACTTCGCAAAATATAGAGATACTGTATATACATATTCTATGTTGACATGAAATATAATTGAAATGGTCCCAAATTTTAAGCCTGGTTTATAATTATAATTTGCTTTTTTCTACCCTATAGAACAAATCACGAGAGTTCTGCCCAAAAAGCCCTTCTTACATTTTACTCTTCCACAAAGGTAGAACAGTTAAAAAGGTTTCTTAAGAGAGATTATAACTGAAACTAACTATCCCTATGTTTAAACTATATATAAGAATTTGATTTGTTTTATACCTAATTCATCTAACTCACAGAATCTACCTGTGCTATAAAATTTGGTATTCTTTGAGTTTAATATTGTCGACCATTGCATGTCATAAGTGACAGCAGATTTTTTATTTCAAGAAGTAAATTATGTTCACAGTTTACTATTATCAATATATGGAAGACCACAAGGTCAAAACTTTTTTAAATGTGGAGCGATTAAGAGTTACAATGGTTGTTTTGATTGGAATGCAATCGCCTTTTATTCATGGTTAATTGTAAACAAAACATTCCATCAGTAATGCCTGTCATACACTTATCCATGAATTACCCTTAACCCGGAAATTTACTTTTATCCATTACCCTTAACCAGGAATAAAAAATTTTCTGAAATATTTTTCAACAAAGCAAAATATTTTATAGTCGGTCTTTTAATAGGATATATAGTAAAGAAATAAATATTTTTTGATGAGTAGAATTATGATAATTGGAATAAAGTGCGCAAATATTGAATTAATCCTTATGTGTAAACATGTGGGAGAATTCATTAAAAATTTGTATTTGATGTTAAGGGAGACAACTGCAATGTATTACTCTTAAACGGAAACGTATTTACTCTTTATCTAGAATATACAATATATAAATATTGAATGCACAGCTTTTGAGGAGTATAACCATTATAAAAAAAAACCCACGTATTTCAACACAACAATACACATCAAAGTTTAAATTAACTATATTATATATATTTATAAATAAATGAAACCCAAATGTAATCTTATTTCCTTCAACAATCTTGCAGTTTTAAAGTTCGTGACTAAGTTTACTATAGTATCATTAAACGGGAAGAAATAGTTGTACCTCCACAAACAAAGTGTTGATTTGTATATTATACACAAATAACTCTGTATTTCCGTCGGCTTATCTACCGGTGTGTATTGTAAGCGCAACTTTCCCCTAAACGACTGGGCAGATATTTGATGAAAATTTCCACAGTGGTATAAAACACTATGTGATGATGTGCAGAGAGGATTATTATCCCGGTCTAACATGTTAAAGTTGAGAAAATTAAATTTCTTTTATATACAAATAGTATTGTACGGCAGGGCATCCTTTTTGGGTTCACTCACTCACAGATTCAGTCTTTATCGAAAAGTAATATAAGATATCATTGAGTGATATATTTCATTAAAAAATATATCATGCATATAAGTGTATAACTGTTATTTTTTTTTAACTCATATTAACATGGTTATTGTCATCACTTGGCTCGTAAGCGTCGTCGTCTTCTTATATTTGTTCGATAAGAATAAAAGATGGTGGAAACTGTAAAATGATCAGCAATGCAAAATATATGTTTGACATGTGAGCTATTCAGGCTCTTATGAGACACTTGTTCATTTTTGATAGCTTGCAATTTTAGGTAAATGGAAAAAAAATTCTTATCCGAAATATGCAGGAAAAATATTTTCTCTCGGAAATACATGACAGACTAAATAGCTGCTTCTGAATATAGTGTAATGTTCTACTCTATTTCAATACCCTTATCCTGGAAATAAGAGTGAGTAATCATTGACGGAAATTCAACCTACAGCTGTTTTTTTCAAAATTATAAAATATGCAATTCCTCCGCCCCCGCGAAAAAAACCCTCGTCCCTAAAGAGACGACTCGCTATAAAGAGATACACTTACATTTATTAACACATAATTAGATTACAGCTTAATTTGACAAATTAAGTCTGTAACAAAAAAAAGTTTTAAATATTTCATTCTCTGTGGATACTACTCTCAAATAATTTTACATTTTGAACGGACAGTCGTGCCAAGAGGATAATTCTTTTAGAACTCAGAACTTTCTTTACGGCACATATCAATTAAGAGACACTAATTCATATAATGATACGACTATGCTATACTTTTTTAGATTATATCTTCTTCATCTAAATTGGTCCGGCTTTAGTCTGCAATTTCTCGTGTCAATACTCTTATCTCGGCAATATTTTATAAAAGAAAAATACGTTGCAGTGAAAAGGGGGTAGCTGCGATGCTTTCTATTGTGTCTCCTTTCTTTTCAAAAAGAAACATTAGTTCTTGTAATCTGGGGAGGAAAACTGCTATCATTATATATTTACACATATAGACATAAAATAATGACCTTTTGAACAGACAGTCATTTGGACAGGACATTTCCTATATACCTCCAAATTGTTTGCAAGACATGTAAAAATGCAACACATTTAACAAAAACACCATTAAGACCGTATTGTCCTTTTTAGATTATACCTTGATCTGAACTAGTCTAAAATTTTAGCCTGTAATTTTACCTTTTATGTTGTTACTCTTATCACGGAAATATGGCATAAAGAGAAAATAAGTGTTTCATGGAAAGGGGTAGTAGCTATATACGATGCTCTCAGTTGTCTCTCCTTTCTGTTCAAATATGACACAATATTATTTTTTATATTCTTTGCAACGGCTCACATAATAATTTTTGAATACTCAACAGTTTTAAGAGGACAGTCGTTTGGACAGGTTTATTCCTAAATACCATCAAATTCGTTTGCAAGGCGTATACAAATACGTCACAATACACAGAAGTACCGATAAAACAATGCAATATTTTTTAATAATGTTTTTCTTCCGAAAAAGTTTGAAAAATTTAACCTTCAATTTTACTTTATATGTCATAGCCCTTATCTAGGAAATACTCAGTGTTATACAGTGTAATACAGTGTTACTCATGTTCTGAGAAAACTTTTCCTTTCTGAGACAACTATAATACATGTGTTATAGAAGTCCCAGTTCCTATATACCTCCAAACTTTACAAAACGTATCAATACGGCACAATTTTCAGAAATAAAGATTAAACAATGTTATACTTATTTATATCAAAATAAGAAGATGTGGTATGATTATAAATGATGCAATTCTCCACCAGAGACCAAATGACATAGAAGTTTACAACTATAGGTCACCGTAGGGCCTTCAACAATGAGCAAAACCCATACCGCATAGTCAGCTATAAAAGGCCTCGAAATGACAAATGTAAAACAATTCAAACGAGAAAACTAACGGCCTGTTTTAGGTACAAAACAATGAACGAAAAACAAATATGATATTAAGCAACAAACGACAACCAATGAATTAATTACAGGCCTCTGACTTAGGACAGGCACATACAGGATGTTAGCATGTTTAGAGTTTACCATTACCTGAATTAGTCTGAAAAATTAAGCCTACAATTTATTTTATATGCTGGTACTTTTATCCCGGAAATATGTATATTTGTTGCAGAGAAAGTGGTTAGTAGCTGTGATGCTTTCAGTTATCTCCCCTTTCTTTTCAAAATGACACAGTATTGTTTCTTATATTCTGTGAAAACTGCTCAAATAAAAATTCGTGATAAAGAATTATACAATGCTTGATAAGGATTTTAATCCGTGATTACGATCATTCGAATTCAACGTCCGTTTTAGGAGGTCCTAAATAGGCTTCCTAAGTACATAGACTAAGTCTTTCTTTCAGTAATTATAGAATTGTTCATACGAATGCTTAACAGCAGACAGACAAAGACTTTTATTTAAAGTAATCGGTTCGATTCCGTTTAACCAATATATAAAAGTCAAAATTTAACATACATATACAGGTTAGCGCCGCCAACTTTCAGATTATACGTAAATATACGTCTGTAGATAGATATAAGAAGATGTGGTATGAGTGCCAATGAGACAACTCTATCTCCACTTTTTCTTTTATCAGGAATAGGAATATATATTCAATATGAAGGAGAACAATATGGGATAAAAAGTAACTTTTAAAGTAAGTAAACTACCCGATTCCGTTCTACTGTGATAAAGTTTACCGATAAATAAGTAATTTATCATATAAACATGCAAACCATTCAAATGCAA
This sequence comes from Mytilus coruscus, assembly GCA_017311375.1. Taxonomy (NCBI): domain Eukaryota; kingdom Metazoa; phylum Mollusca; class Bivalvia; order Mytilida; family Mytilidae; genus Mytilus; species Mytilus coruscus. Next base: position 17,061,237 of record CM029597.1, read on the forward strand.
ATTTTTGCTAATGTTGCATGACTCACCATGACTTTGAGACTTTGAGAACAGCAATAAAAACACTCACCCGTAATGATTTTATATCTCGAATCAATATTCAACATCCTTTCTATTGCATCATTAAAAAACGATCAATTTTATGATATATATACCGAGTAAAAAAAGTAAAGCATCCAATATTTTTCATATGATATTTAATAAAGAGCTGCGCCATGAGCGCATGATATACCCGTCGCCCTTTTAGTTTTAATGATTTTTCAACGAATAAAGTTCCATAACTCGGCAATGTCATATCAGAAATTAAAAAAAAAAAAAAAAAAAAAAAAAAAAAAACAGAAGGAAGATTATTTCAATAGATATAAACAAGTCACCATAGTTTCATGAAAACTGCTCAAAGCGTTGTTGAGTTATTGTCTGAAAACTGGAAAGTCCCCCTTTTTTATGAATAAAATTTCCTAACTCGGAAACATGAAATCTAAAATTTATAAAACTCGAAAGGGAGTTTACGTCAATGGATATAAACAATTCACCAAAGTTTCATGAAAATTGGTTAAAGCATTTTTGAGATATTGTCCGAAGTGTTGACGACGAACGAACGGACGGACGGACAACGGTATACCATAAAACTGCCAGTCTTAGACGGGCGTATAAAATTAACTTTTTTTCTAAACATAACAATAAACAAACTATCGTAACAAAGAAAATCAACCAAAAGACGCAATTCTTAATCAACAAAAACAAATTATTAAAAATTTGTTTCCGCAACTTTATAAATTGTCATTTTAAAAGTTTTTTTTTCAACATACGTCATATAACGTTAACAAAATATGTGTCAGGGTCATGTGCATAGTGAAAATTTACACATTGAAAAGGTAAAACAAAGATCATCGTTTGAAACGGTACGTCTTAGAATATTTCATTCATACTGGAAGCAAATCTGACAAATTAATGATAGCCTATGGATGGACAAAAACACAAAAAATAGCGATAGAAAATACCTTGTAATGAAAATTTCTGGAGGAAAAAACATGAAAAAGGAAATGAAGGTCAGTTTATCATATTTAGGTTAAAGTTGAAAACCTTGCATTTGTGGTTATCTCGTTACTAAATAAGCCACAGTAATAAGTGAAAAAAATAGCTTATATAGTCAAACAAGAAATTTAATTCATAGAGATGTGTTCTTACAAAATTGAATTTATTCAAATGGCAATCTAATCTTGTCAAATTTATCAATCCATTGGCATTGATAATTAAGTAAAAGGCACAAGATGTGTCCCACCAACTTTCATCTGTGATATAGATATCCAATTATTAAGGTAAAATATACAATACTTTGTTTATGAATATGTATACCAGCTGATACAGCAATCCGAAGAGTAGAAGCCCCATTTTTTTTTTGAAGTTTACTTTCATAATGTATAAAATACCCTGAGAAATTTGGCAAGGGCTACTAGCTGTGGTAGCTAATCTAATAATTGAACTTTACAATAATAATGATTTTAAAGTCAAAATTATGTCACTTATAATTTTAAGTATTATTTTTTCAGAATTTCTGTCAATATTTTTGGTAATGTTATCCTTTTTCTTTATGATATTTTCTAAGCAGGACTGTACTGTTCAACTAAGAAACATAGGCTTGAGTTACTTTGAAGAAAATAAATTGTGACTCTTGGTCCCACTTTATTAAAATATAAAATATAAATGATCAGTACTAGTTATTTATTTTTTTTCAGAAAGATTATTTAAATTGTATACAGTATGTTTTATTGCATTAAACATTGTTAGAAGTATTTAACAAAAAATCCATTAGGAGTGATCCCATATCCCATTATAAAAATTACAAAGTAAATTTCATCAGCCAGAGCTAATTTATATCAATTCAGGTAGGTTTCTAGATCTAATTTTTACCAATTTTTTGTGTTTTAATTTTTACCTGTAATCCTTCTCTGAAAAGAAGGGAAGTATCTCTTCTTAATATTATAATAACGTAGTTGTTAATCGACTTTCTTTTATTTTTTCCTTGATTTTTGTAAAATTAACTCCTTTTTATTCATTTTGGTGGGTTTTATTTATGACTGGTGATATCAAGGGGAGATAACCACTTGCACAAATCTGCAAAAAAAAAAAAACACCGCTTCTTAATGAGATGCTTTTCTAAATTTAAATTCAGCCCATCATTTTTAGTTTCCTCAAAAATAGTTAGGTTTTTCGATCAGGAGCCTTGACAATTTTCACACAAACTTCAAGTTTGAAGATAAAATAAAGAATAAAGGACTTTGAGTTGATGTGTAAGTTTTGACGAGTTAAAACTATGTATATTCAAGATTATTTTGATTAATAAGTTATTACCATGACAGTGGTATTTTAGTGAGTAAAAGTGAGGTTTGTCTCATTCGTAGTTTTACTGAATTTTCACGGTCACGTGACTCTATTGTTGCTGATAGACTTGGGGTCAAACCGTGACCTGCTTTCCAACTGTTTTATTTGATTAAATGTTAATTAGCAATGACTGAATTGTAACAGATTTATTTGGTTCAGTTGCACAAACGTCTTATTTCGATACATAATAACAAAAGAAGGGGTTAAGAGTTGTGGTTTACAAAATATTTGAAAATGTTGAGTTTCTGCTGTATCAGTAATATCTAAATTCGGTTTGTGATAATGTTCGTGTAGTTGTACAGTATTTGAAACTGAGGTTGTCCATCACTGGCCCCAGACAAGTTTTATTTCAGCTAGTGAAAGGTATTATATATAGGATCACATGTGTTAGATTTGTTAATTAATTCATCTTTTTTAGGTTATAAATGTATGCACAACATATTCTCTTATCCACAAGTGATATCGATTGTCAATTTCTTATTTCTTTGATTTAATTTATTCGATATATATTTTTTTAACAATAGTACTTATTTACAAAATCATCAAACATCAATGCCACCCCCTCCCCCCTTTCACTTTGAAACTGAAAACGGACTTGGAAAATACCGCGAATGTGAGCTGGTTCCTATTTTGATTTTTCTTAGGGGTAACAGATACACGAGACAAATAATTTTAGATTTCGACAGCTACTATTCTTATTTCAGTATTAGTTCAATTAAAAGACGACTAATTTTAAAAAATACATATAAAATGACAATTCATCCATATAATCTACCATCTCAAATAAAGGGTCTGCTTATTGATACTTGTAGACATATTTGCTTCATAAAACTGAAATATCCAGGATAAGAGTATTTCGTAAGAGTAAATTACCGGCATAAAGGTATTTCCCGGATAAGTGTATGACAAACGCCTGAGAGTATCTTTGAAGTATGACATCAAAGTTGATAGGGTTATTCTGTCAGGAGTTTCCTTCACCTTTCATTGAAAATGATATCTCTCAGGAAAACTTTTTGACTAGTTCAAAGAGTCAATTTACCCAAACCGCATAAAAAGATTACCATGAAAGATACACATGTACCACGACAAACAGACACAAAAGAGTACACAGATACAAATGATACAATAAAACCTACTCCATAAAAACTGAGCACGAACTTGGATTGTAAATTGAAAATAACATTGTTTATACATTGTGTTCGCTGAAATCGCTTTCCTTAATTCACATTCACAAGAACGGTCAACTCACTACAATTAGACACTTGAGTTTTTATAGTCTACTTTTAAGAATCATCATCCGATTTTGTTTGTTTTTCCTTCAAAATAATATCCTGTTGTCAATAGGGTGTATCATGAACAACATTTGTTTTCATGTGGTTCAGTTTCAGTTTTTGGTCAAGGTAGTTTTTGATGAAGTTGAAGCCCAATCAACTTAAAACTTAGAACACATGTTTCTTGTGATATGATCTTTTTAAGTTTATTGCCAAATTAGAATTTTGACCCTAATTCGACGGTCCACTGAACATAGAAAATGATAGAGCGAATGGGGCATCCGTGTACTATGGACACATTCTTGTTTTTATCATGTTTTCTTTTACATGGACTGTACAGTTTTATTCCTTCAGTGTGCATCGAATTTGCAATGTTTATTATGAATTATTATCTAATTAATACAAATAAAAAATTTATTTGCCATTCTCTTCACTGAATTCACACAATCCCGAAATTACCGATAATTTCCGTGTATATTTCACGTTTCTTTCCCGATCAGATGACATTATATTATGAAACCGGATGCGGGGACGCGTAGCCTATGCATGCCAATTTGACAACTCGTCCCCGCATGCGGGGTCGCGCAGACACTGCATGCCTTCAAACAACATTACGTTAATTGCGACTCTACTATCTTTTACAATCATATATCCATAATTTATCTTAAATGGACTGCTTTCGTGTTCAGACTGATTTGCATGTAATATATAATGACTTTCTTCTTTTCATTCAACTCATTGTAACAAATCTCGATGGATATGTCGACTTTATAGAGTGTCAAATGCTATCTTTCCCACAAGGATAACATTTTCTACAAATGAATGCATATCTTTTAGAAATCATGGGAAGATAATCAACTGGAACCAAGTGAACATTAGTTGTGGCAGGTGATAACTATATCTTATCTAAGCGCTTATCTGCTATTTACCTCTATAATACCTCACTGTTTTCACTTAGAAAAGTAAGATACGATAATCCAACAGTCACTTCTTATTGAAAAGATTTCGTCTTGCAAGTAAGTTTGCCTCAAACATACGTATATTTCAACATCCATGACAAAGAAATATCTCATGCATATGTTTTTAATGTCTCAGTGGTGAATAAAATTGAGAATGGAAATGGGGAATGTGTCAAAGAGACAACAATCCGACAAAAGAGCAGATGAAGTTTGTATTTACGATTGTTTTACGTGTCATGTATAATAACTTAAGACATCTTAATCTACGTGTATATATATATATATATACAAGTCTAAATTGAAAACAACGTTCAAACCTATGATTGCGTTGGATAAAAACTGCAATTTTTATACGTGTGCATGCAAAACAAATTTCTTGATAGAGGGGTCTAAATACAGAACAAACAACATTTTCCAAAAGACCAAAAAAGTGAAAAAGTATATTTTAACAAAACGCATTTGACTAACAGGTCGAACAACAGATGTTCTTAAACCCTGCTGACTGCCATTGGCGATTGCCAAATAAACGGATCACAAGACGTTACAAAATGGATCTTTTAAAATTATTAATTAAATACCAAACAGAAAACAATAAACTTGCCGTCACAATAGGAAATTCAGAGGAAAGCAAGAAAATTCGGATTTTAACCAATGAATAACTGAGATCAAATGAACCACACGTTGATTAAATTTTTTATACAATGGGTGCAGAAAGGGATAAATTGACGAAGAATTAGAGAAATGGATTTAACACACGAGCGTCCGAATCTCTTATATAGATACAACTTCAGCAGGAACACTCAAACCTCGAAAGACAGGAATGTAAAGGAGCTACAAATGTATATCATCAAAGGTAAGCTTTGCTTCAGGGAAGTATTAATCTTAGCTTCATAATAATAACATAATTTATCCACGAGAATTTTTATAAATATCGAGTGTGTTTAAGTGTTATAAATCATATCAGAACCAAAGCACTGCCAACTGGGCTGATGATATCCTCGTGGACGAACAGTGCACTAGCATATTATCGACCCTGCGCTAGTAAATGAAATAACACTGTAAGTGGTGTATGTTCAACAAAATATACTGTCAATATAAGTAACGATGATGATGATGATGATGATGATGATGATGATGATGATGATGATGATGATGATGATGATGATGATGATGATGACGGTTGTTTAACGTCCAGCGGCAAATGAAATGCATATTCAGGACATATATTTACATTGCTTTGTACTAGACCGACACGTTGAGCAGAATTTTAACTTGTTACTTCACAAGGTCTTTGGTTTTACCCGGTCAAGATTTCGAATCTATGTCCTCCCGCACAGGAGGCGAACACCCTACCAAGAGACTACTGAGGCAGTTGATACATGAACTATTAGTAGTTTATTGCATTGTTCTAAAAAATGGGACCAAATAGGCAAAAATGTTGTCCTGCCGATCCGTCTCTTAATGCAGCAATGGGTAGAATGATTTCGCAATAGTTTCAGTCTGGGTTGACCCATTACAGATCCGTATTCCCAGAAAAAATTCAACCAAACAGAACAAACGGTTTTAAAAAAGTATTTTGTAAAATAAATCACTTTATGATCATAAACTACGGTGATTAATAATTTACTTATTTTAGAATATTTTTTTAAACAATGTTTATGACGTTAATTTGGTTTTTGAAAAAAACTCATTTAACTTTTCTTTTTTGTAAAAAATACAATAAAGTTTTGATCTCTGATCTATACAAACGTTAAAAAAAAACAATTGATCACTGATGCAACTTATATTTAACTTGATTATTGAGAAAACATCCTGTTTGTAATTAAAGAATTTAATATTGATAGAACCTGTATTACTCTTTCTAATCTTGTTTCATCAATTATTTAGAGGAAAGTATAGTGTCATCAATAATTTAGAAACTAAATGTGTTTTTCTTTCTAATTAGTTGTCTTCTTTGCTATGTTTAATAGATAAATAAAGCGTACATTGTAGGAAAATATAGATTTATTTTGTACAAGTTTTAGATATAGGAAAAACGCGAGTCTCGCCGAGCTTTTATTTTGTTTCGTAGCAAGTCCAAATATGTATATTGCTTCATCCTGAAATTAAACCTTGATGTTTGAAATATAATTTTAAATTTCCAGCTGTTGTCATTGAGTTTATAAAAGCCGGTTGTGCTGACTCTAAATGAAATTTTACTTTTTTAGAAATCAACATGGTTTAAACGTGAACCGCAAAGGTGATCCTAAAAAAAAAAACCGTGATGTAAACAGTATATATTTTAACACAACTGTCCCCTCGACAAAGAACTGGGATACCAGGAGACTATATGTTCATATAAAAACACAATTTTTTTTATTAATAAACGTTTTACGGATATGTTGTTTACCGAGCCCTGAAATTTCAATACGACCCGGGTGAACTTATCAATCCTATAAATAAACTTATTCTAAAAGGTAACCAGTTTAAAACTGTAAGTAGATCCTTGAATATTGTTTTTATTGGTATTAATACTGATTTTTTTATCAGTTAATTAAAATCAAACTAAAGTATTATTTTTAAATACATATGCAAATTCATGGCTATACATTCTGTCGATACCTGTACCTTGGCATTGCACAGGGTCATTTTTACTTCTCTGACTGTTAATGACGTCTTTACACTAAATCCATTCGATGTGTACTGATTGATATTTTAGTCTTAGATGCATGACTTTTTATTAGTTGTTATTGGCTTTGAACTAGCTGTCAGTAACTGTGAGTACTCTCAGATTTGTACTTAGTGTCTTTTTGTTGTGGGGATGTTCAAATGTATATATAACCTGCCACGTTCAATCTGTGTTTTTGTTAGATGTATTTCTATTTGTATTTATCTGATGAGTTAACCCCTTTTCAATTGATTTTTATAGATTTTTTATGTTATACTCTTCCACCACTGTCTCAGGTCAGGGAAGGATTAACGCATTCAAACTAGTGTACCCCGCCACATTATGTATGTGCCTGTCCCCAGTCAGGAGCCTGTAATTCAGAGGTTGTCGTTTGTTGTTGTGTATCATATTTGTTTTTCGTTCATTAATTTTGTACATCAATTAGGCCCTTAGTTTTCTCGTTTGAATTGTTTTACATTTGTCATTTCGGGGTCTTTTATAGGTGACTATGTAGTGTTGGTTTTGCTCATTGTTGAAGGCCACACGGTGACCTAAAGTTGTTAATTTCTGTGTCATTTGGTCTCTTATGGAGAGTGGTCTAATTAGCAATCAAACCACATCATCTTATTTTTATAAATATATCAAAACAATTTATTTGTATACATCTTATTCATACAATAATTCCCTGGCTGTAAGATAAACCTCTATATACTGTTATTCATGTTACTTAGTAACATACGGTTGATCAGACTATGTTCTAAAATAAATAGTAAAGTTAAGTTCAGAATATAAAGGTATTAATTGATCATTTTCGGGTTTAAATAATCTATCTACGCTGACATAAAATGTCTTTTTGTTCGTCAACACCAATTTCTAAATGCACGAGTCGTTCAACATTGTATACACCAACTTCGTTTACACAGGGGTTTTTCAGTGGCAGGCGTTCTTGTTATTGTGCTATGGTAAATTGTTGCATTCTTGTCTTTCGTTTTTGCTAATGTGCTTTGTCGTTATGCCTTTTTGTTTTTCTTTGTTGACATATTTGTTTTCTGAAAAAGAAAATATCTGTACCATGTCAAGAATATGAGTTGTTTTCCATTCGTTTGATGTGTTTGATCTTTTGATTTTGCCATTTGATTAGGGAATTTCCGTTCTGAATTTTCCTCTGAGTTCGGTATTTTTGTTATTTTACCTTTACGACACATCTATTTTGTTATCAAAGCAAATTTTATCATGAAGTCTGCATGCAGTAATTAGTATCGAATTTACAAGGTAAATTAAAATAATCATGCAGACAGTTTGTAATTTATTATACTTTTAAAGTTGTATTTTCAATTTGACATAGATAATACAGGAAAACATAAACCAGGATTTCTTTTGTAATGTTTGAACTGGCAATGGATTTAATTTATTAATAATATTGTTAAATCGCTAATTGATTGGATGAAAATATATATATAAATCAGTAAGTATGTACAGAAGAACTTACACCGGCCATCACAAACATCTTCAGCAGAGCATGTACACTGAAATGCTTTGAAAAGACTGGACCAATGCAAATAAACTCCTCATAGATACCATACTAAAAATCAAGTTCGCAAAACGTGCGTTTTGTACACAAAAGACTAAACAGTGAGGCTCGAATCATAAAAAGTTAAAAGGGCTAAATAAAGTACCCAAAATTCAGAAGGGTTTCGCCAAATACAGCTTGAGCAATCTCATCATAGGGTAAAAAATCCCTACTGTAAGCCCTATCTTTCGAAATATGAAATTTGATAAATATATGTACCAAGTAACAGTCAATATCGTCCGAAATCGCTCAGCAGTGTAGGCTGCAAATTATAAAAGCATACATTGGTATGCATGTCCTGAAATATTTTTAGAAACACAAGATACTTGCACATTTACAACATGTATTCAGAGGTCGACAGTCATGTGAAAACCGATAAGGTATCACCATGAAGTATATAATACAGACCCATTGACAACAAAAGCACTATTAAATTGACATTCTTAATCTAAGACAGCATTTCAACAAACAATAGACATTTCCATGGGAACCAACTGTGCTCCTCTTCTTGCCGACTTGTTCCTTTATTCATATGAGGCTGACTTCATACAAGAACTTCTTATGAATTAAGAAAAGAAGTTAGCAGCATCTTTTAACTTCACTTTTCTCTATAAAGATGATATTCACTCACGAAATGATTCAAAAGTTGGTGACTATGTTGAGCGCATCTATCCTATTGAACTTGAGATAGAGGATACAACAGATACAGTTAAGTCTGCCTCGTATCTTGACTTACATCTAGGAATTAACAATGAGGGTCGGTTGAAAACAACAATTTACGACAAAAGAGATGATTTCAGCTTCCCTATTCTATGTAGCAACATTCAACCAGTGCCTGCATACGAAGTATATATCTCCCAGTTGATATTCCACGGCTTTTATTTCCTAACATGACTTCTTTGATAGAGGGTTGCTGCTCACAACGAAGGTATTAAACCAATCTTAAAATCGTCCCTCCGTTAATTTTACGGACGCCATCATGTGTTGGTTGACCGATATGGAATATCTTTTCGAAAATGACAACTGATATGTTCCAATTGTCGTAACTACTATCCCATCCCCTTTTCCCCATATGTGGCCAACCGAATTAGAATTATCTCTGGGTTTAGACTAGCATGAGCAACACGACGCGTGCCACATGTGCAGCAGGATCTGTGCACCCTTCCGGAGCCCCTGCAAAACTCCACGACAATATTCTGGAGCATGAAACATCGACTAAATATCTAGGCTCACCACTGGAAATGATCTAGATTGGAAAGAACACATAAACAACATCACAGGAAAAGCCAGCCGAATCATTTGTTTCTTACATCGGATCCTCCACATCAGCTCAAAAACCTCCGAAGAGCCTGCCTATAAAATATTAATAAGAACGCAAATAGAGTAAGGTACGACAGTATGGGACCCGTACCAGCAAAGCTAAAAAGTATAAAGACGATCTGCACGATATGTAACCAGCAGATATAGAAATAGATCTAGTGTCAGCAACATAATAACTGAATTAGGATAGAAAAGCTTACAGACAGGACGAAAAGTAGCTCAATTCATGATGTGTTACATAATAACAAATGACCATTTAGCAATAGACATGAGTAAATACCTACAAAAACCAACAGGAAGCTCTAGCCGGACAGTACATCATACTCACCTATTAAAGCCAGTCACCTTATATTGTAGGAAATCATCCTTCTTCGTTAACAACGTCAAGGATTGGAATAAACTCCTCCCAAATATCGCCACAGCTAAGTCGTTTGAGATATTCAAGTCTCAATTGACCAAAACCTCTAACTAAACTCAACAATTTGTTTCAACCAGTTTATAATCATGCGCAACTTGCCAGACTATTCATCATGTTGAATGCGGGCAGAATTAGGAAGAAGACATGTAGGAATTTGCAACATTGAAAACCAAAGTTTCGTTATGCTATCTAAAGTTGTGTCAAGATGAAGAAAGATAAAATTAAATTTGAAGAAAGATAAATTAATATCATCCAGTTGTTGAAAAAATACTTGGTTTATTCCAAAAGTGTAAATATAAATTGTAAGTGATATTTCATCAATGTATTTGTATACATTTGTTTGAATTATGTTAATCAAGATTGTTATCAATTTTACCAATCATTTCATTTTCATATTCATAAAAAAAACTTATCAAAGATACCAAGATTATAATTTTGTACGCCAGACGCGAGTTTTGTCTACAAAAGACTCACCAGTGACGCTCAAATAGAAGCAGTTAAAATGCAAAATAAAGTACGAACATATAGCCTATTGACTATGACAGAAACACAGACAGACTGTTCCATTTAGATATAAATATTTAAGTTGGGTGTACTTCGAATTTTGGTGATTTATAATTTGAACTCCTAAACTGATGTAAGCTATTTCATTTGAAAGAAGTGTCATGCGCACTGGAGCAAGTATGATGCTAATATTAGACCTTTTACTATAGAATTATATAATATCAAATATAATGTATGATTAATTCCCTTCATGACCGTCTTGCTACTAAGACTTCATTACAAAACTATTAGTGCCCTTGCATTGATTACAATGCTACTAACAATGTGTTTTTAAATTTAGGTGTAAACCCACTCGAGCTGCTTTCTTGTAAGGAACCATTAACAGGACACTTAAAATTAATCTATATCGACAGCTGATAATACAGTATGTCCGAGCTGTGTAACAGTCCACGCGCTTCTTACATGCTATAAACTTAAGGGATGTTCACGGATTGAAATTAGATTTGAAAAATGGTTTTTTGACACCTAAATTTTTATACCAAACATAGGGGAAAGCAAACAAGTCAAGTAAGTTGAAGGGGAGCAAATCCAACCTCCAAAAAAACAGACAGGCATAATACCAAGTTTCAGATTTATAAAAAAACATACTTTAATCTCCAAGGAGTTTGAGTTCATTGGCAGTAAATTAAATAACTATTTGCGACAAAGGTCATTTATTCAAAATACCATAAAATCATAATATTCTGTATTATATAATCAATTATGCAATTTATGCAATTATCCAGATCTGAACAAATGACAAAAAAATAGCAAAGGTGACGAATAAAAACCACCAGTACAAAGAATACGATATGTTATACAATGATAAAAAACAAAACAAAAAAACAAATAAAAAAAAACAAACAAACAAAAACATATAAATATACCTATGATATAAAAAATACTTCCAAAGGTGTGGGAGGGTGGGTTATCAGAATTGGCTTTCTCTCTTGAAATCACCAAATGGCGTCTGGCAGCTTTCAAAACGAAATCGTATATGACCAAGCGTCCCCTCACATGCAATGATGCTTTCATGTGCGGTTTCCTTAGTGGTCACTCTAATTATAAATAGCCAATTGCAACTTATATATACCATGATCATGAGATGACCATGTTAACCTTGACTGCATTTGATTAAGAACTGCAAAATACCTAGACAGTGGCTTTGGAAATTTCCCAGTTTCATATTACGATATTGATAAGGGGTTACCCACTGTGATGATCAGATTAACAGGAGAACTAAAATTTACTGCCAAAAATCCTTTTACTTACAATAAAATTAATTTTTTGACACTTAAATTTTCATACCAAACATAGGGAAAAGCGAACAAGTCAAGTAAGCTGAAGGGGGGCAAATCCAACCTCCGAAAAAACAGACAGGCATAATACCAAGTTTCAGTCTTATAAAAAAACATACTTTAATCTCCAAGGAGTTTGAGTTCATTTGCAGTAAATTTAATAACTATTTGCGATAAAGGTCATTTATTCAAGATACCATAAAATCATAATATTCTGTATTATATAATCAATTATGCAATTTATGCAATAATCCAAATCTGAATAAATGACAAAAATTTAGCAAAGGTGGCGAATAAAAACCGCCAAAAAATCCCTAATATTGAAGAATTTAAATGTGGGGATATCGCCACCCGAAAACTCCTTGAAGGTCATTGCAGCATTATGAGAGGTGCAACCCTCCCCAAAAAAATTACATGTAAAGCAAAATTTCTTGACTTCTAAACAAGTACATTTTATAGTTTGTGTACTAAACATTTACAGGTTATACGACTATTACGACTACAATAATGTAGAGCAAGCCCTGTTGACCTCTTCTTATAGCATAAATTTTAAATCATCACACACACACAAGTAGAAAAAATAATAAATTGTTAAATGAAATGTGCAAGGCACGCAAAGTGTTGACATATTATGAAAAAAACAAGGGAAAGAACAAGCCTTGTTGCCCTCTTTACTCATTTCTAAACAATAATCTATAGTGTAAAAACAAAATTCTACATTATAAAATTCTATTGACTAGTAGAGCAAGCCTTGTTTACCTCTACCTCAAAAATTATGTAACCTTATATAATTTTTAACAGCGTTTGATTTCCATCTACCCATTTGCTGAATCACTTCTGAAGATACACCCATGGCTGCTGCAGATGCTGAAACCCCTATTCTAAAACTATGACCCTTATATAGCTGAGTGTTTAAACCAACGAAATTTAGAACCGCTTTTTAGTGATGCGCTGAAGAAAGCATATGATACTGGTGTGCCACATGGAAATTGAAATAGGGGACCATAATTATGCTTAGCCAAATATAAATAACTAGCCATAGCCATAACTGGACAAGCTATATTGCTAGTTTTTTAGTCAATTGAAATAGATTTTGGCTGCATGTCACTGTGTTTGTAATTCCTCATTGTGACCGTCACACGTTTTGAAACCTTGTTTTCAAACTCCATATTTAAATCAGATAATTGAATGACATTATTTTTCCTGCTTTCACTTTTAACAGCCATCTCACCTATACGAAGGAAACAGTAAAAAGCTAGGGACATCATTGCCCTTAACAAGATTTGATCATAGGGACTTTGTACAACTACTGGAATTGCTGCTACTAATTTTGCCAAAATTTCTTTTGTGATTGGCAATCTATTATCACTTGAACTTCCTAGATTTTGGGCCTCTTTAATAATTTTCTTAATGAAAAATGAATCTGTAGGATTACTCCAAAAATTAAGTTTGTGAACAAAACTGATGGCGGAGATGTAGGATGCTATAGTATGATGTACAGTACGGGAGGTACCAGTTTTTGTCTTTCTCATTGAGTATGAAATTAAGGACCTATACACCACAAGACGATAACATATTGTAACGGGCCGGAGGAGGGGTGTAGTGTGTATTTTAGTTGATGAATATTACAGATTGCTGCTTAGATACTGCTACACTGCTTGTCAACTGGATACGACTATATTTGCTCTTATTTTATATTATAATTTATATTATAATGTAGTTTATTATAACTGGATAACTGTTTTACACTGGAACTACTGTCTAGGATACTGTCAGCAGATGATATCTTGTTTTAGTTTGTGTTCGTAATTCGTTCGACAAATATAATTTGGGGAGAGGGGTCTTTATAAATTCTATCTCTTAACGACTACGGAATAACCCAAGCAAACTCATCAAAATTTAATGCAAATGTAAACTTAATAACTGTTTTAATTCAGCAATAAATAATATTGCAAATAACAATCAGTTGTATACAATATAAACAATTATATTAATATTTAAAACATCTATCTGCTCCAGCTGCCTATGCCTATATAGAAATAATATTGATTAAACAAAATACTCCTCTGGAATCTATTGTAGCTAAAACGGGGAAATCGGAAAAAGCTCTGGTTAGGAACAAAGAAATAGTGACATAAGGCACATTCAGTTATAATACAGACAGTAAAATAGACAACTTGAACTTGAAACTCGAAAATATATTCTAAGGCTTATACTCAGTAATTCAGCGGAAGCTAAAACGACAATTATTACTTTATACTTTTTCTGACCAAAAGATAAAACAGCTCAGCTTTACAAACAAAAATATTAAAAATCAGGAAAACGCGTCAAACTGACTGACAACAATAAATATCTCGAATTTCAGCTTAAACTCTGCTTTACTATTCCGAAGAATATTTCACGATGAAATTAATCTTTAATGTTTTAAGGAAATTCAGCAAAAATATACTCAGATGCTAACCTTTCTCTATCTATAATTTATATAACTTTCTGGAACTTTATTTACTGCTAAAAGCTGCCAAAAACTGCTAATGGCCGTGCCCAGAAGGAACAAGACTCCCTGGTATAAGAGCTGCGCTTGCTTTTATACGACACAATTTTAGTCCGGCAGATCGGTGAAAAAATTGTGGGTTTGATGATAAAAGCATCAAATTTGGCATGGTAGTAGTTCTTGGTGTTTCAAATAATATTAGCTATGAACCCACCTTGAAATTTCAAAATGGCAGCCTTTTCCAAGTTGGCCGCCATAAACTATCAAAATCAACATATATCACTGATGTCAGGTCAAATTTATGGTAAAATTTTGCATGGCAGTAGTGCTGGTTGTTTCAAAAAATATAAGCTATGAACCCACCATTAAAATTGAATATGGCGGTTTTTTCCAAGATGGCCGCCACAAAATATCAAAATCAACAACTATCCCTTATATCAGTTCAAATTTGTCATGTTAGTAGTGCTGGGTGCTTCGAACAATATAAGCTATGGACCCACCTTGAAATTTCAAAATGGCAGCCTTTTCCAAGATGGCCGCCATAAACTATCAAAATCAACATATATCACTGATGTCAGGTCAAATTTATGGTAAAATTTTGCATGGCAGTAGTGCTGGTTGTTTCAAAAAATATAAGCTATGAACCCACCATTAAAATTGAATATGGCGGTTTTTTCCAAGATGGCCGCCACAAAATATCAAAATCAACAACTATCCTTTATATTAGTTCAAATTTGTCATGTTAGTAGTGCTGGGTGCTTCGAACAATATAAGCTATGGACCCAACTTGAAATTAAAATATGGCGGCTTTTTCCAAGATGGCCGCCATAAGATATCAAAATCGACAAAATTCCCTTATAGAAGGTTACAAAGTGTTTTGTTTTGACGTACCTTCAGTAAAGCTAAGTGCTCTATAATACCAAGTGCATGCCACATTTATTTACTAAAGTCAAACATAAACAGATTTGTGAGGAAAGTATAGAAAATCGTAACTACGGTACCATTCCTGCATAACAGTAGTCTACAAAGAGTGATCACGTATAGACACTGGCGTTATTCCCATATTGAATCAAAACTTAACTAGAATGTATGCTTCTCGAGTCGAACAGTTTTCCCTGTGATCAACTGGAAGAGGACATAGTATAGTAATGATCTAAAAATTGCAGTAATATCAGGCTTGACAGGCCATTAACAAGGCAGGTGCTTGCTTCTTCTGTTTAGTAATTATTTTGGTTTTGCAATTAAACAAGCAACCGCAACAATCTGTTTGTATGTCAACGATACTTGAAAAATCTGCACATACAGGTAGTTCAAGAAAAACATAATGTAGGCAAAGTATTTTCAATAGTCATTAAAAACATTAGTTGATAATCGTTTGGCCAAATATTCAGTTGCAGTCAAGTTATTCAATTGAGGCAAATATGACATTATCCATTTCAAAGTTACGTCTGTTTTATTTCTCTATTATTCCTTAACATTATATTCAACTGAATTAAAACAATCGCATAATGTATATATGCCTTCTACTGGATGCTAGGACCAGGAAAAGAGGAGGTACTAAATTACAACATGTACAGTTTACGTTTGTCATTTATGAATGATCCAATTATCTGTTTATCTACAATACTATATTTATAAAAAATTCAACATTGAATATGTGGTTCCTCCTGCTAAACCTGGTGGTTTTACAACAGCAACCGTGGACAATATTGACAACAACAAGAGTTCAACTACGGCTAACGAATCTTTCCGTAGTACGACAATTTCAATATTTCCGCATTTTCTTAGTCCAACTTGTCAATTCGTTATAACCTTTTGCTTTGAAATATATGCATGCGTTTCTTACTTGCATCTTACCAGAAATACATGTATGCCGACCTGGTATAATTACTCAATTGTGCAACATAATCCTTGCATGGTATAAATAAGTTAATAAAATGATAACACTGATGGCTTGAAGCAGATGATAATGAAAACATTAAATATGTCTGGACATCATTCCACGCATATAGAGCCAAGAAAAATGGTCATCCACCTTTATATATCAGTCTGCATTGACCGATGTTACAGGAAGAGATCAAACCTGTCACAACGATTCGACATTCCATGAATATAATCCAGCAATGTGTTAATCTTTTCCGAGACATGTATCAATTATCACTTTTGATCAACTATTGTTTTGCTTTTGGAAAATCGGAACAGTGGAACAGGCCAAACATATTTCGAGCAGAATAGAGAATAGTTTTGTTTAAGGTCTTTATATAGAAATGGTATCGTTGAGAACCTTATGTGATTGGTTAGAAAACAGTGGTTGAACAAGTGTTCGTTCAAAAGAAAACATAGTACTTAATGAGGAACGAGATCCTGGTGAGAACTATGTAACATTCAAAGAATGGAGTAATAAGAGGGAAATTTAAAGTCCCCTTAACCACAACTGGTCTGCAACATTAGAGATTGAACTGGACATTTTGATGTGAGATCATTAAGAGAATGTTCCTTATCAGTGTACAAAGATTCCATTATAATACTGCTTATTCATCGGTTCTTTGCATTTTTCATCAAACTTATGGCGTCCAGAACTCCTGCGCTATATCATGCCATTTTTAAACTATACAGTTTAAGTGTTGCAAACGTAATTTGAAAATGAAAAATGTAGATCAAGCTCAATAGTAGAATTAGTGAAGGTGGGGCAATCGGATTAACTATCAAAATCGCACAACTACAGCATTTAATAGTGTTTTGTCTAGAAATAGCCATAGTAATTAACAAAATTAAACCCTCCTTTGAAATAATATAACGTGATCAGATAATCCACATGATGTTCTACACCAGGAACGATTTAAAAGCAAAAACACAACATTCTCAAAACATGTGAAAGTTTTAGGCGAAGGAATGTTTCTGCCTTTTACCCAGTGTGCTACTTCGAATGATGCGGATGGGATATACCCTATTGGACAATTATCACAGAGGTATCAGCATTTTGTAATGAGGTAATAAAATGTGGTGGACAGATATAAAACAGATGTCACGGTAGATGAAAATGCGGAGGACAATGATGTTATGTACGGCCCTGTTTAAAATGTGGTGAGGAGTGGGACAAACACTAAATGGGCGGTCCATAAGAAACATTTGAAAACTGCTGTGAAAATATGTTGTTGTTTAGATGATAAAACGATGGATAAGATACTTAGGCACTCAAAAATCATTAGTAAAACAAAACCAGATAAGAACATGGATAAACAAAAAACGAAAAAAAAATTGCTAACACAAATCACTACACAAAAATCTAAAAATTGAGCTAAACCAATCCCACTTAAATCCGGGGGTGATCTCAGGTGCTTAAGAAGGATACGCAGTTTTTGTTCAACAAGTGAAACATACCTAGGTACTCTTGTTTAAATAGATTGATAAGTCATATCCAGTTTAGGCATATATCATATACTAGTGGATTTATAAATGTCTCTTTTCTAACCCTTAGAATCACAACATTTAAAACATGTCAAACCATTGATACGTGTAAATTATCTTAAGCTTGATCGAATCTGGACATTTGAAATGAAGTAAGGATTTCCATGCTTAAACGATGAATAAACAAGAATTTTACTTGTTGACAACACAGACATTGAAAAATAAAGAGCAAATAACTCAACATTGAAAGCATAAACAACACAAGTCCCTTTTCATCAAAACTAGGGGTCAACGCAGGTGTTAGGAAGGTGTGTATTTTCTGGCCAACTGGTAACACTCGGGATGTTACTCATTTTACTTAGAAATTCGGTGATTAGTATTATTTATTTATCATCTTGATGTTACCACAATCGAGGAAAAGAAAGGATTGTGACAAGGAGAAGTGGAACTTATCCATATATCATTAATGACTCAGATGGCACTAAACGGTCAAACATATTATGATGGCGTCCTGAAAACGTTCGAATGTTTCCATTTATGGGATCTTTGATTAACTTGTCATGCAAGCATCATCAGAGAATCATGGAAACGCAATCCCTAGAATACTGTATAAACTGCAAAGTGCAATTCGATAGAAGAAATAAATATCAGTAAAGCCTTTTCTCAGTTTCGTTCATTTTCACTTTTTGGCGGCCATTTTGCAATTTTCCGCCATTTTGAAAAAAAATGAAAAGTCAAATATAATGTCATGATTTATTAGAAACGTTGGATTACATTTTATATGTATTTAAAAGATTCGGTTTATATATTATTTGCTTTAAGTTATACATGGTTGTGAAATTTGGACTGATTGGCAGACATTTTGAAAATGGCCGCCATTTTGGATTTTTCAGAGTGGGTCCATAGCTTAAATTGACTACCAAATATATATTTACAATTGTACAAAGTTTCATGCTTTTATCATCAAACCCACAATTCTTCTAAAAATATGCACGAATCAGCTGGACTATTTTGTCTACGGACACAAAAACGACAACAGTTTTGACGTTAGACAACAGTTAGAATGACGTCATGACACAGTTTGCACTTTCAGGTGAACATACGGGTTTTGACATTCCAACGTTTTGTAAACAAAAATAACAACATGGCGACGTCCATTCACGGAAAAGACCAGAGTAATATTTTAACAAGATTACAATTTAAAGTTTTGTGCAATCGGATATATTAAGTAACTACAATAGGATACCAGAGAATCACGTTATATGTTTTCTCGACTGAAATATCATATCAGACAAAGTAAATCTGACAACGTAATTTTAACAAAAGCAGGGGGGTTCACATTCACACAAATAAATTACATTCAGTTACATAGTCCTCACTAGTCGATCATACAAGTTACAAATTCATCTATCAACAATCATACAAGTTACAAATTCATCTATCAACAATCATTCATTCTTCTTCAGATACGTTAAAATCACAAAAACCCCATTCCGTAACATTATCCCCTTCTAAAAAAAAGATATGTTCGTCCTCGAACAAAGTATTTCATGAAAATATCTTATTCTATTTACTTATAATTTTTAAATAAATTAGGCAGCTGGTTAGCATATTAAAACATTAAATTTAAAAACAATTAAAAATCTCTTTAAGAATGTCACACTGGATCCCTGTATTCTCTGTTTGTATCTCTGTTTGTGTCTCTTTCACTTCCACGTCCAACTCTATCAGCTTGAACTCTCCCGTTTCTGTCGTCTTGTCTTCATCTGTCTGTACACCATCAATTTCTTCGTTTTACCACTTCTGGGTCAGGAATCCATGTCGAACTCAGCATATAGATAGTTCCATCTGGCAAGATTACCTTCTCTTCCTTTCGTACTCCTAAATAACCGTCTGGTATAACTTTAACCTTGGTACTGAATTCCCTTGCACTGTTTCTAATTTTCTTCACCCAGTTTGCATCCCCGTTTTTTAGATAGTTCGATGAGGGGCAACTGAGCTGTAATCCAGGGTCGTCCCTACATTCTTGACTGGGGAGCTGGAGGTGTGACCAATCATATGTCTTTCCATATCTGCTGTTGACGTCTATTTTCTTTGGCGGGTAGAAAGGAATCTCCTCTTTAAAAATCACCTCTCGTCTATCCATCTCTGGATTCTCTGGATCATAGGGTTCTATTTTCGGGCTGGCAGGTGTGGTTATCTTTGTTGACGGATTAATTATCAATGGTGACTCATCTAATACGATAACTTCTGTGCATGTTTTAGGGGTAAAACAAGAAGGTGTTGTCTTGGAATCATAAAGTTTGTCAAAGGGATCTGCAGTATATATTGGTATAACCGGTGAAGATTCAAGAGGTGTAATTGGATCTGGTAACTGACTGATGATTGAGTTGTTGCTGTTATGGTTATTTAGAAGGCTCAACAGAGAGACTGGACTCCCTGTTTGTCTCGGCATCTCTGGAAATAAGTTTGGCTGTACTGTGTGTGCATTTTCTAACGTAATATCATCTGGTATCCCCAGGTATATAGAAATGGGACTGGCTATTGGAGTGAACTGAAAATCTCGAACTACAGGTGTATTGATTTTGGATTTTACATTTTTCTTTTTGTGGCTTACTTCTTTTCTTTGACTGTCCATTTTTTCTGGGTGCTTTCTTTCAACGTGCCCTTCCATTCTGTATTTCACGTTAGACGGGATCTCATAGGGACACTATCTGCATTTCTCAAAGGTGTTGCTGTGTGCATACCTCACATGTCTTTTTAATAACTCCTCATCCTTATGATTCTTAAAACAAATTTCACATGTATTCATCTGAAGAAAAAAATATAAGACTCATAATTTCTTTGTATTAAGATGATTAGTTTGGGGATTTGAGACTGCCTAACCAGAGCTATATTAGACGTTACAGGGATACATGATTTGCCACTGGGTTCATTCAGTTTGTATTACAACAGTAAGAAAGTTGTGTTAATACATCAGTATTCTGGAACAATGCTTGAAATCTGTATATCAGGAAAACAAATAAGTTTATACAAACTATAACTATCAGGTACTGCATACTACACCTTCCTAATAAGGCAATAATATCTATATTATTCTTTCAGCATAAAGCATACGTAAGTCTAAAATAAAGTATTAATATCCATAAAGATATAAATATACTATTCACGAAAACAAATCACACTGGCAACTACTTTATATATCTAAAACAAATGGGATTGTTAAGGACTAAATCGATCGAGAGGTTTAGAATGTCTATTACTTCTGCGAGGCATTTTGACATTATCTGCATTTTCTTTTCCAGGTTCTTCAGTACAAAGACTTTCATCTGTAATCTCAAAGATTGAAGCTGACGACTTATTTTTTTACAGGAGCCAGTTGTCAAAGCTACCAATAAATGGTTTCATCCTGTCATGATGTATTATCATTTCTTTTGAAAATTCAGACTTCTGAATTTTGAAAATTAAATCTGTGAACACTGCTATAATCAAATACGGGCCAGTCCATTTGTACTGCAGTTTTGGACTTTTCCCTTTTGCTTTAGATGGATTATAAACCTATACTGCATCGCCAACTTTGTATTGACGGGCATATAGTTTGTAGTCGTACTGCTGTTTTTGCCGGTTACTTGCAGCAGCCATTTTTTCTCGTGCAATATTATGGATTCTCCATAAGTTTGGGATTAATTGGGCAAGGTACTGGTGAGTAATGTTGTCAGAAATTTGAGGGGTTGCCCATACAACAAATCGACTGGTAACTCTATTTCTCTTCCAAACATCAACATGCTTGGGGAATATCCTGTACTTTCATGTATAGAACTCCTATAAGCCATCATAGCTAATGGTAAATGCAAATCCCAATCTCGTTGGTCTTTTGCAATAAATTTACTTAATATGTCTTCTATTGTTCTATTTAACCTTTCGATCATGCCGTCACTCTGGGGGTGGAGTGCGGTTGTTCTAGTTTTGTCAATTTTAAATGTTTGACATAATGATTGAAATAGATGAGACTCGAATTGTCTCTCTTGATCTGTGTGTACTTGTCTTGGTAAACCGAAACGAGCTACGAATTCACCGACAAAATTCTTGTGACAGTTTCTGCTTCTTGATCGGGCATAGGATACGATTCTGCCCATCAACTGAAATAATCGGTGATAACTAAAATGTATTTATTTTAGTTCTTTGTTTCTGATAAAGGACCGAGAATGTCTATAGCAACACGCTCTAGTGGGGCTCTAACTAAATACTGTTCCATAGGGCCTCTAGGATGACGCGTTTGGCCCGTTCTTGCACTACAGATTTCACAGCATTTACACCAAATTTCTATGGTTTCTTAATAACCAGCCTAGTAAAACCTGCTCGAAACTCTTGCTAGCGTCCTATGTATACCAAAATGACCTGCCACAGGATCGTCGTGTAACATTTTTAATACTTGATCATGCCAACACAAAGGTAAAATTAATTGTTGCACATTTCCTTGTACGTTTGAAAACCCACTCTCTATATAAGAGACCATTTATAACTCTTAACCTATCCCGTTGAGCCCAATATGTTTTAAACTGTTTACTCTCAAGAGAAATGTCTTCCCACTTTGGTTTTGGTTGATTTTGTGATTTTAATTTCAAGATAATTGCAATTGTATCGTCTTGTTGCTGGGCGGCTAATATTTCTTCTGTTGCCTTACTTTGCGTCCAATTTACTCCTTGTTCTGTACTTTCGACTTCTATTTCTTCTCTGATTGTAGAATCAGGTTCTGCCGTTTTAACTGCGCGCAAGTAACAACTCGGTTCTTCTTCTGCGTTAGACTCTTTTGTTTCTTGTCGTATACAATGGATGCATTGTGTACACGGACGACGCGAAAGTCCATCTGCATTCCCATGTTGTCTACCTGCCCTGTGTTGAATTTCAAAATTATAAGACGACAAAAACTCTAACCATCGGGCAGTTTGGCCTTCTGAATTTTTAAAGTTTAGAAGCCATTGCAGCGCACCGTAGTCTGTTCTGACAAGAAAGCTTGTACCATACACATAGTGATGGAAGTGTTTGATTTATGCTACGATAGCTAACAATTCTCGTCTTGTCACACAGTATTGCCGTTCTGTTTTACTAAAACTTTTACTGTAATAAGCTACTACCCGTTCTCCATTTTCAAGGACCTGGGATAACACAGCTCCTAGACCATATCCGCTAGCGTCAGTATCTAAAATAAATTTCGTATTCATATCAGGGTAACTAAGTATGGGAGCTGAAATGAGAAATTGTTTTAATTTTTCAAACGATTCCTGGCAATTACTAGTCCATTTAAATTCTCGACCTTTTTCTGTCAATTTATGCAAGGGTCTAGCTTTATCAGAAAATTTTAAAATAAATTTTCTATAGTAAGAACAGGTACCAAGAAAACTGCGAATGTCATGAACAGAGGTAGGTGTAGGCCAGTCTTTTATCGCACTTATTTTTACAGGGTCAGTTGCTATGCCTTCTCGAGATACTATGTGACCTAAGGAATGTACTTTTTCTTGAAATAAGGCACACTTTTAGGGATATTTTTAGCCCTGCTTCTCTAATTTTAGATATGACCAACTCTAATCTTTCGATATGATTTTCAAAAGTATCTGAAAATATTATGACATCGTCTAGATAAAGAAGACATATCTGCCAATTTAAACCTGCAAGTATGCATTCCATTTATCGCTCAAAGCAATCCCCAGCATTGCATAGTCCAAATGGCATGCAACGAAACTGGAATAAACCTCTTTTGGTAACAAATGCAGTCTTTTCTTTGTCTGCAGGATCCATCTGAACCTCCCAGTAACCACTCTGAAGGTCAACGGTGGAATAGAATTTCCCGCCTCGTAGCGCATCTAGACAATCCTCTATGCGAGGTAAAGGAAAGTAATCTTTTTTTGTCAAATTGTTTATCCTTTTGTAATCAATACAAAATCTAACGGAAGTAGGGTCATTTTTCTTTGGCACGAGTACTATCGGTGATGACCAGGGACGTATAGAAGGTTCTACAACTCCAATAACCAACATTCGTTGAACTTCGCGATCTGCATCTTCTTGTTTGGTCTTCTCGGATTCTGCTTAATAGGAGTAGCATCCCCTGTATTTATTTTGTGTTTTATTAGGTCTGTACTACCTAATTCATTCTTGGAGTTTGCAAACGCCTCTGGTTGTCTTTTCAAAACTCCTTTCATTTGTATTCTTTGTTCTTCTGTCAAATTAGAAATGCTGTTCTTAAATAAGGTAACTAAATGTTCTGTAACTTCGTCTGCTTTGCTCTCTTTTATTTTAAATACTTTACGACTCCCTGTGACCATTTATTTCCCGTTCTATTGTTTGGCACGTATTTGCCACTGCTTCTCATTTTTTGGTACTTTCTGCAGTCTCTTTTGTAATGTCCTTTATTCCACAAAACTAGCAGGTAACTTCTGATTTAAACTGGGTTTCTGTTGGGACGGGCTATTTTCAATTTTTGCTAATCTGTCAATTATACTATTCATGTGTATTTCAGGACCTTCTTCATCGTCTGATATACCTGACTGCATTCGTAATGCAGCTCGGCTATTAAACTTCCTCCTATGTCCCGAAGTAAACGCTTCAAATTCTAGGCCTATCCTTACACTGTCGTCTATAGAATTTGGCTTACCCTGAAATATTGCCCATTCTAAATCTGCGTCATTCAAAGTCTATAAAACAGTCTCTGGCTAACTGTTCTCTTACTTCTATCGGAGCAGTTGGATAAGCTAACCTAGTTACGCTCTTAATGTCTTGGGCAAGTTCGGGCAATGACTGATCTTTATTTCGACTTTTACCCTTCATTTGGGCCCTATACAATTCTGCTTGATTGCTCGGTTGAAACCGTAAGGTGAATGCTGCAATTAAATGTGCGTAGCTTCTTCTTAAATCTGGCCTCATATCACTCAAAATAGCTTGTGCCGACTCTCTGAGGCATGTAGCCAACTCTAAGGCTTGTGTATTTTCGTCCCACCCATTAATTTCAGCGATCAATTCAAAATGTACAATGTAGTCCTGCCAACTACCAAAACCATCGTAAGTTACCGCTTTCTTATTACCCCGTGCATATGCACTATTACTGTTATGAGCAAAATTATTCAAAGGATTTGTCCTTAAATTATTTTCATATCTATTATTCGTTACATTAGAACCCTGGCAAAATCCTTGATTATCGCGATAACCAAGTACGTCCTCTTACCCTGATACTGTCCTGTGCATGGCCATTGCACTATCTGGGATCTTCCGTACCAGTGCAGACCTTCCATGGATTAACCTGCATGCCTCCGGATGGCATTGCATTGGTCCACTGGGGACCATGGGAGATACCCTGCAAAACATTTGCACCCTCTACGTGGCTCTTAGTAAAAACTGGACTTGAGAAATTTTCACGCTGATGAGAAAAACACTGATCTCCAAAACGTTCTTGTACAGATGAGTCAGCAAAATAACCTGAAAATGTATCTCCCCTTCCATGGGATACCTGCTGATTGACAGTGCACTCGCGAGCCACTGAACCAGCGGCGGTTCTATCTCCTGAAGCCACCCCGCCATTAGGTTCCTCAATTAAAATTAAATCATCTGCATTTTTATTTGGTCTAATATTGCCCATAACTTGTCTTTCATCTCGGCAACTTCCATCTCTTTTTTTCACCCGTACCTGTACTTCTCCTGATGGGGTAGCGTCCATAAAATCATGCTGTACAGATTTAGGGAGTCTTCATCCCTGGGCACGTCCTTCTGACATTAATTCTGCTTCTGGAGTTAGCAAGTGGTCAGATTTGTCTGTGCTTGTCCAGTCCAGTGTATTCTCTTTTTCTACCATGATCAGTTATATTTACTTTCAGATCCGTAAGATAGCTTCTTTTCTATTGAAACTATCCCACCGCTTCCACCAGAATTGTAACGGGCCGGGGAGGGTGTAGTGTGTATTTTAGTTTATGAATATTAAAGATTGCTGCTTAGATACTGCTACACTGCTTGTCAACTGGATATGACTATATTTGCTCTTATTTTATACTGTAATGTAGTTTAATATAACTGGATAGCTGTTTTACACTGTAACAACTGTCTAGGACACTGTCAGCAGATGATATCTTGTTTTATTTTGTGTTCGTAATTCGTTTGACAAATATAATTTGGGGAGAGGTGTCTTTATAAATTCTATCTCTTAACGACTGCGGAATAACCCAAGCGAACTCATAAAAACGTTATGCAAATGTAAACTTAATAACTGTTTTAATTCAGCAATAGATAATATTGCAAATAACAATCAGTTGTATACAATATAAACAATTGTATTAATATTTAAAACCTCTATCTGCTCCAGCTGCCTATGCCTATATAGAAATAAAATTGATTAAACAAAATACTTCTCTGGAATCTATTGTAGCTAAAACGGGGAAATCAGTAAAAGCTCTGGTTGGGAACAAAGAAATAGTGACATAAGACACATTCAATTATAATACAGACAATAAAATAGACAACTTGAACTTGAAAATATATTCTAAGGCTTATACTCAGTCATTCAGTGGAAGCTAAAACGACAATTATTACTTTATACTTTTTCTGACCAAAAGATTAAACAGCTCAGCTTTACCAACAACAATATTAAAAATCAGGAAAACGCGTCAAACTGACTGACAACAATAAATATCTCGAATTTCACCTTAAATTCTACTTTACTATTCCGAAGAATATTTCACGATAAAATTAATCTTTAATGTTTTAAGGAAATTCAGCAAAAATATACTCAGATGCTAACCTTTCTCTATCTATAATTTATATAACTTTCTGGAACTTTATTTACTGCTAAAAGCTGCTAAAACTGCTTATGGCCGTGCCCAGATGGAACCAGACTCCCTGCAATAAGAGCTGCGACACAATTTTGTCTACGTACACAAAAACGACAACAGTTTTGACGTTATACAACACTTAGAATGACGTCATGACACAGTTTGCACTTTCAGGTGAACATACGGGTATTTAACATTCCAACGTTATGTTAACATAAATATGAAATATCATATCAGACAAAGTAAATCTGACAACGTAATTTTAACAAAAGAAGGGGGGTTCACTTTCACACAAATGAATTACATTCAGTTACATAATCCTCACTAGTCGATCATACAAGTTACAAATTCATCTATCAACAATCATTCATTCTTCTTCAGATACGTTAAAATCACAAAAACCCCATTCCGTAGCAATATTATTACTGAACTCTCACTTTAAAAATTGCTTTACCGATACCTATGTGTTTTGGCGACGGTTTGATACGAAGATGTTTTTGACCATTGAATTAAAAAAAAATTTTAAAAATGTATCAAAAATATATAAAATAACATACTTCAGACGTTCACAAGACACAAGTTTGTCAGATATCTTATTTTTATAGATAAATTGTGTCTAACAACCTTCTTTATGTCTCGCAACTGTATGCCTTTCATGACAAATATTCAAAATCTTCAAAAAATATTGATTAGTGTAAAAATCTGATTCTCATCACAGAAAAAAAAAATAAAATAAACCTTTCGCAAAAGTAATCTAGGAACGACTGTATAATGACCCATATTGTCGTTTTTAAAAGAAAGAAAAGACACATAAATGTTGTCAGAGCAGTTCAATAGTACTGAATTTGAGATTTAAAGTTAGATGTCGGTACTATTTTTTAGAATACCAAAAGTGCATATCCCTCAAAGAAGGCGCTTATGTGTGATACACAAAGCCAAACTTTAAAATGAACATGTCAGCACACAGTTTTATTTGTTTATTTCAATATTTTCCACTGATATAAAATTGAGAATGGTAACGGAATATGTGTCAAGGAACAACAACACGAGCAAAGAGCAGAAAACAGCCGAAGGCCAGCAATGGGCCTTCGACTCAACGCGAAAATCCCGCACCCGGAGGCGGGCTTCAGCAGGCCCCTTAACAAAAATGTGTACTAGTTCAGAGAAAATGGACGTCACACTTAACTTCAAAACATATAAATGAACCAAAATTAAAACAAAAAAAAAACATACAAAACTGACAAAGGCAAGAGCCAACTGACTTGGAACAGGTACAAAAATGCGGCGGGGTTTAACATGTTTTGTGAGATCTCAACCCTCCTTCTATACTTCTAGCCAATGTAAAATAAGAAAACACACAGCAATACAAACAGTAAAAATCAGTTTAAAAGAAGTCCGAGTCCGATGTAAGAATAGGTAACAAAAGAAACCAATTCAAAGAGAAATGACAATGATACCTAGATTAACCAATGACTACTGGCAGGTACTGACATGCCAGCTCCAAACCTCAATTAAACTGATAGGAAGATTATGTCTTCATCAGATGAAAATCAAGCACAATCCTTCCCGTTAGTGGTTAAGTATCATACCCTCATTAAATATACGAGAAGAACTTAATCCGTATCATGCTAACAACTGGTTTTAGAATTTAAAAAAAAATGAAAACAACACGCCTGATAATTGCATGCGTCTGAAGCGCTTTTCTGGATTTACCTTCATCAAGAACGCTCAAAGACGAGTAATAAACGTGTTTATTGCCGATGCAAAGACCCTATGAGTGATGGAAACATTTAGTAAAAATTTGTAATATCGAAAACCCTGGTGTAATAATTTTTTAGTAATACAAAGATTTCTTTTGTTAAAATAAAATACGTTGTTACGAGCGAATGGAACAAGTTGTAAACATGGATAAATAACAATAGGAAATGAAAATCATCTCTTTCAAGGTAAATATTCGTATAAGGCTTACCGTTAAAGGTATAGATATCGAGGTTCAGGAAAGGGCAGTTTTAATTGTTAGTGTTAGCTTTATTTAAGGTCAGTTCAGCAGGATAAATCTGTTTTGTGTACATACTAAAGTCGACATTATTGAGAGCCAATATATCATCCAAATATCTTAAAGTGTTATTAAATTTTTGTATCAGATGTTGTCTCGATGGTTCTTTGCTGATTTTAGTCATACGTTGTAACTCGTAACAAAACAGAAACATGTCCGCAATAAGTGGTGCACAGTTAGTCCCCATTGGAATCCTGATAACTTAAAGATATACGGAATCTCCATAGCGAACAAAAATGTCATCTAGTAAAATTTCAAATGCAGTTATCGTATCAAAGCAGGTCCAATTGGCTTAGTTCTTTTCTTTGTAGTTACTAAAAAATTACCTAAAAGAGTTTAAACATATATATTCGCATTTTGACTTTTTAAATGCCTATTTAACTAGGTGTGTTTATTTTTTCCTAATGAGATTATGAGGCAAAGTGGTAGAAAAATCTAAACTTTGAACCGATTCGAAATCACCAATATGAGCATGCAATTTATCAACTACTTCCAACAAATATTTGACACGCCAAAAGTAATTAATCCAACTATTTTCAAAGGTCTTATTTGAACAATTCATTACCAGGTTCTTGATCGTACAAATTGTACTAGTAAGTAGAATAGACTGTTTAGTAGTGGAACAACGGCTTGAAGACGTAAAAAATCTACATTGATAAGGTGTTTAGTGCAGCTTTGGAAGCTATAAACTATTTGAAAAGAGACAATATAAAAACCCTGTTAATGAAGTTATTTGCCTAAGGTAGAAATTAAATATATGGAAATATAAAATTTTAAAATATTGATTATCTAAACATCTGTATAATGGGAGGTGCATAACTTCCATATGTTTGCCAACTTTCTAAGACGTTTTAAAGAGTCTTTTGTGAAAACTGAAGAAGGAATTGATTACACAAAGCCGTCTTTTGTTGAAAAAAGGCCAGTTGATTATACAAAACATTTTTTTTTTTTTTTTTTAATAATTATTCAGTTTATTGCACAATTGGTTGTTAACAAATACCCTAAAAGGTACAACTATCCCAAATAGGTTTATCCCTGTGTGTGAATTATCAAATGAACCAGGGGATTCACAAGATAAAATTATTTCAAAAGTGGTTAATAGAATATTACAGTCGATATAGTTTACAAAATCTGCATAGCGACAAATCCGGAAAACATACGTTCTCTCTGTTTACGTTTTTCTACTTATTTTAATTGTATATCACGTGGTATAGATGTTTATTATGTATCTCGAACACGTGTATTTTATTCATTCTTGTGTGTTGGAGTATTCTTAACTTATTTGGTAAGTTTTAAATTTAATGAAATAACTGTTTTGTTTTCTTTAACGATAACTTGTACACGCTACAGAATACTGAAACAAAACTTGAAGCATTATGAGTATATATCAATCATTGATGACGTTCTGATGGTATGTTAACATGATCAAAACATGGATAGAGAATGAGTTTTGTTGATACTTTGTATAAAGTATTGCCATTCGTTTCGTGTAAACAGAGAAACAGTATACATAAAACATAAATGAGAAACATAGTATTGCTCTACGAGTATAATGGCATAACTTTCACATAAACAGAGACACACATATACCTACACAAAACATGGTCACAAAACTTGCAGCACTCACTCCCTGTCACACAACTACTCAACCATGAGTACTTGCACACCTCTCCTATTGAATTACATTGCGGTTAATTAGATATATTTAAATGTATCTTTCAAAATTTACTACATTTTCTTTCTAAGAGTATACTATTTTCATACCATTCTAAGAATTCTAATTTAAAAACACTATATACATCTATGTACTTGTGTTTTAACTCTGATGCATAATTACTTTTGTAAACAGCAAATAAAACAATTGTTAACAACACATTAATATCAAAATATGAACTATCATGAATTTTGTATCCAAGTATTAAATTTTGCATTGATAAAATATGTGTACCTATTTTTATTCTATCAAGTAGTAACCCAACTTTAATCCAAAATTCTTGTAAAATTCACATTCTTTAAAAAATGATCATAATTTTCTACTTGGTGACATATATGGCATTGATTATCCTTCATTATTTTCCATTGATAAAGCAGTTGCTTACATGGTAATATGTAATTGATCAATTTCCACCTAAACATTATTAGTTTGTTATCATTTAACTGGTGAAATGTAAAGTTTAATATATCATGTATATGATTTGAAGAATTTAGATTGAATATTTTTTTCCATTTTATGAAGCCAATAGGTGTGTCACTTTCTATACCTTTGATATAATTATATATATCCTTAGCTTTTAATTTTTTAATGCAAATTGATTTGGCTTTATTTTTTGCTTCCAAGTAAAGATTTCTGTCTATTTGAACTTTAGTTGAAATTGATTGATTTGATTTTAACATGATTTTCCATTCCTTTTTGATTGCAGATTTTAGTTTAGAAAGTTCTGCTATCCAGTTAGATTTTTCTTTCAATTTATTTAAAATTACTTTTTGGGAGATATTACCTTGTTTATCTATGATATCATTAATAAAAAAAATGTTACTTTCTATCCAGTTTGGAAAAACAAGACTTTTACCATATAATTTAATTGATTGATTACCCCAAATGAATTGCTGTCTTACACTTTTGAAATTTAACCCCTTGCTTATCTTGGAACTATTATGTACTTTATACCAACTTTTTAATATTTCTAAATAAAATTCTGGCATAGATTTTTTTAAATTTGGTATGTCATATATATTTTCAGGGTTCATGTTAAATAGAGCGAAGTTAGCTCCAAATTTGTTAAAGTAATATAAAGGTATAACCTTCCAATTTGAAAATTCTTCTGTTGTTAACCTTTTAACCCAAGATATATGAATTGATGTTATATAACTATCTATATCAATCATTTTAAACCTTCTTCCTGATAATCATTACATAGAGTAGATCTCTTGATTTTCTCATTTTGTTTTGCCATATATAATTAAATATTAGTTTTTAAATTGTGTTAGAAAGTCTCTCGATAAATAATTTTTACTGATGCTAAAAATGTTATGTTTGGTATAATTAATGTTTTATTACTGTTATTCGCCCAATCATTGTAAGCTTTCTTTTCTTCCAATTTGAAATTGCTTTTCTGACTTCCTCAAAATATTTTCTGTGTTTAATTTATTGCATTCAACTTTATTAGTTCCAAAATATACACCTAAACTTTTAATGGGACTTTTATTCCAACTAATGTTTTCATATTTATCTTTAGAATGTTTTAATTTACCTAGCCATATTCCTTCAGTTTTGATTTATTAAGTTTTAGACCAGAAAGAGTTCCAAGTTCTTCAATTAAATTTAATGCCTGGCTTATTTCCTGTTTTGATTTAAGAAAAGTGTAGTATCATCTGCAAGTTGTGAGATTTTAAGACTATGTGTTTTAGAATCAAGTTTGATTTGAAATCCTTTAATACTTGTATCTTGTCTTATTCTACATGCCAGAATCTCTACTGCTATAACAAAATAATCGAACTCAAGGGACACCCTTGTCTAATACCACGAAACATGCTATAGGTTTCAGAAATCCACCCATTATTGAGCATACAACCTTTGACACCATTATATAAAGTTTTACCCATTTAATAAACGAATGCGGAGACCAAATTTTAAAAGAGCTTCATACATAAATGACCATTCTAACGAATCAAAAGCTTTTGAAAATCTATAAATAATAAAGCACCATCTATATTAAAAGTTTCAGAGTAATCTATAATATCTGGAATTTGTCTGATATTGAAACCAATGTACCTATTTTTACATATCCATTCTGATCGCTATTTATTATTTTGGATAAAACAGGTTTTAACCGTTGGGCTAAAGTATAGGCTATTAATTTGGTGTCTACATTTAGTAAAGTTATAGGTCTATAATTGTCTAGGGATAGTGGGTCATTTTTTTGTACAATAAAGATACTATTCCTATTTTTGTAATGTTGTTAATTCTTCTTTCTCATAACACTTATTGAAAACTTCTACAGCTAGTTCTTTTATATTATCCCAGAATGCGCGATAGAATTCAACACTTAGACCATCTATACCTGGTGATTTGTTTAGCTTCATATTAAAATGGCTTCTGTGCATTCTTCTATTGAGATGTTGCCGCCTAGAGAGCTTTTCTCGTCATCAGTTAATTTATGATCTATTTTGTTTCTTCAACATATTGCTTAATATTATTAACATCTGGATTTGTACTTTTATATAAATTTTCATAGTAACATTTTTCTAAATTTAGAATTTCTGATGACTCTGTTATGATTTTGTCTTGCTTATCTTTCAATGCCGAAATATTTTTTTTGTTTGTCTTGATTTTTCTAAACCTAAAAAGAATTTTGTGTTTTTTCCCCTTCTTCTAACCATTTGACTCTGGATCTTACTTGTGCACCTTTAACTTCATTTTTATAAAGATTTTCTAGATTTTTTTCAATTTTTTCTATTTCATCTTTAGTTTCTTTTGAGTGATTAATTTTATTATTTAATCTTTGTAAGTTCATTTCTAAATCTTTTATTTTATTTTTCTTTTCAGATGACTTGTATTTACAATACATTACAGTTATGTCCCTTACTTCAGATTTAAAGATATCCCAAATATCTCTAGAATCTCTGGTAAGTGCCTTTTCTTTATATTTTAAAATAAGGTTGTTTATATGGTTTTATAATTATCATCTGTTAAAATACTATTATTTATTTTAAAGAAACCTCTTCCTCTGCCATGGGGATTTTGTCTTATTTTTAACGAAGTGGCTTGGTGATCAGTATGTGATATCATAGCAGGTCTTATATCAGAATTGATTACGTGTGGCCTTATGTCTGGACTGATCAAAAGAAGTCTATTCTACTTGTTATATTGGTATTGTTTTCCTTCTCCATGTAAATTGAATTTTGTTTGGATTTATTTCCTCCATATATCTATTAATTTGTTTTTTAATGAGCTGTTTAAGACTATTTACTGGTTTGTAGTATTTATGAGAGCTATTTGATTTCCTATCTATCTTTAATAGGGTTTCATTCATGTCCCTCCTAAAATTAAAATACCTAAGCGATTATTTTCTATGATGTTATTTACGCTTTTAAAAATTTATTTCTGTTAGTATGAATGTTGGGGCATATACATTTATTAAGGTAAAATGTTATCGTTAACTTCAATGTTGATTAAAATAATTCTCCCATCATTATCTTTAACTTCATTTATTAGTTTATAATTTAAACTGTCTTTAATCATTATTGAAACTCCTCTGGATTGGGAACTTCCATAGCTATGAAAAATTTACCTTTACTTCACTATTAATAATATGTTCATTTTCTCTATTAGATGGGATTCTTGTATAAATAATATATTACATTTTGATGTTTATTCCACAAATATAGTCTCTCTCTCTCTCTTTCTGTCCTAAACCTTGACAGTTTAAGGATATATGTATATTGTCACTCATTGTTTTTACCTAGGAAGTGTTCACTTTTATACATTAAATGTAACTGTACTATTATGGTACTCATAATTAGTGTAATAACCCACCCAATAGTACCTGTTAATGAGACTACATGTATTATTAGAACAACATGCCTTATTACATTCTTTACATGTTTGTATATACACAGGGTTAAATGCACTGTTAACTTCTTTTTTTCAAAGACACAATATTGTAATAAAAATATCATTATAAAGAAGGATAGTTGTAAGAAATGACCATTATAACAGTGTAACATAAAATAAATAACAGATTTGATTATGCTAACCACTTTCGAGCTAAATTTTGTTTGTTTACATATCAATACTATGTATCTAATATAAGAATAACAAAGCTTAAGTGTATTTAAATATACAAATATATCATTCAAATAACTATACACTTTTCCAATAATCAGGAAAGACGCTATCATGATTCCTATCGATCTCTGAATTGTTTTATCGAGTAATCTATTTTAGATTCGGTGAAAACCGAGAAATTTGTGGATTTTGGAATAGGGTCTGCATGAATATAACTGTAGTTATATTGTTTTAGTTAGGTATGTCACATGTATGACGATAATGTGAATTAAATAGAAAATATTTTGAACATTTGGATATAGTTGCAGATACTTTGTGTTTGACAGACGATACATGTTTACATTGACGACTACATTGATTGACCTACTTAAATAGTTGTTTATTGATGTGTGCGTTTGATATGAACTATATTGTAAAGAACAAACAAATAACTTTTATTTACGTATGTTTCAATTCTTTTCAGGTAATTTAGAGTGGCAATCACCATGGATGTGGAAGTAGCTTGTACAAAAAATACATGAACTATATAGAAGGAACTAATTTTCAGTGTTTGGGTACCTAAGGCAATAGTGGTGTTTTTAATATGCCAATCTTTGAAATTGATACTAATTGTGTCCAGGTGAACTAAGTGAGATAATGTACATGTATATGGCAGACCTTGAGCAGTTTTAAAGTTATTCCTGGTACATGTATATGAGGAATTGAGACATTTATTAACATGGATTTTATATTTCAAGGAAGTGATTTCATCAACTAAGTGATGTGGATCGCAGCTACAGTTAATCAATTTACCAATCATACTTGAACCATTCAGATTGGGATTTACACGTGTTTTGAATTGATTCTTGGTTAATAAAAAGATGATAATAACTTTCAATGGATCGACTATTTGATCATGTTCATTTGTTTTCATGATAATCATAATAAAATATTTCATATCAACATTTAATATATTTTTCCTTACAGAGTGTATACAATCTAATATTATTGTATCACACAATGAATTATTTTTTTCACATTTTTCAGTTAAGATAAAAATATAACTAACATATATACATATGCACAAAAACTGTGCATTGAAAAACACACTACTGTACAGTAAAGTTAACTAGGTCACTGGTTAGGGATTTGTCTTCTGTTTTGTCGGCTCTACTACTCGTTTATGTAATTCATCGGTCGGTGTTGTTGCTTGCCTTTTCCCAGTTGATTGGCTTGGAGTTTTAGTATCTTTAAAGTTCATATAGTGATCCATGGGTCCAGAAGCTGACTTGGACAGATTTTGTTTGTTTGATTTATTTTGTTTGATTTTTTTTTATTTGTCTTTTTGTCTTTTTTGTTTGTCTGCTCATTGTTCGTAGTAATTTGTTTACGTTCTTTTGAGACTACTAATTGTTGTTCATCATCTTCGCTATCATCATTTGAATCATTACTACTTTCACTTGCAGGTTGCTTATCTTTAGTTTCATCTTGAAGGTTATCAACGTTAGCAGCTTCAGGCACACTATCAGGAACATTCGAATTACCATTCTGATCTTGATCTGCTGCTGTATCGTCCATCGGTTGTTGACATTCTTTGGCTTTATGACCTGATTTGCCACAGGAGTTGCACACCCAGTCATTGTAACAGGTCTCCTGTTTGTGTCCCGTCTGTAAACACTTGTTGCATTTAACATAAGGATTTACTACAATTTGGTCTTTGTGGATGAGTAGCGCTTTGTATTTTCCTATACTGATGAATCTAGGTAGCTGTATGCCAGGTACTGGACTTACCATAAATAACCGGTCTCCGGTTTGGCAGTTAGTAAGAAATCCGTTGATACGTAGCCTTTCCCGATTAAAGTTGTGAATTTTGAGATTATGTTTGGTCTCAAGATATCTACCAATTTGGTTATCGTCTGCAGATAAGGGTACGTTTTTTATCCGGATGCGTAAGTAGTTTATGTGTTCTTTAACTACAAATTTTGGGTTTCTGTCATATACGTGTATGTGTTTTTTCCTGATAGTGAGACCATTAGCTATCAAATGTTCCCTATCTGACTCACTATCAAGATAAACCCGCCACATTCCATTAACCCTTTGAAGACCTTTCAAATGGCTGTCTTCCACTACATGGCCAATATCACTGTACAACTCAGCATGATTTAAAAAGTCTACAGGTTTTGGTTTTATAGTTCCGAAGAGATCAGTCTCTAATATAAATACGGGTTTGGCTGCAGAGAACCCGTTGTCACTGTTTTGAGCATTACTTTAATCATTTTCAGTTTTTGAGGCATCCGCATACGACGCCATTTTTGTTATTGTTTGGTCACTTTCAGAGTTTTCATTAAAGGACTCTTCGTTACTCATTTTTACCATTACTTCAAGATAAATACTTCTAGGTAGATTATTTATCAAATATTTATCACAATAAATACGATGATAAGACAGTTCTTCTATGAAATCAGTTTACTTTTTCGGGAGCTCTGAAAAGTCCGTGGACATTTAACTAAGGCCCCTTACCTTCCTCATACAAAACATATTACTTCACATATGCCCGCCCGTCCGACGTCAGTATAATCGGTGCCTGTTTTGCACTTCGTATAACCCGAGGAAAATTACAATTCAATGTAAATCTATATCGATAATCCATAAAGGAAGTAAACCCATCAGTGCTTTAAAAATTCATGGGTTAATTGTATTACCAAAATTGAATACACCTTTAAGCAAAAAGTAAAATCACAAAAATACTGAACTCTGAGGAAAATTCAAAAAGGGAAGTCCTCAATCAAATGGCAAAATCAAAAGTTCAAACACATCAAACGAATGAATAACAACTGTCATATTCCTGACTTGGTACAGGCATTTTCTTATGTAGAAAATGGTGGATTGAACCTGGTTTTATGGCTAGCCAAACCTCTCACTTGTATGACAGTCGCATTAAATTCCGTTATATTGACAACGATGCGTGAACAAAACAAACAGACACAATTCGTAAAAATGTCAAAAATAGGGTTACAGCAGTCAACATTGTGTTATCATCTTAATCACTATAAAAACAAACAAATTTTAGGAAGAAGCATACATCAAATTTAACATCCTCATTATGCTTATATCATACGATTTTATATATCTATGTAAAATCCACCTATAAAGGATGGAAGGTTTTAAGTACTGGCGTAAAATCGCGCGTTTGAAATTGGCACAGGTAGACATAAAATAATTTTGTCGTTCAAAGTATAAAGAGATACATAAATACAGAGTCACGTAAAATGGACATCACAAAAAACTGACTCAGCAGTAAAAGCAATATCAATAAATAAAATAATAGTGTGGTTCAAATTATGACGGGATACACAAGCACAGAGCCACGCCAAATGTATATCACAAAAAACAGACCCAACAGTAAAAGTGATATAAATAAATGAAATAATTTTGTCGTTCAAAGTATGACAGAATACATATGCACAGAGTCACGTAAAATAGATATCACAAAAAACAGACTTAACTGTAAAAGCAATATTAATAAATAAAACAATAGTGTGGTTCAAACTATGACGGGATATATGAGTACAGAGTCACGCCAAATGTATATCACAAAAAACAGACTCAACAGTAAAAGTTACATCAAAAAATGAAATAATTTTGTCGTTCAAAGTATGACGGGATACATAAGCACAGAGTCACGTCAAATGGATATATCAAAAAACCGGACTTAACAGTGAAAATAATATTAATAAAGACAAATAAAAGAATACTATAACACGTTATAAAGATGATAAACAACGTCAGTACGCAAAATCTATACTACAAGACCATCGTGTATTATCTGTGAAGTTGATACGGAATATTTATCAACAAGTTCTTGGTAACTTCCGATGAACTTTTTTAGAAAAAGGACAAGACGTTCTTTGACTTACCCTCGGTTCATCAACTTCCTGCTCAGACACTGGTGACGTTTTACAAAGTCTGAGTAGGAGCTGCAAGCTCTTGAATACCGAATAAGTTGGGAAATGTATATCTCATATGCAGGTGAAGTTGGTATATTGCTACTAAGGTGGGGGAAATTGATAATTTCAAAATTAAAATCGTCTCGTTTGTCATAGATTCTGGTTGTGAGATGACTGTGTATGTCAAATTCGAGGTATAAGTCTAAAAATGAGGCGGAGGAAGCCGTGTCTGTTGTTTCTTTAATTTCTAGTTCTGGTGGATATATTAATGGAACCCAATCAGAAAAGTTCGGATTGTTAATGGAAAGAACATCATCAATATATCTGAAAGTGAAATTAAATAACCTGGCTTCTTTGATCTTCTTGTTTTTGACAAGTGTCTGAAGGAACTCCGACTCATATGAAAATAAGAAGAGGTCGGCAAGGAGAGGCGCACAGTTCGTTCCCATAGGAATGCCGACAATTTGTTGAAAAAGTCTACCTCCAAATTCAACAAATATGTTGTCAATAAGGAACTCCAGCATACTGATCACTTGTTCCTCTGTGTATAGATATAAGAAGATGTGGTATGAGTGCCAATGAGACAACTCTCCATCCAAGTCAAAATTTATAAATGTAAACCATTATAGGTCAAAGTACGGTCTTCAACACGGAGCCTAGGCTCACACCGAACAGTAAGCTATAAAGGGCCCCAAAAATTACTAGTGTAAAACTATTCAAACGGGAAAACCAACGGTCTAATCTATATAAAAACGAGAAACGAGAAACACTTATGAACCACATCAACAAACGACAACTACTGAACATCAGATTCAGTAGCATGTTTTACCCTTTTGTTCGCTATTAACAAAATATGCATTATGGTATCCCAAAGTAATAAATTTATAGCGTATGCTACCATTTTTATGATGAAAAGCATTGTGGATTATTTCTTTTAGACGGTTTTTCAATTTCACATGGGGAATGGTGGTATACAAGGTAGAAAAATCAAAAGTTTTGATAGAACTAATTTCAGAAAAAGACCGAGATTTAAAATTATCCAGAAGTTCTTTAGAGTTTTTAAGAATCCACATATGGTTAATACCACTGCGCGAGTAAACCGTTTCACAGTATTTCTGAAGACCCTCTTTCACTGCGGACAGAATTTTAGTCAATCTAGTGGAACATGCAGATGAACCGGCAATGTACCGTTGTTTGTACGGAATTTTGTGAAGTTTAGGTATCCAATACAAACAAGGTAAGTCCTCCGATTTGTTGTTCAATGCAATGTTCATTGAAGCCATGAAGGACTTATGATTCGCCAAAATCTCATCCTTGTCAAATGATATGTTTATGTATGTGGGATTACCTGAGTGCTCATTTATTCCTAATTCTTTTACAAGACACTCGTAGTAATGCGATTTACATACAAAGACAATATTATTTGAAGCTTTGTCCGCAGGAACAACAACATACTTATCTTGAAGAGATGACAGACATTTCACAGCCTCTTTGTCTCTGAAAACGGACTTTGGTCGATCATTCACACAGTTTTTTAACTTATGAATGCGACGTTTTATCAGAGACCTGACTGTTTTGACCCATTCTGACAAAGTGTCCAGTTGAACTTCTTCTCGTTTAGCCCATGCTCTGGCGTAGTCCTCAATAGAATCCATAATTATTTTGAAGTTACGGTTCCAATTGATGTGTTGGGGTTCTCAAAACAAACTGCTTCTTTAATGACAAAGAAACACAATTGTTTTTAAATAGCTAGTAAAGTGTTAACAGACTATTTAATAAAAGCATCACCACAACAATGAAAATAATATCATCTGTAAGGAGTGATATCATTATCAATATTTAAAATTTATTTAGCGATGTCTTTTATCAACAATATTAACGATGCCTCTAATAATGTCATAGGGTAAAACACGAAAACGTTTTCCTACTCATTGAATAGGTTATCATCACCATTGGAAATTTGTATTTGGTTTCACTAACATAGCCAAACTCGTAAACTGATGAAAATCAGTGTAAATGGACCATTGGAGAATATTATATAGAATGTATTTCTAAAAAATTGGTAAAAAAAAGTTCTTTTACACACACAACTAACAAGTAAGCAGGATTGTTGGTTATTGGATTCAAATTACAATCTCGGAGCCTTTTTGGTTAATACGTATAAAAATAAAATCAAGAAGATGTGGTATGATTTACAACAAGAAAACTCTCCACCAGAGACAAAATGACATTGAAGTAAGGAATAAACGTCACTATACGGCCTTTAACAATGAGCAAAACCCATACCATAAGTCAGCTATAAAAGTCTCCGAAATGACAAATGTAAAACAATTCAAACGAGAAAACAAACGGCCTGATTTATATACAAAACAATGAACGAAAAACAAATATGATATACAGCAACAAAGGACAACCATTAAGTTACATGCGTCTGACTTGACACCGGCACATGTGGAGTGGTTAAGCATGTTTGCAGGCGCTAAATCCTTCCCTAATCTGGGACAAGTTTTTCACATTACACAATAGTATCGTAATAGACTTCTCTCATATTGCATAAGCATATTCAACCATAGTTACGACTGTTTGGTAGTGCATGGATTTTACCAGTCAGTGTTTGTGAAATTTTTGCAGACAATACGACTTGACCTTTACAATATATGTTTCAAAACAATGATAACAACACGTTATTAATTTCATGCTTCCGAAGCGCTTTTCTGGATTTACCTTCATTAGGAACGCTCAAAGCCGAATATTTGAAAGCCTATAAGAACCGAAACAGTTGAAAAGCTATACAACCAAAAAGATGACCACATTTATATCCAAATTGTCGCACTAAAAATGTTGACCTCCCTTAAGCGTCAAAGTCATCAACAAACAGGGCTTTGCTTTTTGCGCCTATTGATATAAATTGTGCAACCAACCATATTTAATTTGCACCAAAAGTACAATAAATATTTTACTGGATGCAGTGAATATAAAAAAGGCACACGATATCCATGTAGAGCGTACAAAATACTTATGACAGCATGAAAAATTTCATCAATAAATATATTTTTTTAATATTAAGAAGCATTACTTAAATTTAGCAGTGTATGAAAATAACATTTAATATCATTTATCTATAGAAAATTACAAAATGTGTCTTTTTCTTCATCGCTGCAACTGCGTCATAAACAAAATGTGATTTTTTTTTCTGTTTTGCCCATCTATTGCAAAGAAAGTCTTTTTATGTAAAAAAAATATTGCATACAAAGTGTACTCCTATCAAACACGAATTATCACTGGGCTTTATAATTTCATTTGTCTGATGGAATGCCACCGACAAGAATTCATTATTGTTAAAGGAATGAATTTATTGATAAATTTCATGCTTAATAATTATGTAAATGCACTAAAGAGGAAAACAACTAACACCCCCACTGTTTTCCCACAAACACGCATCATTTGTAATCATCTCTGATTTTTGTTGAGTATAT
This sequence comes from Mytilus coruscus, assembly GCA_017311375.1. Taxonomy (NCBI): domain Eukaryota; kingdom Metazoa; phylum Mollusca; class Bivalvia; order Mytilida; family Mytilidae; genus Mytilus; species Mytilus coruscus. The sequence goes on from CM029597.1 coordinate 17,103,597, forward strand.
GTCGCTGAACCGTTAGTTTTGTGGACTTCATGAATTTGGTTTATCAAGTTGAAGTCATAAGCGCCACCTGTTTGAGGTAGCTTGTGCCCTGCTTATGTGTACAATACGTTCAGATATATACAAGAGGGGAGAAAGATACCTAAGGGACATTCAAACTCATAAGCCGAAAATAAACCGAAAACGCCATGGCTAAAAAAGAAGAAAAGACCAACAGAATAACAGAATACACGAAACACAACATAGAAAACTAAAGACTGAGCAACACGAACCCTACCAAAAACTGGGGGCGATCACAAGTTCTCTGGAAGGGTAAACAGATCCTACTCCACATGTGGCACCCGTTATGTTGCTCATGCTAGTACAAACTAGTACAACTTGATCCGTCGCTGAAAGATTCATAGTCTTCGAATATTTGTTTGTACCATTTGTCCTGAAACTATTGATCTAATGCTTATGCGAAGTTATTCATAGTGAAGTTGTTAAATGTTGGTTCGATGATTACTAAATGATTAAATAATATCATGTAATATTAATATGGAATAACAATGTTTGTATATCTTAAAAGTCATATGATACTTCTAATTCAAAAGATTTGAATATGTTTTATATACTTGAATGGTTAAGTTTTACCATAACAAGTGTACGTGATTTTTCTTGTAAAAGAAATTTCTTTATATAATCAAAATCTTCATAAATATACTGCTGTTTAATTATTGTCTTTCGGTACATTAACTCGCTGATGTTTTCCCGTATGTAGTAACCTTAACTACGAGACCTCTCGTTAGAACTTCAGCCATCGCACAGCTCAAGTGCGTGTGGGAAACCACGATTAAAGAATGTAAACAAAAGGTAAATAGTAAAACTGATTCTTAAAGAAGAAATTTAATACAACAAATTATTTAACAACTGTTTAGGAAAAAAAAAACATATGGGAACGCATGGAAAATATATAAAAAAAAATACCATGTCTGTTTCAGCCCATTTTTGTCACGTTTTCCACGTGCTCTGTGTTGATTGATTATTAATGCTACGATCCGGAAAACTTCGGCAACAAACTCGAAAGCTAATTGGCTAGAGATCAACAATCACTGAATGAAATACTTGTTTGTCGATAATACGTAATAGATTCATAATAAATATAAAAAACCTGCATATATGACTTAGTTTTAGTATATATGCATGCATTGTTTCAATGATTTTGATAACATTACAATTACAAAAAACTCTATTCATATGACTTTAATTTTGTAATTGCATTGCTAACATTCATAATTTTTTTTATCTCCAAAAGATACATAACTACTATATACATATTATTCCATAGTCTCGCCGAATTCAAGAGAAATTATCTCCATTTTCTTTGACTCCGACGACTTCGATGACTTCGATGACTTCAACAACAGTGACAAACATCACCATGACCATTCGCTGTTTAAGGAGAGAAACAAAAAATACTTAAGCAATACCGAATATGTATGTAACAGTTCATGAAGTGAAATATATAAACTCTGGTCTCTACTGTAGGGTAGAAATAGCATTTCATGATCTAATCCAAACCACCAGCTTTTTGCTACAGTTAGCGTAAATTAATGCAACAGTAATTTACCGATGTTCTAATCTCGTAAAACGATTAAGAAGAGACAAATCAAGATAACAGACAAACACTTAGGCCGTGTTCACATTGAGCTAAACTCGTTGTTGTGTAAGTGTACTCTACAATGGTTACATGTAGTTTAAAAACAGATTTTGACTTCATGCAGTCGATAGTCAACGAAGGCCTTGTGTAGGTTAATTGTTCATAAAACAATATATTAAGAACGTGGATTGTTGTGAATATTTATGGAAATTACATATGTTGAATAAATATGATTATAATAACACTATGAATTAAGTTATTTTCCTATTTATATGACAAAAACTAAAAAATTGCTCCGTTAAAAATATGATTAAATTCAATAGCCCTATTGGGCTATTTGTTTTCAGTGGAAGGGGGATTTTTTCCTGATAGAATATTAATTTTACATCGGTTGATATATAGTACGGCTCATTTATTTAGCGCAAAAATTATTTTCACTTTTTTACACATTTTTTCTTACAAAGTCCTGCATTTTGTGGGACAAAATATTCATTTTTATCATTTCGTTTTATCAGTTAGTGCATGTACCAGTCCTGACTTTTTATTTCCAAAATCACCCCATGTGTGACTGAGAATAGAATTAGGCTCACTCACATCTTCAACCGATCGCACGTAATACACTTGCTAAAGAAGGGCTTCTGTTTGGCTGTGCGGGATGTACAAGTACTCAGCCATGTCCATCTTCATCTCGGACGGAGTCTATTACAGGACATATTGTATTTATTGTGCATTTGTTCTCGTCCTGAGCATGCATCCAACATTTGCCATTGGATGTTTATCAACTATCAATCAATCAATCATTTATTTTCAAAATCCTTTTTTCGCCCATTACGCTGTTTTAACAAGCCTAATAGTGAAATCCATAGAACTCGCAAGTTCTCCTAATCAGTTGATACACGTCCAAGGAATGGTTTCAAGGTAATTGATACTACCTACCCTATAAAGTCTACGTTTGGAATTGTTCCTGCACTAGATGCGCATTTCGACAATTAATGTCACTTCAATGATGTCCGAGACAAAAAACAAACATAATACAACCATTGTAAACTGATAAAACCAAGATGTAGACAAACAATATCTACTAATGTGATAGAAAATCAAATACGAAAATACATGAAAAGCATTGTATATAAATATTTATAATACATTCCATCAACAATCACCACTATTCATTCAGAACTTTTGTTTTTTTTTTTTTTTGGGGAATGCTGCTTGTTATCTTTTTAATTAAAAATTAGAGTGAGCAGAGTTTTAAAGCAGTTTTAACGTCTTTTTAAATTGTAGAAATCCATCATATATTTCCCAATTCTTTAAATGAATTTATTTTAACGTTAGAAATTTTGTAATTAAATACTAGTATAACCGGATTCTAATAATAACTACAAATTTTGTAAAAATACATACTCTTCTTACAAGAAGGAGGATGGTTATTCCAGGTTCCATCAGCTTTACAAGTTCGAGTTAGACGACTACCATACTTTGGTGTATAGCCTTTGTCACAAGCGTATGTTATTGTGTCTTGGTAGTTTGTACCAGTCTGGGCAGTTATTTTAGCGAACTTTACTGCTGCAAGGTCTGGACAAGATACTATCTCTGCAAAAATATAAAACTTCAAAAAGATAGGTTGTTGGATTTATTAGTAAGATATTTCGAAAAAGTTGATTATAAATGATTAGCCTTTGAAAAAACTCATATAAGCACTTCAAATAGAGTATGAATAATAGAAAACATAGTACACTCAAGACAGTACAAAATTCCGGTACATACTTCGGATTTTTTTTTTCACAAAAAGTTTACAAAACCCACAAATCACAATTGCTAGAGGATGATCGCTGGAAAATCATTATTTCCTTGCACAGAATTATTCACGATATTGGTTATGGATGTTTGGATATAAACCAATTGATAGTTTTTATATTCGATTATAATAAACATGAATTTGATTATACAAATGTATTTCGAAACCACTTCACACAATAAAAAATCTGTAAACATATATTTCCTTAATTTAAGCCTTAAGGGATAAAATATCTAATTTGATCATAAAAGTTGACAAAACCCACAAATTACAAATTGCTAGAGGATGGTCCCTGGGCAATCATTGTTACCTTACACATAATTATTCATAATGAGTTGGATTACGGATTTTTTAATATAAACCAATTAGTTTATATTTTCAATTAAAGGAAATATGAATTTCATTATAATTGGAAACCACCTCATGCTATAAAAATCGGCATACACATATGTTTCATAACTTTAGCCTTAACATGCTTAAAGAATGAAATATTTAATTTGATCATAATAATAAAACTTTTGAAAATTTTTTTACCGCAGACTGGAAGATTTCCATTCCAGGTTCCATCAGCCATACATTGACGAGTCAGGCTACCAGACGTCAATTCATAACCAGTTATACAAGCGTAAGTTATTGTGTCTTGGTCGTTTGTACCAGTCTGGTTTGTTATAGTAGTAAAATTTACTACTGCAAGGTCCGGACAAGTTACTACCTCTGCAATGGTATAAAATCAATAAAAGTTGTTTTTGTTTATTAATTAGATATTTCGAGTAGCGAATTGTAAATATTTATGAATTATTGATCTTTGTAAAAACATACATAAACATTTCGGTATAACCAGTTTTTTTGACGAAAAATTGACAAAATAAAAAATTCAAAAATTTCTAGTCTCAGGAGAATAATTGTTTCCTTACACAGAATTATTCATACTGCTATTGATTACGGATCTGTGGATATAAACCAATTGGTTGTTTTTATTTTCAAGTAAAAGTGCGATGAGGTTGATTTTGTTTTCAATCCCCCAATACACATGTTTTACAAACTATTATGATGTTGGTGATGACGTAGTCTAAGTAGCGAATATTTAAAAATACATATCGGAAATTTCCAATAAAATGACATACGTACGTAATTATTCGAGTAAATATAATGGGACCGGTTATTACAACCTATGAATTTTGTCAAAGGCGTTTTAATTCAGAATTCTAAGACGATTAAAACCATAAACTGGATTTTTCGTTAATTTCAAATAATTTTAAAGTGATGAAAATGAAAGAAATCATGTATTTTTATTTAAACCGAAATTCTACAGATTATAGCCTTATTGTTTGTCCGACAAGTTCAGAAATATCAAAATAAAAGGGTTTTGACAGATTTTATCTCTAGATTTTATAAACGTATAAAATTGAGATAACATCAAATTTTTATAAAGTATCATTTCAAACTCTCTTTCTGTAAATTATACTGAATAAGACCATTCCAGTGTAATATCTATAGCTTCCTTCTAATTTCATTTTTGAGAAAATTTGGGAGACTTGTTTATTTCCCCTTGAATACGTTCGAATAACAGCATTTGCACATTTAAAGAAACGTAAAGCACGGTAGGTTTGGTGTCCGGCTGAGATTGTTTTTGTTTTGTTTCGAGTGAATCGGTCCACTTTTTTTGAGTGTAGATCAGGTTTTTCGGGTGATATTACATGCGAATAGACCGATTTACTGCTATTTCGCATGTATAATAGTTTTATTCATGACTGTTCATCTTATTCTTGATACTATACATATGTTTAGCACAAATTATGCACAATGTCCTTGAATTTCACAGAAAATTCAGCGTTTTACATTGTCAGGTTTTTTTTTCGAGAGCAACATTAAAAACGTGTAGGTTTTTTAACAAATTGTCCGTTCTTTTTTTCAAGCAAATGTGAATAAGAAAGAAGGAATTATTGGCATCTAAAACTATTTTTTTCTAATTTATTACTGTAATTTAGTGAATAACAATATTATATATTACCAATAAGTCACAAAAACATATTACAAATTTGATCAAATTTATCCATTTTCGATTCAATGCTAATTTTCTGTACTGAAAACATTTTACAATAACCTTGCATTACAACGATATATCAGCAATCACTGGGTCCTTTCTAATACCCTTTTTTACAGTCAATAATATTTTATGATTGAAATATATTACAGTGGCGAACCTTGAGTTTTAAAAATACAGGTTAATCCATTCATGTACTATTTACCATAGACAATTACATATCGAATAAAAATTGAAAAACAACACTTTTTAAATTTCATGCGTTTGAAGCGCTCTTCTGGATTTGCTTTTATCTTGAACGCTCAAAGCCAAAAAATTTGAAAGCCAAGGATGTATAAGAACCAAACATTTGAAGAGCTGTTTGACCAAAAGAGACATAAAAAACAGCAAAATCCATCTAAGGTCAACTTTGCCTGAGGGAGTTGAAACCTTAGTTTCTTTATGATTTTGGAATTTATAAACAGACAATTTTAGATGATTGATTGTTGTTTGCTTTACGTTCAGCGGCAAAACGTTCATGCATGTTCAGGACGAGAATAAATTTCCAATAAATACAATAGGAAGGTTCATTAATAGAGGTCTTTCAGGAAGAAGGTAGGGATATTTAGACTGCTACTGAAAATGACGATATATTGGATAGAGACAGACATTTTGCCTTGCAACAGGTCACATACAGACCCCCCAAAGAGTTGTTGCAAGGGTTCTCAACGTGTAGAGAGCGTGGCACTCTATCTACACGTCCCATTCTGACCGGAAGTTGCTGTATACTTGTGCATCCAGCACAGCCAAACAGACGCCCCACTTTGTCAAGGGTTTTATTGCCGTTCGGAATATGGCCTAAGTGATAATATTTCTATTCAGAAAAAAGGGGACAGGATTGAAGTAACGACAATTGGAACATATCTGTCGTCATCTGTGAAACTGATATTCCATAACGGTCAACCAACTCGTGGAACTCTCGGTTTAATAGCTTTCTTATGAGCAGCAACCCTCTATTAAGGAAATCATGATCGGAAATGCAAGCCCTGGAATATCGTATCAACTTGGAGATGTATACTTTGTATGCAGGCGCTGCTGGAATGTTGCTACATAAAAATGGAAAGTTCACAATTGGGAAGCTGAAATCATCCCTTTTGTCGTAAGGTTTTGTTTTCAACCGAAACTCATTGTCAATTTCTAGATATGAGGCCGACTTAACTGTATCTGTTGTATCCTTTATCTCAAGTTCGATGGGATAGATGCGTTCAACATAGTCACCAAATTTTGAATTATTTAGTGAGATAACATCATCTACATAACGGAAAGTGAAGTTAAAGGATACTGCTAACTTCTTTTCTTTCTTACTAGGAATGTCCTGTATGAAATCATCCTCATATGAATAAAGGAACAAGTAAGCAAGAAGAGGATCACATTTGGTTCCCATGGGAATGCCAATTTTTTGTTGAAAAACACGTCCTCCAAACGTAACACATATGTTGTCAATAAAAAAATGAAGCATCTTGATAATGTCTGTTTTTAGAGAACTTTTTGTTTGATTTTTTTAAAAAGTACGATTTATCCCTCCCTAAGATAAGATATTTGTATATACGTTGGTCATTCTTTTTAGGAAACAAAGCAGGACCAACTCTTTCAATTTGTCTTTAAGTTTAGAAGTAGGAATACTTGTGTTACGTGTAGAAAAGTTAAATGTTTTAATACTATTGCAAGGTGAAAGAGTCTTAAATTGTATGTACTCTAAAAGATCTTTGGAATTTTTAGTATCCACATCTAGTGAAAAATAGTAAATGAAACATTTATCGTGTATTTTCTGTTAAAACAAACATTTACCAGCCTTACACACTATGTGAGCGTACGTCTGAATCTAACATGTCTGTGCTCACATAAAGATTGTTTACATCATGACATATTTACTTTATGAAATCCATATCGGTACACTAACATAAAGATTGTTCACATCACATAAATTTACTATATGGAATCGACATTGGTATTAATATGTGTGAATCGATTCAACATGCTTACCAGGGCGTTGACATGTAACATGGGTTTGGACATGTTGGATCGATCCAAACATACGTAAACCTGTGTAGGTTGAATACAGTGGACGTGCCTGCATGGTGTAAATAGTTGTTACCTCATGTTTGATCTATCCAAATATATGTATGCTGGTGTCCATGTAATTTATAAAACTTGGCAAGCAACAATATATACAAATGACCGATGCCGTTTTATGAAATTTGCGTAATAATACAGCATTATCAAACTGGTTACATCTATTGGTTTTGTGCTTTGAGAAGTACTTTATTTGAACCCTTTAATTGTTTTTAAACGTAAATGCACTGACATATTACATTTTAAACAATAGGAATTTTGATTTTCACTCGATTAAACCTGGATGCATTCGAAAAAGTACGGACTTCTCTCGACAAAAAAACGGATATATCAAAATTAATTTACTCTCAAACATGGCCTTATTAATGCAACAACAATAATTTATAAAGTGTTTGTATATACAGATTCTATATATGCATTTCTTTTTGACATTTGCATTGGTATGTGAATGAAAATGGCTTTAATTTATATTTCGGAATAAAGCATTGTAAGCTTAAATCAAACGTTTTAAAACAAAATAATGCAGGGTTGATTTTTTTTTATCACAAATACAAATTGACCTTCTATGATCTTGTATACATGTATTTTTTGCTAGCATTTTTTTTACGTCTTACCAGAAATGAAGTCTGTTTGTTTATATTTTTGATCATATTCACTCGAAAAAACGAGGTCACATTCGAAAAAAAAACGATCAAATCACTCGACAAAACACGATACCAGACGAACACTATACTTACTCTGTAAATGGTTCTTATAGAAGAAAAAAGAGTAAACCATTACACATAACTATCCAAGTTACTTCATCATCAAATATATGTATTCAATAAGACATAAATTTAATTCTTAATTCCATTTTGTTTCTTTTCTATTTTTCATTATCATTTAGCAATACAAATTTTAACTGTAGTTCAAGCTTTCTTACTTGTGAAAAGAAAAGACTGTTAGTGATTTTGAAAGTGACTTATTGACCCAAGGCGTCTGGTATGTGTTAATGTTTTTGTAACCTATTTTATAACAATTGTAATTTACACATGCCACTATATTAAATAACGTACGCACTTACTTATTTGGAGGCCAAATTATTAGCATTGACAAGAGGAAGGACCATAAATGTTCATTATACATGTAGTTTGAATATATAGTAGACATAATTTGCAAACAAACGGTACCTGCCTATTTGTTAGTGGGTAGAAAAGAGGAATTGAAGATACACATAATATGTATACTAGTATTTAAAACTGAAACAAGAATATGTGTCAATACCATACCGTTCCCCTCTTACAGTTTCACATTTACATGTTCAGTAAATCACTATATCGGGTTCCAAACCCTACTTTGGTATATATTTTTCATTCAAACTTTTAAATCTGATACCGAAGGGACGGACGCACAGATCAAAATACAATATACCTCTACTATCATAGATTGAGCATACACATAAAATATCATACTTACCATAACTCCATACATTTTCCGTTTTTTTTTTTTTTCAGACGTATTTGTCTAGGTTAAATGTCAAAAATTTCATAAAAACAAAGATTGAACAATAACGTTTCAGAAGAACTATGTATATGGGTCAAGTGAAATCACCACGTAATGTTCGACGCTAGATTCCCTTAAACAGTTGTTAATAATAAAACCATCCAACATTTAATAACAAACATATAATGATTAAAAATAGCAGATTGGGTTAAATTTAACTATATTCTAACAAGGCATGGGTATATGTGGATATGGAGAGTAATGTCATTTGTTCTCTATATTGTCTATCAGGATGGGAGTATCACATTTAGAAATTATGTTTATTATCAAGGTTAATTATTGTCCTAGTTTATCGCATTAGGTGTTAGATGTTTACCATCGCAGGAAATTCAGGAGCTGTAACTTATTGTCAAGTCTAATGAATTAATTAGATTTAACCTACGTTCTTCACATGGACTTTCACAAGGCGTACACAAAGCTGCGTCAATTGGCACAACATCGATAGTACCTGGTATAGACAAAATATATCACATAAGAATACACGGTAATGCAAGATTTCAGTTGCCTGTATCTGTGTAGTTATAACTAAATGTTAATATTTAAATGCTGTCTGTATCTTTAACTTATATTCAATGTCTTTATTAATTTCATAAAAGCGGCGTAACCAGCATGAAAAAGAACATCTGTCTGCAAATAACTATACCATGATTGCAATAAATATACACAATTCGTTCTCACCTCTTCGTTATTTACTTTTAGTGCTTCTGTCAATAAGTTAACTTTACGTTGAATTTCTAACTATTTTTTTAAAATTACTTCGATGAACATTAGGCACAATAATACTCCAGTGAACAAGCTCAAACGCACACCCAGCACTTTTATTAAAAGGGAAAATAAAAGTCCCATGTCACAAGAAAAAACAACGTTTCCCACTTTTCAATTCGTAAAATGTTTTGAAATACATCTACATTCAAAAATGTTTTCCCTTTCCGCCGTATTTCACTATCAAGATCCTATTTAAAAGTTTCTTGTATCTTTCAAAAATGCATAGTTTCATGTCTGGCCACATTATATCATATTTCTTAATAACACAGCAAATCATCCAATTAAACAATTAGAAGTTTGCAGATGACTAGAAACTGTGATATTTGTTTTAAAACATGATTAAGACGAAATTTCGAACCGAAGCCAAAACTCTACGAAAAATAACTCATCAAATATACGTAAATGCATTCATTCATTCAGATACGAGCTCGTTCATTTGGCTACGATTTTTTTTTTTTTTTTTCAAATGAAAACATTTTAAATACCAATTGTAAACAGCTGATTCTTTAAGTGAAAAAAAAAGAACATCTGAAAGTTATATTTTGAACAGAATCTGACCAGAAACGATGGCGTTAGTTAAGACACCTGAAGGTGAAAGCTGACGGACGGACGGCTCATAAAGATTGAATTAGGAATACCAATATTCGAATTTCGAATTATATATGTAGGACTCAAATCTATGGTGGGTTCCAGATCTATGGCAGATTCCTAATCTATGGTAAATATGGCGTCGTGCCATCCCCAATCTATGGCAGATTTTTTAGAATCCTAATCTATGGCAAATCTTTAGTTTCCTAATCTATGGCGAGTTTCTAGTTTTCAAATCTATGGCAGATTTTCTGCAAATGAAGGACCAGTCAGTACATATCTGACCAAAAATTTCAAAGTTAAAATGTCCAAAGATAGCGGAATATCTGCTTTTAGTGAAGGCCATCGTACGGCCTTCAACAATGAGAAAAACCCATACCGTGTGGTTGGTCCCGACAAGTCCACTGACAACCCAAATAGTAGTTGACTTTTTACTGTATATTTATTTGAGCGTAAATAAATCCTTTTTTAACTGATGACGATTAAAGTCAAAGTCCTATAATAAACAATGACTTGCTTCAAACACGTGGCTTTATTAAAAAATCCTTACTTCTCCAAAAGTACAATTATTCGACATACATACGGCTGAAAATAATGTAAATCGTTATTAGAAATCTATGGCAGTTTTTGTTTTAGTTTTCAAATCTCTATAAAGCTTATTTGCAACAAAACTACAGGAAGTCGCTGTTATATAGCTGACAAAATACTATTGGTTATATTGAAAAAAAATTAAAGAGTACCATTTGGATTAGAAAAAAATAAACAGCTGCGCAATGAGCACATGATACGCCCGTCGCTTTTTCAAAGAATAAAGTTCAATAACTTCTCAATCTCATATCAGGAATTTATAAAAAAAATCATAAATAGTTTCTGAGATACGGCGCGTACCTTTTTTACCAAACAAAAAGTGTACCTTTTTTACCAAAAAGCTCAATAAAAATTCAATAACTCAAAAATAAGATAAAGAATCATCACGAAAAAGTATACAGATCTTTAGATTAATATAACTAACAAGTGTGTGAAGTTTTATGCAATAATCATAAATAGTTTCTGAGATACGGCGCGACATGTGAAAACCCTCCCCTTTTTTTACAAAATAACTCTAAAATAAAATTTTGAATCATCACCAAAAAGTATACAGATCTGTAGATTAAGGTAGTTCAGGGGTATAGAAAAAAAATGACAGAATTTTCTTATACTTTGCCAAAATGAAGATTTGACTATGCTTTTTTTTTAAATGATAAAAATATGGGTCACCGCGCTATTTTTCAAGGTACAAGTCGTTCAAAATTGCCAAAATTTGCTTAGATTGTTCATGAAAAAACACATTTTTGTGCATAAAAAGAAGTCTATGAGACAGAATTTAGAAATAAAATGAGAAGATAGGTTTTATAATATATTTTAAGAAAATAAAAAGAAAAAATGGTGTCACCGAACTTGTTTTCTTGCTACAAGTAAGAAATGAAAATTTCCCTATATGTCCAGTATAAATTTTGTACTAAAAGAGTTATCTCCCCTTAAATGGCTTATTTGAAAAATTAATTCTAAAAGCACAAATATTTGGTATTTGTTAAAACATTTTCGATAATGCAATGAATAACTTAGTTTTCTTTGTATAAATAAACAGTGTAACCAATAAATTGCAAATCTGTCTCCAAATTTGCAGATTTGGGCAAAGAACTAGACCGATTATTTACTGTGATTGTACAATTCAAGATGGCGGTATACCCCTGAACTACCTTAATATAACTAAGAAGTGTCTAAAGTTTTATGCAATAATCATAAATAGTTTCTGAGATACGGCGCGACATGTGAACCCAAAAAAACTCAATAACTCTAAAATAAAATTTTGAATCATCACCAAAAAGTATACAGATCTGTAGATTAATATAACTAAGAAGTGTGTAAAGTTTTAAGCAATAATCATAAACGTTTTTGAGATACAGCGCGAAATGTGAAAAAGAAAAAAAAACCACACACCTGTTTTAGTTACAAAGTCCCGTAACTGAAAAAGTTTTAATATTATTTTCACCAAAAAGTATACAGATCGTTTGACCATCATAAGAAACAACTATGTTAAGTTTCATGAAATTTGGGTAAGTTGTTCTCAAGTTACGGTGCGACATGTTTACGCCAGACAGACGGACAGACGGACGCCGGACATTTGTATACCATAATAAGTCCCGTCAAAATTTGACGGGCGTATAAAAAACAAGAAAAAAGCATAGCAAAATGAAAAATTATGAAAGAAAAGAAAAATACAAACCAAAATGCAGAGTAAAACCTCATACAATTAAGGGAGAGGGCAATACCAGGAACACGAGAACAAGAAAACAAAAAGCGGAAACAAACACGAAACATAAACATCGGAAACACAAACAAAATATTCATTTGCGTGAAATTGCCTGCACTAGCGATTTTTCTGTTACGAATGACTATGGGTTTGTTCGCTAGTATTCTTATTTCATCCGAATGAGATGATTACATCTTCTTATTTGCAAAGATTTTCGTAAACATAAACTCAAATTCTTAAACATTATTTAATCTATGGATTAGCGTCCTTGAAAACTGGCCTTTTCTTTTCCTTCTATATTACAAAACCGTTATAGTTAGCGGTGGCGTGAACGTTTATCTGACGTTATTTAATTGTAACATTATAATTTACTCTTTTCCCCGGAAAATTACGTAATATCAAAATCTGCCATAGATTTATGATTTGTTTGGCGTTTGTGACGTCATATTTACCATAGATTAGGAATTTACCATAGATCTGGAACCCACCATAGATTTGAGTCCTACATATATAACACAGCAACATTGAGGCATTTCTAACGATACTAAGAATATTTTAAGAAAGGGAAAAAGGGGTGTTGTCTTACTTTATCTACACGGCTGCAGATGTATATATAAGCACACTCTATCTCTCTTTCTCTTTTTAGTTGTGTGTCTTACTTTATCTACACGGCTGCAGATGTATATACAAGCACACTCTAATCTCTCTTTCTCTGTTTAGTTCTTTGATCTTTCAACACAAATGTCTTCAAAATGTTTCTACTTCTGTACAAGTCACAGTTTAAAGGTTTTTGTGTCTAGTATTGTTTAAATCGGTGTTTAGGACATTTTCACTCGTTTCTTGGCTTTTCATCGTGTTACTATGTCTTAATTTATTTCAGTGAACTATAATACATGTGATTGTGGAACAAAATACAATTTCTTGTAACATATTACCTATCTTTTGCAGTGTGCGTATTTTTGGTTCTGTTGAATATTGACAAAACGTACTACACAATGGGTCTGTATCAGCTGGTATACTGTTGCCAGGTGGATTGAATACCCTCTCATTTGGAAATATAGTATTATCCACATCTGAATAATCCAATTTGAAAGACAAAACTAATTTTGAAATTGAAATTTACTATAATTATATTAATGATATATACATTTACCTTTTTCGCAATTGACAAAAATAATAAATTCGTCGTGGAAACATGTAGTTTATTGTAGTTATGCTAATAAAATAGAAAAAAATCATGAATTTAGCAATTGTCGTATAACAGAAGTGTATGTGGTGTTGACAAAGAGAAATATAGCCAATAATCTAAAAATATTTAAGAGACATACATGTAACAGGAACATTTTAGCAGTTTTGTTATCATGATTAACGTGACTGAAACACGTAGTATTATTCAGAAACACACAGTGTTCCTCAGAAACACTTATTTTTACTCAGAAACACATAGTATTACTCAGAAACACATACCGGTAGTATTATCCAGAAACACATAGTATTATTCAGCAGGAAACACATATTATTACTCCGAAACACATAATATCACTTTGAAACACATAGTATTATTTAGCAGTTGGACTTGCAACATTGAGGACTTTCTTCGTCTACCGGAATTTTCGAACAGGTTCGAACACTTACTTGATGAGCAGATTTACACCCACAAACATTAGTTTAGAGTAATTTGTCTTACTCACAGGCGTCTAACATTTGTCCAGCATATTTGTTGAACAATTTGTCTTACTCACAGGCGTCTGACATTTGATTTTTTTATTACTTTTTGACAGCGACTTGTTCTAGTGAAAGAGAAATAACTTTTCAATATAAATATTACGAGGATTTTCCTTGTTTTTGTCAAATTCGCCACAAAATAGAAACAAAGCCAGTATCTAGAAGAAAAAGAAGACAAGGAATTCACAGGCACAAGACTTAGGCAACTTAGATAAGCCTACACGAAGACGAATGAAATTTCTGGAAACGTGCTTTGGATTTTCTTGGCCTAATACAACTACTATAGTATTAATTAATGAAATGTTGTAAAAACAAAAATAATACCCGATAACAAGTAGAAGTAAAACAAGTTGTCTGTGACTTTTGTGAATTTCATACACAGATATAACCTTCTACTACCACTAAAAGGTCCACTTGTATAGCTCACATCGCTCCTAAAATAGAAAAGAAAAAATAACAAAAGGAAATCTCTTAATATGAATGACCTGACGTTGGCCCGAACATATTTCATGGACTTAATGTGATTATCTCATTTCAATTTTGTAAACTGTGTCAAGTCTACTTACTAAACAAAGTTTGGTTTGAAAAACAGGTATTGTATGATAGTACTATATTCTTAACTAGGTTCGTTACATTATTTCGCCTTCTTAGTTGTCGTCGCCACAATCTGCTTATCATTCCGGGTCATCCGCTTTTGATGGGGTTCGTGTTGCTCAGACTTTTGTTTTCTTTGAAGTGTTTTGTGGGTTTTTGTTATTTTTCTTCTTTTTTTTTTTTTTTTTGCCATGCTCTTCGATTTCTCGTCGACTTAGGAATTTAGCAAGTCCCTTTAGTATCTTCTGCCTATTTTTTATCACGAACTTTACCTTTGCTACCTATGACATATCAGTATGGCGACCTTTAGCTCTTCTGTGTAGAAACAGAAGTAAGGGTTGAACTGAATGGATTCCGTTTTACTTTAACTGGATGTAATTACAGTCAGTAAATATCTCGTACGAGTGAAAATACATGAATAAAAAAGTTAAACGCGCAGTTAAGAACTCAGGTAAACAGTTAAAAAAGTATCCAGAATGACATTTGTTTGTGCAAAAGGATGTACAAATGTATACAAAAAAAGTATAGTACAATGTATATAATAATATTTTGTTTCTAGGTATTATGCATTTTACACATTCTTAAGTTTGATATTTCGATTTCGAAAAGATTTGAAACATTATCCAATTTAAAATCGGGGAAAAGTTCGACTAGCATGTCTTTGGTGTATCCAATTTAAAGAAAAGAAACCTTGAAAAAAAGTTTTAGCTATAACGAGATATATTATTATACTTACTTAAAAAGAACAACAAATTCTGTATTTGATAATGTTAAGTTAGATATGCAAGTCCATGCGTCTATGGTCGTTCCAACAGCGTTAAAATTTATGGATGACGGTGATGGTAAAACTGTATTTTGAAACCGTAGTGTAGTTGTTACCGCTTGATTATTATCTGGCCTGGTATAATTATAGATCCACTCCATATTCCTAAGTTCTGGAGGCAATATACAATTTGCATCTATAAAAAAGGGTAAATTTATTAAGCACTATACATGTTGCATATACAAGTACATGTATCATACTGATGTCCAAATTTCTGAAAAGTCTATGCATAAAACAGAAGTATAAAGGTAAACAAAGATGAAATGTAATAACCTCAAAACAGACTGATACCAGGTGCCCTGACAAATCTCAATATCAGCAAAAATGGTTTTTTTATATGCCTATTAAATGTGATTCACATTTCAAATGCGAGTAAAAATGGATTCCTTAATCTAAGGCCTTTTCATCGAGGGTGTCCTAAAATCTGTCCTAAGGATAAGCTTAGGATATCCTTCGGCGTGTCTATGAATGAACATCGAATCTCTCTTATGATATTTTACCCGATTGTCGTAACCGCCATCCTAAGTGCTGCAACAAATAGTAAAGTTTAAAATGTATCTGTTATAAAAAAAAATGCATATTTTAAGGTTTTTCTTGTCGTAAAACACACCGAGGGGTGTCAGGATTGATCAAATGAAAGCTTTCTTTGGGCAATCCTGACACCTCGAGGTATTTTATACGACAAGAAAAACCATAAAATATGCATTATCTGACTTATATACACAGGCAAATTTCGCTCAAATCAATTTCACGTGAATTTAAATTCATGTGAATCTCACGTGAAATTCACGTGAATTTCACCTCAAACGAGCTTATACGTGAAATCAGTTCATGTGAGTTTCACGTGAATCTCATGTGAAACACACGTGAATTTCAAGTGAAAATAACGAATTTTTTTTCACGTGATTTTCACGTGAATTTTTAAAATGTAGTAATTCAAATAACATCTAAATTTTCAAATTTAATTGAAATCATGAAAATACCATATTTTTGTTGTTGTAAATTTCACGTGAAATTCATGTATAAGCTCGTTTGAGGTGAATCTCACGTGTAATTTTTCACGTGAATTTCATAGAGATTCATCTGAAATTCACGTGAGCAAATTTTGCCTGTGTACCGTCAAAGAGTATTTATTTCTGCAAAGATTTGCAGGATTTGCATCCTATTTTACCGACTACACTAAAGTGGAATATTCTTTTATGATGCGTTGAGGTTATATTATGCCTTACGACTCATTTATAATGTGAAATAAAACTCAATAAATGGCAATTCAACTATTTTTTAAACAAAAAACAGAATAAGATATTATACCCCCTCCCCAACACTCCAAACCCAAAACGCGACTTGCAACATCCTGCTAGCTCTTCAATTGCAGAATGGTGCAAGTCGTGTGGTAACAGACGATATAAATAGGAAGATGTGGTATGATTGCCAATGAGACAACTCTCCACAAGAGACCAAATGACACAGAAATTAACAACTATAGGTCATCGTACGGCCTTCAACAATGTGCAAAGCCCATACCGCATAGTCAGCTATAAAAGGCCCCGAAATGACAAATGTAAAACAATTCAAACGAGAAAACTAACGGCCTAATTTATGTACAAGATAATGAACAAAAAACAAATATGTAACACAGCAACAAACTACAACCACTGAATTACAGGCTCCTGACTTAGGACAGGCACATACAGAATGTGGCGGGGTTAAACTAGTTTGTCTGACTTGCCAACAAATACTGACTACTCAAACACCACTGGGTCCGTATCACTATATATTGCAATTTAACTTGCAAAACCCAGAATGTTGTATACCTACTTCAGTGTCGATGTGGCATGCAGTATGTTGGCGAGACAGAACAGCCATTCAACAAACGCATGAATTGTCAGCGAAGTGACTACACCTGCAAGCCCGACCTCCCCGTAAGTCGACATTTGAGATCACCTGGGCACGCCCAAGCTGATCTCAAAACCCTTACTATCACTATCAGAGACCACAACGAGGGTTGGTCAAAGGCCGACAGACTTGCTCCGGAAAGTTTTTGGATAAGAAAGTTAAGGACAGTTTCCCCAGAGGGCATTAATGAAAAAAACATAAAATGAGTCCCTACCATCACTTGTTTCCTGTAACTCAGGCTTCATTACAGAACTCTCACAGTTTTATTGAATTTATTCCTCCTACCAAACATCAATATTGAAAAAAATTTACCAGCGTATTGATTCGTGATAATTTGTATAACATTCAAGATTAATACTTCAGTTCGACTACCACATGTCAAGATCAGAATCATTTGACATCTTACTGATGAAGGATGTTAGTTATCCGAAATATTTAATATTTGTTCATGATTTTACTATTTTTTTGGTGATGTTGTACCCTTTTAGACTTGCTTATTATATACTGTTATATATATACTTTATTATCGTAAATTTTACAGCTCATTGGTTTATAAATGATGTAATAGTTATGTTTGCAATACAACATGTAGATTGATAATGCTAATCATTTTTGTAAAATACTGTCCCTAGTTTTAAAAGCCATGATCATAATGACAATACATTTTCCAACAAAATTCAACTGTTTAATAACATTTTGTAGACTAAACAAGAGTTACTGTTAAACTTTCATGAAACAACACAAAACAAAAAAATATATCTTTTTTTTTTTACAAAAATTGAACAAAGTGCGTATAATTATTGTAAGGGAGCAACCATTTAACTTCAAGGGGGTATGGTTTTTTTTTTTTGCAAAGCGCAAACATTTTCTTTTAGTTTTTCGACGCTATAAATCAAATTATTTTTTTCAAAATTTAACAAATTAAGGTATGGGGAAAATCTGGATTCAGAATATTTTTTTTTGTCATCTGCTTCACCACAATATTTTTTTCATCAAATTGGGGATCAGAATAAAAAACCATAACCCCACCCCCCTTGAAGTTAAATGGTCGTTCCCTAATATTTTTAGAATTCGAAGAGTCACAATTCATTCATTAAAGAGTTCGCAGACTAATCTCGTGTATTTTTCATATATTAAGACTAAGTACGCAGAAGTTGAACTTTTCATTACTGTCAAAAATATATCAGTTATTTTAAAGAGCTTTGAAAATGCCGAACTACGATCTCCTGGAGGAAGTGGAAAAACATAAGTCTGTTCTTTTCCAGTAAACTCTCAAATGTTGCAACCAACAATGCTAAAAAGAGAGTTTGGGATACAACTTATGCAATATAAAATATATCCTAATGACAGGCATGAAATATAACCAACATATGACACCTAAATTTGTGTCCTAAACTAACTTAAGGACAATTCTTAAGTTGCGAAATGTTGGTTGAACCCACTTAAGAAAAATACATTAGCTAAGCTGGTCGCACCTGTAGGATATGTCTTAGTCTTAAGTTTGCTTCAATAAATAGGCCCCGGCATTTTTTCTTACTTAATCTGATATTAAACTCGATGTTTACTGTCCAGACGGTAACACGGTTATACTCATGGTACACCCAAAACCTGGAAAGTTCCAACAATTAATTCTTGTTGATAATGACCAATTTCGCTACATTCATTATTGTCCGGCCAGGGTAGCGTATAAGAGATGTTCGCAATATTACTCCATATATTTACGACGTCACCGTTGTTATGACATTGCCTACTTTTCAATTGCAATTCAAGTAACATTGCAATCAGACATTTTCGTTACTTAACCTTAGTTTGTGTTCTATCCGACCATTCTACAATAAGTATATTTATCTGGATGATTAGTAGTTTTCCATCTGCACGAAAAAAAAAAAAGGCAGCACTCAAAATTTCATAGACAGTTGTTTGTATTAAAGTTAAAATTTCCACCAGTAAAAATGCTCTTTTCTAAGAAGAAGCTATTTATAACAATGAATGTTTTGAATAGTACCGTTGTTATAAAATTATTTAATTTCTATCACAAAATTATACGTACTTTAAAGTTTCACCTGCTGAAAATCCAAGAATATTAAACAAGATGTATTTTTGAGCATTTAAAATGACACCATTTTCGCCAAATTAAAGAAAAACAAATTCATCAAAGATAACAGGTGTGTAATTGTAACGCTAGACGCGTGTTTCGTCTACATCAGTGACGTTAGAACAAAAGATATAAGGCCAAATAAAGTACGAAGTTGGAGAGCATTGAGAACCCAAAATTCTGAATGATGATTATGCTGTTGCACTAGTTTAATGTCTTTACGGTCAAGGAGTAAAATGGACAATAATACCGACTTTTTCGGAAAAAGTCATGTGCACATGAGTCCCAAAACACTATTTAAAATGTGTTCCTTGTGGTAATAGACGTTATATTATTAGTTGAAACACCATTATTTTTCAAAAAATATATTAAGCGGCTTTTAAGAACTATATTAAAATAAAATCAACAGGAACTCTTTCTTAACTTTCGTGAGCTGGATGAACGCATTCGCTAGGAACTAATGTCAGTTATGGTTTTTGTTTTAGAAACCAATTGTAGTTTATTTGTTTGTGTCCAATATTTTTAATCTTCGAACAAAAACAATACACAAATCTTTTGAAATTGGATGTTGTAATTCAAACAGCACAACATTTTTTATCACAATTACATAATCAAAATGTTATGTTCCAATGCAATTACACTCTAGTACATATAGGTCAGTATATGAACTTGCAAGGGGCACCAATTCGGAACGTCTTTGATACGAATCATGCCGTCTAATGAAAACATCAATAAAAACAACATGCCACTCATAACAGGTCAATTAGCGATGAAATAAAACGTTCTAGCAGATCATCTATCAAAATAGACTACAACCCACAGAGTGAAGATTGAACAACCAAATAGTTTAATCGGTGTTTCCGATGTCGGGAGAAACTACAAAAAATTTGTTTGCCTCAATACAAAACGAATAGAAACCAGTGTTTTTTGGTTGGATATCTCATTCAAATGCTCTAGCAGAAGATGCTCTGTAAATATAATGAGAAAAATGTGGGCTTATGCATTTCCACCAATATGTCAAACGCTCAACCATCACCCTAACCTGGGACAGTGGTATAACTGCACAACATAAGAAAAAAACCTGTAAAAATCAGTTGGAAATGGATTGGCTCGTCAAAATGACACAAGCATTTAACAGCTTAAAGAAAGACAAAATACAAAAAGTACCTATATAAGGGTACTCGCAGTTACTGAAAATTAGTTCCACTTAAAGTTAAAATCATGCTTTCTCGAACCATTGTTTTAACAATTCACATTCATACAATTTTGTGAACTTTTCAACTTCATGCGGTTTTTATTAACTTTTGACTGTAATACATATTTTTTGTAACATGTTATGTTAGGGTTTACGTAGCTATCGATTACATTAGATCGATTTAAACATTCATATCGTGTATGTAACACTGTTAGACTGTTGTCTCTCCCGAGGAAGGGGGTCAAGTCTAAAAAGACCCTTTTCCGACACAGTAGACATGAACCGCTTGAAGCTTCCCGTTTGATTAAACATTAGCGAATATGGACTGAACAGATAAATCAGTGCTTCTGTACTGACATAACTTATAACAGATTCTTTTTTAAATTACTCCTTGATAGATTAAGAAATTACTGAAAAAAGTTTAAGAGTGCACCTTCCTCAGGGAAAGTATTTTTATTTTAAGTACAGCTCTTTGTAAGAACCAGGCAGAGTGCGATATATGAAGGTTTCAGATTTTATCTAAAATGGGCCTAGTAGAAGCAGTAAATGAATACTGCTCAAAAATAATTTTGAGTGGGAAAATATGAGTGGTTGCCATGGTAACGAACACTCTATTTTTGGTTGCTAAGCGTAGTAAAATCTTTAAAAAACATCTAAATCACCACAATTCAGAGTCTGATTATGAATAGAATCGTGCATTTTCATTAATGTTCATATGTAACATTGATACGACTTGGTTTAAGCTTCATTTTAGTGAAGATTGCATGTCAACCAAATTTGTAATTTTTTGAAAAATTTTACCAAAAATGCATATTTTCAACTTTTCTGAAATTGGGATTTTGCGAAATTATCAAATTTTCTCCGGTGTTTTCAGAAAAGTGCAAATGTGTACAGAATAGTTAGCACTGTAGTTATGAAGTTTGGATACTACTTTACCAAATTAAATACAAAATGCGTGGGATTTTCTTTAGTTTTATCACCATAGCAACCGATTTTTCCTTGAAACGGATTTATTATTTGCAGAATATTGCAGTTTAAGAGCTTAAATGTCCTGAATTGTTTCATAACCGATAAGAAAATGCATAAAGCTAACGCTAACTCTAAATCACCATTGTTAAGAGTTGCTGACTTCAATAGTTACCACAGAAACACATATTATCCATAGCAACATCCATTCAAAACTGCATAAATAGAAATTTATGTAAAAATACATAAATAGAAGGTGTATATATTAAAATTGTAATACGACTGCATGCTTTGCTTACTCACAGTCTTGTCTGTTCTTTTCATAAGGTTCAACAAATGTAATATATAATGTATTAATGGGGTTGGAAGGTGGGGAAAAAGGGGAGGTAGGTCTATTTTTTAAATATCATACATGTAGATTCTTGAAAAGAAAATGTTTGGTCGGAGAGCCTGATTATATAAAGAATCAAATTTTTTCAGAAATTTCATATATAACATCAATATAACTTGGTTTTAGCTTCAGAGCTTAGTTAAGGTAGTTCACTTGTCATGTTTTGGGATTTTCGGAAACCTCTGGTTTTATTCATTTGAATGCCCATAAAAATGGCCATTGACCCCATTTTCTTTTATAAATCTTTTACATGTGTAATGATAAGCCATCTATAAAAGTCTTATAAAATTTCGATTATTCTTTAATAGTTTTTGAGAATGTAAACTTGTCAATGATAAAGCTATGAAAAGTCAAGAGAGAATATTTTCCCGCCAAAATTTCAATGGGTAATATCTCGAAAACAAGCACATTGACCTGTATATTTTTTTTACACTTTTGATTCCTTTATTGATCCCTATCGATATTAACTAGTGTTTTGAAAAGTTAATTAATTTGAAACTGAGAAGCGAACTTCCTTAAGATTGCAGTTCAACCCGACTTTTAGATTTTTGTTAAAATATACAAAAAAAACACATATTTTCTTTTTTCTGAATCATGGAGTTTTGTGAAATTATCAAATTTTCTCATGTGTTTTTTATTGAAAAGTGCAAATAAGTAAAGCATAGCTAGCATTGTAGTAACAAAGTTTGAAAACTACTTGACAAAATAAATAGAATATTGTGTGGGGCTCTCTTGAATTTGATCACCATATTAATGTATTCGTCCCTTGAAATAGAGTTTTATTTGTTGAATTCTGCAGTATAGGGAATTCAATGTTTTCAATTGTTTCCAAACCTTTATGAAAATACATAAAAGCATATATACACTCTAAATCTAAACTACAACGGTTAAGTATTATTACAACAGTTGTCATGGTAACAAATATCACCCATAACAACATCCAATCAAAATATATAAAATAGAATTTTACAAATACATATAATTATGCTAATAATTTTCATTTTCTAATGGGAATATAACTGCATGCTTAAATCTATTTAACTCTCAGTCCTGTCTTTGCTCCTTGAGAAGACTCTACAAATTTGAATATATACACTGTGGCATTTTGGGGAGGAGTGGAGGTTTGGTAGTTTTGTTTGAATCTGTCATAAATCCTTTTAAGGAAAATTGAGAGGTTTAGCTATAAAACCAGGTTTCATCTACCATTTTCTACAGAAGAAAATACCTGTACCAAGTCAGTAATATATGACAGTTTTATCCATTCGTTTGATGTGTTTGAGCTTTTGATTTTGTCATTTGCTTAGAGACTTTCTGTTTAGAATTGTCCTCAGTGTTCCGTATATTTGTTATTTTACTTTTTCTACAACATTTTGTTTCAATCTGGTAATCTATAATTATTCATGAAATGTTACTAACAGATGATCGACTTCATGGGGATTTCAATAGCACATTCTAGCTTTTGTCAAGGTCCATATAATTTTGAAAGTATTGCTCTGACAATATATGTCCTTTACAAATGGGAAGAAATTAAGAAATTTTGGGAAAATTCTAATTTTCCTAGCGCAATAAATCTCACAAATTTCAAACAGCAAGAGACTCAACTTGAAATCTCACTTATAAATATAAGCTTACAAACAAATAATAGAAACATTTGGTTTAAGCATTTCCAAACTGAAACTGAAGTGAAAAGGACAGACAGATGGACGGACTGACCAAAACAAAACATATAAAGTCATGGTCTTTTAAGAACACTTTACACATAACAAAGGTAAAATCTCTTTGTTATTACTCAGGATAATGCAATGCTAAGGTGTACATTAACTACTGCACAGTTCAAATATACTCATACCTTTGGGGCTGATCCTAGACTTTGAAAGGGTGTTATTCCATAAAATAAAATAAACAGCTGCGCCATGAGCACATGTTACGCCCGTCGCTTTTCAAAGAATAAATTTCAATAACTTCTCAATGTCATATCACAAATTCATGAAAAACTAAAGGAGGTTATGTTAATATATATAAACCCAATACCAAAGTTCGGCCGTTAGATTTTCTTGTTTGAATTGTTTTACATTTTCTGGACCTTTTACAGCTGACTATGTGGCATGGGCTTAAGCCCCAGTCCCACTAGACCACGATCGCACCACACTCACCGCGATCTAAAATAAATTCAGATCGTGGTGAGGTCGCGGTATGAGCGGCATGAAAATATTATTTTTCGTTGATTTCACGATGATACTACGTCCTCATTACGCTTCCACAACGATCCCGCTTCGATTATACCACGTTCTCACCACGCTTTCTCTACGATTATCATGATCTTACTACGCTCATCACGTTCTCACTACGACCATACCACGAGTTATCCGATTGCAACACGATCTTACCACGCTTCTACTGCGATTATAGCCCGTTCTTACCACGATTATACTACGTTCATACCGCGATCTTACTACGTTCTCAGCAATAACGTCAACATCGTGTTCCATATAAATACTGTTCCATTCCTTATATTTCTGATTAATACTTAGATTTCTCGGGAACAACACACAGTCATGCCACCAAAATCTACCAGAACGCGTGGGCGTGGTGGTAGGTGTAGGTGTAGAGGCAGAGGGAGGTCTGATAGTAACGAATCCTGATCTAGCAGAGATGTCGCACCGACCAATGCAACCTGAATCTTTTTTCTTTTTTTTTTCAAGTTTTTTATTGTCATATAAACCAACTCATACGATTTGTGACAAATTATATACAACCTATTGCTAGTCCATCAAGCTCAAATGACGATGTTTTAGTAAACGAAAGCAGGGATGACAGAGATGTGTCAAGCAGGGTTGAGCCGTTGGAGAGAAAAAAAACAAGAGGTCCAAATTATATACAGACAAACAAATGCTGGAGGGCTTTTATATATTTCATGTGAAAATGACAATCAGCATGATGGTCGTAGTAAGAACGTAGTCGGGTCGTAAGAAGAGCGTGATGAGGACAGCATGGACGTGCTAGAATCGTACTATGGTCTTGAACAGCTTGGTGTAAACGTGGTATAGTCGTAGTGGAAGCGTAGATGGGTCGCGGTGAGAACGTGCTGGTCGTAGTGAGGTCGTAGTAACGTCGCTGTGAGATCGTAGCGCAGTCTCTCCGAATAGAATCCCGCTTTCGCTACGCTCTCGCTACGATGTAACAGCGACCTTTGCGATCTTACCACGACCTAACTGCGATCTCACTACGCTTCTACTACGACCTGATTTCGCCACGACCGCACCACGATTGTTTTGAACATGTTCAAAGATGACCACGCTTCGATCGTCTAAATTTGTATTTTTCACAGATCGTAGTGCGATCGTGGCCTAGTGGGACTGCGGTATAAGCTCATTGTTGAAGGCCGTATGATCACCTATAGTTGTTAATTTCTGTGTCATGTTGGTCTCTTGAAGAGAGTTGTCTCATTAACAATTATACCACATCTTCTTTTTTAAATTCACAGAAAAGATAAAAAAAATCTACATGAAAGTCGAAAATATAATATGGTATGTATGACAGAAAAAGGGCTCCAGAAAGGTTCTCATAAGATCAAATGGTCACTTTGAGAAATTTCTTTAGTTAACCATGCCATTTAAGGCAAATTATACAGTTGACAGTGACACCAACAAAATTCAAACTTGAACTCTGTTTTGTGGTAATAAGCATTGTGTATACATGTTTCATAATATTTGGTTAAGGCAAACTAAAATTAGAAAATGGAAACCAACTTTGTGACGACTAATGTACTGACAGACATGGGTTAAACCTACTCCTCCCCAAAAAAGGTGCGACCATAAAAGTGTTTATTTTAGTTTTTCCTTGTACCTTGAATCGATCAAATGTGTGCAATTCGCGGGACATTGGAAATTTGTTCTTTATTTCACATTGGACACTAAAGTCTTGTATTCATTAATGATTACAACTTGTTTGGACTAGAAAGCATTGATAATTACAAAGAAAAATAAGATTGGTATGTACTGCGCTGTTTCTAGTGTTGCGGTTAATTGAATAAAACCATGTGTGGAATATGTCTTCAAATTATTACTGTTATTAATCTTGTGATCATGCAGACATTCTCAGCTTAGTGGTTTCATTCCAAATCTTGGGACAGTCTTTTATAAAGGTTATTTTACATGTTTACTTTCTTAAAGGAGAGGAAGGAGATTTCAGAAGAAGGATAAGAAGTGTGCTTCAGCTGACCCCCGGCCTATATGAATTCCAATTGTGGGATAGCAGTACAACAAAGGAGCTATTAATGATATGTTAATAGCTATATATTAAGAGGATTCCATTATACTGCACTTCTGATATTAGCGACAACCAATTGACTATTATTATTTTTAAGTCACCACCAACTTAAAATTTGATTCAATTTGCCTGTCCGTCTATCCGTCCGTCCATCACACTTCAGTTTCAGTTTAGAAATGTTTTGGCCAAATGATTCTATTATTGGTTTGTATGCTTAATATTATGTTACAGGTCAATTTTGTGATTTATGCTGGTGGAATAACATCTCAGACGGTGTGTGCCCTAAGAAATTCAGAATTTTCTTACAATTGTTAAGGGCCATATCTATCATGCCTTACCATAAGCCAGGTTGGCCCGGCTATTGCAATCAATGAAGTTCATCATCTGTTTACTTTCAAAATGGATTATCAGATGATGAACTCGAAACAAAGTCCGACCAAACGCAATTATCTTTTCAAGTATCTACTTGTATGAAACATTTTAAAAAATCAACATAAATTTCTATTTATGCAGTTTTAGAGTGGATGTTGCTATGAATAATATGTGTTTCCATGGTAACAATTGAAGTCAACAACACTTAACGATAGTAATTTAAAGTTTGCAATAGCTTTTATGCATTCTATTATCGGTTATGAAACAATTCAGGACATTTAAGCTCTTAAACTGCAATATTCTGCAAATAAAAACTCGTTTCCAAGGAAAAAATCGGTTGCTATGGTGATAAAACTAAAGAAAATCCCACGCATTTTTCTATTTAACTTGGTAAAATAGTATCCAAACTTCATAACTACAGTGCTAACTATTCTGTACACATTTGCACTTTTCTGAAAACACCAGAGAAAATTTGATAATTTCGCAAAATCCCAATTTCAGAAAAGTTGAAAATATGCATTTTTGGCAAAATTTTTCAAAAATTTACAAATTTGGTTGACATGCAATCTTCACTAAAATGAAGCTTAAACCAAGTTGTATCGATGTTACATATGAACATTTATGAAAACTCATGATTCTATTCATAATCAGGCTCTGAATTGTGGTGATTTAGCTGATTTTTAAAAGATTTTACCACGCTTAACGACCAAAAATAGAGTGTTCGTTACCATGGCAACCACTCATATTTTCCCACTCAAAATTATTCTTTGGCAGTATTCACTTACTGCTTCTACTAGGCCAATTATAGATAAAATCTGAATACCCTCATATATCACATGTATATGGCACTCTGCCTGGTTCTTATAAAGAGCTGTACTTAAATGTTTGAATTGAACGTTCCTTATCAAGGTAATACAAGAAGGCGCTTCGGACGTATGGAATTTTTAAAGTGTTATTTTCATTCAGGATGAGTTTGATTATATTTCACCATCTCCAAGTTAAAAGCACAAGGATGTGTTTTTTTACCGTCTCTGCAATCATATTTACCAAAACGTGTATGACTTTTTAAGCCTTCAGGGAGACTCTTGGTCATTTTTACTAACGGCTTGATAGCGAAAGAATAATGGAATCCTATTTCGGATCTTTATCTTAAACATCTTCATATTTTCGCGAGAGAGATAGAGAGAGAAAACAGCCTAGAGAAAATAAAATTCACCGAGACACTACGCGCAGGTAGTTTCTTCTCAAGACCGACAGGATTGGTGAAAAGACACACTTTCAGCACATACCCGGGCGATGGTGAAGTATCAACAATGTTCATCTGATAAAAGAAACTGCACGAAACATTCACTATCTATAAAATAATTAAAAAAAAAAAAAACACACAGGATAATCATATTTAAGGTATAAATATGAAATATATGACACGTACTTTGTGAATTTTTCGCAACAAGTTTTCTACTTTCACTTCTTGGATGTTTTGTCGAGGTGCTTGGACCATATTTGGAAGAGAGAGAGAGAGAGAGAGAGAGAGAGAGAGAGAGAGAGAGAGAGAGAGAGAGAGAGACAAAACAGTGCACAGAAAATAAAGATTGAGCAACACGAACACACCAACAAATAAGGGTGAAGTCAAGTGTGCGGGCAATGTAACAATTGAGGAAAAGAACACGGGATTAAGATTATGACAAAATGATTATATGTGTGGTCATATGTCTGACATATTGCATATCAGTCAATCAAATCATGATGGCGTCCATAAAACTTTCGAACAAATGACTTCAAATTTACCAATTGATCGTAATGTAGGGAACTTCTTGACAAATAACGATGAAAATTTTTGTCACATAACGTTTAAAAAGTCTGTTTTTTTAAGTTGTAATTGGGTCACTCCAAATTCTTGTAACGTTCTCACGGCGGTCATTCGGTATGTCGAGAAAAATGATGGTGAAAGAATAAGTAACGGTGGTCAAGCATTGCGATCGGATCGTGAAAGCAATTAAGTACAATTTAACTGAACAATCTGTGAAAATATCCGCTGTATTATAAACAAACGGAAAAATCGTAAAAAAGAAATTAGTCTGTCAAAATGGTCTAACTTCCTTAATGATACCATGCACTGAGGTAAAGAAAAATGAAGTACTTAAAAAAACACACAAAAGGCGACACATAACCGTATGCGAAACATTAAAGAAAACAAAGGTTTTGGATCTGCAATGGTCACATTTCAATAATTATGAAAAATTTGAAATTATATCTTTTTTATCAGATAGTACAGTAAAATTAAAGTTATGTTTTCTTTGAAACGGTTAAGATTATTTTTTTAAAAGATGGATTTTGTTGATTTTTTTACCAAAATTGATCGTAAAAGATCAGGCCGACGCGTTATTTTGAACGTGAAATCAATACGTGAACGTAAAATCATTGCGTGAACAGACAAGACTTATATAAGATTTGCCCATTGTTGATGACCGTACGGTGACCTATATATACATGCTTACATATACGTATCAGAAAATAAAATTTCTTTTGCGTGTGATATCTTAAGAAAATACATTTTTAGAATGTAACTGACCACCACTTCATTTTCTACAAAACCTTTAAAAAAAACTCAATTAAAAATAATAAAAATAATACTTATTTATATGTATATACAAGTAGTACTTTCATGATCACTCACAGAGAAAAAAATAAAGAAAAAAACCAATATGTTTGTTAAAAGTACAGCGCTTTCATGTTCATAACTTTAAAAAAACATTTTATTTATAAATATAATAGTATATAATTATATACTGTAAAGTCGGAAATGAATGCGATTCATTGATTACTTGTAAAAGTGCGAGATCTTATTAATGTGATTGCAAACATTTTTTGAAGGAAAATTACAATTGGAATTATAAAACGAGTTTACATTATAACGAACCTGATACTGTTGCATTTTTCGCATTAATAAAATCATCGCAATAATTTCTGAATTTACAGTAACCACATAATCTGTTTTCATTTAAGGATGTACACCTCTGAGGAGCCAAAAATTACTAGAATTAAACTTTTTTTCTTAACCTGATTTTTTGGTTTATATGATTGTAAGAAAGTAATTCATGAAGGAAAAATCATATTGTGGTGCACCTCTTTTTTGCTACAGCCGTTTGAAAGTACCAAATTTTTAAAGATTTTCACATTTTTATCAATCTTCATCCATTTTTGGGCTATTATCATAAAAAAAAATCAGTTTCACAATTAAACTTTTTTCATACTTTCACTAAAGATGAAGTGGACCAATCTGAATTAATTTAATTTAAAACAAAAAACAAAAACAAAAACAAAAACTATAGATTGGTGTTAATATCAGAAAGTTTTATAAAAATGTGATGCTTTTTCGTGTCAAATTCACCATGTTGTCAATTTTGTAAATTTGGCTTTTTTCTCTTTTTCTTTTTAGAACAAAAAGCATATTATTTCAACTTCTTTGTTATAAATGATTGAAAAAATACATATCTACGACTTTTGAAAAAAAAAAAAAAAAAAATGATACTGGATGTACATATTTTTGGTAAAATCTTTTCTTTGTACCCCTCACCCATTTTCTCAAAATTTTGGCTGATGACCGGATTGGTTATAAAATTTGAACAACTTATTGTAAGTACACAATTTGTTCACAGAGTTAAGTTTAATTATAATAACTTTTTAAATTCATTAATATTTTCCACTTGTATCACATGTTTTGGAAATAATTCCCGAACGAGATTTCAACGAGACTGAAGCATCAGAAGAATACATCCTTAAGAGGGAAAAATAATAATAACAGTTAACACTGTCCAACTTTTAAGTCAAAAGGTGTAGCGTATATCGGGATGTAGTGCTTACTGTTAATACTTTTTCAAGCTTGAACGTAAATAATTTAGCTGGGAGTATCTAATACAATAAAGGCAGGACTTCTTGTAATCGTACAGCCTCGGTGGTTTCGTGGTAGCGGTTTCGCCTCGAGTGCGGGAGGTCATGGGTTTGAATCCCGAACCGGTCAACCCGTAGACTTTAAAATTGGTATTTATTGCTTCTCTGGTAAGCACGCATTTCTGTGTCATTTTGGTCTCTTGTGGACAGTTGTCTCATTGGCAATCATACCACATCTTCTTTTTTATAACATGGTTGAAATCGTCAGTTGACTCCTTATTAGAGTTATTGCCCTTTGATGACGATTTTTTACCATTTTTTGGCGTTTTTGCCTTATATCTTATAATTATAATAGATAGATAGAATTTTCAATCATAAAGCAGACTTTTTACAAAAAAAAAAAAAAAAAAATAACCGACAAGGATCATCTCCTCTTATGGATATAAATGCTCTTCATAAACATTATTGATATCAGATGAGGCATTCTTTACTCATATCGACATCAAAATTTTGATGGACGGACAAACATACAGATAATTGATGTATGGCACCACAGACTATTCGGCATGGTCTTAATAAAAAAAAAAAAAAAAAACAATATGGCATTGAACCTTCATAGCCTAACGGATAGTTCCCGAACAAAACGTGAGCCGGAAAAAGTCATGGAATTGCAGTCTTTTGTAGTATCAATTACATAATAAATGTTCCTATTATTACAAAATAATTTATGCAATGACAAATAATCGACACCGGATCTTTCACAATCTCAAAAAAGTTATACCGATTTTTCACGATCATTTATATCAAATTTATACAAATATTCAAATGTAGACCCACTTTCCCATTTAGCTTCTTCAAAATATTTTTAGAGCCATTGAAACAATAATATAGATCGACATGTTTCAGAGAATAGTAATTTAGTCATTGATATAATGGAAAAAATTTTGACAGACATTTTTTTTCTTCAGATTTAGCCCTTATATTTCAATAAATTCGATTATCTATTGACCTTGCATGTGTCTTTTCGATAAAATTTCCTTTACGATCCTATAAAATAGTTATATATATGTTTGGTTAAATTTCTTCAAAATACTGGTCTGGTCATCTGTTTTGTATATTGCCCTTTCATACTATTTTAAACTGCTAGGTTTTCTTACATATATTTCGATGTGCCCCGTGCTGTCTATCATTTGTTGTTTAGTTATATATGTATTGTCTATCATTTGTTGTTTCGAAATTAATGGTCTTTTGTTGGGCAATGTATGACAAATATATGTTCAAAACCTCGCCCGTAATTATAAATTATGTAATTCATTGACCGCTCCCGACATGTGTAACTTCAAGGCATATTTTAGCGGCGATCGATGTCTTTCAAAATTACTTTATTTTTATCAATAGTACCGCTTAAGTCGACGCTAGGGGCCGTCTTGACCTTGTTGTAGGGTATGAATGATTTGTTCATTGTTGAAGGCCCTACATCAACTGTCAAGATGAAGAACAGGAATAAAAGCCCTGTTCATTGATAATTTTCTATGTTTTCTATGTATTGTGTGCGATTTTGTCCCATGTACATTTACTCCATATCCTTTCATTTTCAATATATAGTTTGAAATGTTTAACATTTTTCATGTCGGGACCATTTTGTCATTGCTGAAGGCCGTACGGTGGCCTATAAATGCTTATATCCACTTCATTTGTTGGATAGTTGTATCATTGGCAATCATATCAAATCTCATAATATTTATATATTTAATAGTTTTTATCAATTATGATTACATTTTGTTAACTTCATCTGTCTTGACGAAAAAAAGGAAAATATCAAGTCAGTGGCATCTTTAATTTTCACATTATAAGCGTACGTATCAACACAGATTGTGTTTGGCGTAAGGTGATTAACGCGTTGGCGCTTTTTTTAAATATCTGTTCAGCTAATGTATTCCTTAGAAAACATACAAAAAATAGTGTGTCATGTGTTTGATTCTGTTTGCATTATCATATCTATGTAAGCAAAGAGAATTTAAGTCAAGAATGATGTAATAAAATTTTATTTTATGACATATAACTACTTTGTTTCTAAAGAAATACCTGGTCCAAAATATTTCATCTTTAAAAACAAACTAATTGATGTGCATAAATATAAAATAGGCCCGGGTTCACAGACATCCTTGTAATTTAAAAGATAATTTGAGTACTTTAAGAATATTCAAACGAATTTTTTGGTGATCTATGCTTTAAAATGTTCGAATTCATTTCAAATGTTATACATATATATGTATTATGCAACTTTTAAAGAAAGACTAAACAATACCAAGACAATCAAACCCATAAGTAGAAAAAAAGACTCGACCATTGCCAAATCAAAAAAGACCAAAATACAAAAAAAAAAAGTCTACAAAAACACCACAAAGGAAAAAAGATTAAGCAACACAAACCACACCAAAACAGTGGGTTAAATAGGTGCTTCGTATGCGTAAGCAGTTGTTGCTCCCCAAGTGAAAACCGTCGTCTTACTCATTTAGCCATCTGATTCGTATGAATGCCATTGCCTTAAACGTCTTCTTGATTTCATATTTTTTTGTTCCACTGGTACCTTGATGTCCCTATTTATTTAATTCATGAAATGTTCTTAAAAGAAATCGGACACATTGTTCACTGACAACCCCTACCATTTTTACTGAAACCCCTTGACGACAGACTTTACTTGTGGATTTTGTTTATGCATAACTTCAAAAACAAGTGCTGTGTGTTTTAAAGAGGGTAATCAGTCTTAAACCTCTGAAAATGTTTAGAGAAAGGCGAAAGATACCAAAGGGACATTCAAACTCATAAGTCGAAAATAAACTAACAACGTCTAGGCTAAAAAAGAATAAAGACCAACAGACAAACAACAGTACACAGTACACAACATAGAAAACTAAAGCCTGGGCAACACGAACCCAAGAAAAAACTGGGGGTGATCTCAGGGGCTCCAGAAAGGTAAGCAGATCCACATGTGGCACCCGCTGTGTTGCTCATGTTAGTACAAACTGGTGAAAAGTCTAATTCGGTAGGCCACACTCGGGGAAAAGGGGACGGAATTGTAGTTACGACAATTGGAACATATCCGTTGTCATCTTTGAAACAGATATTCCATAACGATCAAACAACTCGTGATGGCGTCCGTAAAATTTACGTAAGGATGATTTCAACTTCACCACTTGGAACTCTTGGTTTAATAGCTTCCTTGGAAGCAGCAACCCTCTATCAGGGAAATCATGATACGAAATACAAGCCCTGGAATATCATATCAGCTGGGAGATATATAATATACTCCGTATGCAGGCGCTTTAGTCTGATCTTCCTCGAAATATTCAATTAAATTTTTTTAAGTGTTGTTTTCTTTTTAACTTTAAAAAAAATCCCACTAACAATCGATCAGAAAATAGTTTTAAGTTGACAAAAGGCCTAAAAGTACATTGAATGATGACTATTAGGTGTTAGATACATTTATCTTGAAAAACACAACTGTCATGTTAGGATAGTAATGATGCTATGTTGATAAATATATCGGTTTTCAAGAGCTAAATTGACAGCGCTTTATCCCTACAATGGCTTCCATTTTCACCACTGAAAAAAAATAGGTGGCGTAATGGGGAGATAATTTTCATGAAGTAAAATCCTGACTAAACGATAACCATAATTTATGGCAAAATCCTAGGTACTTTATTCATATGATTTGCACCACGTGACTTTGGCCCTTTTGATTAAATTACTTCCATTAGTTGTAGATTGAAAATATAAATTATATCAAATTTGCGGATAATCAAGTCCTTTTCCGTCTTGGATCTAAAACTAATGTATCTTTGAAAACTTCCTTTGGCGGATATTTACAAAAATGTTGTGTAATTCTAAGGGAAAATGCCTAAAATTTGACTTTTTACGAAATGGGAAGGATGAAATCATCATGTTTTTAAAAGAATTTGGCCGATAACTTAAGAAAGCAGGTTAGATAAAAGTTATTAAACCTTAAAATTCAACCTACAAGGTGTTTCCCTATATGCGGACAAATCATGAACAATATCTTCTTGTATCTTTATTTCTATTTTGAATCTTGCTTTTTTACGATTTTTCGTTATTTTATATAGCAATTATACTACGGTTACGCTACCGATTTTCAAACTAAAAAGGCCGAAAGTTTTCAAAGTAGATAATGTTCATTTGTACACGGGCAGAAACAAAAAACATGTACAATTCACCTATATGCGGACAAATTGTTGATTCGACATAGGAATTAGCATATTTGCATTTATATTTAAGGGGCATGTATAATCCTATTGTAATGGCTGTCGTCATGATAAGGCAAAATGGCCGCTATGCAAATAAGCAAAGTACCCCAAATTTTGTCATATGCGGTTAAATAATTGAGACCTTTGAAGAATCACGATAAAAAGTTAATCAAGTTGACGCTAACGATAGTCGAAAATTACCATTTGACGCCTGACGGTAAAAGGCTATCATATCCTCTTGAAACCCTTGATTTTATAATTTACTTGTAAGCAGCAACCCTCTATCGAGAAAATATACTAGGAAAAGCAAGCTCTGGAATATCGTATTAACCTCCATATGAAGTTACTGCTTGAATGTTGCTACAGAGAAACGGGAAAATTTTGATTATCTCTTTTGACGTATAGTTTAACCTTACAAACTTCATTGTCATTTTCTAGATGACATTCTACATATGAGGCAGACTTAACTGTATCTGTTGTATCCCTTATTTCAAGCTCATTATGATAGATGCAGTAAACATAGTCTTACACACTTAAACAGTTATATAGCGGAAAGTGATAATAATGCCAGTTTCTTTGTATTGTTTTTGAGGATCTTCCGAATGAAGTCTGCCTCATAAGAATACAAGAACAAATCAGCAAACAGAGCACAGTTGGTTCCCATAGGAATGTCAGTTATCTGTTCAAAACATATCCTCCAAACGTAAAAAATAAATGTATGTTGTCAATTAACAAAATCCAGCCGATTTTGATGATGTCAATTTTACTGAACTTTTTCCTTGCTCAAGATATTTTTATATGTGTTGATCAATTAAAATCTTTGTTTGAATTAAGAAAGATGAATAATAGAGTAAGATGTAGAGAAGTCAATTTTTTGTTTTTATACTATTGCATGAGGAAAAGGTTTTTTTTGTAACTTCCCGTACAGATTTTTTGAATATTGTTGTTTCCATATCCGACTCGCACCGCCCTTAGAGTATGTAGTTTCACAGTGACTCTGAAGGCCGGTTTTGATTTGTAATAAAGTAGCTGCTTATAATTTGGAAAGGGGTTTTGTAGGCATTTGATAGACCCAGCATCAGTATTTGTGTAAAGACATTTATTTAATTTGGGTATCCAGTAACATGAAGGTACATCAAATTCGACATCTTCGATTGAAAACCCCAGGGAAAATATGCAGAAGAATTCATTCAGTAAAATTTCAAAAGCATTACTTAAATGTATTTACTTTAATACATGTAATGTATAAACAATAAGTTACCTGAGTCTGTTGAAAACACCAAGAGATGAATGACTACTGTTATCGAATTAAAAAAGAGAACATTGAAATCCATACTGAATCTCTCCGGTGAAAAATCTCATCTGACTTGTAAATGTAACCAGAAAATTATCGTATACCAGATGTGACACTCACTATGATCGCCGTTCAAATGTGAATCTCACAATATGTTGACAGAAATATACAAATAAAAATAAGGAGATATGGTATGATTGCAAATGTGACAACCATCCACCAAAGTTCAAATGAAGTGGATGTAAGCAATAACGTACTTTTAAATAATAATGTTATCGTTAATGTGAAATTAAAAATGCATTAACCATATATGAAAGATTTTCCGATGAATAAACAAGTTGTCAAATGTGAAAGGATTTGTAATTTAATATTTTGTATGACTCAATTGCGGTTTTTTTGCATTTAAAGGGGCAAATTTATTGATAAACAAAATAGAAAAGCACCAAGAAATACAAATGTATGTAGTTTTGAATTGATTTAACTCGTTATACATATATTTTCTTCAACATATTAAACTTTTGCCATCATTTAGCGCCCGTTGTCGTAATTCTTTATTAAATCTTTGCTTCTGAAACTTCTTGATCCAAAAGTTACCAAACTTATTCTGTGTGTACCTTAGGGAATCTTAATAAACCTGGTCTTCTGACAGTTTTGTCTCATTGATAGGGGCAGGTATGTTTTGGCCTCTGTCAGCTGATTTTAAGATAAACTGAACACAATATTAGAGTTTGTATTCGTCTCTTGTGTCTTACGTTTGAAGCGTCGTCTTTTTTCTTTTTTTCTTTAGGTGGAACAGATGGATGGATGTTCTCAATGCCACTCCTGCGGAATTGCCTGTTTATTTTTCAAGCAGATTTTTTTTTAATATTGTGGTCAATTTATCTAAACACCAATTAAAAAATTTCTCCTCTCGAGAGGCGTCACTGTGTGTCCCTTTTCTGTCCCTTTCAATGAAACGAAATGAACGATGATGGTTTCATCTATGACAAAACTCTTGAATATTTGAAACCAGAAAATCCAAAACCTGCCAGATTTTATCTTTTGCAAAAAATCCATAAGGCTAATAACCCAGGAAGAATCATTAAAAAAAGGCCGTAAATCCTCTTCCTGCCGAAACCACACTTGTCTCTTTGGATGTCACCTCCCTCTACATGTACAAATATTCCGCACGCAGATGACATTGATGCATGTACAATAGTTTAGGATTCCTGACCAGTATAATCTCCACCTACGGAATGATTTGTCAAAATACTCCCATTGGTACTGAAGAACAACAACTTCACCTTAGATGGAGATTTTTACCTACAAATTAATGGAACTATTATAAGCACAAAATGGCTCCATCGTACGCTAACATTTTTATGGGCAAATTAGAAAAAAACAACTCCTTGAATCATCGATCGAAAACCCGCTTTCGTGCATATGTCCATAGATGATGTGGGTATAAAATGGAAGAAAAGTAACGAGGATTTAGATACTTTGACGTAATTCACTCATGATATATCTAAATCCAAATTGCCTTCCTAGATACTTCCACCTCCATATATAACAGATATCATGATATCCACAGACCTATATCCTTAACCTACTAATATTACCAAAACCAGTTCCAGAAAGCTCCCATCCTGTTCACTGTACAAAGAGCATCCCGTATAGTCGATCACTCAGAATCAAGCTTATATGTTAAAACACAGAAACAGCTATAAAAGAAAATGAGTCAACTCATTTTCTTTTATAGTTGTTTCTGTGTTTTAACATATAAAAGAAAATGAGTTGACTCATTTTCTTTTGTAGTTGTTTCTGTAAAAGAAAATGAGTCAACTCAAAACCCGCGAAAGGCCGGGGCTATAAACACAAGACTACTAGTATTCAAGATGATTTTCAGAAAGCGGAGAATATTTCAAGGATCCCGAGCAAACTGCTTGAATATAAAGATAAAAACAAAAGGAATCCATGTGTTCTAATTAACCACCCATTTGTGAAAAAAAACTGCTTCGGTGAGCATTGGAAATAAGTTGAAAAGAATCCCAAAATATTCAAGATCTTTCCCGAGCCCCAATGATACATGTAGCTTTTATGCAACCAATAGTTTTCGGCATCAACAGGAAGTACTATCAGTTTTCGTTTGATAAAGGTGTTCTTCTTTTATCTAATATATATATTTACACAAACTACAGCACAAACAACATTGTCCAAAAGACCAAAAAAGTGAAAAAGTATATTTTAACAAAACGCATTTGACTAGCCAGGGATCACCACAGAATTTATTTTAAGGGTGGTGTTCACGAAAAAAAAAATTATATTGAAATGACAATCACACAAAATCTTTATTGTAGATCATAATCTGTTAATTAAGAAAAAGAAAAAGATAAACAAATTAAAGCCATTGTAAAAAAATTGTAATTCAGGGCATGAATATATACTTTTGAAGTAAAAATTGTCAAAAAATTTACCTTTTCATCACATTTTTCAAAAATTCAAGGGTGGTGCTGAGAAATTCAAGAGTGGTGCTGGAGATTTAAGGGTGGAGCTGAAAATTTAAGGGTGGAGGAGCTCCACCCTTAAATAGCCTGTGGTGATCCCTGACTAGCAGGTCGAACAACGGATGTTCTTAAATCCTGCTGACTGCCATGGCGATTGCCAATTAAACGGATCACCAGATGTAACAAAATGGATCTTAATTATAAATTTAATACCAAACAGAAAACAATAAACTTGCGGAAAAGATAGTATACCGCAAACATGAGGTGCAAAAATTTGTACGTGTGCATTGCGGTTTTTATCCAACGCAATCATAGGTTTCAATCCTAAATTGAGGCAAATTATATGGCCTTCCAAATACCGTTTGGATTCCTAACATCACTGAAGAGACATTAATTGTCGAAATCCGGATATGGTGTACAAATGTTTGCACCTCATGTTTGCGGTATACCATCTTTTCCGGAAGTTTATTATTTTCTGTTTGGTATTAAATTTATAATTAAGATCCATTTTGTTACATAAGAGAGGGACGAAAGATACCAGAGGGACAGTCAAACTCTTAGATCGAAAACAAACTGACAACGCCATGGCCAAAAATAAAAAAAGACAAACAGACAAATAATAGTACAGATGACACAACATAGAAAACTAAAGACTAAGCAACACGAACCCCACCAAAAACTGGGGGTGATCTCAGGTGCTCCGGAAGGGTAAGCAGATCCTGCTCCACATGTGGCACCCGTCGTGTTGCTTATGTTATTACAAATCCGGTAAATAGTCTAATTCGGTAAGTCACATTCGTGAAAAGGGAAGGGTATTGTAGTTACGACATAAGGAACATATCCGATATCATCTGTGAAACGGTTATTCCATAACGGTCAACCAACTCGTGATGGCGTCCGTAAAAGTTACGAAGGGATGATTTCAGATAAGATAAAGATAAAGATATTTTATTTCCTAATCATAGGGCTCAAAACAAGCATGTAATCACATAAAGTAAAAATAAAAAAAACTTTCTCTCGCACTCGCATACACTCACACATACAACTATCGTTCTGATTAAGGATTTCAACTTCACCATTTGGAACTCTTGGTTTAATAGCATCCTTGTGAGCAGCAATCCTCTATCAAGGAAATCATGATAGGAAACACAAGCCCTACATCTGGTGATCCGTTTATTTGGCAATCGCCATGGCAGTCAGCAGGGTTTAAGAACATCCGTTGTTCGACCTGCTAGTTAAATACCTTTTGTTAAAATATACTTTTTCACTTTTTTGGTCTTTTGGAAAATGTTGTTTGTGCTGTATTTAGACCCCTCTACCAAGAAATTTGTTTTGCATGCACACGTATAAAAATTGCGGTTTTTATCCAACGCAATCATAGGTTTGAACGTTGTTTTCAATTTAGACTTGTTTACACAAACTACTATATTTTGACATTTTTGGATGTATATGAATACTCAGACACGTCTATTTAGTATTATTTTTTGTTTGTTTTATGAAGTGCAGGATTTCGGATTAAATCAATAGTTTAAAATTTTAACATTTGTATTAGATTTTGTATATTCAAATATTTTGGCCTCGAGCATCACTGAAGAGACATTAATTGTCGACATGCGCATCTGGTGCATTAAATTTGGTACCGTTTATGCTATTACATATTTTACTGAGCTTTTTTCAAACATAAACACCTAGACTGAATTGTATTTCATTTGATAGAGACATTGACACTGAAGACGGCTATTTGATGAGCCGGAATATTTGTCAATACGATTTTATAATATCTCCTTCGTATATTACCGTCATACATGTATCAGTATGCACAAATCTTAAGACTGTTATTTATTTTTTTTTTTTCGTTATCAGCGCAGTATATATATATATGTAAAGCTGTTTTCCTATATATAATTGCATATGCTCATTCTAGAAAATGTTCTCCATTTATGGTAGCGTGTGACTGTCAAAAAGAAGTGACATAATGTCATAAAATGATATCAAGTGCTCTGGAAGGGTAAGCATAATCCTATTTGTCGTCGATACTTATTTATATAATAATCCTGACCCAGGATACACATTCGTTAGAGGCTCTTTAGGGAGTAAATTCATGGTATGAATATTTTGATATAATGAACACGTGTTTATAATATTTCAATATAAACTTCTCATATAACGGAATATGTATATATCTCTATTTTAGAAATTAGGGCCGTCTTAAACGTGCAGTGAGGTGAGAGTTTTTTTGTTTTTGTTTTTTTTTTTTGCTCCGTGTTGAAGGCCTCATTGTGACTTTGAGATGAAGAACAGCAATAAAAGCGCTGTTCCTTTGCTTTTTGTGTGTTGGATGGATACCCCATATCCTTTGTTTTTCTACTGTTTGAGAGTACATTTTTAAAGGTCCTTATATCATTGAGGGAGTTTGGAACCTTTGTTTCATAATAATTAGGTAATTAATCAACGAGTTTTAGAAACATAAAGTATGTGTAAGTGTTATAAATCATATCATAACCGAAGCACTTACTAATTGGCAGATGATATCCTCACGGACGATAAGTCCACAAGCGGATGTATC
Source organism: Mytilus coruscus (assembly GCA_017311375.1). Lineage (NCBI taxonomy): Eukaryota > Metazoa > Mollusca > Bivalvia > Mytilida > Mytilidae > Mytilus > Mytilus coruscus. The sequence goes on from CM029597.1 coordinate 17,145,200, forward strand.
GACCCAGCGCTAGTAAATGAAATTAGAAGTTTTAAATATGTGCTATTCACAAAGTTTGCTGTCAATATAAGAAACGATAATGATGATGGATGGTTGTTTAACGTCCAGCGGCAACTTAAATGCATATAAAGGAAAAGAACATGTTAGAGTAATATGAATAAACGTTCTACTAGCCCGACACGCTAAGCAGGATTTTTACATGCTACTTCAGAAGGTAACAGTCCACAGGAAGACATGTCACCCATCATAGACACATCTTTCTGACTCCAAGCCAACCAGTCCTTGATCTTACTTCTTAATGCTGCGTGAGCGGTGAACTAGCAAACACCAATATTTATAGTCTTTTGTTGGGGTTGGAACCGACGACCTCCCGCGCTCGATGCGAACACGAGACCACTGAGGCGGTTGGATACGTGGACGTTTAGTAGTTTATTGCAATTATCTTTAAAATGGGAACAAATATTCAAAAAAGTTGTCCTGTCGGGTATCTTTATGCAGCATCGAATAGAATGATGTCGTAATGGTTTTAGTCCGGATTTGCCCATTAAAGATCCGTATTTCCCGAAAAAAAATTGTAATCAGACAGAACAAACGATTTCAAAAGAGTATTTTGTAATATAAATTATTTCATCATTTAGGTGGGTTTTTCAATTAATAAATTAACTTATTTACAAATGTTTTTTTTTTTTAACTATGTTTATTAACTTAATTTGGTTGTGAAAACAAGTCATTAAAATTTTCATTTTGTAAGTATTAAAGAAAGTGTTGATCTGCGAGCTATACAAACGTTAAAAAGACTAGTGATCACTAATGGAATATGGAACGCGGGAACCACATTAATAGATAATCACATTTTATCGGGGATAATGATAGTTTATCGGTCGATCATTATAGGTAGTCGGCATAAAGTATAATTTACGGTCGACCATCATAGATGATGTAATCAATGCGACTCGCGCGCAGATATTGATTGTTACGTTTTTTATAATGCATTAACGGTCGATAATGTGAATTGTTTCGATAATGATAGTTAACCTCGATCAAGTGAATTTAAACATGAGTCGTACATTCGAAAACTGTAATTAAAACTGGAAATGCTTGCCGATTGTAAAATCGATTTTGATTGGCGGTCAACTTTTTTCTACTTTCGCTTTTGCGAATTGATGTAAGCAGCATGGATACAACAATCTATATGTTTTTAGAGGTGAGTGACAGCTGTAAATAATAATCTTATGTTATTTAAGGACATTAGTTACTGTAATTTTTGCAATACTGATTCTCATTACTCCTAAATATATAGACCTGAATCAAGCGTTATTCCACAAATTCCTTGACAGGTCAACGTCAAAAGACCAAGGTAGCCTGTTGTCACCTGGCATTCAGCTTTTCACCCCATGTGCCTATAAATTGCGTTTGTGTTATAGGGAAATATTTGGTTTTGAAATTGAATTATCGCTGCTGGCAATTACCGAAAATTAGTATCCGAGCACAGTTACAAGCCCCTGTGACAGGATGAAACAGTTTTAAACAAATAATCTACAGAACAACAAAGGCAGTCTGACTACACCCAGCCCCTACTAACGGCAATGGATAGTAGGGGTTGGGTCTAGTCACGCAATGTGGTTTTCAATTTTTAGTCCAAGTGCTTTAATCTTGCTTGTCCAAATAATTATGACATCTTGTGAGGCTAGTTGTATGCTCCAATTGAAGGGGTATTATATTTTTTGGTAAAGGTATCTGTCCGTCTTCTTATCTGTTTTTCAATCCATTCCTAATAAGGTTATAGTTTTTAAAGTAGTTTAGGGTAAAGTTGTAGTCACTTCAACTTGAAAGTAATTAATAAATGTTCCTTATGATGTGTTCTTTCTAATTTGCAATTCGAATTAGGGCTTTGACTTCTTTTTCATGCTTCTGGTATGCGATAAACGATTAAAAAATAAGGAACAAGAAGTCACACCAGGACCAAAAAGCACAAAACAACCCAAGGCCACCAATGGGCCTTCTACACAGCCAGAAATTCAGTAGCCAGAGGCTGGCTTGAGTAGGCCCGAAACACTAATGTATACTAGTTCAGGAAAATGGCACCACTCTACCATCCGAAACAAAGATATGACCCAAAATGAAAAAAAAAACATTCAAGACTAACAAAGGCAAGATTTTCCTGACTTAGGACTGGCGCAAAAAAGCTGCCGACTAAAACATGTTTGTGTGAGATATCAACCTTCCCCTATAAGTACATTTAAATAAACTTAAAAAAAAAAAAAAAAAAAAAACTTTGAATATCCTTTTTGAATTAAAAAAAAACCTATACTTATAAAAAAAGTTAATGTTTCAAACATATAAAATTCATCAAGAGTAGACCGAACGGAAAACTATAATTTTCTAAAGAAGACGAAATTGTTATACCACTTGCGACCTTGGAGTAGATCAAATGGGAGTAGACTAACTCCAAAAAATGCCATCTTTAATGACCTGACAACAGTATCGTAAATATATCCCTTCTGAATAAGTCTGTTTATAGGTTTGGTTAGCTTTTAAGGTGAATGACGACATTTTTGTGCTTTGTATAGAAGAGGGACGAAAGATACCAGAGGGATAGAATATTACCATAAAAGATTGAATGTTAAATACCTGAACGTATAAGATGTCTGCATGTTGATTTATATTTACATATGATGTCCTTGTATCTATGATAAAATTTAGTAAATGTTTTGACTAGTTGTGATATCGAAAACCCTGGTGTAATAATTTTTTAGTAATACAGAGATTTCTTTCGTTAAAATCAAATACGTTGTTACAAACACGATCAAATCGAACAAGTTGAGATCTATCCATATGTGATAAAATCTTACTGGTAAATTGCTTAACTCTCAAACAAGTTATTTGACACAAGACAAAAAAAAAAAAAAAACAAAGGCGGAAGATACCTCTTGTAGATAACTAGTTAGTTAAACCCTTAACATTTCATATACCGATTAAGGAGACACAAATTCAGGGAACAATAATTGACTGATGGAATCGCATTAACTCAAAAAAAAAAAAAAAAAGAACGAGGCTTTGTGCGTCGACACGGTAAGCGTCTCCTGCTATGTAAGTATCACCGGCCAGGCGAATCAATAGTCGATCAAAATGGCACAATCGGACATGGAGCACCATCGGTAAAATTTACATACCACACGACTTTTCTTGTACAATATGTGTCTGAAGATATGATACCGCAACAAAATGAGTTGAGACACCAACACATCTCATCGGTCAATCAATTGATGTTATTATACTCATGTCAAAGTGTCAGATTTTGATTGGTTAATACAGGGGAGATAAATTACTCTATCCCATGGCAAATACTCTATTGCCCTTCACGGAGACGCTTGATTTAGTGTGCGCTTTATTAATTACGGATGGTTGGTATGTACAAGACGTCATAGTATATTACTGTGAATTTAAACTTTAATAGACAGTAATAACAGAACATTCAGTATAATAAATTAAATAACACATATCTAAGTGGGTGATAGAACAGATTGTTACCCCACGAAAAGACATTGTCAACCTTGGCTTCGCCTCAGTTTACAATGTTTTCTCGAGGTAACAACCAGCTCTTTCACTCTCTTAGCTATGTGTTATTTATATAATGGTGACCGTGAAACTTATGTAGTGTGTCGATTGTAATCAATATTCCTCATTACTCTGTTCGTGCAGTTTTTGTGAAAGAAGTACAACCTCATTAATGAGATAAAGTTAACGCGTTAACTGAGATATGCAAACGCCATACGATGAAGCAGAGGGTATTTTACTGCTGAGAAGTTGAAGTTTAAAGTTTGGTTTGCAATGGTCTTCAGCTTCGTTAATGACTTGGTTTTAACGTCGTTAATGATTTGGTATTTATCGTCGTTAATGATTGGGTGTTTATCGTCGTTAATTATTTGGAATTGATCGTCGTTAATAATTTGGTATTTTCGTCGTTAATGATTTGAATTTATCGTCGTTAATGATATGGTATTTATCGTCGTTAATTATTATGTAGTTATCGTTGTTTGGTATTCATTGTCGTTAATGATTTGGTATTTATCGCCGTTAATGATTTTGGTATTGATCATCGTTAATGATTAGGTGTTTATCGTCGTTTGGTATGTATCGTCGTTAATGATTAGGTATTTTCGTCGTTAATGATTTGGTATTTATCATCGCTAATGATTTGGTATTTATCGTCGTTAATTTTTGGTCTTCCAACTGATTTAATTTAGGCACTACTTTGGAGTTCTCTGTAGACGAAATGCACGTCTGGAGTATTGAATATGAGTATGGTTTCTTTGATGAGTTCTGATAACATGTAGAAGATATCGAACCAAACATCAGTATCAGAAAGGCAATATTAATGAAATGATAGAAAAAATGAGACAGATGGTTTTTCCTCCTTTTTGTGTAACTTGAAAGAAACAAGCATACATTTTGTAACATGTGGAAAATTACAAATATTACCGATAATGTGCAAACAAAGATTTCAATAACTATTTAACTCTATTTTTTTATTTGTGAGATTTGCCTGTAATTGATTAAAAGTGTCATTAAATTAACGAGCATGAAATTTGGATGAGTCATATCACTTTGTAAAAATTAATATAAAATATTTCTGTTTAAAACACAAACAATGAACTTTAAAATTTAAATCTACGTTATTTGATGCGAACAGTCTTTTCCTCGTGATCATAAGTGAAGTATTATCAAAACGTCTCCTAATTTGGTCATTTACAATTTGCTTAGTATTGCTATTTGAATAATGTGCAACCGTGTGAAGCGTCAGGCTGTAAATATATTAGTTTATAACGTAAACATTTTTTTTAATGTATATGGCGCATCACACGGCCACATGTTCTTAATCAAATACAAATTATAACCAGTGAAATAATCCTTGGGGCTGAAGTAATCCTTTATGTTAATATTCTGCAAACAAAGTGTGCATTTTTGCCAGAAGAGAAATGGAAGGTCATGCATGCTTTAAATACGGCAATCATAATATGCATTTGCTTTAGTTATGAATACAACTCCTTTTTTAATGTAAAATGAAAGAAAAAAAAAATGAACACCAGACGTATCATTATTCTTCTTCAAAACTCTTTAAACGGAGATACATCTGCTTGCATCTTTCTACAAAAATTTGCATTTGTCATAGTTGGTTACATAACCAAAGTAGTAAAAAGAGCTTAGTGTTAGAGATGTTTTATCTTAAATAAACTAGTTAATACAACTGTAAAAAAATATTATTGGAATGGTAGAAGAGCATAGAGTGGAAAGCCAATTTTACGTACCCCATAACATAATACTAGTAGACTATAAGATAAACAGCCGATACGTAAATGTTTATTAAAATTTTAAGTCTTTACTGGTACTGATCAAAAGAAGCTGATGCCGTCCATGTCAACATCATGGAGCTCACTCTAAAGGGAGCTCATTGGCTTATAATTTTCTACAAATCAGTTTAAGTGGAGTTACCTTTTCATGAACATTATGTATCATACAATATTTGTACAAAGATATACTACATTTTAAATCTACTTTTATTTATGCTTTTGCAATGGAATTTTAGGTTAAATTTCATTTATATTATTTTATGTTGGTGATTCCACTATGTAGTATGTATGCAACAGTTATGATTTCAGAGTAGTAATCATCAAAATTGAAAGTACAAAATGTTTAAAATATAAAAGTGTATGTTATATTAATATATTACATCAAATTGCTTATACCTAAATGTAACATTTTAAATGCTGGTCCCTCGATAGCTATCTTTACAATTTGATTTGTTTAGTTCTAACAGCTTTTGTTCTATTTTATGTCCTTCGTTTAAACATGTATACCTATACACCTAACTATAGGAAACATTGATGCTTGCTCTTTTATTCGAATAGTATTTTGGTATGTCACCTCCTCATATGCGAAGCCTACTGATAATGTCCATTGCAAACGATCACATTTCAACAAGTGTAAACGGGACGAAACTCATAACCCCAAACAGACGCAATTATATTTATTCATTGTATTCTTGGTATCATTACTTTAATTTCATCTGATATCCTGATGTATTGAAGCACTGTTATTCATATTTTGCACTCATTTCAAATGTGAAAATATTCAATCAACTCTTATTTTTACTTAAATCCTGTAAATTTCAGTTTGGCCTAACAAGTCAAATACAAAGCCTTCTAATCTATTTCATTGCAAATTATCACATTGTAAACATTGTAAATGGGACGAAACTCGCATATCCAAACAGAATTTAAATCCATTGATTGTATTTCGGTATCATCAAAATGTTTCAATGATTTCTAAAGTACTGATTTTATCTTGCATTAAATTCATAAGATTCGAACTTTTTTGTGAAATTGAAATTCCTTACATGTTAATCTTAGACATGATAATATCAAATATACAACATATTTGCAGAACTACATCAGACATGGAAATTTTCGTGGCTTTCCACTGAGAGTCACTCGTCCTTCATTGTTAGTATGTTGGTACTTTTGGCACAATCTGTATCATTTTTTTCAATATAAAACAGTGTTCAAATCACCCACTAGACAACACAACATAATTTAAGATTTTAAAGTTGCATATGCGCCTTCTTGCACCGACCAGAATTTGCACTAGCTCATGTCATTAGAATTCGTTTATCAGACAGCACACGTCTGTGTCCACAATTTTTGAACGTGAAATAATAAGGTTAAACAGAAGGGACATTCATGACTCACCATGCATTAATGCAATACCTATAGCATGCGGGAACCACATAAATAAGATAATCACAGTTTATCGGGGATTATTAACAAAAACCGCAAAATTTCCTTTAAACGAGATATCATTGCAAAAGAATGCTGTCATGAAAGTCTCCCAAACGAACACCAATTGAATATCCCTCCTCTGCAAAATTTATTTCACCCAGGCTCTGTTTAATGCTGGAAATGCCTTTAAATGATTTTTGGGAACACCTTTAAAAAAATTTGGCAGGGGTTCCCCTGACTCCGGCTAACCCGCCAGGTCTGGGGGCATTCACCCAAAATTGCAGCCCCCTTTGGAAAAATCAAGTCATCCCGTTGTAGTCTTACAATAGTTACCGATGACTACTTATCATTATTTAAATTAGTTTTCAAGTTGTGACCATTTGAAATTGGTTTTTTTTTACAATTATTTTCCCATAGACTTCTATAGTAAACCCCTATGTTTTATTTTAGTCATGGCGGCCATGTTGGTTGGAGAACATGGTCATCGGATATATTTTTCAATCAAGATACCCTATTGAAAATTGTGGCTATGTTTAATTCTATTTGGCCGAGTAGATAAAGTGGAGAAGATTTTGTAAATTTCTTGTACAATATGTGTCTGAAGATATGATACCGCAACAAAATGAGTTGAGACACCAACACATCTCATCGGTCAATCAATTGATGTTATTATACTCATGTCAAAGTGTCAGATTTTGATTGGTTAATACAGGGAGATAAATTACTCTATCCCATGGCAAATACTCTATTGCCCTTCACGGAGACGCTTGATTTAGTGTGCGCTTTATTAATTACGGATGGTTGGTATGTACAAGACGTCATAGTATATTACTGTGAATTTAAACTTTAATAGACAGTAATAACAGAACATTCAGTATAATAAATTAAATAACACATATCTAAGTGGGTGATAGAACAGATTGTTACCCACGAAAAGACATTGTCAACCTTGGCTTCGCCTCAGTTTACAATGTTTTCTCGAGGTAATAACCAGCTCTTTCATTCTCTTAGCTATGTGTTATTTATATAATGGTGACCGTGAAACTTATGTAGTGTGTCGATTGTAATCAATATTCCTCATTACTCTGTTCGTGCAGTTTTGTGAAAGAAGTACAACCTCATTAATGAGATAAAGTTAACGCGTTAACTGAGATATGCAAACGCCATACGATGAAGCAGAGGGTATTTTACTGCTGAGAAGTTGAAGTTTAAAGTTTCAAATTGGTTTGCAATGGTCTTCAGCTTCGTTAATGACTTGGTTTTAACGTCATTAATGATTTGGTATTTATCGTCGTTAATGATTGGGTGTTTATCGTCGTTAATTATTTGGAATTGATCGTCGTTAATAATTTGGTATTTTCGTCGTTAATGATTTGAATTTATCGTCGTTAATGATATGGTATTTATCGTCGTTAATTATTATGTAGTTATCGTTGTTTGGTATTCATTGTCGTTAATGATTTGGTATTTATCGCCGTTAATGATTTTGGTATTGATCATCGTTAATGATTAGGTGTTTATCGTCGTTTGGTATGTATCGTCGTTAATGATTAGGTATTTTCGTCGTTAATGATTTGGTATTTATCATCGCTAATGATTTGGTATTTATCGTCGTTAATTTTGGTCTTCCAACTGATTTAATTTAGGCACTACTTTGGGTTCTCTGTAGACGAAATGCACGTCTGGAGTATTGAATATGAGTATGGTTTCTTTGATGAGTTCTGATAACATGTAGAAGATATCGAACCAAACATTAGTATCAGAAAGGCAATATTAATGAAATGATAGAAAAATGAGACAGATGGTTTTTCCTCCTTTTGTGTAATTTGAAAGAAACAAGCATACATTTTGTAACATGTGGAAAATTACAAATATTACCGATAATGTGCAAAGAAAGATTTCAATAACTATTTAACTCTATTTTTTTTATTTGTGAGATTTGTCTGTAATTGATTAAAAGTGTCATTAAATTAACGAGCATGAAATTTGGATGAGTCATATCACTTTGTAAAAATTAATATAAAATATTTCTGTTTAAAACACAAACAATGAACTTTAAAATTTAAATCTACGTTATTTGATGCGAACAGTCTTTTTCCTCGTGATCATAAGTGAAGTATTATCAAAACGTCTCCTAATTTGGTCATTTACAATTTGCCTAGTATTGCTATTTGAATAATGTGCAACCGTGTGAAGCGTCAGGCTGTAAATATATTAGTTTATAACGTAAACATTTTTTTTAATGTATATGGCGCATCACACGGCCACATGTTCTTAATCAAATACAAATTATAACCAGTGAAATAATCCTTGGGGCTGAAGTAATCCTTTATGTTTATATTCTGCAAACAAAGTGTGCATTTTTGCCAGAAGAGAAATGGCAGGTCATGCATGCTTTAAATACGGCAATCATAATATGCATTTGCTTTAGTTATGAATACAACTCCTTTTTTAATGTAAAATGAAAGAAAAAAAAATGAACACCAGACGTATCATTATTCTTCTTCAAAACTCTTTAAACGGAGATACATCTGCTTGCATCTTTCTACAAAATTTGCATTTGTCATAGTTGGTTACATAACCAAAGTAGTAAAAAGAGCTTAGTGTTAGAGATGTTTTATCTTAAATAAACTAGTTAATACAACTGTAAAAAAATATTATTGGAATGGTAGAAGAGCATAGAGTGAAAAGCCAATTTTACGTACCCCATAACATAATACTAAGTAGACTATAAGATAAACAGCCGATACGTAAATGTTTATTAAAATTTTAAGTCTTTACTGGTACTGATCAAAAGAAGCTGATGCCGTCCATGTCAACATCATGGATCTCACTCTAAAGGGGGCTCATTGGCTTATAATTTTCTGCAAATCAGTTTAAGTGGAGTTACCTTTTCATGAACATTATGTATCATACAATATTTGTACAAAGATATACTACATTTTTAAATCTACTTTTATTTATGCTTTTGCAATGGAATTTTTAGGTTAAATTTCATTTATATTATTTTTATGTTGGTGATTCCACTATGTAGTATGTATGCAACATTTATGATTTCAGAGTAGTAATCATCAAAATTGAAAGTACAAAATGTTTAAAATATAAAAGTGTATGTTATATTAATATATTACATCAAATTGCTTATACCTAAATGTAACATTTTAAATGCTGGTCCCTCGATAGCTATCTTTACAATTTGATTTGTTTAGTTCTAACAGCTTTCGTTCTATTTTATGTCCTTCGTTTAAACATGTATACCTATACACCTAACTATAGGAAACATTGATGCTTGCTCTTTTTTATTCGAATAGTATTTTGGTATGTCACCTCCTCATATGCGAAGCCTACTGATAATGTCCATTGCAAACGATCACATTTCAACAAGTGTAAACGGGACGAAACTCATAACCCCAAACAGACGCAATTATATTTATTCATTGTATTCTTGGTATCATTACTTTAATTTCATCTGATATCCTGATGTATTGAAGCACTGTTATTCATATTTTGCACTCATTTCAAATGTGAAAATATTCAATCAACTCTTATTTTTACTTAAATCCTGTAAATTTCAGTTTGGCCTAACAAGTCAAATACAAAGCCTTCTAATCTATTTCATTGCAAATTATCACATTGTAAACATTGTAAATGGGACGAAACTCGCATATCCAAACAGAATTTAAATCCATTGATTGTATTTCGGTATCATCAAAATGTTTCAATGATTTCTAAAGTACTGATTTTATCTTGCATTAAATTCATAAGATTCGAACTTTTTTGTGAAATTGAAATTCCTTACATGTTAAGCTTAGACATGATAATATCAAATATACAACATATTTGCAGAACTACATCAGACATGGAAATTTTCGTGGCTTTCCACTGAGAGTCACTCGTCCTTCTTTGTTAGTATGTTGGTACTTTTGGCACAATCTGTATCATTTTTTCAATATAAAACAGTGTTCAAATCACCCACTAGACAACACAACATAATTTAAGATTTTAAAGTTGCATATGCGCCTTCTTGCACCGACCAGAATTTGCACTAGCTCATGTCATTAGAATTCGTTTATCAGACAGCACACGTCTGTGTCCACAATTTTTGAACGTGAAATAATAAGGTTAAACAGAAGGGACATTCATGACTCACCATGCATTAATGCAATACCTATAGCATGCGGGAACCACATAAATAAGATAATCACAGTTTATCGGGGATAATTAACAAAAACCGCAAAATTTCCTTTAAACGAGATATCATTGCAAAAGAATGCTGTCCCAAACGAACACCAATTGAATATCCCTCCTCTGCAAAATTTATTTCACCCAGGCTCTGTTTAATGCTGGAAATGCCTTTAAATGATTTTTGGGAACACCTTTAAAAAATTTGGCAGGGGTTCCTGACTCCGGCTAACCCGCCAGGTCTGGGGGCATTCACCCAAAATTGCAGCCCCCCCCCTCTTTGGAAAAAAATCAAGTCATCCCGTTGTAGTCTTACAATAGTTACCGATGACTACTTATCATTATTTAAATTAGTTTTCAAGTTGTGACCATTTGAAATTGGTTTTTTTACAATTATTTTCCCATAGACTTCTATAGTAAACCCCTATGTTTTATTTTAGTCATGGCGGCCATGTTGGTTGGAGAACATGGTCATCGGATATATTTTTCAATCAAGATACCCTATTGAAAATTGTGGCTATGTTTAATTCTATTTGGCCGAGTAGATAAAGTGGAGAAGATTTTTGTAAAAGATTACAAAAATTTACGAAAAATTGTTTAAAAATTGACTTTAAATTCCTTAAGGGTCAATATAGTGTCACCTGACCCAAAGGGTCAGGTGAGCTAAAAATGACATTTCAGTTTGTGCATAAAATAAAATTCTTAAGTTGAACTAAACTAAAGGAAAAGGCTATTTTGATACGATTTCTAATTTTGTTAAAATGATAAGTCACAAGCAAGAAAGTCACAAATACTATAGGGAAAAAGTCACTGGACAATGTCACAGGAAAAAATCACAAGATAAAAGTAGCAATATATGACAGAGTAAAGTTTTCTAAATGGAGCAGAAAAAGTCATAATATACATGTATGAAATATATTAATCAAATAAGTGTTTGAATGCACAGAAAAAAAAGATCACAATTATTTAGATGGTAGATTTTTAATGCATACATGTATCTGAAAAAGTCACATTATACCATATTTCAAGTACAAAAATGTAAATAATTTAATGGGCACATATATGTAATATAAGTGATGTTTATACATTGTCTGATTTTTCTTCAGATCAGTTGTTTATATTTAAGAATAGCTCAAAAGTAGACGGTCAAAAATCAAGCTTTGATGAACTTTGGAACAGTGATATCACGTACTAGTATACTACAAGAACTGTTCATTATACTTGGTTCAGAAAGTTTTCAAGATTTTATGTTAATAAAAGCATTCAATTTACTTGTTTACCTCCTACTTGTATTTCTGAACATTTTTATTACTTCAGAGCCCAAGGCTTTAAAAAATTTAATTTATAGTGCAATACAGTACATGTACCATAAAATTATATTTATGTTGATTAGATAACTTTAGGTATCAGCAGGTACTGAAAATGGTAACATTCCAGTTGGTCTACTCCCATTTGATCTACTCCGAGGTCGCAAGTGGTCTAACAGTTCCGTCTCTTTTAAAAAAATATAGTTTTCCGTTCGGTCTACTCTTGATAAATTTTATATGTTTGAAACATTAACTTTTTTTATAAGTATAGGGCTTTTTTTAATTGATAAGGGATATTTAAAGGTTTTTTTTTTTTTTTTTAAAGTTTATTAAAATGTAGGGGAGGTTGAGATCTCACAAAAGTAAACACGTTTAAGCCGGCAGCTTTATTTCACCAGTCCTAAGTCAGGAACCTCTTGCCTTTGTTAGTCTTGTAATTTTTTTTTTTTTTTTCATTTTGGTTCATATCTATGTTTCGGAGTGTAGAGTGGCGTCCATTTTCCTGAACTAGTATACATTAGTGTTTCGGGGCCTGCTCAAGCCAGCCTCTGGTTGCTGGATTTCTGGCTGTGTAAAAGGCCCTTTGGTGGCCTTGGGCTGTTTTGTGTTTTTAGTCCCGGTGTGACTTCTTGTTCCTTATTTTTCAATCGTTAACCACATACCAGAAGAATGAAAAAGGAGTCAAAGTCCTCATTTGAATTGCAAATTAGACAGAATACATCATAAGGAACATTTATTATTTACTTTCAAGTTGAAGTGACTACAATTTCACCCTAAACTTCTTTAAAGACTATAACCTTATTAGGAATGGATTGAAAAACAGACAGGAAGACGGACAGATACATTTGACCGCCACTCAAAATCGATTTTACAATCGGCAAGCATTTCCGGTTTTAATTCAAGTTATCGAATTTACGACTCATGTTTTAATTCACTTGGTCGAGGTTAACTATCATTATCGAAACAATTCACATTATCGACCGTTAATGCATTATCAAAAAAGTAACCATCATTATCTGCGCGCGAGACACATTAATTAGATCATCTATGATGGTCGACCGTAAAGTATACTTTATGCAGACTATCTATAATGATCGACCGATAAACTATCATTATCCCTGATAAACTGTGATTATCTATTTATGTGGTTTCCGCGTTCCATAATGGAAAGTTAACCTGATTATTGGGAACAAACATCTTGTTTCTTCATAAAGAAATTTTAAGATAGATCGTACGGCATTGATATAACCATAATTACTTTTTCTAGTCTTGATTCATCAATTATTACGAGGCAAGTCTGGTTTCATCAATTATAATCAAGATACGAAGTGTGTTTTTTCTTTCTAATTCGTTTTCTCCTTTGCTATGTATAATCAGGAACATATATATTGATATACTGTTCCCAGATATAATAGATAAATAATATACGTACATTGTAGGAAATATAGATTTAATTTGTACAAGTTTTAGAAACAGGAAAAAGCGAGTCTCGCCGAGCTTTTCTCCTGTTTCGAATTACAAGTACATTATACATGTTGAAACAATATACATTTATTGTTTTATCATGCAATTTAATCTAGACGCTTGAAATCTAGTTTTATTTTCCAACTGTTGTCATTGAGTTAATAGAAGTCGGTTTTAAGATCTTTCTAAAGCTTTTGTTTAGTGTTGACTGTGTATATGTGCTGACTATAAGTGAAATTTACTTATTTAAAAATCAACATGGCTTAAACGTGAACCGTGAATGTGATCCCAAAATAAACTGTGATATAAACAGTATTTTAACATTACTGTCCTCTCAATAAAATAGCAAAGCAATCTATTTGTATACATGTTATTTGTTTAAGAGTTGCTTGGTTGTATGATAAACAAGGATGTACTTTTACTCCTGTTAAACAGTACGGTTGATCATGTAATGTTTTGAAATAAATAGTAAAGTTCAGTTATCTTAATTGAAATCAAATGACGTCAACAGGTTGAGTAACTTTGATTTAAACGCCTTTTACGATTCTATTCTGTAAACATTTTCATAACCCGTTTTTAGCACATACTTACAACTTCTCGTCCAATGAAATTGCTTGAATAAGCCTTCTAATTTTCATAATACATACTTTTTCCGTGTACTAAGTAACTACGCATGAATGACCACAAGGATAAGATTTCATTGTATCGTAGTCAAGATATTAAAACAAAAATTGCCACTGGCTATTTTGAAATAAAATGCTGTGTTCCTAATTAAATTAAATAGTTTGTAATTAGTTTTCACATTGATTTTTAAATATCCTGCTATTAAAATCTTTGGATCTAAAAAAATGTTTTTGACAATTGTAAGTTTCTTTCATTTAAATAAAGAGTAACAAATATGGTTATTTATACCTTGATTAGAGTACAACGCCATCTTAAAATTGTGATAATTTATCATCCATCCAATTACTTTGTACACAAAAAAAGTGTACTATGAAACCTTGTGAAGGGAAATTAAGGCAACTTGCTGATGATTTTTTAAACTTTCTTAAGTAAATTGATCTATTTCGTCATGAATTGATTGATTGATTATTGGTTGCTTAATTTCAGTGGCAAATATTTCATGCATGTTCAGGATGATGTCATGAATTTATATATATATATATGTATACAAGTCTAAATTAAAAACAATATATATATATATATATATATATAGACCCTCTAACAAGAAATTTGTTTTGCATGCACACGTATAAAAATTGTGGTTTTTATCCAACGCAATCATAGGTTTGAACGTTGTTTTCAATTTAGACTTGTATATATATATAGATAGATCCATTTATTATATCGGTGATCCGTTTATTTGGCAATCGCCAATGGCAGTCAGCAGGGTTTAGAACAATAGGTTTGAACGTTGTTTTCAATTTAGACTTGTATATATATATATAGATCCATTTATTATATCGGTGATCCGTTTATTTGGCAATCGCCAATGGCAGTCAGCAGGGTTTAAGAACATTAGGTTTGAACGTTGTTTTCAATTTAGACTTGTATATATATATATATATAGATCCATTTATTATATCGGTGATCCGTTTATTTGGCAATCGCCAATGGCAGTCAGCAGGGTTTAGAACATTAGGTTTGAACGTTGTTTTCAATTTAGACTTGTATATATATATATAGATCCATTTATTATATCGGTGATCCGTTTATTTGGCAATCGCCAATGGCAGTCAGCAGGGTTTAAGAACATTAGGTTTGAACGTTGTTTTCAATTTAGACTTGTATATATATATAGATCCATTTATTATATCGGTGATCCGTTTATTTGGCAATCGCCAATGGCAGTCAGCAGGGTTTAAGAACATTAGGTTTGAACGTTGTTTTCAATTTAGACTTGTATATATATATATAGATCCATTTATTATATCGGTGATCCGTTTATTTGGCAATCGCCAATGGCAGTCAGCAGGGTTTAGAACATTAGGTTTGAACGTTGTTTTCAATTTAGACTTGTATATATATATATATAGATCCATTTATTATATCGGTGATCCGTTTATTTGGCAATCGCCAATGGCAGTCAGCAGGGTTTAGAACATTAGGTTTGAACGTTGTTTTCAATTTAGACTTGTATATATATATATAGATCCATTTATTATATCGGTGATCCGTTTATTTGGCAATCGCCAATGGCAGTCAGCAGGGTTAAGAACATTAGGTTTGAACGTTGTTTTCAATTTAGACTTGTATATATATATATATAGATCCATTTATTATATCGGTGATCCGTTTATTTGGCAATCGCCAATGGCAGTCAGCAGGGTTTAGAACATTAGGTTTGAACGTTGTTTTCAATTTAGACTTGTATATATATATATATAGATCCATTTATTATATCGGTGATCCGTTTATTTGGCAATCGCCAATGGCAGTCAGCAGGGTTAAGAACATTAGGTTTGAACGTTGTTTTCAATTTAGACTTGTATATATATATAGATCCATTTATTATATCGGTGATCCGTTTATTTGGCAATCGCCAATGGCAGTCAGCAGGGTTTAGAACATTAGGTTTGAACGTTGTTTTCAATTTAGACTTGTATATATATATATAGATCCATTTATTATATCGGTGATCCGTTTATTTGGCAATCGCCAATGGCAGTCAGCAGGGTTTAGAACATTAGGTTTGAACGTTGTTTTCAATTTAGACTTGTATATATATATATAGATCCATTTATTATATCGGTGATCCGTTTATTTGGCAATCGCCAATGGCAGTCAGCAGGGTTTAAGAACATTAGGTTTGAACGTTGTTTTCAATTTAGACTTGTATATATATATATATAGATCCATTTATTATATCGGTGATCCGTTTATTTGGCAATCGCCAATGGCAGTCAGCAGGGTTTAGAACATTAGGTTTGAACGTTGTTTTCAATTTAGACTTGTATATATATATATAGATCCATTTATTATATCGGTGATCCGTTTATTTGGCAATCGCCAATGGCAGTCAGCAGGGTTTAAGAACATTAGGTTTGAACGTTGTTTTCAATTTAGACTTGTATATATATATATAGATCCATTTATTATATCGGTGATCCGTTTATTTGGCAATCGCCAATGGCAGTCAGCAGGGTTTAGAACATTAGGTTTGAACGTTGTTTTCAATTTAGACTTGTATATATATATATATATAGATCCATTTATTATATCGGTGATCCGTTTATTTGGCAATCGCCAATGGCAGTCAGCAGGGTTTAGAACATTAGGTTTGAACGTTGTTTTCAATTTAGACTTGTATATATATATATATAGATCCATTTATTATATCGGTGATCCGTTTATTTGGCAATCGCCAATGGCAGTCAGCAGGGTTTAGAACATTAGGTTTGAACGTTGTTTTCAATTTAGACTTGTATATATATATATAGATCCATTTATTATATCGGTGATCCGTTTATTTGGCAATCGCCAATGGCAGTCAGCAGGGTTTAGAACATTAGGTTTGAACGTTGTTTTCAATTTAGACTTGTATATATATATATATAGATCCATTTATTATATCGGTGATCCGTTTATTTGGCAATCGCCAATGGCAGTCAGCAGGGTTTAGAACATTAGGTTTGAACGTTGTTTTCAATTTAGACTTGTATATATATATATAGATCCATTTATTATATCGGTGATCCGTTTATTTGGCAATCGCCAATGGCAGTCAGCAGGGTTTAGAACATTAGGTTTGAACGTTGTTTTCAATTTAGACTTGTATATATATATATATAGATCCATTTATTATATCGGTGATCCGTTTATTTGGCAATCGCCAATGGCAGTCAGCAGGGTTTAGAACATTAGGTTTGAACGTTGTTTTCAATTTAGACTTGTATATATATATATAGATCCATTTATTATATCGGTGATCCGTTTATTTGGCAATCGCCAATGGCAGTCAGCAGGGTTTAGAACATTAGGTTTGAACGTTGTTTTCAATTTAGACTTGTATATATATATATATAGATCCATTTATTATATCGGTGATCCGTTTATTTGGCAATCGCCAATAGCAGTCAGCAGGGTTTAGAACATTAGGTTTGAACGTTGTTTTCAATTTAGACTTGTATATATATATATAGATCCATTTATTATATCGGTGATCCGTTTATTTGGCAATCGCCAATGGCAGTCAGCAGGGTTTAGAACATTAGGTTTGAACGTTGTTTTCAATTTAGACTTGTATATATATATATAGATCCATTTATTATATATATTTAGACTAAATTGAAAACAATATACAAGTCTAAGTTGAAAACAATATACAAGTCTAAGTTGAAAACAATATACAAGTCTAAGTTGAAAACAATATACAAGTCTTAGTTGAAAACAATATACAAGTCTAAGTTGAAAACAATATACAAGTCTAAGTTGAAAACAATATACAAGTCTTAGTTGAAAACAATATACAAGTCTAAATTGAAAACAATATACAAGTCTAAGTTGAAAACAATATACAAGTCTTAGTTGAAAACAATATACAAGTCTAAGTTGAAAACAATATACAAGTCTTAGTTGAAAACAATATACAAGTCTAAGTTGAAAACAATATACAAGTCTAAGTTGAAAACAATATACAAGTCTTAGTTGAAAACAATATACAAGTCTAAATTGAAAACAATATACAAGTCTAAGTTGAAAACAATATACAAGTCTTAGTTGAAAACAATATACAAGTCTAAGTTGAAAACAATATACAAGTCTAAGTTGAAAACAATATACAAGTCTAAATTGAAAACAATATACAAGTCTAAGTTGAAAACAATATACAAGTCTTAGTTGAAAACAATATACAAGTCTTAGTTGAAAACAATATACAAGTCTAAGTTGAAAACAATATACAAGTCTAAATTGAAAACAATATACAAGTCTAAATTGAAAACAATATACAAGTCTAAATTGAAAACAATATACAAGTCTAAATTGAAAACAATATACAAGTCAAAGTTGAAAACAATATACAAGTCTTAGTTGAAAACAATATACAAGTCTAAATTGAAAACAATATACAAGTCTAAATTGAAAACAATATACAAGTCTAAGTTGAAAACAATATACAAGTCTAAATTGAAAACAATATACAAGTCTTAGTTGAAAACAATATACAAGTCTAAATTGAAAACAATATACAAGTCTAAGTTGAAAACAATATACAAGTCTAAATTGAAAACAATATACAAGTCTTAGTTGAAAACAATATACAAGTCTAAATTGAAAACAATATACAAGTCTAAATTGAAAACAATATACAAGTCTTAGTTGAAAACAATATACAAGTCTAAGTTGAAAACAATATACAAGTCTAAGTTGAAAACAATATACAAGTCTAAGTTGAAAACAATATACAAGTCTAAATTGAAAACAATATACAAGTCTAAATTGAAAACAATATACAAGTCTAAGTTGAAAACAATATACAAGTCTAAGTTGAAAACAATATACAAGTCTAAGTTGAAAACAATATACAAGTCTAAGTTGAAAACAATATACAAGTCTAAATTGAAAACAATATACAAGTCTAAATTGAAAACAATATACAAGTCTTAGTTGAAAACAATATACAAGTCTAAGTTGAAAACAATATACAAGTCTAAGTTGAAAACAATATACAAGTCTAAGTTGAAAACAATATACAAGTCTTAGTTGAAAACAATATACATATTCTGATAAATCTTTCAGTTTTACTTTGAAATAAAAAAACACACACACAAACCTATAATATTTTATCTATTGGTAGTTGCTTTTTAATACCTATCCGCTAGACTATGGGGACATACTATCTATATGTTTCAAATTTATTATAGCTTTAGTTTTACTGTGAAATTGCTGAAAAATGTTTTCAAAACATGTAAAGCTTCCAATGCAATTTAATTATATATGCCTGCTTTTGGTCAACTTATTTTGTCATCTTACCATGTAAAGAAGTACATAAAATTGAGAATGGAAATGGGGAATGTGTCAAAGAGACAACAACCCGACCACAGAACAGACAACAACAGAAGGTCACCAATAGGTCTTCAATGCAGCGAGAAATTCCCGCACCCGGAGGCGTCCTTAAGCTGGCCCCTAAACAAATATATATACTAGTTCAGTGATAATGGACGTCATACTAAACTCAAATTATACACAAGAAACTAAAAGTAAAAATAATACAAGACTAACAAAGGCCAGAGGCTCCTGACTTGGGACAGGCGCAAAATGCGGCGGGGTTAAACATGTTTATGAGATCTCAACCTCCCCTATACCTCTAGCCAATGTAGAAAAGTAAACGCATAACAATACGCACATTAAAAGTCAGTTAAAGAGAAGTCCGAGTCCGATGTCAGAAGATGTAACAAAAGAAAATAAACAAAATGACAATAATACATAAATAACAACAGACTACTAGCAGTTAACTGACATGCCAGCTCCAGACCTCAATTAAACTGATTGAAAGATTATGTCTTCATCATATGAATATCAGGCACAATCCCTCCCGTTAGGGTTTAGTATCATACCATCATAAAATATATGAGAAGAGCATAACCCGTGTCATGCCAACAACTGGTTTTAAATAAATGTGTTTAGTTCCGATGCAAAGACCCTATAAGTGAATCAATATTAAAGCCAAAATATGCAATCTTTAATGACCTGACAACAGTATCGTAACTATATCCCTTCTTAATAAGTCTATTTAAAGGTTTTGTTAGCTTCTGAGGTGAATACTGACATTTTAGTGCTTTATAAAGAATATTACCATAAAAGATTGGATGTGAAATACCTGAACGTATAATAAAACAGTAAAACACCGCTTTATATCAGTATACATACTTACACCAGCAACTACCATCTTTTCATTCTGGAGTCAATGGACTTTTCAAATCACATATTTTACAATGATATTAGTGATTAGATTTACAAAACTTCGTTAATGAGCTCCGTTTTACAAACACCTGTGATACAAAATAAACTATCAATAGACCAATTAAAAGATTACTCGAGTTGTAAATATGTGCTAAATTGGATAGTCTATGAAAAGGTATATACTATGAAATTAAGTGCTCGGGGCAAGCCCCTCGCTCTAAATTTCATAGTATATACCTTTTCATAGACTAACCTAGACTTATTTTCTCAAGTTGGTGATTGCTTTCTTGTATACAAAATATACTACATTAAATCAACTTGATTTTCATTTTCTGAAAATTACATGGATAAACATTTAAAACATAGCCATATACTGCTCAATGTTCTAAAAGAAACTTATTTGTCGTTTGAAAGGAGATATGATACTTGTAAAGGAATGGTATAAATAATCTATATACGCTGATAGAAAATGTCTATTGTTCGTCAAAACAATTTCTAAATGCACGAGTCGTTTAACACTGTCATGCGTGCAGACATGAACTTCGATTATATTTTTATCTCACTTGGCCGAAAAGCCAAGTGAGATTTACTAATCACTTGGCGTCCGTCGTCGCCGTCCGTCAATGAATTTTACCATTTTTAAAAATGTTTGCCTATTATCTCGAAAATTATAATAATGATTAGCAAGACAAGATCTACAAATAAGTTTTACATGATTAAAATCGACAGACGTCTCCTTATTAGAGTTATTGTCCTTTAATGACGATTTTTACCACTTTTTTCTGCTTTTGCCTATTATCTTAAAAACTATAATAGATAGATATAAACTCTAAAAGGCAAAATTGATCAGCAAGATAAGATCTACAGAGAAGTTAAATAACCGAAATCTTTAGTCGACTCCTTATTGAAGTTATTAGATATAAGAAGATGTGGTATGAGTGCCAATGAGACAACTCTCCATCCAAGTCACAATTTGTAAAAGTAAACCATTATAGGTTATTGCCCATTAATGACGATTTCCCCAATTTTGCCTATTATCTTGAAAACTGTTATAGATAGATAGAAACTTAAATAGCACAAATGATCAGCAAGACAAGATCTACAAATAAGCCAAAATGGCCGAAATCTTCAGTCGACTCTTTTTTTTTGAGTTATTGCCCTTAAATGATCTTAAATGATAACTTGTATGCATTTTTTGCCTATTATCTTGAAAACTATAACAGATAAATAGAAACTTTATAAGGAAAAATCATCAGCACGATAAGATCTACAAATATGTCAACATGACTAAAATTGTCAGTTATCTCTTAATAGAGTTATTCCCCTTTAATGATTATTTTTACTAAAAAGTGGCCATTGTTGACGATGCAGGTGAGCGGCACAGACTCTTTAGAACCTCGAGTTTAAGTTGTTATAATGTATTTTCAATTTGATCGTCATAATGCAGCAACGCTATAATTTTTCAAACATTTACACTATGTGGTATCACAAAGATCTTGACACTAAATAAATTTGAATGGTGATGGCCGTTGGTGTTTAACGTGCAACTACTGGTAAGGTGTTGCACACTCTGTGTGAGTAAAGGTTTTTACTTCTGATCTTTTAACTTTCGTATAGCCTTCTTTTTTGTTCTACATGTATGTTGCTGCTCATTAAATGTTTCTTAACTTGGATCCCTAATCAGTATGCGGCCTATATCAGAAGGTAATCTACTTGTAAATCTCGGATCGTCGATGTTAAAGGCTTCAGAGTACTACATGTATGTTGTACCATCTTTGATGTTTTTGTTCGCATTCATTTAATAGTTAAGGGAGTAACCGTTTAAATCTTTTATGGGGACCGATGAAGAAACTTGAACCCGGCATTTTTATATTATGAACCCCTTTGACAAAAAAGCTTAATTAGAAATTGTTATTTTTCATTTCAGTACAGTGCCTCTTAGAAAACACAATGTTATCACTCACTTTATATAAATGACTTAGTTACCATATTTGATAGCCCTTGTGACCCTACTATATTAAATGATAAAAATGTATCGTGCTTGTTATATGCAGATTACCTTGTGTAAATATCTGAATCAGAATCTGGCTTACAACAATGTTTAGACAAACTCAACACTTACTGCGATAAGTGGAATTTAACTGTAAATCTAAACAAAACTAATGTTATGATATTTAATAAATCAGGTAAAGTTCTAAAAAATTATAACTTTAAATTCAATGAACAGACAGTTGATTTGACCAATGAATATAAATATTTGGGTATTTTATTTAAGCCCTCAGGAATTTTCTCTTATGCTGTTAATCATCTGTGTAAAAAAGCTTCAAAGGCAATGTTTTGCATTAGAAAGCTCTTATTCTCTGATAAACTTAATATTTATCCACATTTAAAACTGTTTGAAAGTTGTTTAAAACCTATACTACTTTATTGCAGTGAAATATGGGCACTTAATATGTTAGTTAAAGACAATTCAAGTCTTGAATGTAGATATTTGTCTTTTTTACCATCAAAATTTCAAATAAAATTTGCTAAATATCTTGTTGGTGTAAATAAAGCTGCAGTTAACACAGCAGTTTTAGCAGAAATAGGTATGTTACCTATTGCTATTGATGCTGTAAAGGCTTCTATAGGGTTTTGGTGCCATTTGATGAATGCAAAAAGAAAGTTATGCTTCAAATGCCTATAAATGTAGTTTAAATTTAAATAATGGTTTTGCTGTCAAATTAAAAATGATCTTTCAAAAATAGGGTTCAATCATGTATGGGAAAATCAAAATACTTTCTCAAAAAATGCCTTATTAATGCTGTAGGTAAAACATTAGCTGAAAGATATACAGATTTCTGGAAAGACAGTCTTTTTAACGACCAGAATAACCCTAATGGAAACAAACTAAGAACATACAGGAAATTAAAAAAAAGACTACAAATTAGAAATTTTTTTATTAATAGATATAGACCGATACATGATATCAAATTTTATTAAAATAAGAATAAGTAATAGTAATCTAAATATTGAACAGGGTAGACACCGTAAATTACCTTTGGAAAAAAGATTATGTCCCCTCTGTAAAAGGAGGTAGAAGATGAATATCATTTTGCTTTAAAATGTCAAATTTTAGAAAAATGTAGGCAAAAACTTTTTCAGGAAGTAGAGAGTATAGTTCCATCTTTCACCAAAATGTCTGATGAGGAAAAATTTACATTTATGTTTACATTTAATGAGTATGACATAACTAAAATTATTGCCAAGGGAGTTAATGATTTATATGTATTAAGAAATAGCCTAGCTGATAAGAAAAACTAATTAATGTAACAAAGTTATGACTATTTTATATTTTTCTTATAGTATTTGCTATGTTATATTTTATAACAATTGCATTATGAATATTGTACTTGCACTTTCAAATTTGCAAAAGTATCACCTCCTCCAAAACATCTAAATATAGTCTTATAGAATATGAATGTTGTGTAAATTTAAATATTGTATGTTTGTAAATATTGTCATGTTTGTCTTGGTAACAATCCAATATTTGGATTTTACACCAATAAAATGATTTGATTTGATTTAATTTGATTTAGTGGTTCATACACATGTGGATTAACTTTTTATATCAAGACCCCAATGAGTAGTACATGTACATTAAGAGGAATATTCAACATCCTGCTGTGTTGACTTAGGAGTTGCCCACGACACTGTTTTGGGACCACTGTTCTTTTTATGCCATATATTAATTAACGGCTAAATGTAACACTCAATTTAAGACTCTCTGCATATGATTATTTACTGTTATAGTATATCCCTATTAATACACTGCAAAACCAAATTAAATTCCCTTAAAACATATCTTCACTTGAGAGATGGGCACAGAACTGTAGGATAACATTTAATGTTACCAAAAGCTACTTAACGTCAATCACCATATTTAACAACCCATTAACAGACCACTACAGTATAGACAACCAAATACTGGAACAAGTGAACAAAAATCTCTACTTAGGCATTTTGCTAATCAACAGTCTAAAGTAAAGTGGTCATCACATATTTATGAAATGGTCAACAACGAAAAATCAACTTTATGATTTATACGGATAAAAGTACAACATTGCAACATTAAAACATGAAACTCAAAAAATCAGCCTACATACATCTAGTACGTTCAATACTGTACTTTTAATCAAATGTTAGGGATCGATATCTACAAAGACGTAGACAGAATAAAAGATATTAAACACACAATTTGTTATTAATGACTATGGGGAGGATCAGGTGACAAATACACAAATGCCTTAAAGCTCGTTACTTGATCAAAGAGACACCCTTCATACAGAAGCTTCTCATGAAAATGGAAAGAAGCCAGCGTTATCATTTTACTTCTTTTTCGCTCAATAACTAAGTACTTTCAGAAAAAAGCTTTGTGACTGTGTTTAATGCATCTATCCCAACCAACTTGAAAAAAGGATAAAATAGATATAGTTAAATATGTCTCATATATTGACTAACAACTATCACTTGACAACGTAGATGGGTTGGGAACAAAACTTTACGACAAAGGTGATGATTTCAGCTTGTGAACTCTCTATTTCTATATATAAACATTCCAGCAGAGCCTGCATGTGATATATAGATCTCCGAGTTTACATTATTTTTTATCATGATTTCCTTGAAAGATAGTGACTGCTTACAAGCTAGCTATTGAACCAAGGCTTCCAAGTGGTTAAATTGAAATGGTCCTTACGGACGCCATCACGAGTTTGTTGACCGGAATGGAATGTCTGGGTCTAGGATGACCACGGATGTGTTCCAATTGCCCCGTCCTTACCTTCGATTGTGGCATCAACAAACAAGAATTATCACGGGATTTGTATTTGACGACATAACACGACATTTGATACACGTGAAGAAAAAAGTGCGTACCCGTCCGGAGCACCTGAATTCATAGCGGTTTTTGGTGGGGTTCGTAGGCTTGTCATTTTGTACGCATGACGCGCGTATCGTCTACACAAGACTCAATAATGACCCTTAAAAGTTAAAAGGCCAAATAAAGTACGAAGTTGAAGACCATTGAGGACCCACATTTTCTATGTAGACTAAGTGTTTAATGGACTTGTTCGTCGTTTTGTCGTTTTTTGCTACGGCGATGTCCGTTTCTTTTCGATTTGTGCCTTTTGAAGTCACCTAGGTATCTTCCTCTTCTTTTTAAATCTCTTGTCAAGTCAGATTTTGACTATGAGGTCGCAACTTTGACACTGACAAGAACACAGGAAAATGTAAAAACATATAATGAAAATGATCAAAATGAAATGCAATGAAAAATCAGATTGACTCAAGTGATCCAGAAAAATGAGCAGTGACTCCCCCTAATACGTATCCTGAAATAACGTCCCTTCTTTCCCTTCGCCATTACGAATGCAGATCCAAAGTACTAAACATACTGATATGGAACCATGCCATACTTGTTTTATTTCTAAAGTGCATTTTTTATTGAATTTAATGGAATACAAAAGTGCAAATAAATTATAGCAAACATATCACAGTTTACACACCTATAGTTTTGGTGTTATCTTTCTCGTCATCTTTGGCACCGTTCTCAATAAAAAATGGAATGTTAAATATAGAAAGAAAAATCTATTTACGAAAATAAGTAATAAATCCAAAACACTAAATTAAATATAATAAATGACAATGGGAATACAAGTCTTGACAGTTTGTCTACTTGTCGTGCCTTCACTCTGTCCAACAGTACACTATCACTCCGACAGAACTGAAATGAGATAAAGAAGTAGTATGAAGTTAAACGCTTTTAGTGATGCATTACAAATTTG
Source organism: Mytilus coruscus (assembly GCA_017311375.1). NCBI lineage: Eukaryota > Metazoa > Mollusca > Bivalvia > Mytilida > Mytilidae > Mytilus > Mytilus coruscus. The sequence continues at coordinate 17,171,657 of CM029597.1, forward strand.
CTAAACAATCAAAATTATTGATTATAACCTTTTTTATTCATCTTTTTGCAATTTAATTTGTTCAAGTGTCTAAACACTTCACATTGCTTATAATAATATGGAAACAGATACTAGTATTCATTTATGAACAGTTTGTTCCTGAAAATATTGCACGTGGAGACACTTGTCATATGATTTTATAGTGGGTTTGTTCGAAATGACATCATAAAAAAGAATTGATAATCATATGACCTAATTTTATTTACGTTTGAAATAAAAAATACAAACTAATTGAGAAGAGCGAGAATAAATATAAAAATAAGAAGATGTGGTATAATTGCCAATGAGACAACTCTCCACAAGAGACCAAACGACATAGAAGTTAACAACTATAGGTAACCGTACGGCCTTCAACAATGAGCAAAACCCATACCGCATAGTCAGCTATAAAAGGCCCCAAAATGACAAATGTAAAACAATTCAAACGAGAAAACTAACGGCCTGATTTATGTAAAAAAACAATGAACGAAATACAAATATGATATACAGCAACAAACGACAACCATTGAATTACAGGCTCCTGACTTGGGACAGGCACATAGAGAAGTCTATAAGAATGTAAATGGCACGATAAAACTGTGTCGTTTCTAAGGTTTTAATAATATCTTATCAAGGAAGTGGGGACATGGCAAAAAACTACGAAAAATTCCAGAAATAATAATCATTCATTTTGCTGCTGTAAATTCAATTTGATTTAGTGTGTTGAATTGTTTTCCCCATTTCAGAAAACATAGTATATTCACGAGCTTTTAGTAATGTGATCATCACATATTCTTTATCGAAAATATGCTAACGGTACACAATCTGACTTTTACATTCTTTCCATTCTCTATTCTATTGTTAATGTGTCTAATTTAGATATTTGTCATACAAGTTGCTATTTAAACCTGTCACCAGGAAAAATATGGAAAATAAAGGGAAAAAAACGTCCATTCCTTCAATTTAGAATTTAATGATATTCAACCGATTCAAATAATAACTCACAATTCAAATGTATAACTCAAATAGAATTAAGAAAAAGATAAAAAATATATCTATGTACGTACATGTTTCTTTTCTGTTGAAATTTCTTTATTTTTTCGTCTTGCTTGTACGTTGACGTATGCAAACTCCAGCAATGACGCAAACACAAAGATTAAACATACTGACATCCAGACATCTATGGCCTTAATATATGACACTTTTGGTAAAGATTCACGTGCACCGGCACTTTGTGTTGTCATGGTGAGAACGGTCAGCACGCCTAGTGAGATTCGTGCTGGAATAGCATCAATATCCAACCAGAATGATACCCATGACAACGTGACAATAAGAATGCTGGGAACAAAAATTTGTATGATGTAATATCCTCTGTTCCTTTGAAGATGCAGTTCGGCTAGCAGACATGCAAACTCTCCAGCTAAAAAGAAATTCAAAGCGAAAAAGAATTTATATAAGTTCAAATGAAATGAAAATGATTAAGTTAAATATCAATGGTTATATTGCTCTTTTTTTCAATTTAAGAAGTATCTAGAAGAATTTGTGTGATACCATACGACTGTACATGTTTGTACCAATTTAATTAGGTGCATTCTTTACACAGTTCTCAATAACACGGTATAATAGAACGTCGTAGGAAATGGGCAACAAGATCAACAAATTGCAACCAGTATCTGCTCCTTGATTCAAACCAGTATTCAAAATCAAAGGGAGACAATAAGATTTTTTCTCATAAGAGACCGATTTTAAAATTATGAAAACAGGTCTTGAATTATGATTTATTTTCAATTAACATGTTGTTCCTTGTAGATATTTTTCCTACCTTAAACACTGAAGTCAAGTAGATGATTACAAAGGGAACTTCTAGTAAAGCTATATCAGGAATAAGAAATGATCTAGAAAACTGGAAAAGCAACACTGTTACAACTCATGACTACTAGTAATGGTTCTGTAACCAAATGTGTAGCAGAGTCTGCTTACCCTTCCGGAGCACCTGACATCACCCTCAGTGTTTGGTGGGGTTCTTGTTGCCTCTCTTCTACTGTTACTGCTAGCAGTTCAGCTGCACGTTATACAACTGGATGGATAGATAGACTGGGGTATAGTAGCTAACACTATCATCTTCTACATTTTACATATACATACAAGATTTTTTTTAAAGATTTTTCCAGATCATATATACACCAATACTACATGTAGAAACTAGTGTTACTACTACTAAATAAATGCTTATACGTCTGGTTTTAATGAATACATACATAGTATACATTGCAGACAAATAACTTAATACCAAGGGATAAGCAATCGAAACTCCATACTAACAAAACATGTCTATATCGAAACTGCACTTTTGCTTTATTACCTTACGGTGTCTTGTCGTATTTGCAACATTTAACAAGAACTGGTGAGAAAAACATACATGTACTTACTTGTATTACTACGCCTAAAACAGCTTTTAATATCATATTCATCAAAAAGAGTAAACTGTGCAAGTTCTTTTTCGTCAAATACGATTGGTTCCATTGGTTCCCATTTAAATTTCACATTGTCTACAGTATATCCATCTATAAATTATGAATCAGGACAAATTGTATAAATAAAAATTAAATTTAAACAAGAACAAAAGCCTAAGAAATAAGTCAAGTCAAGGTCCATCTGAGATTACATGCACAAGTCAATTGGAAAATGTGTATGCATTCTTTTGCTTAACGATTCCAAAAAACTTTAAACACATTTCTTCTGTGTTTATTTTCAATGGAATAATGCTTTGATTAATTATTTGCTTATATCTAAAAACAACATAGTCTGTAAGGTAGCAATCTGTTTATAATAGAAAACACGTATATTCACAATTAAAACATACGGTTCTAAAACATCACGTCTATACTCACAACTTTCTATCTGTATAGGACATGTCTGTGAATCCAAGGGATATTTAGACAAATCCATTACACAACTCAGAGTTAATCCAACCCTAAATAAAATAGTGTATATATATTCTTTCTATTATTATGATGAGAATAGTATATTGTGATTTCAGTAATTGGCTCTAAAATTAATATATTATTATAGTTTTATTAAGGTTCTTTTAAAAGAACATTTTCAAATTAATGTTAAGATTAGATTAGGTTTGGAAAAAGTAAAGAAAGTACAAACAATATAAAACAATACCTTCTTATTAGCCATGTATATGTTATTCGGGATCTTCACGGGAGAAATAACTCTTGTTTTATATCCCGAGCCATCAGGCAGTGTATTATATTGTAGTGTGCGCTATTTATTTCAACATATAATTCACAAAGGGTGACTTGGGAATAAAAATATGGTCTTCTTCCAACCGGAACTAAAATCCTTGCCAAAGCGGGGCGTCCGTTTTGCTTTGCGTTATGTATAAGCCAATATTACATATGGTGTAGCATTCTACTGTTTTCATTGGATATGACGATCACGTGTTTCAAAGGTAATTTTACGTATCCGAAGCCTTGTTTCTATTTTTAAGTATATTGACGCTATGTTTCTATTTATATGTATATTGACAGTCCATATAAAAAAATCTTGCTAAATTTAGATTTATGACGTCATGACGTCACATATAACAACCATGGACTGAGGAAGCGCCGCAGCAGACGAAAAGAAAATTTGCAAGTTTATCAGGAGGTTTCAAGAATTTTATGTTAAATGCAGACGCTAAGAATACAATAAAGCTAATGCAACAAGCTATGAAGTTGAAGTTGAAGAATAATGATATTTTCAATAACATGTTAAAATTATTGCAAAATACAATTTAAAATTACACCGAAAGAACACTGAACACCATTTTTCTAATACATTATTTACATATGTAATATATAAATTAAGGACTTTCACTCAGTCAATACGTTATATATGGACCTGCTAGATTATATTGACACTCGGACTTCGTCCTCGGTCAATACAATCTGAACAGGTCCATATATAACGTATTGACCTCGTCAAAAGTCCATAATTGATAAATATTTTCCAGTGGGCGTTAGGCAAATATCAACCAATCAATGCAACGTATACGTATAATCCATCGGATGACACGCGTTTTGTAAAATCTTTTTTCAAGTCGCCAAAATTTAAGGAATCCAACTATAGAAACCATTTCACATTATGAAACCCAAAACGGACATAAACAGAATTAATATGTTGCTTACATCCAAGTCATTTAGATTCGTGTGGATAGTTGTCTCATTGGCAATAAGCCACATCTCTTTCTTGTGATAAAATTGAGAATGGAAACGGGGAATATGTCAAAGAGACAACAACCCGACCAAAGAGCAGACAACATACATTTTTGTAATTGAAGTTATTATATATTAAGTGCATGCATTAATTCCGTTATAGAAGTAAAGCTTTCATGATGAATTGTATTATAAGGACATACATGTACATGCATATTTATATTTATATTCTTGCATCTTCACCATGCAATACGATTTATCGGAATCATTTAATCATTAAACTATTATTATATTGCGAGTAAAAATATATTTCTAGGAAGTAATTTCACCCTGATTTTTTCAGCTCATGTAGTGTTTTACTTTTCATTCCTTCGAATTACCTCAAGCTATAGAAAACAGTTCCATTTCGGAAAAGATGCATCATTTTATTCGGAACAGTAATATGATGGAACAATCCTCTCTTTTCATTTGCAAAATAAGTATCTGGTACCCATATCTTGTCCATGACTTTTTGATCCAGCTCGAGTGATTTATCATCTGTTAAATGTGCAAATGACAGCCTCTTGTCAACCCACTTTTGCCTAAGAAATATGTCAATTGAGAAATCCTACAAGAAAACGGATTCAAAGATATATATTCGAATAAGACTATTTACCCCTATTTGTGTCATTTTTACCTATTGTTTTTGTATGTTTTGTTCACACATCGTTGTCAATATAATGGAATTTGATGCGACTGTCATACAAGTGAGAGGTTTAACTAGCTTTAAAACCGGGTTCAATCCACCATTTTCTACATAAGAAAATGCCTGTACCAAGTCAGGAATATGACAGTTGTTATCCATTCGTTTGATGTGTTTGAACTTTTGATTTTGCCATTTGATTGAGGACTTTCCTTTTTGAATTTTTCTCGGAGTTCAGTATTTTTGTGATTTTACTTTTTGTATACTGATCATACATGTAATACACTTTATGGGCAACTTAAACAGTCATTATTTAAGAATGTGTGTTACATCATGAGTAAATGACTTCAAAATTGTCTTTCCTTTCCAATTTTTATACAAGTGCTTACACGTATAAATATTTACACAAAAGAACCAAGTTCTAAATATTTTTTCAAATTATTGTACATTGTTACTTAACACATGTTATTTAACGTAAATGTACACATATATTATTGATAAAGTAGAAATATATAAACCTCAACCTTATAAAGTTCTACATCAAAAATGAATTCATTCCTCAATACAGACGATGAGTAATATGTAATGTAAGTTTTGGACGGATTAACAGACTGACGGGCGGACAAGGCCATGGTATGGAATATGTCTTTTTGTCAAAGATGTGAATAAAAAATAAGAAGATGTGGTATGATTGCAAATGAGACAACTCTCCACAAGAGACCAAATGACACAGAAATTAACAACTATAGGTCACCGTACGGTCTTCAACAATGAGTAAAACCCATACCGCATAGTCAGCTATAAAAGGCCCCGAAATGACAAACGTAAAACAATTCAAACGAGAAAACTAACGGCCTGATTTATGTACAAAATAATGAACGAAAAACAAATATGATATACAGCAACAAACGACAACCACTGAATTACAGGCTCCTGACTTGGTACAGGCACAAATAGAATGTGGCGGGGTTAAACTAGTTTGAAGGCGCGCCAACCCTCCCCTAACCTGGGACAGTGGTGTAACATAAGAACAAACTATAAAAATCAGTTTAAAAGGGCTTAACTCGTCAGATCGATACAAAAACACAGAGTGGACGTGGCAGAGTACTTATACATCCCCACAACAAAAAGACACTCGGTACAGATTTGAGAGTACTCGCAGTTACTGACAGATAGTTCAAAGCCAATAACAACTAATAAAAAAATCATGCATCTAAGACTAAAATATCAATCAGTACACATCCAACATCCAATGGATTTTGTACATGTTCGGTGTGTATGACCAGATGAATGCGTTTGTCAAGCTCAACAAAATGATTAGCACGTCATGTTGGGTATACGTCATCGAAACAGGAACCAAACGGCACAAATAACCAAAACACATATAGCTCATAATAACGTCATGACAATATGTTTTCATTTGAAGTTTTGAATAAGCTAAACTTCTTGTTCCTTCATGTAAAGATAAAGGCTGAAAAATATGAGTAAAAGGAGGTAAAAAGGCTTCTCATTTGTTTATTGCTGAAAGGGAATATGCCTCATCTTCTTTTGTTTTGTACATGCATCAAATCTATTATAATTATTTATTTTGTGCTTCATTAAAGTGCACCGAAATACTTCTCTTCAACTGCATCTGCATGAACCTGATGATGTTAGGTTTTCTCTGTTTGCATGTGAAAACTATTATATCTTGTTAATTAAATGTAACATGTACGTCATTAATTATTATGTGCAAAAGAAATGTCAAAGGATTGCAAGTACAGAAGGTTGCTCGTCTTGTGTCGTGGATATTTTACATGCATTTCATAACGGTAGTATCTATAATTAAATCTGACACTTGGTGCATTCTTGAAAAATGAGAAAACACATACATATGTTCATAATCCATACCACCTGATTAGTAATATTATATATCACATTAAATTACCCAACGTGCAACTTCATGTTTATTAATAACATTCTTCACAGGAGATATTTGTCCATCTCTGAACAACTAAATTAGGTGCATCTTTTGTGCAATTTGCCATTTAACCTAAAGAGCCAATAGTTTGAACAGTCAGATGCGTACAATGTAATCATTTTTTAAGACCTTACTAAGACGCCCCCTTGATAAAAATAAATACATAAATACATAAATACATAAAACAAAAACAAAAACAACCGAGGTAAACTCATATGAAGGATTTAGAATACGAAATGTGGTACGATTGCCAATGAGCCAACTATCCACCTGAGACCAACGAACGTGAACTTTACTTTCCGTCAAACATAATGCATTTTAAACGGCGTTTTGCATTTGCGCTGATCTGCATTTCATTTGCGCCGATTTTTTCTTTCACTTGCGCCGATTTTTCTTTCATTTGCGCCGATTTGTACAGGTAGAATACAGGTAAGTGTTATTTCTTATTTATCAATATAAACCTGTTCTTGCCGGGTATTTATACACCACAAATCTGATGTATTCCTTCCTTATAATTTCATCACTTCTATATTTGTTGCGTACAGAGGTGTGCATTTCAAGAGTTCTCATTTTGACATAAGTAACGGCCTGGATTTTCTTGATGACACCCACAAAATTATATGTTAGGGTGGTGCGAATAGAACTGTTTATTGTAATGCGAATGAAACGATTCTGGGCTGTCATTCGTCCTCATACAAACGTGAAGCAGTCCTCGATTTCATCTGGGGGAAGGAATGGTAGCCAGAAAAATTGCGATAGCCATTTACCAGTGTCACTTTATTTGTCTTTATACTCTGTACTTAGCCAAACAGACTGGATTTTCCTTTACCAGTTCTGAGCAAGATGAAAACAGCAACAATCTATTTGCATGGGACAACAGTTATATACATGTTATAATTGACAATTCAATTCATAACATATGAACAACTGGCTAACGGAAGAGGTTTATATTCAACAGATATATCATGTTAAGGATCGAGGGTATTTGCGAAAATACCAGTCGAGATAATGTTAAATTTCGCGAGCCGTAAGGCGAGGGAAATTCATTCTCAAGACTGGTATTTTCGCAAATACACCTCAAGAACATGCTATATCTGTTTAATTACACCGAATGTTAACGTTCAAAACGCATTGATGATCGTGACGTTACAAGCGTCCAGTCAGATAGAGTAATATTTGGCAAATACCACGGCAGAGAGGGTAAAAGGCATATCCTTTTGCATATACCCCGGCGGCGTTAAAAATGAACGATATTCATTTGATAACAGTAAATTGGTGAAAAATACACTGGCTATCAACCAATCAAAACCCAAGATTCTTACATAAGGTGTAATTATGATAAATAAAAATAACATTCATCTGTAATTTACCTGTAAAAATCGGCGCAAATGAAAGATCGAATCTTTTTGAAATCGGCGCAAATGTCATACGCCCATTTTAAATTATCATGAATGAAATTAGTTAAATGTGATAATAACTGGAAAATTGTTAAATCCAATCAAACCAATGTATCCTATTTTGAAATCGTGTGGTAAACATGAGGGAAAGTTTATTGGGTTATGTGATGAATTTTTATATCTTGGTATGTTGTTAAATTATAATGGTATTTTTACTAATACTCGAATATATAAATTATATCTTTATTCTCGTAAACCAAAGTACAATAGTATAGAGAAATATATACAAATAAATTAACATGCATAGGTGTTTATCGTTTCTCATTTTTTATATAGATTAGACCATTGGTTTTCCTGTTTGAATTGTTTTACACTAGTCATTTTGGGGCCATTTATAGCTTTCTGTTCGGTGTGAGCCAAGGCTCCGTGTTGAAGGCCGTACTTTGACCTATAATTGTTAACTTTTTATACATTGTGACTAAGATGGAGAGTTGTCTCATTGGCACTCATACCACATCTTCTTATTTATATAGTATAAAATCTAAGTACAAATGGACATAATGTGGTTCCCCAGAAGATTCTTGTCAGTTAATAATTATTCGTATAAATTAACACCGTTTGTTTAGTTCAGACGGGTTGTTGCTATTCATTTAAATTAAATATATTACACAGTTTACAAAATGATGCTTTAACAGCGTTTGTCTACTTCAATATATTGCCGAACATTCTTAAACATAATGAAACTCGTCGCTAATATCACCGGAATTACATAAAGGACAAATACGATTTTCTCTCTGAATATTTTGCCATCTACCAATTTCAATAGGGATTTTTGTGTTCAAAGTTCTAAATCTACAATAAGATCCATTCATATTTAGAGCTTTTGGAGAGTTCTTTAGAGTAGCATCAGATGTCTGTCTAATCTGGTCAGTTAATCTTAATTTAACAGTAGCATACAACCAGTTGTTACTAATAAGATATTTAATGTTCCATATATTTGATAGTCCACAATTATCAAGCACAGATTTAACATTCTTACACCAAGCTATGTTTCCATTGTAACTACCAATGACAAGATTGTATAGAAACAGGGAGTTTCTTTTCTTCTCCGGTTACAAGCTTTGCCTAATAATTAATAGTTCGTAATTTGATAAAAATACCCAGTGAGAATCGACCAACGTTCCCATTTATCATGAAGTCATGAGTGGACTTTTTTTTAGACTTAAGCAGTAGTTTACAAAGATGAACACGTTCTAAAAACAGAGGTGTTACCTATTCCACAGACTTCACACCCGTACAGTAATATCGGCTTAACTACTTTGTCAAATAATTCTAGTTGACATTTAATGTTCAAATTATGTAATCTCCCCTGTTCTAAAAATATCGTGCATAGCCCTTGTTGCTTTCTCAGCTTGCGTCTTTTTCGCTTTTGTGAAACTTACTGTTCTTGAAAATAATACACCAAGATAAATTCTTCAACAATATCTAACACAATATCAGCATATTTAAAAATAATTAACCTTTAGAAAAAATTACTATTTTGATTTTTTTGACATTGACTTTCAATGTACATTTATCACAATATTCTTTTAAAGTGTCTAATTGTTTTTGTAGATCTGCTTATGTTTCTGACATAAGTACAGTGTCGTCTGCGTACACTACAACAAACAGTTTTGAGTACACATTTGACTCGCTCTCTGATGATCTGATAAAGACTTCAAACCATTATTTAGAGAAAAGTATAGGAGATAAATTTTCTCCCTGTCGTACACCTACATTTAATGGAAAGTAATCTGAATATACACCATTACTGAAAATTCGTGATTTGACATTTTTATACATTTACATTGTATCTTATATTAAATATAGTAGTATACATCTTCCTATTCGCTGTATGTAAAAGGAGTATTGACCAAAGACCAGATCTCCAAACTGTATCGAATGCTTTAGCAAAATCAATAAAAGCACAAAAAAGTTTTTGTTTCTTTTTTTGTTTCAATAGTTCAAATAAAATATGCAAAGTAAATATGCTGTGTATAGTGGAATAACCCTTTCTGAAACCAAACTGGTTTTCATTTAACATTATATATTCTTCTAAAAATGTACTCAGTCTTAAACTCAGAATTGACGTGATAAGTCTACCCATACAGCTCAATAGAATTTGCGGAAACTGTCATACACCTACGATTAGGATTACAATTACACTTACAGGTAGCATTTAAATCTTGGTTCGTTTCAAAGTGTAAATATAAACCCTCGGTTCAAAACAGACTAACTCCTATGGTGTTTTCTATAGTTGAACACAGGGATTTTCAAAGAAATACGGGTAAAAATGTCATCTTGGCAGCTTGAGGTGGAATCAGGACAACTCGGACCAAAAGCAAATCGGATACTCTAAGACAACTCGGGCCAATTTAAAGACAGCTCGGACCAGTTTGAAAGACAAGTCGGACCAGTTTGAAACACTTGTCAGACCAGTGGCTCTTCGTGGTTTTACGTTTGATATGATTTTGTTTACTTTTGTCTAGATTTGTTTCTTCTTACGATTCCCTAACTGACCATCTTAGCTTGCTGTGACAACTTGTCAGTTTGATGCATTTCAATAAGTTCTGTTACTATAAATTGATTTATGACGGCATAACGAGATCAACTAAAAAATAAAACAACAAATATCTTTCAATGCAATGAAAATATAAAGCAGAGATATATTTGTCTTTACATATACGAGCCCGTGTTGTTATAAGTTATCCTAGAAATCTTTCACGATGGTTGTAATGCTTTTTACCGTCAGGCGCCAAATGGTAATTTTCGGCTATCGATAGCGTCAACTTGATTCAATTTATATTGTGGTTTATTTAAACGTTGCCGTTATAATTGGAAAACATATACTATGATTCGCCAAAACTAGTCGATTTTTTTTTATCGTCATGGAGAAATGAACTCAATGTTTCTTTGTGGAGTTTTTGTGGACTTTCGTTTGTATTTTCGTCGTTTTTCTTTTGACCATGGTGGAGACTTTTTTCTTCGACTTATGGGTTCTAAATGCCCCTTTGCATCGTTTCCTCGTTTAAAAAATATAAGTAACTCAAGTTGCATTAAACATATACATGCATTACATTTTGAATTAAATCAAGCATTTCAAAGTATAGACCCCTACGAATTTCGTTTATATATTCTTAAAGCACTCAAGTTGTCTTTTAAAGTACTCAGATGTCTGTGAACCTAATTTTAGATTTAATGCAAGTCATACAACTTTTTAAACGATGATTTATTTTTTTTTATATTTCTTTAGAAATAAAGTAGTTATATGTTATCAAATAAAACTATATTACATCATTCTAGACTTGAATGCTCCGCTTTGCTTGTATAGATATTTGAATACACACGAATATTAATTGGATCCGATTCTTAATCAAACACATGACACATCCTTTATAACGAAATATTTCTATATTTCATTAGGAATAAATCATAAACTGACATTTAAAAAAAAAAAATCGCCAACGCGATATTTACTACATATAATGTGTCTTTAATGTCAAAAACAGTAGAAAAATACCGTTTACATTATTTGGCAAGATTTAAACGTTATTGTTAAAAAAAAATCACACTATCTAAGTCGGTTAGGGAGCAGTTGCGGATTTAAAAGTGTAATCGTATAAAAGATGTACGACTCCCAGTTACTATATACCTCCCGTTTTTGTAAAGCAAGTGGAACTTTTAATACGAAAAAATGAATAAATGATAAGTGTAATTCGTGCATTTATTTTATTTCCCCTGTTTATATGGATGAAGAACACAAACACAGATTAACCATGGCAACATTACCTGCCCTGATGCAAACTCCACTAGATGTTATGGTACACATTTCATTCTCATCTGATTCTAACCCTGGTAGTCCTAGCTTGACTACAGACAAACCAAAATTTTACAATATTATAGGCAATGATGTACACTTTTGGAATGGTAGAGATGTGATCACTTGTTTTGCAAGCAAACGGTATTCTTTTATAGGTGAAACTCCTGAAACGTTACTTCAAATTGTAGCCGATGTTAATGATCTCTTCAGAGAAAAACCGATTGGGATCATAAGCTTTCACGGGAAAAAAATTCTTCGTTTATGTTATGGTTACAATCGAACCCGTCTTATCATATAATTTCTGAAATAGTTGACGTTAGTGTTTCGACTACCAAAGATGAAACATACATGTATACCTATGTCTATGGTGGGTGGCCAAAACTTCTGTTTGCAATAGGGCTATCGACGGAAAGTTTGTGGCCGATAACGGAACCACAAAAACAGTATTTATCAGGACACAGACATTGTCACTGCATTCACACTCAAGTTGTAATATTGAACAAAGACAGAATATGCAGAGGAAGTGTAGAAAATAAATAGACATATAACACACTATAGAGTAGTGGTTGAACATGCCATCGGAGAATTTAAAAAAAACACAAAGTTATGGGGACTTTGTGGCGATTCACATCTGTTGTGACCATAAGTTTCTGCATTTGTGTGTCGTCCGAAAAGACTTATTTACATGATAAAAAATATCTTTCATTTTCTATGTATCTCAATTAGGTTTATTTGTTTTGTTTTTTTTTATTTTGAGAGGACCCTTGTTTTCGTCAACTGTAATCGTAAGTCTAAGTGAAATACTAGATATAGACCTAGTTTCCGCAAATGTCTAATAATAGACGTGTTACGAAAAGTTATATACTCGACGGTGAGGTTAACAAATTAGACTTTAAATGTGGGGACTGTGTCAAAACATTGACTATCGATTAAAACGGGTAAAATTTAATTAGCGTGATGTTAACCCGGAATCAGGAATCCTACACACTTAATTTCGTGTCACTCCACTTCTTAACCGCGTCCTGAAAATCCATGAAATATTCGTCACTGGACGAACAACAAACAACAATCAATTGATATCTACTAAACCCGCACAAAACTCCACAGTCTGGTCTGGTCGATTTTGAGTCTGAAAGTTTTTAAGCGGCTAATAACGTGTTCAACGTATACCCGAAACCCCGAAAGATAATCGCAAGACTATTTCATTTTTTACATTATATTCTTTTGCTCTTGGTCTACATGTAGCTCTTAGTTTACGACGCTTATAGAGGGTAACGAGCGGAAAACGACATGAGGTATATTTTATTACCGAAAACGACAAACTCCTGGGGGAAATCTAATTCCATACCTGGTCAATTGAAGGCAGTAAATTAAACTGTTGAGCATCATCCTGTTGTCCTATGAAACTACTGCGTGTGAATTTTACAAAAATAATGTACATGATTCCTATATATTGTCCACAAAACATGCGTATGTATGCAATGCCGGTATCTGGAATAAAATTGTGCCCGAGGCTCCGTGTGTGGTCTGTAAATGGCATGACAATTGCTGTCAATTGCCCCTAACGCTGTGGGCATTTTATGCCACCAGCCACGTAGTTGTCGCAATTTTCTATGGTCGAATAAGTATATAGATTTCATAAAGAATTGGTATCTAAGCATGCGTTTGTGCACTTGAAGCATGAACAGAAACCTCTAAGAAATATGATGAAATATGTATTTAGGATGTCAATCAGGCAAGATACGAGTCACATAGAACCCTTACAAGAGGAGTTACAATTTCAGTTTAAACTTTTTCCTGAGACTTAGTTAAAGTTAAAGAAATAAACTCAGAAACAACATGCCTTAGACTTTTAGGACTGTCTGAAAGGTGGTCAAACAGGTAAGACAATTTCAGACCTCAAAACTACAATTCAAAATGTTTTAAAACTGTGCATGAATATGTATAGGATGTGTTTTTCTAAAGATTTTCATTTCCTTGGGTCGAACCAGTAACATTTTAAAAATAAGTCGGTTCTGCATTGTTTTCAACACGTCCAAAAGTTCTGACCTCAGGTAACCACCCTTTAAGTTAAATAGTCCGTCGCTGCTGACTTCGAAAACTCAAAAATAAAAGATAGCAAGTAAATATTGATTTAATTTATAAGGGTTGGTGGGGGCATGGTAGTGGTTGTTTCTCTCATCTATTACTTTGCTTTCCTTCTCTCTTTTCTTCTGGATTTTATATCCTTTCTGCAATACTCTTGCTCCTGTCAGTGTTCCAAAGGGAAGAAATATTATGGGATTCATCATTTTATTCCTCAAGGAATTGTTGTTATGGACTTTTGTTCCATTATGAATATTTATAATGAAGTGTCCATAATATAGAGATCAAAGGGACATCTATGGAACGCCACAGCTGTCTTATGTGGAACTCTGATATTACGTTATGTTGTTTTATTATTACTTGATGATATTTTGTCTTTACATAATATGGTTTTGACATTACGTAATGATGTTTTGATATAACTCGATATGGAATAGTCATTACTTAATGATATTTCGATATTACACGATATGGTTTCGTATTGACTTGATATAGTTTTGTCATAACTTAATATGGTTTTGTCATTACTCGATGTGGTTTTAACATTACTTGATGTGTATGTGACTTAACGTAATGTAGTTGTTTCATTACATGATGTGGTTTTGTTATTTCGTAATGATGATTTGCCAATTCTTTATATGGCTTTAACATTACGTAATGATGTTTCAAAATTTGACGATTTTACACTACATGATGTGTTTGTTTCAGTATTTGATGTGGTCCTGTCATTCTTTGATGTGGTTATCACATTACTTGATGAGGTAAAACCACGTGACCAATTCGGAAAAACTAGTTCTATTTTTAAATAGATTTCCATGTTTTATGTGCCTTGGATGAGTGTGGCCGTCCATCGAGTTAGAGTTCAAATTAAAGTTCGGGTTACTGTTCGAGTTAAACTTTGAGTTAGTCCTCGATTTCGAGTTAGAATTCAAGCCATTATTAGAATTAAAGTTCTAGTTAGCATTGAGTTTCGAGTTGAACTTCGAGTTTGAGTCACATTTAAAGGTAGAGTTCGAGTTACAATTCGACTTCAACTTTGAATTTGAGTCACCTTTTGAGGTACAGTTTGAGTTAGACTCGAATTTGAGTCTCATTTAGATTAAGATTTCGAGTTGAAATTCGAGTAATCTAATATGAGTTCGTATTTAAATTTTCTATCGCGGATCAAGGGCTTTTGCTCGGGCTTCCGAAAAGAGGGCTCAGGGGTATGCGTACAAAAGATAAACAATGTTACAGTATATAAAACACAACATAGAAATTGAAATAAAGTTAGATGTGGTGTGATTGCCAATGAGACAACTATCCACCAGAGTTTAAATGCAGTGGATGTAAGCAATCATAGGCAACCGTACAGCCTTCAACACACCGTATAGTCGGCTACAAAAGGCCACCACGTGAAAATGTGGAACAATTCAAACGAGAAAACTAACGGTCTAATTTATAACTAAACAATCTACTACAGGCTCCTGACTTGGGGCAGGCACATAAAGAAAGTGCACATGGCGGAGTTTAACATGTATGTGAGCGCTAAACCCTTACCTAAGCTCGGACTGTAGTGTAAAAGCACAACAGAAGAAAAAAATGTAAAAAACAGTTTCAATTGGCTTAACTCAATAGATCGGTATGACTGGGTAATATAAATCCATCGGGGGTGATCTCGGTTGCTCCGGAAGGGTAAGCAGATTCTACTCAACGTGTGGCACCCGTTGTGTTATTCGTGAAAGTACAAACTCAGTGATTTGGTTTTATTTGGTAGTTCACATTCGAGGAAAAGATGACGGGATTGTGGTTACGACAACTGGAACATATCTGTCGTCACCTGTGAAACAGATATTCCAAAAAGATTGTTGTTTTTTTTCAATTAGTGCGAGGTATATCAGAGAATGCAATTTATTAAAATAAAAGATTGATATTCGTATATGTTCAAATTATCATACACGCTTAAAAAAAAATCGGAGAATTCTTATTTTATAGAAATAATGCTTTGTAGTTTAGTCCGATCCCCCCATTTCCTTGTAACTTTAGTGTGAGTTAATTTAAAGTGTCTCATTTGTTGACAATAAAGGTCACGTCTTTTGATTTGTGTCGAGCCTGCGACATTAATGTAGCGGCAGTGAGACACAACAAACCTATATTCCGTCGTCGGTAGTGGCGTCGGCGTCTTCATCATTTAGATCGTTAGGTTTCTCGTTTGAATTGTTTTACATTTTCATTTTGGGACCTTTTATACTTACTATGTGGTATGGGTTTTGCTCATTGTTAAAGACCATACAGTCACATATAGTTGTTAACTTCTACGTCATTTGGTATGTGGTTGAGAGTTGTCTCATTGGCAATCATACCACATTTTCTTATTTTTATATAACGTTTTTTTTTTGCATTGAATATTACCGAATTAAACTGTTTTGACATGATAAATTTGTAAACCTCTATGAATTGTTATAAAACTTGTATAGGAGTTATTCTTCAAGATCAAGATAAAGCATCTACAGAAAAACATTTTTTTAAATTTTGTTTTTACCGATAATTGTACCGATAAATGTACAGTCAACATTACGCTTTTACACTGACAGCAGCAATATCAGGCGAGCCACAGGGTTCCGTGGAATCTTTTACGAATTTATTATAAAACTGCTTCCATTTGAGAACTAAGGAAAAAAACGGCAGGACCAAGTGGTTTGGGGATATCCCCTTATGTCCGAAATACTGTTAATTTTTTAGTACTTTTTCTTATTTTTGTCTGCCGTTCCCCTTTTTCATACCAAATAACTCTGAACAACAACTCGAACTTTAATTTGAACTTTAACTCAATGGATAGCGATACTCATCAAAAGCACATTAAACAAACGACATATGGAAATCGGTTTAAAAATAGAACATATTTTTTCCGAAATGGTCACGTGGTTTTACCTCATCAAGTAATGTGATAACCACATCAAAGAATGACAGGACCACATCAAATACTGAAACAAACACATCATGTAGTGTAAAATCGTCAAATTTTGAAACATCATTACGTAATGTTAAAGCCATATAAAGAATTGGCAAATCATCATTACGAAATAACAAAACCACATCATGTAATGAAACAACTACATTACGTCAAGTCACATACACATCAAGTAATGTTAAAACCACATTGCTTAAATACACAACCACATTAAATAATGGTGAAACCACATCGAGTAATGACAAAACCATATTAAGTAAAGACAAAACTATATCAAGTCAATACGAAACCATATCGTGTAATATCGAAATATCATTAAGTAATGACTATTCCATATTGAGTTATATCAAAACATCATTACGTAATGTCAAAACCATATTATGTAAAGACAAAATATCATCAAGTAATAATAAAACAACATAACGTAATATCAGAGTTCCACATAAGACAGCTGTGGCGTTCCATAGACATCTGTTATAAAGAACAAATATACGTGGACATCAGTTCTATGCA
Source organism: Mytilus coruscus (assembly GCA_017311375.1). Lineage (NCBI taxonomy): Eukaryota > Metazoa > Mollusca > Bivalvia > Mytilida > Mytilidae > Mytilus > Mytilus coruscus. Next base: position 17,189,326 of record CM029597.1, read on the forward strand.
GTTTAAACACAAGATTCAATTGGTACACAGGAAATTTTAAATCTTTAAATCACTTTTGTGCTGTGATACGATACCCGCATTTAAAGTCTAATTTGTCAACCTCAGCGTCGAGTATATACCATTTCATAACACGTCTATTATAATATAGTTATTGGTCTGTAGTTTTGAGGAGCTGACTGATCACCTTTGTTTTTATAAAAAGGTATAAAATTACCAACAAGCCAAAGTTCAAGCATTTTTCCAGTTTCAAATACAATATTGAATAGTTTTACATAGATTGGCATGATTGATTGATTGATTGGTGTTTAACGCCACTTTCAACACTATTATGCTATTTCGTGGCGGTCAATTTTTACTGGTGGAGGAAGCCGGAGTACCCGGAGAGAACCACCGACCTTCAGTACGAAAACTGACAACCTAGTCAATTAAGATTGGAATCGAGTGCACCTGCCCCGTGCGGGATTCGAACGCACAACCTCAGAGTTGATTGGCTTGTTGTACAGTAGTTCGACTACTTAGATCACTCGGCCACCGAGGCCCCTAGATTGGCATGAAAATCTGGGTGGTGCTCTTAATATATTCATTAAGAGTGAAGTCATCACCACAAGCTTTGCCATTCTTAAGGTCTTTAATGTATTTACAAACTTCATTTTCCGTAATAAGACTGTTTAACAGTGAATTAAGTTCGTTATTCTCATATGAAATAGGTACTTAAACAGGAATATTAGTCCTTTTTTTCCCTCTTTATACGAGTTCAATATCTTCCAAAATTCTTTAGAATTACTACTTTATAAAATATTATTTTTTCTCATTGTTTTTTATGCTTATTTATAGAAATGTTCTTTTACCTCATATATTAACGTTCTATATTCTTCACGGAGAATTTTATACGCCAATTTACGGGACGTATTACAAATGTATTGTATACCGTCGTCCTTCCGTCGTCAACATGTCGGACAATAATTGAAAACGCTTTAACCAAAGGTCCATATGAGCTATTGTCATCACTTATAGTGTCCGTCGTCGTCGTCCGTCCGTCGTCGTAATTTTGTTCAAAGATCTTCTCCTCTAAAACTACTGAAGCAATTTCAACCAAACTTGGAGTGAATGATTCTTATAGTATCTTGTATAAAATGTGTGTGTGTGTTTTTTTTTTTTTTATTCCGGTCAGTAAACAAACATGGCCGCCATGGCTAACAATAGATCTTAGAAGTAAAATGCAGTTTTTGGCTTATATATCAAAAACTAAAACAGTTAGAGCAAAACTGTCATGGAGTAAAAATGACCAGCAGGTCAAGATCTACCAGGAAAAATTATCAGACGAATCGGCCAATCCATTTTGGAGTTATTGCCCTGAAATAATAGTGTTTATGACATTTCTCAGCTTTTGGTTGTTTTCTTTTAAACTATTATAAATAAAGAGAAATTTTAAACAGCAAAATGTTCAGCAAAGAAAGATCTACAAAGAAGTCCAAGAGCGGAATTTGTCAATTGATTCCTTGTAGGAGTTATTGTCCTTGAAAGACAATTTTTATTACATGTTTATTTTTTTTCAGAAACTATCATGATAGATAGACAGAAAATTCTATGGCAAAAATGTTCAGCAAAGTAGGACCTACAAATAAGTCAAAATAATTATGATCTAAATTGTCAACTGATCCCTTATAGGTGTTATTGCCCTTGAAAAATAATGTTTACCATTTCTTTTAGTTTTTCGCAGAAACTATGATAGATAGAGAGAAACTTTATACAGCAAAATAGTTCAGCATAAAAGAGCTACAAATAAGTTAACATGACCGAAATTGCCAACTGATCCCTTATAGGAGTTATTTTCCTTGAAAGACTATTTTTATTAGATTTTTAAGTTTTTTCAGAAACTTTGACAGATAGACAGAAACTTCAAACAGCAAAAATATTCAGCAAATTAAGATCTACAAATACGCCATGACCGAAGTTGTCACTGGATCCATTGTAGGAGTTACCATTTTTTTCGCAGCGCAGAAACTATGATAGATAGAGAGAATCTTTCAAAGACATGTTTAAAATAATCATTGATGCACGATCTACACAAAAATTCCAGATGAGCGATTCAGGCTCTTAGGAGCCTCTTGTTATCTTAGTAGACCTGTGAATTTTAGATATAAACCATTAATTAGGAAGTATTCTTTGATGTGCATAACTTGAAAAATAAAACTGAAAGGTTTCTAAATATCATCAGGAACACTACAATATGTATTATGTGCAACCTTAATTCTGTAGAGGATGAATACGATTTAATTTTGGAATGACTAATTTTGTATTAAATATAAAGATATTTGCATGGAGTATATAAAACCACATTACTGTAGAAATCCATCAGGGTAACGTTTATTAATTCTTATCTTTTCGAAAATAAAAGAACTAATTAATAATAATGGAAAGTTTTATACATTGCCGAAATAATTCATTATTATTGAATGTGTAAATGTGTATATATTTAATGCTTCAAGATTATTAAGTTATATTGATTATATCATGCTCTAAGGTTATATTAAATTGTATCAATTGATATGATGTTCCTAGATTTTTTAAATTGTATGAATGGATTAATGAATTACTTAATTGTTCTATGGGATGCACTCTATAATATTTATGGTATTTATTGTACTTGACACATATAAGCTCTACTGCTTTTGGAATAAAGAATATACTGTATACTAAATTGAAGATGAAAACATAGTTTAACGATGTGAGTGACTATGGCGTGTCAAACGTTGCAATATTCACAAAAATAAAATATATGTTCATAAAATTAAATTATTGTTCGTAAACACGAATATTTGTTCAGAAAAACAAAAATATATTATAAAAATCAAAATATGTGTTCATAAAATAAAATATATATGCATAACACATAAATATTTGTTCATAAAAATATTTGTTCTTAAAAATGTATATATGTTCATAAAACAAATAATTGTTCATAAAAAAAAAAAATTTTCATAGAAATAAATAATTGTTCATAAAAGTTAGATATATATTCATAAAATTTTAAAGTTAAATATATATTCATAAAAAGTTAAATATGTATTCATAAAAGTTAAATATATATTCATGAAAAGTTCAATATATATTCATACACAAAAAATTTCATTAAAAAAAGACAAGTATGTGTTCATGAAAAAATAAATGTTCTTAAAATTTATAAATACGTTCAATAATTTGCATCATTGGATACCTCGTTGCTATTTGATTGGGTACGTACTGAAACACGGACCGGACCGCACGCCAGACGCCAGACCCAGACTGAGAAAATTAAGGGGAAAAGTGTTTCAATTTACTAGCATTAGGTTCTCTTTTGTGTACCCTACCGAGGGAATGATACTGTAGAAATCCATCAGGGTAACGTTTATTAATTCTTATCTTTTCGAAAATAAAAGAACTAATTAATAATAATGGAAAGTTTTATATATTGCCGAAATAATTCATTATCATTGAATGTAAATGTGTATATATCATGCTTCAAGATCGTTAAGTTATATTGATTATATCATGCTCCAAGGTTATATTAAATTGTATCAATTGATATGATGTTCCTAGATTTTTGGAGCACTGAAATGGGATGTATGATAATAATATATATATTTTGATTTTATTTGTGGTAAATAATTGAAGATTGCATACATATTTGCAAGATAAATTTTGCAAGCACATAAAAATGTGATAAGAATTCTCCGAAGACGCTACCGAGTTTCCATAAATGAAAATAATTATTTGAATAAACCATTTCTTTCAGTATAAACGGATTATCTAATCTTGAATAAGTGAATCCGGGTTGTGACCTAAAATGACCCTTGAATTCAAGTTTTTTCAAAAGAGAATCATATATTTTATGTGAGCTCGAGTATGAAATGTTTACATTGACAGAAATGTGACTTAGATGATTTTAGCTGGAACATTTTTGTTCCTTTTATTAATCCATTTTTGTCGATGACATTTATCGGGGAATCAACGAAACAATTCTCTCTTGAAAAGGTGAGTCCGGGTTTCAGTGCGTACCCAATCAAATGCACTGCTACAAAAGCAACGAGGTATCCCATGATGCAAATTATTGAACGTTTTTATAAATTTTTAGAAAATATATTTTATTTTATGAACACATATGTTTTTTTAATGAAAATGTTGTGCGTATGAATATGTATTGAACTTATCATGAATATAGATTTAAGTTTTTATGAATAGCCTATATATTTAACTTTTATGAACAATTGTTTATTTTATGAACATATTTTTCTTTTTATGAGCAATTATTTTGATTTTTAATATATATCTTGACTGTTTTATGAACAAATATCCTTTTTACGAACACATTTATTTAACCTTTATTATTTGACGGATTATAACCTCTGTGACTCTCAGATCTATAGAAATATACTTTGTTTATCTACTGACATGTCTTTAGACGATTTGAGAAATAAATCAGAAACTAAAGTCCCGGAGAACCTCATATATAATACTGAAAATAAAACGACAAAAAGGTAGATAAACAAGGGGGAGGGATGCACACATTTACATAGTTTATAAACAAAAATCCAAAATGCATTTGTAAGAGTTACATCATGTACACCTAAACACGTAAAGGTTTTAAGTTTATGTGAATATTAATATCCATAAATCTAAATCTACATTTACATATTAAGCTGTATAATTATGGTTATAGTAAAAATTTAATTTTCATTTGTGTTATAGACTGGTTACATGTATATTATGGTCTATTCTATTCCTATTTCTGTCAAACAACATGCTAAATATTGTATGTAAAAATATTACGGTTGTAAGCTGACCATGGGTTTTCTTCTTTCTATCCTAGCAACACATACCAAGTACTTTTGATGAATGTTATTTTTCAGTTGTTAAATTGTACTTAAAACAAATGTACTAAAACTAATAGAAAATAAGTGATAGATTTGTAAGTTCAATAGGAAAAGTCAACTTAAGACACTTTCGGATATCTTTAAATACACTGAAAGGTTTGGTTGCTCTTGATTATTTTATTAATATATCTTCCCAAAAACATTGTCTCCAGCATTGATGAATAGTGTGTCGTATCGATGCAATTGATTTCAGACGATTTAATACCAAAGTGCATTGATAATGTTGCATATATTTTACTTAGAAGCAAGTTTGTGATGCAATAGAGTTGTATCTGACAGCAAATTTAAAGTAAAATCAATAAAAATTATAAACAAATAATAAGAAATCCATACATCCCAATTTCCGTACGTCCTTTAACTTTGGCCGATTTCTATCCAATCAATTACAGTACTTACAAATTACAGACGAAAATCCCATTTAAGCAACGTAAAAATCCTGTTTTGCAAGGGGAAACTCTTAAATTTTAGTTATCACACCTCTAAATAATTACAGACGAGTGGGGTCAAGTTAATATGTTTTTTAGGTGGTAGTTAGTTGCATATCAAGGAAACATGTCCTCGTGTGAACACATTAAAAGCCCCTATTTGCCTAAAAATTATTGTTACAGAAAAGTTCAATTATTTGATTCCTATAAATGACAAATTTTAGGATTTATTAAAACATTTTTATAAAATGGAAACTAATACTGTCTCTTTAGAGAATGTTTCTTTGTTATCTATTATATTTGTTCTCTTCGTTCATAATAGAAAAGTGTGTTGGTTAAGATTTTGCTCTTTCATAAGTTATATAGATTGCTTATATATAATGTTTACTCACCATTGAAATCTCACTGACTGAATGTAAATTAGTTAACTTGATCTGAATAGTGACATTAGTAGGGTGGTCTACAAAATGAGATAAAAATCGTTGATTCAGTGAAAATAAAGAGAAAATATCAAAATCTTTCAAGAATCAGAATCGTTCGCCTGACAAGTTTTTCTAAATGCAAAACTATAAGCATGGTTACCTTCAGATTATTACACGTATGAACCTTTTTTATTGCTGTTAGTATATATTTATAAATGATCTTATACCTCATTTACATGCCTAGATAACAATGATATAGAAAAACTAGTTCACAACCTTATTCATTAAAAATTACACTCGAGCTTAATTAGTTAACTGTCTAGACCGGTCTAAAAGGAGATCTGAAATAGTTCGTTGTTCATACAGAATGGCCTCTTTATAGAAATAAGGCGATGTGCTATGATTGCCAATGAGACGATTATCCACCAGAGACCAAAGGACAAGAATGACTACAACTACAGGTCATGGACGGACTTGAACAATTAGCAAAATCCATAACGTACAGTAAGCTATAAAAGACCTCAGCTTTCAAAGTGTGATTCAATTAAAAATATAACACTAACGGCCAGATTTATGATAAAAACAATAAACGGAAAACGATTATGTTAAGACTGCAACCAACGAAAAACATTCTCTGGATTACAGGCTCTTAATTTGTGACCAGCACATAAAGAATGTGGCGGTGCTAAACATGTTTGTGGGTGCTCAATCCTCCACTAACATTGGACAGTGGTGTCAAAGCAACACCTAATACCAAACTGTAAACATCAGTTGAAACGGGCTTGACTAATCAGGTCGGTACTTAGTAAAATAACAACTAACAAAAATGACAACAGACACCAAGTAGCGATTTAAGATGACTTGCAGTACTACATTGTATGCCTATGCCATCTCCTTCTCCAAATGAGCTAGCACATATAATTCTACGTAAGTCAAAGTTTTGTAATCATTACACAATATGTAAATTAACGAATAAAATGTTGTCAATTGCTAGTTGATATTGATTTTACACATATCGTCAGCGTATAATAACTTGAATTGCATTCCTTTTTTCTGAAACTAATAGTTCTTCATTTTGCGCCTCATTTCCCAGAGGAAAAGGCAAATTATTTAAAATAATATAAATGTATCGATGCTAACTTTCAAATTATTTTTTTATTGTAAACTGATTGATTGATTGATTGATGAATGCTTAACGCCAAGTGTCAAATACTCGTGCATATTCAGAAGGAGAACACATCAACAATTAGTACAATAGTAAGGTTGTTCAAATTGGGTCGAACTAGCAGAGAAGTAGGGTGGGAAACCTGGACTGTAAATGGAACATTAGGGTGTGTTGTATAGGAGCAGATACCTAGACTTCACAAAGGGTGACTACAGACTCCTAAAACAGTTGTTGCAGGCCTCATTAACATGCAGAGAACGTGGAACTGTCCTAACATGGATCAATGGATTTGATGTCCCCATTCCGACCGGACGTGGCGGTGTATCTATACATCCAACAAAGCCAAAGTGATGCCCTTTGACATTCAATTGGTCTTACTGGCGGTAATATTCCCGGTGACAACATTCATATACCCTAGTTAATCCATTCGGTACTAACCTATATAGTTTGCACATGTACAAGAACTAAGGTTTGAACTTTCAAAGGCAAAGTTGACCTTCGATGGTTTTGGTTATATTTTCAGTCCCTTTTTGCTTTGGTACTCTCAAATGCTTACAGTTTTTCAATCTAATTCAATAACTTCTTTTGCACTTAACCTCAAATTTGCAAACACATCTACTAAAAATCGAAAATGTTCTTATATGACCTTTTTGGTGTGTTATGCTCTCGGTTTTTTTTTTTTTTCTTTTGCTTGTTACATTTTGTAACGTTTATTCCAAAAGTACTGATTTAAATTCGTTAAGATTTCATATGATTCCGACTGTTCTAAACCCAATGTTTGTACATATTAACATCAATGACATTATTATACTAACATCGTTTTTTAATTTACAAGTACATTCATATTTTTCATAAGACCGCATTGAAAAAACTGAAATAATTTTTAAAATGTGTTTCTTGTTTAATAATTTGAGAAATTGTATGTATACTTCCTGTTGGTATTTGATCGAATGTTCTTTTAATTCAAAATTTTCTAACGACTACGCTTTCATTTTCATTCATATAATTATTTAGCTTTTCTATGAATTCGCTGTCTTCCTACCTTTTTCGAAGTCTGGAGCAATAGTTGCATCATATGTTGTGTTGTTCATCAAACTCTTAAGCACTTCTTGTCTGAAATTTAAAAAAAATACTATAATAATTCTTACTGCTCGAAAGCCTAGGATTTATACTAGTATATTTCATGGCATACCTATTCCATCAACACCCTCGATCAAGCTCTATCCCATCCCATATCAACCAGTACTTATATTCCTTTACATTTTCTCATAAACGTATGTAACCACAGCTAATTATCAATTAATTGAATGATTAAACATATTATATAACAATGTACAGAAAGGAAGGAGCGGGAAAAATTTGTTAAGCATAAAAGTGTTTACTGGAGTACTTCGTTAACTGATACATGCATAACGGTTGTTAGGTGTTCTTAAAACAAAGTCATAATCAGACATTATTAACAAAGAAAAATTCAAGATATAAGGAAATATCCTCTAATAACCAGTTCAAACCTTTTGGTATTGTGTTGATGTTTTAAATAATACAACTTATTAATGGCACCACTGAGACAAATACTATGCTGTAATCGTTACTTTGTTTGCAACGATACATCTTAGAATGCAATGCAGTCACATTCTGGTTGATTGAATTACCCTTGATGTAAATCCCCTGGTACAGTTTTTTTAAAAGCCTTATATATGTTGATTAATTCCACATATTTATTTATCACGCATGGAATACTTAATATTGTTTTAATGTCTCTACAACATAAGGCACTAATCATACATTTTAAGAAAATTACTAAAATATCTGAACATGCATACAGTTGATGCTTTCTCTAAAACTTATATTCAAGAGTCAAATTAGCTATCTTTAAAACTAAATGAAGGATAGATAAAACAAAAGAGACGTTCAAAACTCGTAAGTCGAAGAAATTAAATCTGACAACGCCATGACAAAAAAAACGAAAACGACGAAAAGACATGCAAGTCCATATTAAGGTAATAAAATATATATTAATTCCATGTAACACAATTTATGTGCTCTGATACAAAATGGGGTTTTCCCTTTCCATATACTTAGTGTGCCTATCCAATATAAAAATAAGAAGATGTGGTATGATTGTCAATGAGACAACTATCTACCATATCTCCCTATGAAGTGGATGTAAGCAATTATAGGCAACCGTACGATCTATACCAAGGAGAAAACCCATACCGTATATAGTTGGCTATAAAGACCACGACATGAAAATATGAAACAATTCAATTGAGAAAACTAACGACCTAATCTATAACAAAACAATTTAGGAAAACAAATATGACAGACATGAACCAACGACAACTATTGAACTACAGGCTCCTGGCATGGGACAGGCACATAAAGAATGTAGCAGGGTTAAACATGTTTGAAGGCGCCAACTCTCCCTAACCTGAGACTGTGGCGTAACAGTACAACATAAGAACAAACTATAAAAATCAGTTTATATAATTAGGAGATGTGGTATGACTGCCAATCAGTCAACTATATATTCATTAGTGTCCAAAGTTAACGAAGTTGATTTAAACAACTATAGTTCACCGAAGGATCAATATCAAATAGTCAGCTTACAAAATTCGAAACAATTCAAACGAAAAAAAAAAAAAAAAAATCCAATAGCCTGATTTATGACAAAACAATAAACTAAAACAAATATAATGAAAGACAGCAACCAAGGAAAACCACTGAATTATAATTTAAGCTTCTGGGCCTGTATGCATAAAGCTACTTAAGTTAAGATTTTCCTTAGTAAACACTTAAGTTAAGGAAGCTCCGCCCTTTTACGTAAGTGGTATGCATAAAAATCTTAAACTAAGTATTTCCTTAGTCAAATCTTAGTTGTTTTAAGTCACGCCCACAAAACTTAAGTGGTATGCATAAAACCCTTATACCACAGGCACTTGTCTCAGAAAAATTTCCTATATACCTTAATACAACACAAGGTACTTAACTCGCAGTTTTGAAAAATGTCAGTCGGTCGCAAAATTCCGTTATATACCGATTTCTCGGTTGTCAACCCCACTAAAACTTGTTATGTCGTAAATCTAAATTGATTTTTCTACACAATGGTGTATAACACGTCTACTTTTGTAGTCTGAATCATCTGTAGAAGGCCTACCTAAGTCTGTCAGTCGTAATTATTTCGTCTACCGACGCCAGATTGGAAACACAAAACTCCCAGTAAATGATTAATTATAAAATTATTTAAAAAAAACTGTTAGTTTTTGTCTGAATAGAAATTATCACCCAGTTAGTAAAATTGTATAAGATACCGTGAAAAAAAATCTAACAAGTGTTATTTGTGGTATGTCTAATAAGTTACGAGTTTCTTTTTAGACACAAATTTTCCCATTACGTCAATGTCATTCAGACTCTCTGGACTTTACGTATGATATGAAATAAGACCAGATAACTGCGAGAAACATTTAGACCTTCCCATACAATTTGACCAATCGGAAACCGAGATATATAAAGAGAGTGGGAAGATACCTTTTACTGCGAGACGTATGTTTCCAATTTGGCGTCGGTAGACGAAATAATTACGATTGACATACTTGGGTAGGATTGCTACGGATGATTCCGACAACAAAAGTAGGTGTGTTATACACCATTGTGTAGAAAAATCAATTTAGATTTACGATATTACAAGTTTTAGTGGGGTTGACAACCGATAAATCGACATATAACGGAATTTTGCGACCGGCTGACATTTTTCCAAACTGCGAGTTAAGTACCTTGTGTTATATTAAGGTATGTAGGAAATTTTTTTCTGAGACAAGTGCCTGTGCCTTATACTAAGCAAACGCCTAAGATTATACTTAAGTCTAAGGTACCTATAGAGCTACCTTAAATTTTCGAAAATAGTTAATAATCAGTCGAAAGTATGCGTTTTTGCAGAATATCAATAGATTAGCTACCGTTTAATTGATTTATAATTATATCAGACTGAGTAATATTTCGTTTGTTTATTACTAAATATAACGATCATTGTAATTTTCTTAAAATCAAGTATAATCAACAAACACATCAAGAGATAACAGAGGTGTAGTTTATAACTTCATTCTACACATATTTCTCAATCTCGTTGTTCTGTATACCGAAAAGTATTCACTTTTACACGCATGGAATTCGTGCTATCATTTTCTTTTGTTTAATCTATACGTGCATATTTACACAAATATTTTGAACGTTAAATTATTAAAATACACCGCATGGTATCAATTGTAACCATCAGTAAAAACAGTATGAAGGAAGGAAGAGATGAGGATCTTCAGGCATGCAAAATCCTGTTTTCTGTGTGTGTGTGTGGGGAGGAAGGGGGTCCATCGGTTGATATTTTCAATTATTTTGTTTTATTCTAAAGATGTAAGGCAAGTTGTTTCACACTTACTGGGACAAAATCGGAAAGTTTTAAGACCTACCCATGGAATTCAAAGTGTATATTACGTACATGTATTTATGATACCTAAACCGTATTAAATTAGTTTTCATATTTCCTTATTATATTAAGTGATATATTGCTGTAAACGAAAATATTGTTAGTACGCTAAGATGTTGATAATACCTTACCAAAAGCATATGAATCTAATAATGTGTGTTTTAGTAATTTAAAAGCTTGCAGGATTTTTGAAAAATGGCCCTGTTTTATATGGATTCGTGGAAAATTGATCCTACCCTTTTATTGTTGTAAAAGGAAGTGATAAAATAGTTTATTTCAATTCGAAGTAGATTTTTAAAACCCAAAAGAAATTATAAGCAGGGGTCTGGAAGGGGGCAGCCCACCGGAAGCTGGACGAATATAATAAAATTCTTATTGAAAAAATGTTTTATAAAATTGTTTGTAAGCACATGCTTACAATGCTACACTGTTGCGACGCCATTGAAACCTTTATCATGTTTTGTTACAGTTAAAATATATTGTTGTCTCCAGAACATAAACAGGCACCTCCATCCACCAACACCCATGAAAGATGAATTAAAGATTACTAGTAAGTAGGAAATTTTGGATTACAAATATGTTTTCTTCCATGCCCATCCATCGACACGTCAACCTTTCTCTTATGCGCCAATTTATCAAATGTTATGTTACGTATTATTGAATTGTTTTACATACCAACATAAATTTAACCCCAGCTACTAATTAAGTATAAAATTGAGAATGGAAATGGGGAATGTGTCAAAGAGACAACAACCCGACCATAGAACAGACAACAACAGAAGGTCACCAATAGGTCTTCAATGCAGCGAGAAATTCCTGCACCCGGAGGCGTCCTTAAGCTGGCCCTAAACAAATATATATACTAGTTCAGTGATAATGGACGTCATACTAAACTCCAAATTATACACAAGAAACTAAAAGTAAAAATAATACAAGACTAACAAGGCCAGAGGCTCCTGACTTGGAACAGGCGCAAAATGCGGCGGGGTTAAACATGTTTATGAGATCTCAACCTCCCCTATACCTCTAGCCAATGTAGAAAAGTAAACGCATAACAATACGCACATTAAAAGTCAGTTAAAGAGAAGTCCGAGTCCGATGTCAGAAGATGTAACAAAAGAAAATAAACAAAATGACAATAATACATAAATAACAACAGACTACTAGCAGTTAACTGACATGCCAGCTCCAGACCTCAATTAAACTGATTGAATGATTATGTCTTCATCATATGAATATCAGGCACAATCCCTCCCGTTAGGGTTTAGTATCATACCATCATAAAATATATGAGAAGAGCATAACCCATGTCATGCCAACAACTGGTTTTTAAATAAATGTGTTTAGTTCCGATGCAAAGACCCTATAAGTGAATCAATATTAAAGCCAAAATAAGCAATCTTTAATGACCTGACAACAGTATCGTAACTATATCCCTTCTTAATAAGTCTATTTAAAGGTTTTGTCAGCTTCTGAGGTGAATACTGACATTTTAGTGCTTTATAAAGAATATTACCATAAAAGATTGGATGTGAAATACCTGAACGTATTAGAAGTATGTATTGATCAATCAATGTAAATAATCACAACAAACTTTTACACGGATGAGTACATGCGATGAGCTAATACATATCATACGGTAATTAAAGAAAGGTTCCGATTTAAGTATTCCTTAGTTAAGTGAAGACTTAAGTAAGTTTATGCATACGACTTAAGTATTATACTTAACTAAGGAAATTCTTAGTGACATCTAAGTTTAAGGAACACTTAAGTTAAGATGTTTTATGCATACGGGCCCTGACTTAATTGGAACAGGCACACAAAGAATGCCTCTGTTTAATAAAATATGGTGTACCTATTTTTTAATAACTCATCTTATGGTATAGGTTCACAGATGATATCGGATATGTTCCTTATGTCGTAACTACAATACCCTTCCCTTTTCACGAATGTGACTTACCGAATTAGACTATTTACAGGATTTGTAATAACATAAGCAACACGACGGGTGCAAAATGTGGAGCAGGATCTGCTCACCCCAGTTTTTGGTGGGTTCGTGTTGCTTAGTCTAGTTTTCTATGTTGTGTCATCTGTACTATTATTTGTCTGTTTGTCTTTTATTTTTGGCCATGGCGTTGTCAGTTTGTATTCGATCTATGAGTTTGACTGTCCCTCTGGTATCTTTCGTCCCTCTTGTGTTTCGTTACTGAAGGTTGTGTTAGGACCTGTAGATTGGAACATATTCACTTGTTGGTTCTGTTGGTCTTTGAGGGACAATTGGTCTCATTGGGAATCGTATATTATCTCTTTATTTTATATTAAAATCATTTTACTCTTAACACTACTGCGTGCCACTGGAAAGGCTTTAATTCAATTGTTCAATATATAATTCTCTTTTGTTAGACATTGCAAATATTTCGACAAGTAAATACGTTGAATTTTTCATCTAAATTATCTTTTGTCTTGCGTGTATTTTGAAGCGACTTTTACACCTTATCACTATCTATCCGCCATGATTATTAGACGACGAAGATTTTCCTTTGAAATTTTGACGTCACAACAGAAAATGTCTGAACCCACAAAGGAAAGCTGATTGCTGCATGTCGCCAATACATTTAGTTCCAAGTCTGAAATTCTCAGATATAGAGTCTCAGATTCCCCAAAAGCGATAACGTCTACACTAATTAAAGTATGTCCAATATATTTGTTCATTCGCCTTTGATTAATTACTCCAAAAGTAAATTGCAGATCTTATATTACATTGGATCGCATACAATGCTTCATTAATAATGGAAGTACGCATTATTATCTTATTTAGATTGCAAAAGTAGAGAAACTATTGAGAATTGAAATGAGAGCTGGGAATTTGAATAATAACTACACACATTCAGGCTACTTTCATAACACTCTATATCAATTGAAATAGGAATTTGTTTCATGCTAACGTTTTTGACTTTCGAAATGTAACTATGAAAATGATAAACTGTTCAATGCATCGTTCTAAACCCAAAGTTTGTACATATTAACATTAATGACATTATTATACTAACATCGTTTTTAATTTACATGTACTTTTTATTTTTTCATAAGACCGCATTGAAAAAACTGAAATAATTTTTAAAACGTTTTTTTCCTGTTTAATAATTTGAGAAATTGTATGTATACTTCCTGTTGGTATTTTATCGAATGTTCTTTAATTCAAAATTTTCTAACGACTACGCTTTCATTTTCATTCATACGAATATTTAGCTTTTCTATGAATTCGCTATCTTCCTACCTTTTTCGAAGTCTGGAGCAATAGTTGCATCATATGTTGTGTTGTTCATCAAATTCTTAAGCACTTCTTGTCTGAAATTTAAAAAAAAAAAAATACTTTAATAATTCTTACTGCTCGAAAGCCTAGGATTTATACTAGTATATTTCATGGCATACCTATTCCATCAACACCCTCGATCAAGCTCTATCCTATCCCCCAATCAACCAGTACTTGTATTCCTTTATATTTTCTCATAAAGGTATGTAACCACAACTAATTATCAATGGATTGAATAATTAAACCTATTATATTATAACAATGTACAGAAAGGAAGGATCGGGAAATGTTTGATAAGCATAACAATTGTTTACTGGTGTACTTCGTTAACTAATACATGCATAACGGTTGTTAGGTGTTCTTAAAACAAAGTCATAATCAGACATCTTATACAAAAGAAAAAAATATTGAAGATATAAGGAAATATCCTCTAATAACCAGTTCAAACCTTTTGGTATTGTGTTGATGTTTTAAATAATACAACTTATTAATGGCTACTATGCTGTACTTTGTTTGCAACGATACATCTTAGAATGCAATGCAGTCACATTCTGGTTGATTGAATTACCCTTGATGTAAATCCCCTAGTACAGTTTTTTTAAAAGCCTTATATATGTTGATTAATTCCACATATTTATTTATCACGCATGAAATACTTAATATTGTTTTTAATGTCTCTACAACATAAGGCACTAATCATACATTTTAAGAAAATTACTAAAATATCTAAACATGCATACAGTTGATGCTTTCTCTAAAACTTATATTCAAGAGTCAAATTAGCTATCTTTAAAAATAAATGAATGATAGATAAAACAAAAGAGACATTCAAAACTTATCAGTCGAAGAAATTAAATCTGACAACGCCATGACAAAAAACGAAAACGACGAAAAGACGTGCAAGTCCATATTAAGGTAATAAAATATATATTTATTCCATGAAATACAATTTATGTGCACTGATACAAAATGGGAGTTTCCTTTTCATATACTTAGTGTGCCTATCCAATATAAAATAAGGAGATGTGGTATGGTTGTCAATGAGACAATTATCTACCACATCTCCTTGTGAAGTGGATGTAAGCAATTATAGGCAACCGTACGATCTATAACAAGGAGAAAAACCCATACCGTATATAGTCGGCTATAAAGGCCACGACATGAAAAATATGAAACAATTCAATTGAGAAAACTAACGACCTAATTTATAACAAAACAATTTACGAAAAACAAATATGACAGACATGAACCAACGACAACCACTGAACTACAGGCTCCTGGCTTGGGACAGGCACATATAGAATGTGGCGGGGTTAAACATGTTTGAAGGCGCCAACCCTCACCTAACCCGGGACAGTGGCGTAACTGTATAACATAAGAACAAACTATAAAAATCAGTTTATACAATTAGGAGATGTGGTATGATTGCCAATCAGTCAACTATATATTCATTAGTGTCCAAAGTTAACGAAGTTGATTTAAACAACTATAGGTCACTGTAGGTCTTCAACAATGAGCAAAATCAATATCAAATAGTCAGCTTACAAAATTCGAAACAATTCAAACGAAAAAAAAATCCAATAGCCTGATTTATGACAAAACAATAAACTAAAACAAATATAATGAAAGACAGCAACCAAGGACAACCACTGAATTATAGGCTTCTGACTTGGAACAGGCACATAAAGAATGCCTCTGTTTAATAAAATATGGTGTACCTATTTCTAATGACACATCTTATTGTATAGGTTGTGTTCCGTTACTAAAGGTTGTGTTAGACCTGTAGATTGGTACTTATTCACTTGTTGGTTCTGTTGGTCTTTGAGGGACAATTGGTCTCATTGGGAATCATACATTATCTCTTTATTTTATATCAAAATCATTTTACTTTTAACACTACTGTGTGCCACTGGAAAGGCTTTAATTCAATTATTCAATATATAATTCTTTTTTGTTAGACATTGCAAATATTTCGACAAGCCAATACGTTGAGTTTTTCATCTAAATTATCTTTCGTCTTGTGTGTCTTTGGTTGCGACTTTTACACCTTATCATTATCTATCCGCCATGATTATTAGACGACGAAGATTTTCCTTGAAATTTTGACGTCATAAAAGAAAATGTCTGAACCCACAAAGGAAAACTGATTGCTGCATGTCGCTAATACATGCAGTTCAAATGTCGGAAATTCTCAGATACAGTGTCGCAGATTCCCCAAAAGCGATAACGTCTACACTAATTAAAGTATGTCCAATATATTTGTTCATTCGGCTTAGATTAATTACTCCAAAAGTAAATTGCAGATCTTATGTTACATTGGATCGCATACAATGCTTCATTAATAATGGAAGTACGCATTATTATTTTATTTAGATTGCAAAAGTAGAGAAACTATTGAGAATTGAAATGAGAGCTGGGAATTTGAATAATAACTACACACATTCAGGCTACTTTCATCTCACTCTATATCATTTGAAATTGGGATTTTGTATCATGCTAACGTTTTTGACTTTCGAAATGTAACTATGAAAATGATAAACTATTCAATGCATCAGTCAACATATCAAGATAAAATCCATTTCAATTACAATTATAGCAGACAGTCTTAAGCTTCATGCATCCGATGTGCATTTTTTTCATAAACAATTATATTACAAGAACATGTTCAGTAAAATCTTAAAAAATACCACGGCTAAAGAAAAACAAAATAAGGGGGCAATATATAACAAAACGGTGTCTTGTGATCTTCGTTGACGAAATCCAAAATAGAATTTTCATAAATGACGTCTTTTTCAGTACATAATTGATAAAAAAAAAATATTGAAAAATAATGAAAGATTTGTAGGCTTGTTTTAAGCTACAAGCGTTTAAAAAAATCAGCGGGGAAAAGCTCTCTATGTTCTAATGTATATATGGGAACTGTATAAAAACACATATTAAGAATACAAGAATTTCACCAGAGTTGTGTTTAAAAAGTGAAATATAAAATTGAGGAAGATATAGAATGAAATACAAAACATTTTAATGCATAACCAAGGGTTACAAAGTATTAAGGAAAAGTAGAAAAGTGAAAAATGAACATCATTTAAAGACATTCCAAAACCATTTCACATCAAATTAGGGATATAAAAGTAGTAAATATAAACGGTAGGGTTGGTATTAATACCCAAAGCCAAATCATTATGATACATGTTGCTATTGTTGCTAGAAGTAGGGAGCGACCAGTTTAATGAAACTTCGGCGTTAGGCGTTCACAAATATGGTCTGGATCCCATATATGGTCATGCCCCCTTCCCCTCCCCCTTTCTTCAACGGAAGTCCATGGATTCTCGTATGATTCATTCCGGAAGGAGCTCCATATTTTGTTGTCTATACCGCACCGCAAAATGAGTCACTACAAGACCTTATTTGGTCATGCAGTGTCTACCTTACGTCAGAGGATTCACTCCAGGACGTGTTCCGTTCCCATATTGTCATGCAGTGTAACCTTTCCTCAGATGAATCACACAGGGTATCAAAATAAAGAAAAACATACAAAAAATTTTAAAAATAAAAAATAAAAAAATAAAAAAATAAAAAAAAATTCAAAAATTCAAAATATTTTGAAAATCGAAAAAAAAAAAAAAAAAATCACTGCATAAAATTGATCAACCTATCAAAAGTCTTAAAGAATGCCTGAAGCAAATCTTGTAACTAAACGATGGATGAATTTTACCTTTACATATCGAGCGATGATTCTCTTTCGCTTTTTGAAAATAACAACGGTAGCGCATTTAGGATTCAACTTCACAGAAGCTACACATTGGACGGAGAATGGGAATATGCACTGCTAGAGTTATCGTTCGTTCTAAAATTTCCAATACCAATGAGACGGATGAGACTGGACTTCTTTTGCTCGGACTTTGTGATCGACACGTACGCCCAGTAAATGTCTCTGCCGATACTTCAGTTTTGCTTCAGGGGCACTCTAATAGACGTCTGATAGGTTGATCAATTTTATGCAGTGATTTTTTTCGACTTCCAAAATATTGTTTTTTTTTTCTATTTTCTTTTTTTTTTTTATTATTATTTTTTTTTTCTATTTTTGAATTTTATAATATTTGAATTTAATTTTTTATCTTTAAACTTTTAAAACTTTCGAATTTTTAAAATTTTTGAATTTTTGAATTTTGTGAATTTAAAATTTTTCAAATAGGGAGACATGCTGTTGTATAATGAACGTACCAATAAGGCCGACTATGAGAATCATGTGTTAATTAGACATGACGTCACTTTAGGGGTCGACACTATTCCATCCTGTTTTTGGGAAGTCCGGGTGACTCTTCTAATGAAAGGGTGGGGAATGGGATGAGATCAGGACCCTGTGTGATTCATCTGAAGAAAAGTTACACTGCATGACAATATGGGAACGGAACACGTTCTGGAGTGAATCATCTTACGTAAGGTAGACACTGCATGACCAAATAAGGTCTTGTAGTGAATCATTTTGAAGTGCGGTATATACGACAAAATATTGAGCTCCTTCCGGAATGAATCATACGAGGATCTATGTATGGACTTCCGGTGAAGAAGGGGAGGGAGGGGGGGGCATGACCATATATAGGATCCAGACCATATTTGTGAACGCCTTAGTTGCATAAAACTGGTCGCTCCCTACTACTGTTGCTTGATTTTTGCATTGCTTGACAAATCAAATACAAGGTAGTAATCTATTGTTTGTACAAATTAATCAACTGCCCTTTACAGTGTGGAACTGAATTGAGTCATGAAGTGTTCAAGAGTAATTAGCATGCCGTTATAGGTGACAGAACTCTCGCATCCCCTACTGCATTTATTTTTAAACAAATAATATTGTCCGACACCTGTATCTATATGTCTCCTTGATTTATGAAGGTGGACAAGTACAATTATATCATTTGCGCAAATGCATGTGGTGGTAATTTTTTCTAGTGCATATTGAAGAATGATGATGCTCAACTTTTATCTGTATTAGTTACACATCTCACGTTTACATTCATTTGTACTCAAACATACGTTTGTTTTTATGTTTATTTTGTAGTAATGACTGGAATAATACCATGTATAGTATATACAAATACATATACATAGAATTCAAGCAACAAATGTTTAAAGTATTCTATCGAAACTGGACAGTCGAACAATTGTCTATTATTTAAAAAAAAAGTATTGAAATAATATAGAAGTGTTCGAGGAAACTAGTGCATAGATTTTGTGTCTGATGCCAAACACACAAACATTCAAGATAATGGTTTATTGGTAGGTTGGAGCTTTTCTATATTTTGATCAAAGGTACGAACGAACTAAAAGGGAGCATGTATTACATTACCACGCTTACACTTATAGTTTATGTTTTATCCGATAAAACGGTCTCCTTTTCTGGATCAAATGTATTTTTTTTTAATTTATGCATATCGCGAATAAAACATGCATTTAATATCTGAAAATTACGAAAAATAGTTTAAAATACACTTACGTCCGATACGTTGCTTATATTAACATCGATTACACACATTTGCGTGGGAATTTTTCAAGCATGTTCTTTTTAAATGTCAAAACAGAGACTTATAATGCGTCTCTGGTTTAAACCATTAGCACTTTAATAAAATTCTTGCAGCATAATACTCTAAATTTAAAGACAAAATTCACAATTATCTTATATTTTTCAATGAGTATGCCATCATCAAATTGTCAAAGGGGATCATCAAGATTTGCTGGACAAAGACACTACAATGTATAGACAAATGTATTAAAATAACATGGGAGAAGGAAAAAATACAGATTTTGTGATGAAGTTTTTTTCAAATAATTTAAAAGTTAAATGTTAAACAGTAAATATTGCTAAACTTGTGATTATATGAAGCAAATGTGAAACAGAATCAAAATTATACCCCCTTGAAAATTAAATGGTCGTTGCCTCTGTATTCCCCAAATGATTTTTAGTCTGTTCAACTAGTAATATCTTCAGTTAATGCTAGATGCACGACTTATTCGATCTCATTCTCTTTAACGACTATTTAGTTTAGAATCTTTTATTACTTGTGGACCAATCAGTTGTGCATTCAGCATTCACTGAAGATGTAAACATGAGCGAACATGTGAAATCCCATGTCAATTCCAAAGGAATAATTAAAAATCACACACCCTCACAAACAACTTTGATTTAGACATAAATATTTACGAGATGACAGCCAACCAACAAATATATGATCATCAACTCAATGCAAATAGAATTCAGTATGAACGTTATATAGTTCACGATGTATAACAAACGTTAAGTGGTCGAAAACAGAAAGACAAACAAGCAAAACGTTAAACTGAAAAAAAAAAAAACAACCGGAAAACTTAGGTGGCGCAAAAGGCTAAAATATCTCTGTGTCTGGCATAGCTGTGCGTATAATAGAACAAGGCTAGGAATATGTCTGCCGAGTAGAGACAGATCGATGGCACCCAACTCCTAAATCCATCCATGAGCTCTAGTTACAGATCAAATAATTATGGATCTTGTTTTGTTCATTTACATACACATTTGAACATCTGGATGATTAAACGAGCACCGTAATATATATTTGGTGTCATTTTGTTTTAGGAAGTTTTTTTTTGCGGGGAAAAAGGGGAAAGGGGGTGGGGTGTCAATATATTTGCATTGATATTTTCTTGGGCTAGTTGATGAAAAGAATTGTTTTTATTCATTTATTTTTACTTCTTCTGACGAGTCTGTGTTTAGCCAATTTTGTTGAGTTATCTCCTTCCTTCAGGAATAGATTACCTTAGCTGTATTTGGCAAACTTTTAGGAATTTTTGGTCCTCAGTGCTCTTTAACTTCGTACTTTATTTTGCCTTTTTAACTTTGAGCGTCAATGATGAGTCTTTTGTAGACGAAACGCGCGTCTGGCGCAAATACAAAATTTCAGTCCTGGTTTCTATGATGAGTTAATTCACCCTATTGTTTTAAAAATATTTTTACAACGTACGTCACGCAATCCCTATGTTGCATGAACATCAAGTTGGACATTATGTCGCTGTATGCAGTGTTTTGGTCCCTGATGGCCAAACAATGAGGCGAAACGCCATCTTAGTCTCATGACAGCCTTGATTGAGATTACATAAATATTTCAAATTTTAAGTTGGATAATGTGTAATGTCTTATCGTTTGTAGTCAAAATAATTATAAAATAGCTTTCAATACCGTTGTGAAAATAATTTTATTAATTTCAAGATTATATATTCGTTACAAAAAGTCACTGTTTGTGATGTCCTGTGCTGTCTGTCGTTAATGAAAGATGTTCGTTGTTATTCTGCGGTTTACATGTTGTATCAACTATTATATTATTTATTTGTGCGTTTCTCTGTGATGAGTGTTCTTGTTGTGTTTGTGTTGTATTTCTGTCACGTAAGATTGTCATTTTAGCTATTTATTTTTAACATTGCCATATCAGCGGGAGGTTTTGCTAGCCATAAAACCAGGTTCAACCCATCATTTTTTCTTAAAATGTCCTGTACCAAGTCAGGAATGTCGCAGTTGTTATCAAATAGTTCGTTTCTATGTATGTTGGCGTTTGTTTTTGTTGCACTTCCGTGTTTCTGTTGTTCCTTTGTTTTCCTCTTATAGTTAAAGTGTTTCCCTCGGTTTTAGTTTGTAACTGGGATTTGTTTTCTCTCAATCGATTTATGACTTTTGAACAGCAATATACTACTGTTGCCTTTATTTAAGATACATTGGTGTACACAATGCTATTGTATATCGCATAACTTTTAAGTTCGGCTTGGCAAAAGGTCATGTGAGCTTTTTATAATCCTGTGCCATCAGTTGGCCATTCGTAAACCTGAGTGTAAACTGTCAATTATGATACATAAACATATAAAAACATAACAAATGCTGTATGATGCATTCAATGTTTGAAACGATTACACCGGCTTGCTATCAATCATCCAGTGTACGACCTTAAATCTTTTAATGCATGCAATACAGTTATCTAATGTAGTACCATAACTCTTTATGGTTAAAGTTCCATTTAGATTTATATACTTGAGTGTACATTAAACATATGCTGCATCAACTCAAATATTCTTCTGTCTTAATAATGAACATTAAATTAATATAATATGTTCATGAGAGTCAAAAATTAACAACTGATGTAAGAATATATTCATAGAGAAATTTCGTCTATATGTGAGTTTTTTTTTAGTTTTTTTTTTTGATGAACGAATAAAAACTTAATACCCCAAATTGTTTATTGTTTTGATAATATTGGCTATTCCCATTATTCATTTTAACGGAAACCATGGATAGATTGGTATTTAACATCCAGTGGCAAACATTACATGCATAGCAGGACGGGAACATTGATATGATGTGGTAATGAACATTGCTTGTACTAAACCTATGTGCTGAGCTGATTTTTCACGTACTAGTTTACAAATTAATAGTCTACAGGAAGGCATGTCACCGTACCAGGACACATTATTGTGTCGAACGGAATTTTTTTCTTACTCTTTAATGATGTGTGATTAGCGGAAAATCAGCGATTACAAATGTCCAAGTCTTGGTTACATATTCCTGATATCAAGCCCAAGACCATTCGCACGCTACCATGATATATAATCAATCGGTTCTGGAAACAATGTAGCAGGGATATTCTTAAATGCCTGTCATAGCAAGTTCTTCTTAGTTTACGTTAGTTGTGTGATTTGATCGTACAAGTTCAATAAATCGAAAGTGTCCGGCAGAATTATAATTTTCACTGCTTATTTCTATTGCATGTATTCTTTGTGTCGTTTATAAAGGAACTTCCATACATCATTCTTGGTAAGTTTGCTTTCAATACAAATTTGAAAGACATGAAAATGTGAGTTATTAATCTGAAAGACGGGCGTCAAGCGATTGTTTAAGGTTTATGAAGGTCCTATGACTAATTTTATTAAGTACTCCCTTGTTACATTGGTGTACAACATACTATTGTATATTGCGTTACTTTTAAGCGCAGTATGACAAAGGTTCATGTGAGCTTTTTATAATCACGTGGCGTTAATTGGCAGTCCATAAACTGTCAATAAAACAAAGGTTGAAAAATGCATTCAATGTTTGAAACAATTACAACGAATAGCTTTTAATCATCCAGTGTTCGACCGTAAATCTATTACTGCATGCAATAGTTGGACAGCAATCTGATGTAGTACCATCAATGTAAAGTTCTGTTTGAGTGTAGATTAAAACATATGCTTCATTGAATCAAACATTATTATGCATTGATCATGAAAATTAACTAAATATAACTTGTTTATGAGGGTCAAAAATAAAAAACTGATATGAGAACATATAGTCTAGAAATGATTTCATAATTAGAAAAAAAATATGAATTAACACTGCTTCTTCTTAATTAATTACATCAATATTTACAAATAGATCAATATGAGATTTATTCTTGATTATGATAAGAGATAGATTTCTATGTTTATCTTCGTTTTCTTATTTGATAATAACAATATAACACCGGTCCACTATTAACTAAAGCAGTTTTTACAAATGTTTAAACTTGGATGCAATACACTACTATTTATAAGAATTAATTGTTTACAACTTACAAACATGGTCACCCTAGTGATACTATTAAAAAAAGTTTCCGTAAAACTTCGATGAGATCAAAGTACGTATGCATTTTCAAGTAGAGAATCATCAAAGCAGTGAATTCAGCTATCACGGGAAGAGAAAAACAAATGAATTATGTAATAGCTAACATGGTTTCGACAAATAACTAATTTTATTAAGAACTCCCTTGGTACATTGGTGTACAAAACTATTGTATATCGCGTAACTTTTAAGCGCAGCTTGACAAAGTTTCATGTAAGCTTTTATAATCACGTGGCGTCAATTGGCAGTTCATAAACCTTTGCGTTATAACGCGAACCTTTGCGATATAACGCAAACCTTTGCGTTACAACGCAAACCTTTTGCGTTATAACGCAAACCTTTGCGATATAATGCAAACCTTTGCGTTGTAACGCAAACCTTTTGCGATATAACGCAAACCTTTGCGCTATAACGCAAACATTTACTATTTAACTAATAATGAGAAGGATAATATATATAAGAAGATGTGGTATGAGTGCCGATGAGAAAACTCTCCATCGAAGTCATAATTTGTAAAAGTAAACCATTATAGTTCAAAGTACGGTCTTCAACACGGAGCATTGGCTCACATCGAACATCAAGCTATAAAGTGCCCCCAAAATGATATACATGATAATACATGTACATATATTACAATGAAAATTGAGTAAATTAAAGTTATACCGAAGAAAAAAAAACAACCCTGCTAATATAGCTATAGCCGAATATAAATATACTTCCAAAGTAAGCTCTCGTTTGAGGATTGTGTAAAGTTGGCTAACTACCCTTTTGCAATAAATGAATAAAATGAAGATGTTTTATTAATAAAATTATGTTCTCTCCATTTAAATTGCTACCAAGTTACCACTCTAGATTGAAAATTTCATGACTTTTTATCAAAGAATCTTTATCATATTCTGAGATTTAACAAAACGATTTCTTACATCAAAATTTAAAAAAAAAATCTTTCTTAATAGTTCATTTTACAGCAGAAAGATCATTTTGTCTATTTGCCTTGACAGTTTTACAATTGTATGACATTATTTTTGCTCTTATCTACTGAATAAAATTCTAAAATGTTGGCCTTTCAAATAAAATATGCCTATAACATATCTATTTTCTTGTTAAATTATATACTTTTCTGATTCCTATGCATATTTATTATAATGACTTTGCCTTGTACATGTATTTATGGTTCTTTTCCTAACTAAATCACAACAGAAATTTAATGACAGACGGGCATATATACAAAACTTAATGAATAATTGAAATCAAGATGTTTGCGTTATAACGCAAAGGTTTGTGTTATTTCGTAAATGTTTGCGTTGTAACGCAAAAGTTTGCGTTACAACGCAAAGGTTTGCGTTTTAACGCAAAGATTTGCGTTATATCGCAAAGGTTTGCGTTGTAACGCAAAGGTTTGCGTTATTTCGCAAATGTTTGCGTTGTAACGCAAAGGTTTGCGTTATTTCGCAAATGTTTGCGTTTAACGCAAAAGTTTGCGTTTAACGCAAAGGTTTGCGTTGTAACGCAAAAATAGGAAAAAATTATAAAAAAATGTGTGGCGCTAATACGCTTCCGTAGATTTCTATATTTATCTTCGTTTTCTTATTTGATAATAACAATATAACACCGGTTCACTATCAACTAAAGCAGTCTGTTTTCACTGTTTTTGTCAAGGCAAATTTATTTTAAACCTACTAGCCAGCAAGGAAGGAAAAACACACATCAGTGCATTCAGTCTAACGACAATTCTTAATATTAGATTTTTTTAACGGGGATACGAATTTGTTTTATTTGAAAGGGACACACTATGTTGATGACGTTAGATCATTTCTTTCAATTAAAGTGTAACGCAAAGAATTGCCTTGAATAAAATAGCTGGGTGCAGGGTCATGTATACTAGTCAGTTTAATTTGGGACTATTACTTCATTGATGTATGTACTGTATCCAAAAAACGATGTTTTAACATGGATGCAATACACTACTATTTATAAGAATGAACTGTTTACAACTAACATACATGGTCAGCCTAGTGACACTATTAAAAAGGTTTCTGTAAAACTTCGATGAGATCAAAGTATGTATATAGATATAAGAAGATGTGGTATGAGTGCCAATGAGACAACTCTCCATCCAAGTCAAAATTTATAAATGTAAACCATTATAGGTCAAAGTACGGTCTTCAACACGGAGCCTAGGCTCACACCGAACAGTAAGCTATAAAGGGCCCCAAAATTACTAGTGTAAAACCATTCAAACAGGAAAACCAACGGTTGTATGAACATCAAGATTATTCTCCTTTAATCTGTACAGGAAGTTTTATTGTTGATATTTACCCTTATGTATCTAGTGTTAAATTAGGTATTTATATGACAGACCTTTCTTGGTATTCCTAATTATTAGAAGATTTTATATAGACAGAAAAGTATACCTAAAACGACAAAGTTATTTTCATTTACCTGTATATATTATGAAAACCGGTTTTTCAAAAGTGATTATTTTCTAAGGGTTTAATATTTGGCGGTGGTGTATTGCCATGGCTTTATTTGGACTTGTTTGTTTGCTTTTGGCCTTGAATGTTTGTCCTTAATATTTTATTAACTATGTATTTACTTTCAGGTATCACAGATCAATTTATTCTTTCATAGTGTGTTAATTTACGTTTTGATTGAGTTAAGCCTTCCAATTGATGTTTTATCGTGTGTTTTCTATGTTGTGATGTTATACTATTGTTTCAGAAAAAGGGAGAAGGTATGGTACCATTAAAACGTTTAATCCCGCTGCAAATGTTTGCACCTGTCCTAAGTCAGGAATCTGATGTACAGTAGTTGTCGTTTGTTTATGTAATTTATACGTGTTTCTCGTTTCTCGTTTTTATATAGACTAGACCGTTGGTTTTACCGTTTGAATGGTTTTACACTAGTACTTTTGGGGCCCTTTATAGCTTGTTATTCGGTGTGAGCCAAGGCTCCGTGTTGAAGGCCGTACATTGACCTATAATGGTTTACTTTTATAAATTGTTATTTGGATGGAGAGTTGTCTCATTGGCACTCACACCACATCTTCCTATATCTAATCTATATAAAAACGAGAAACGAGAAACACTTATGAACCACATCAACAAACGACAACTACTGAACATCAGATTCCTGACTTATGACAGGTGCAAACAAATGCAGCGGGTTTAAACGTTTTAATGGTACCAAACCTTCACCCTTTTTCCTGAAACAATAGTGTAACATCACAACATAGAAAGACACACTATAAAATATCAACTGAAATAGCTTAACTCAATCAAAGGACATAGTAACACCATTGAACATAATTGAAATAAATTTGACCTATGATACAATGTAAATTCAAAATAAATAAACTAAGGAAGAATTATAATAAAAGTAACATGTTATATCGGTATGAAAAGTTAAACAATTTAAGAAAAACAATATGCTCGAACAAAAATATCAGCCATTTGCAATAACTTTAAACACAGGTAAATAAAATAATTTTGTTGTTAGGTATACGTATACAGTTACAATAGAGAAAGGAAATATTTTAACAAAATAAATAATTTTGATGTTCATAGTACGAAGTGGAAATTTATATTAGTACCAACACTTATCAATGCTGGTATATAGACCAGATATAACCCTGAGTAACATTAAATAACAAAAAAGCATTACAATTAGTATCAACAGGTCAATTAAACAACAAAGTACGATTGAGAGTACTCGCAGTTACTGACAGCTAGTTAAAAGCCAAAACAATTAATAATAAAAATCATGCATCAGAGACTAAAATCAACTAAAACACATCCCAGGGATTTAGTATTTTAACGTCATGGACAGTCAAAGAAGACATGACTAGTGCAATGCCAAAATAAATGTATCGACAGAAAGTAGGATAGTTAGGAGTTTAACCTCTTTATAGATCAAAATGAACGTGGGTGTGTCTTTAAACATCCCGTTTGAAAAGAATACAAATTTAGTTATGTTTTAATTTGCTGATGACAAAATCGATATTAGTGCCAATGTAAACTATATTCAAAGATCTAATTACAACATTGGTAAGATAACCTGAACTAATAAGTTTATTTAAAGGTTCGATGAGTTTACACGGATCATATAGTGATTTCCGCGCTTTAAGTACAATATTACCGTAAAATTTAGGATGTGAAAACCGTTTTAATCAGTTTTCTACAGGTACAGCCAAATTTACTAATCAAATCTTTGTATCTATGAAAGAACTTAGCAAAAGTTTTACGTAATTTATGGTAACGAAATCCCTGACTTAATAATTTACTAGTGATGCATTGATTACGTTCGTTAAAATCTATGACATCACTACACACACGGGCATAACGAACGAGTTGGGATATATACACACCGTATGATGGAGCCAAAGGAACATCGCCGTCTAAAAAAGGAAAATTAACAATAGGGAATGAAAAATCGTCTCTTTGTCGTAAATTTTCGTATGGAGTTTTCCTTTAGAGATTGAAATGTCCAAGTCCAGAAAAGGACAACTACTGCTGTTTATGTTAGATTTAGTTAAAGTAAGTTCTATTGGGTAAATTTCGGTAGTATATTTAGAGAACTCTGGATTATTTAACGAAAAAATATCATCTAGATAACGGAAGGTATTGTTGAATGTATCAACCAAATGTAACAATGACGTGTCTTTACTGAGTTTGGTCATAATCAAGTATAGAATCATCAAAGCAAAGTATTCATCAATCACGGGAAGAGAAAAAACAAGATGAATTATGTAATAGCTAACATGGTTTCGACATATTAATTATAGCTATAACAACAATAATGCACATAATTACATCAACAATCCCTACTTATTTGACTTTTACAGTCTTGGCTGGGATTGCAGTATTAGCTGAACCATTTTCATATAACGCAAGTAATAAATAACTATAGTTAGGAAGTGTATATCTTAGTGAAGTTTAACCATAGAGGACCAAAAAATAGAGGCTTAGGATGTTTGCAAGATAATTACTAAATAGCCGTGTATGAAATGGAGAATTCTTAGTTTGCTATGCGTATGTAATAAAGTTTGTAAAATATGAAATATTCAGATATTCACATTGCAAGATAATTACTAAATAGCCGTGTATGAAATGGGGAATTCTTAGTTTGCTATGCGTATGTAATAAAGTTTGTAAAATATGAAATATTCAGATATTCACAACAAATATTATAATAATGGATTTTATACATTTTAATATCGGCTACTTTTTCTCGTATATATCATATCCAAAGGCTGTTATTCACTAGTTTCACCGCAACATGACGCATGCCATTATTGTGCCAGCATTTTTAATTTCCACAAAGTATTTCTTTTTACCAGCCAATTTTGGGAAAGGAGGGGGGTGGTGTATGTTGCTGAATCTTATCTTTTCAACAGTGTGTACTGTTTAATGGATTGTTTGACTTTTAGTGTTTTTTTTTGTTTGTTAAAGTACTACGTCTGTCCTTCTGTGGCGTATGATTTAAAATACCTCTGTGCATTTTCTACATCTCGGGGTAAAATAATTTAAATTTGCAAAATATTTAAGTTTCAGCATTCAATTTTTCTTTATTCTTTATTACAGCATATTGTACATTCAAGAGACTACTATGTTTTTTCATCTTGTAAAAAACTCAAAACAATACTGTTATACACGCGTGCAGTCTACACTGTCATACCGTCAATAATCTAATGAACTTATTTCATCCTTGATTTTTATATTTATTTAAACAGATTTTGTTGAACATATGGGAGAGGTCAGCAATACCATAAGTTCAAAGTTTAAAGCATACATGTATATGTGAAATCAGTGAAAATAATTTCCATCAGTTGCGAATCTCAAAAAAGTTTATATCTGTAGGGTTCGAACAAAATAAATCTTACATTGCTGTCATTGCCAATGACATAACTACATTACGAGTTGTTAATAAGAGTATGGCTGATCAGCTCGAACACCTGCAATGTGAAAACTTGAGGGACAATTTGAAGTTTTTTGGGAGTCAAGGAGGAGGAGGAGAAAACTGTATTGATATAATTAAAAGCATATGTGCTACATCTTTGGAAATTCGAGAACCAATCAATTTAGCATATGCCTTAAGGATGGGAAAGAAATTCATCAACAAGTCAAATTGAAATATGCGTAAGCCGCGCCCAATAATTGCAAAATTTCTTAAACGTCAGCAAAGGTACACTGTGCATCAAAACTTGCCAAAACTAAAAGAGTCTGTAATTTCTATTTTGAAGCACTTTCCAAAATCAAACCACGAAAAACGCAAACAAAACTGTTATTTCCTGTGTATTAAAAAGCAAAAGAGGCAGGTAAAAGGGTGGCATATTAAAGATAAACTTTTATTGAATGTAATCAGACTGGTTAAAACAATGAACTATTGAATATTGCACGTCGTGATGAGTCAGAAATTTTCAATTTTATGGTTTAAAAATAATATTAAACGGCTTTCATTTAATAAGTAAAAAAACTTTCTTTTCTTCTTTTTTCTGTATATGAATATACCGTGGTTTGTCTACATGAGGAATTGGATATATTTGCTCGCTTTTATGTTCAGTGATTCGAACACAATGTCTGAACGGAGTATATTACTTTAGCGCATGGAAATATGTGTACCTGCCCCGCATACTATGCCCATATATAAGTAAACGACAGTATAGGAGATGCATACATTTTATCAATACATAATGTAGTTATAAAAAAACCTAGTTAAAAGATAAACAATTTCTTTTAACCTTTTTTAAAAAAATTTTAAACTTGCAGTGAGGTGAGTTGTTTTTTTTTCAGTATTGAAGGTTTACTGTGACTTTGAGATGAAGAACAGCAATGAAAGTGCTGTTCCTTTGCTTTTTGTGTGTTTTTTTCCCGCGCGACGCGTTGTGGGGGACATAGAAATACCGGGCGTCCGTTCGTCTGTCCGTCCGTCCGGTTTTGTTAGTGGTATCACGTGTACAATTCTTGCCAGATTTTTATCAAACTTATATCATAGGTTTATAGCAGTAATGTGTCGGACAAGTTCGAAAATCAGTACCGATCAACTATTTTTTAAAAAGTTATGCCCTTGGAAATATTAATTATATGAAAAATGTCATTGTTTGCGCTCTCATGTGTACAATTCTTGCCAGATTTTATGAAACTTATATCATAGGTTTATATCAGCAATGTCTCGGACAACTTCGAAAATCAATGCCGATTAACTATTTTTAAAAGAGTTATGCCCTTGGAAATATCAATTATTTTGGAAAGTTTTTTTTAGTTATTGCCCTTTGATAGATAAAGTACAACATGTATGTGCAACGCGAGGGACATTGGAACTCTGTTTTTTATTGTTGTGCATGTACTGATTTTGTGTTATGGATGGATACCCATGTTCTTTGTTTTTCTTTTATAGTCGAAGTATAATTTGTTTCACTGCAGTATTGCAGAAACGAAGTACTATATATATGATTAACAAAATACCATGTATTTAAGAGAAACACTAATAGTAGATGAACTCATCAAAAGAGTTTCTAATGTCAGGCAGTAAAGAATTCTGGAAGTTGCATTATTAATGAACCTTTTTTAAGGGGAATGTTATTTTGACCAGTTGCATGACAGTATCTGGATGACGACAGTGAAGATACATTCAACAAAGGAGAAGTGATTCTTGCAAAAGAATCTCTGATCTTGTGTCCGATTTTAACAAAGAGTATATATATAATGAAATTGGCCAAATAGCCCAGTAAAAAGTAAAATAGCAAAATTACCGAACTCAAGGAAAATTCAAAACGGAAAGTCCTTAATCAAATGGCAAAATCAAAAGTTCAAACACATCAAACGAATGGAAAACAACTGTTACATTCCTGACTTGGTACAGACATTTCCTCATGTAGAAAATGGTGGATTAAATCTGGTTTTATAGCTACATGTAGCTAAACCTCTCACTTGTATGACATTCGCATAGAATTCTATTATATTGACAAAAATGTGTGAGCAAAACAAACAAACATAATAGGTAAAATCGTCAACAATTGGGGCACAGCAGTCAACATGGGTTTCAAACTAAAATGCATGAACATACATGACTTCCGATGAAGTTAAAATACTTTCAAAATAAACCATTCATAAAGAAATTTCGTCAGATCTATATGTGAGGTGTCTTTCGATGAAATGAATAACAACTTGTTTAACCTCCAGTGGCAAATATAACATGCATATCAGGACGAAAACGTTGATGTGATGTGATAGTGAACCAGGCTTTGTACGAGACCTACACGCTGAGCTGATTTTTCATGTGCTTGTTCACATGTCACCTTATCAGAACATGCACATTAGTGTGTCGAATAGTCTTTCTTCTTACTCTTAAAAGATGTGTGCTTAGCAGAGAACCAAAAATACAAATGAAAAACAGTCTTTTGGTTAATCCTGCCCGAAATCAATACTATAACAGTTCGCACGCTATCACGAGATGATCGATCGGTTCCCGAAACTAGGTACATGTACGTGTGGAATCAGGTATTTCAAAAATGCCTATAACAGCAAGTTGTTCTTCACAGTTGGCGATAGTTGTTTGTATTGATCGTTAAATAAAGTATATCATGGTCCGATTGGCTAGTTTATTTATTTTATGGACGTTTTTTAAGACATTCATATTATAAAGGGGGTACTGATTACGTTTATAACTTAATGTATAGATGCCATAAGTTGGTAAAACATTTATTTTCCCTATGACCATTGCAAGCAGTAAGAGGAGAACGTTAATCAGACAAGCAAGTTTTAAGTTTGAAGTGCTTCTTTCAACATAGCAGGTTGTATATCGTAAATTATTCCATTGGAACAAAGCCAGGTACAGTTTAAGGATGTACTTAGGTCAGGTTAGGAATTTCTGTCAGATGTTCGGACTCCTTGCTTTTTTCCTACGATACAGGGTAAAATATTTTGCCCCATAACCCCCAATTTTCTTTTCATATAAGACGTCAATAGCTCATAAAAGGTCATTTACTAAAAAAATTTAAGCAGATTCTAGATTTCTTTTCTTTCGATTTGAGACCCAAATAATACCAATGCAAATATAAGGTAAAAGTCCGAGTCAGCCTTTTCCTGCCGTTAAATTGGTTTTACGCAAAACAGAAAAACTCAGCACTGTCACAAAAGAATTCTTAATTCAATAAAGGTTGGGATGCGCAATATTGACGAAACAATACTGAGTTTAGAGCATCGTCCGTGTACAGTCATGGCAGGTGGGGGTAGAAGGAATGTCCAAGGAAAACTGGTAAAAAAAGGGAAAGTGTAACTGTTCTGCCATGTGTAAATACTGCCGGGAAAAAGATGCATCCTTTAGTCATAGTTAAAGGAAAGACTGATAGGCTTTGAGATCTATCAATTCATATATAGGGCCACCCGCTTCTAATTGGAATATCCAAAGAAAGCTTTGATGAATGAATCCTTTGGTATTGAATGATTTTTCGAGATTGTTTTTAGATACTGTGGTGATAAACGTCCATAGCTAGTAGTCTTTGATTCATGCCTCTCCCACGAGACACTTTGGTTTTTTTGTGCTTGCTGTTTGTCTTTTTTTAAACGGAGAAATCTCATAACATTCCATCATCGGACATTCAAAGCTTGGAAGAATACAGCAACACTAAAGAGGTTATGATAATGAAAAATAGGTTTTCAAGAGTAAATAGCATGCAGTTGTAGGTGACCGTACACTCGCATCCTCGACTACGTATACAGTTATATTGAAGCGAAGTATATTGTCTGAAGCCTTTATCTATA
The DNA here is from genome assembly GCA_017311375.1 of Mytilus coruscus. NCBI lineage: Eukaryota > Metazoa > Mollusca > Bivalvia > Mytilida > Mytilidae > Mytilus > Mytilus coruscus. The sequence continues at coordinate 17,223,451 of CM029597.1, forward strand.
TGTCACTTTAAATCTAGAATATGAATAAAAAAATATTTTTTCATATATTTACAATCACTTTGTTTGCACAAATGCGTGTGGTGGGAATTTATTTCAGTGCATACTTAAGAAAACTCATGTTCAACTTTCATCAAGATTAGTTACAAATCTGGCGTTTACATTCATTTGTACTACAAAATACCCTAGCTTTTATGTTAATTTTGTGCTATTATCTGGAATAATACCATGTAGTATATACAAATACGTAAACAGAATTAAAGTAACAAATGTTTGAAAAATTTTATCGACCAATTGTCTATCATTTAAAAATTATTTAAATAATATAGAAGTGTTCGAGGAAACTCGAAGTTTAACATAGATTGTGTGTCTGATGCAAAACACACAAATGTTCAAGACAATGGTTGTTTGTTGGTGTTTATTTAACGTCACTTTGAACTCTATTGGCGGATAGTTTATATTGGTGGATGCAACCGGAGTGCTCTGAAAGAACCATCGACCTTCGGGCTGGAAAACTGGCAAATCTAGTTGATTAAGATTGAAGTCAAACGCACCTGCCACGTGCGGGGTTTAGTGTTGACAGGCTAGTAATACAGTATATGAACTACATAGACCACTCGGCCACCAAGGCTCTTTCAAGAGAATGGGTAACGCCATATTTGTTGTCTACTTTTTGTAATTGTAGTGTTTAAACATTTATCATTATCTGCACAAAGTGACTCCCGTCAATGGAATCTATATAATACAGATTTGCCTCCATATTTCATGTTTTGTAATGCTTATCGAAATCATTCTTTTATCACAATAAAAGCTATTAATGATGGATGTTTCACAGAATATTAAGTACTCCCTTGGTACATTGGTGTACAAAGTACTAATGTCTATTGCGTAACTTTTTAGCTCAATTTGGCAAAGTGTCATGTGAGCTTTTTATAATCACGTGGCGTCAGTTTGCAGTATATGAACTGTCAATAAATAACCATAAATGCATAACAAAGGCTTGTATGATGCATTCAAAGTATGAAACAATTAAAACGACATGCTTTCAATCATCTGGTGTACGACTGTAAATCTATCAATGCATGCAATAGTAGTTAGACAGCAATCTGATATAGTACCATAACTCTTTATGCTTAAAGGTCCGTTTAATTTGATATACTTGAGTGTAAATTAAACAAATGCTATATTAACGCAATTATTATCATGCCTTTATCATGAACATTAACTAAATATAATTTGTTTATGAGAGTAAAACATTAAAAACTAAAATAATGATTTCATAGTTTAAAAAAGATATGAATTTATACTGCTTCTTCTTCATCAATTACACCAATATTTATAGACAGATCAAGATGAGATTTATTCCTAATTATGATAACAGATAAATTTGTAAATTTTTCGTTATTTTCTTGTTTGAAAATAACAATATAACCCCGATTCATTATGAACTAAATCCGTCTGTTTTAAACTGGTTTTGTGTCAAGTCAAAATTTTTTAACCTACCAGCCAGTACGGACGAAAAAAACACACACAAATAAAAATACACCCATAATAAACAAGATATGCATATAGTCTGACGACAATTCTTAATATTAGATTTTAACTGGGGATACGATTTGGCAAAACCTATCGAAATATTGGGTCCTCAATGCTCTTCAATTCGGTTTTTTATTTGGCCTTTTTAACTTATTTGATTCGAACGTCACTGCTGAGTCATTTGTAGACGAAACGCGCGTCTGGCGTACAAACTGTTAAGCATGGTATCTATGATGAGTGTATTTGTGTTATTTGAAAGGGACACACTATATGTACGATGCCGTTAGATGAATCCTTTCAATTTGAAGTGTAACTAAAAGAACTGCATTGAATAAAATAGCTCGGTGCAAGTCTAAATGTATGTATACTAGTCAGTTTAATACTGGGCTATAACTTCATTGGTGTACTGTACCCCAACAAAGATTTTAAAAAATCATTTAACGTGGATGCAATACACTACTATTAATAAAAATGAAATTGAGAACGGATATGGGGAATGTGTCAAAGAGACAACAACCCGACGAAATAGCAGAAAACAGCCGAAGGCCACTAATGGGTCTTCAACACATCGAGAAAATCCCGCACCCGGAGGCGGGCTTCAGCTGACACCTAAACAAAAATGTGTACTAGTTCAATGAAAATGGACGTCACACTAAATTCCAAAACATATAAATGAACTAAAATTAAAAAACATACAAGACTAACAAAGGCCAGAGGCTCCTGACTTGGGACAGGCGCAAAATGCGACGGGTTAAACATGTTTTGTGAATCTCAACCTTCCCTATACCTCTAGCCAATGTAGAATAAACAAACACACAGCAATACGCACAATAAAACTCAGTTTAAAAGAAGTCCGAGTCCGATGTCAGAATAGGTAACAAAAGAAACTAAGCAAAATGACAATGATACATGTACATAAATTAACAAAGGACTACTAGCAGTTACTGACATGCCAGCTCCAGACCTCAATTAAACTGATTGAAAGATTATGTCTTCATTATATGAAAATCAAACACAATCCCTCCTGTCAGGGGTTTAGTATCATACCATCATAAAATATATGAGAAGAACATAACCCGTATCATGCCAACAACTGGTTTTAAAATAAATGTGTTTATTTCCGATGCAAAGACCCTATATATGAATGAATCAATATTAATACCAAAATATGCCATCTTTAATGACCTGACAACAGTATCGTAACTATAGCCTTTCTGAATAAGTCTGTTTAAAGGTTTGGTTAGCTTTTGAGGTGATGTCGACATTTGTGTGCTTTGTATAGAATATTACCATAAAATATTGGATGTGAAATACCTGAACGTATAAGATGTCTGCAAGTTGATTTATATTTACGAATGATGTCCTTGTACCGATGATAAAATTTAGTAAATGTTTTGACTAGCTTGTGATATCGAAAACCCTCGTGTAATAATTTTTCAGTAATACTGAGGTTTATTTCGTTAAAATCAAATACGTTGTTACATACACGAGCGAATCGAACAAGTTGAGATTTATAAACACAAAAAGATGGTAACAAGGAAACGTCACCATCTAAAAATGGATAATTAACAATAGGAAATGAAAAATCATTTCTTTAATCATAAATTTTGGTATTAAAGCTTCCCGTTAAAGATATAGTATCAAGATCCAGGAAAGGGCAGTGTTCTTTGTTAGTATTAGCTTTATTTAAAGTCAGTTCAGCAGGATAAATCTCTTTAGTATACATACTGAAGTCGTCATTATTGAGAGCCAATATATCATCCAAATATCTAAAAGTGTTATTAAATTTTTGTATCAGATGTTTTTTCGATGGGTCTTTGCTGATTTTAGTCATAAATTGTAACTCATAACAATACAGAAACAGGCCCGCAATAAGTGGTACACAGTTAGTCCCCATTGGAATTCCGATAACTTGACGATATACGGAATCTCCATAGCGAACAAAAATGTTATCTAGTAAAAATTCCAAATCAGTTATCGTATCAAAGCAGGTCCAATTGACATAGTTCTTTTGTCTGTTGTTACTAAAAAATGACCTAAAAGAGTTAGAACATATATATTCGCATTCTGACTTTTTAAATGCCCATTTAATAAGGTGTGTGAATTTTTTCTTAATAAGATTATGAGGCAAAGTGGTATATAGGGTAGAAAAATCAAAACTTTTAACAGATTCGAAATAACCAATATAAACATGCAAGTTATCAAGTACTTCCAACGAATTTTGAACACTCCAAAAGTAATTAATTCCACTATTTTCAAAGGCCCTATTTAATTTGAACAATTTATTACCAGGTTTTTGATTGTACCAAGTGTACTAGTAGTTACAATAGACAGTTTAGAAGTGGAACAATGGCTTGAAGACGAAACAAATCTATATTTGTAAGGTGTTTTGTGCAGCTTCGGAAGCCAGTACATAGTTGGAACTTTCATTGTATATGGTTCTGCTTGTAAAGAGGTAGCTAAAAGTTTATGTTTGTTAAAGATGTCACTTTCCGAAAATGGAGTCAGTTTGAATGTTGGTGAATTGCAGAACCTCAATGTAAAATTTACGTCAAACAATAATGATATTATTAGCATGTTTTTTTTCTATATATTGTTACCCCATAACTGTATAATTAAATAGTCTATTGTATCAGAGTAAAATTGTGTCTGTTGTTTGAATTCGTGCATAAACTATTTATATCATTATCTTGTCAATTATGCATTTTGCAGAGCTGTGGAAATATCGGTTTTTCAATATATTTTGTGTAAATTAAGGAGGAAATAATGCAATTTACACTAGGACAGTTAGTGCCAAAAATAAAACGTTATAATGTTTTGATCATTCTTAGAGGTCGTAGGTTTATATATTATGTATAATGTAAACTAATTATTTTATACGCTCTGCAATTTTCGGATGGCGACATTGTGACATAAAGAAATATAGCGTCGCTTTGGCGCGTTTATTATACCTAATGGTATTATGCCTCGTCTAGCCATTAATAATCTGGCCTACATCTGTATAAATGTATTTAAATTATAAAAAAAATCATTATACAGGCCTAATGATGACAGAAGGAGCTACTGATACGAAAACAGGAGACAAAACATTATCTTGTGAAAAACGAAAGGCCACTAAACGATTGTTGGTTACTTATAATTAATGCCCAGTGGCAATTACTTCATGCATGAACAGGACGAGGAAAGTCCACTATAGATAGATATTTATTGAATATGCTGATCTCTCGATATATTTTGATTTTTGGTTTGTTGGGTTGCTGTTTCATAGACATAATTATGTCCAACATCTTTTATTTATATTGAAATTGACATGTATATTGCATTTAATTTTACAATCAATAATTTATACTGAGTTAGTTGGTGGATGCTGTTAATTTTACATTACGAATTTATGCAAATGAATGCAATTGTCGTTACTTCCATGGATGCAATGCCTTATAACGGAAATACCGAGTACAATTTTTGTTTGTGTTTCAGTTTTAACATCGATCATTTAAAAAAAACGCACACACTACTGCAAAAAGTACGAAATTCTCAATAAAGTTCTAGAGTTTATTTTCCTTAACTATCAATCATATTATAAAACTGACAATTTGATTTGAGAACTTTTTGGAGATAATTGGAAATTTCTGTATCCTGATAAAAAAAGACATTCATTCCGCAGTTGTAATGGATATTCACTATGATAATCAATGTATAACAACAAGGTGTTTTACGTTGTTTTTATTTCTTTTTGCGGTATTGGGAAAAAAGTTGTCAATAAAAAACAATTAAAGACAGTAAAAAAAAATGACAATGTAAAGATTTTCTATTCTTTTAGATATAAGGATAACATTTTCCTACATTTGGTGCTTTTGAAGCGTTTTTTTTTTCTTCTTCTGGGTTTGCATTCATCAGGAACGCTGCTAACAAAAAAAATGAAATCCAAAGATGTTTTTATAATTGATCATCTACATATGCGTAAAAAAAGAACAAAGAAAGTATGCTCAAAACAATCTAAGCTCAACCCTTAAAGGTTTGAACCCTAGTTTCTTAGTATTTTTTAAACTTATCAACGGGAGGTGTAGAAATGCATGTTATAAGCCATGTCGGTTCCGAAGCACCGACTACTAGAATAATGATACCATCGGGGACCTACAGTCCACGTGCGTCAATGTGAAACGGGTGGCAGAAAATAGGAGTAACACTTTTTTGCGAAGCGCTTTTCTAGAGTTTTCCTTAAGATGGATTTCCTCTCTATATTTTGGAATAATTAGAGCAATCTCCTCTTCCTAAAAATTTCAGTGTTACATTCTGTAAATTACGACCCGTAAGGAAAATTATTCTTTCCTCTAAGAACGAGGACCAGGAAATAATATAATAATTACCTTTGGCATAAAATAATTGGAATCAAAAGTACAAAATGAATTAAATGTTATTTTCGAGGTATACTCCTCTTTATCTTAGTAGGTAAGCAATGTTGAATTCCAAACTTTGGGTATGACACCTGTCTCTTCAAACGTTTCCTTAAATAGTCAATCAATCTGATATATAAAAAAAAGAGTTGAAATAATTATGCTTCAACTAACGAATACATTGTACTTTTATTATGTACTCGATTCCGAACAATGCAACCGTTGCAAACATGATAACGATAAAAAAAATGTAAATACAATGATAGAAAGGTCAAATTTCATTCTGTTTTGAAAAAAACTCTGTCATATATAGAATATGATATTTACATATTATTTAAAAAAAAACAATGGTTTTATTGTTTCTGAATACTGTCTATAAAATGGTAAATCAAAATAGTAATATTTTAAAATTGATCGTGATGCCAATGAAAGTTAATTTCCCGAAGGGTGAAACGTTAGAGAGGAACAATTCTGAGATCAGCCTTACTCTTTATATGACTGTTTATAATAGTGACTGATTGCGATAGATAAATACATCGCTCCCTTTTGGACAAATAAATGCATAGCTCGCATCTTTGTATAATGTATGCTTCGTCATCCAGGGAATTGATAACTAACATATCGGCATCATCTATTTGTTCATTTCTGTTTTCCGCATCATTGTGTTAACTTTTAGGATTATAATTGTTTTCGAATCGTTTATAGACGATGTCGGTCTGGCGTGCAAAATTAGAAGCCTGGTATCTTTGGTGACTTTTTATTTATGATCATGACAATGAAGATTTTAGTTTTAAGTTTTTAAGGCAGTTTTTACGCCACGAACTCAGTCTAAATAAACACTTATTGTCAAGTGGTCGCCCCATCTTCATATGATGTGACCGTCTTTTCCGTGTTTCAACACATTTCTTATCGAAATATTAAGCTGTCAGTTTTCTTTATTTCAGCTTTTGATTGATTTGTGTCATTTAAATTTGGTGGTTGTACCTTTAAACAGGCCTTACTTCAATTTTTGATTGGGTGTTTATTCTTATTAATTGTTTATTACTTTTAAAAAAAACGATATTCTAATTGTTCTTTCCTCGATTTTATGAGCTCACTATCGATATACACCTAAAACATGACGAATCATGAATAAATAACATCATATTCATCATACCTTTTCTATATTGAGAAAAAGATTGAAGATCAATGGCAAATATACATAATTATGTAGATACATGATAATAGTGCACAAACTTTCTTTTCATCATGATAATAGTGCACAAACATCTTTTCGTCATGGGATGTCTTTCTTTCCTCGTGTTGAGTTATTGCAACCTTAGTGCACATAAAATTAGAATTCGTTATAACCCGTCTTTAGAACTGTCAAATTAATATGTCGTATAACTGTTCTTAAATGTTCTGTGTGTGGCACATCATTTTAGAACTTGGTTTCAATGCTCGTAAGTGATTTGGCCTTCCAAATAGTTTAATGCGAGCGCAGTTGGTGAGTTTAATTGGTAGTACAAAAGATATAAGATCTTTTCAGAGAACATATCTAGGTTAGAAATGTCAGAATCTTTTCAATGGTAGAACTGTCTATGGCTACAACTGTCCAAATCTGTTTTGGGTAAATCTGTCAAAATTTGACATCGGGTAAAACTGTCCAAAACAGCTCTATGGTAGAACTTTCCAGACTATCTGTTTTAGGGTGAAACTGTCAGATATGTTCTAGAATAGCACTTTCATAATCTGTTCTAGTGAAGAATTGTCAAAATCTGCTATAGAGTGGAACTGTCAGAACCTGTTGTAGGGTCAAACAGCTTCTATCAGAAACTGTGTTAAAGGTATCCGGCGAAATATTCTACTGTTATATTTAAGAGCGGTCAAAACTGATCCCAACAGTATTTTTATTTCATTCATATAGAATGCACTTGATAATTTAGTAACATTTAATTTATTTTTACATCTCCTTGAAAATATTTCAAGCAACTAATGAAAAAAAAAAAACCAATTGATAGAATATAAAAAGTGTATGTACCTGGTGTACTGGGTGAAGGAATAGCCAATTTTTAATGTCACTAGACAGAAAGGATATGCCAAATATGGTTAGATATTGTGCAGGAATATATGTAAGCTACAGACACCTCAGCAAATGTGTTGTCCCGTTTTAACATACGAGAAGTGTGGCATTCTCCACAACAGAACTTTTAGCATAGGGCATTCGTTTGGAATAAAGAAAGCAAGCTAAAGGTATTATAATGGTAGTATCAGCTACTATCATAGATTTAATGAGGAGTTTCAAGGCTATAGTCATGCCTAGTTTTTAGGTTAAGTGTATTCTAGTTATTAGATATGATGGGTTTCTTTCCGTATTCGACGAACCTATTTTTTTTATACACAAGACATACAGCTTCTTTCAGCTCAATGAACAGCATAGAATGTAAATTATTACAATATTCATAGCACCTGTTACATTTACTATATCTATATATAAATTATACGTGTATCATATACAATATAATTGGATAATTAGATAAATTACAACTTACCTTGATAGCTTGGGTTCTACATTTACTAAGCAAACAAATAAAACAATTATAACAATTATATCCATCCTTTTGAATCGGTAATTGTAGTTAATTGTGAGGAGACGTACTTATCACTACAATAGTATTGATCGTTTGTATACGCAATTGTACTGTGTATAGTTCTCACACTCAATTTTAGTATCGACCGTCAGTAACGAAATGATAGCATTAAGTTAAGTGAAAAGTTGATGCTATATCACTCGAGCTGTTACATATAAACAAACTATGCATTAAAGAAGTTTCGTCTCTGGCTGAAAATCAAAGTACATACAGGCTAACGTCAGATGTGCTCTGCTTACATATGATTCGTGTAATAATATAATTGATGCTAACTTATGTCATTGCAAAACTTTAATAAAGGATAAAAGGTTTGTATTTATGTGAATCATAGATGTATAAACCCAGGATTATACATCTATGAGTGAATTGTCTGGACAGAATCTTGTATTGCAAAACATTTGCTTCTTTGATATGCTCTTCTTTCCAATAAGAACTACATGGATGCATTTAAAATATATCATTATATTTAAGTTGTATTGTTACAGTGTTTACAATGCAAATTGTTAATGGTTGCAATATATTTCATAATTTTAACTATAAAAGGAATTATATTCCACTTTTAAAATTATAAACAGATAAGGGAAACACACATTTGTACATATCTAAAACCAAATTGTATCGTGATATCGATTAAACAATTTCTTATTAGTAAAATGAACTTCAGAGATATTCTATTTATACATTCCGTGCAGCTAAACGGGTCCCATTGTCAACATTGTCAAGAGTAGTGCACTTTGTCATGCATAATGCAAACTAGTATATAAAAATACAATACACATGTTTGATTGCTACTACTTCATATGCATTCTTATCTATCAACAATCCAAATTGCCTGTTTTTTTTTTAACGTAACGAATTCTTTATTGCACATTTGTTGTAACAATTTACTAAGTACAACATTCAACTTAATATCCCTTGGGTTACAAATGTAATTTACCATACCGTTAAGGGAAGACCCATTTGGTATTTTGTAACCTTATTCATTGGGTTAGTCACTTAGTGTAGAAATAATACAATTTTCATGAATTAAGTACAATTTTTATAATTTAATTACATAATTGTATTTAATAAAGGAATATGTATACACATAGTCAGAGGTTCGTTTTGAATTATTTGATTTTCCAGAATCAACTCCGTATTCGACTTGTTCTGTGTTCTAGTTAATTGTAGACACAATGCATATGAGAAAACATGTGCGGGTAAGGATAGTTTAATTTCCAATATTTTATCCAGGTCAATCTGGAAACTGATTTATTGTTAAATTTGTTCCAGTCCTGAATATGTATGTAATATTTTCCAGTAGACAATAAGAAAACGCTCATTTTACAAATAGATGAAATACAGATCTTTTACAAATCGCACCATCTGATTTCACCGCCTAAAGCATAAAGAATACCCCATCCTGTCATAAAAGTCAAATAAGAAGAGTTTCATAACAAAAGTATGGCCAGCGTAATTTTATACGTTATATATGCTTTGTAAAACTCTCTCATTTTTTACGAAACTGTTTTGAAATTGACGGGGTTCTTTTACAAAATATTGTTACAGGTTTGGTAAACGTTTTATATTTTCTTTAAACTGACATTTGGCATTTCTATGGGAATCTTATGTTCTGTTTCTTTATTAATATAAGGAGATGTGGTATGATTGCCAATGAGACAACTATTCATCAGAGTTCAAATGATGACAGATATGAACCAACGACAAACACTGAACTACAGGATCCTGACTTAGTAAGGGTTAATATAAATAAGAAGATGTGGTATGAGTGCCAATGAGACAACTATCCATCCAAGTCACAATGTGTAAAAAGTAATCAATTATAGGTCAAAGTACGGCCTTCAACACGGAGCCTGCAAGTTGGCTCACACCGAACAGCAAGCTATAAAGGGCCCCAAAAAGATTAGTGTAAAAAAATTCAAACAGGAAAACCAACGGTCTAATCTTTATAAAAAAAACGAGAAACGAGAAACACTTATGAACCACACCAACAAACGAAAACCATTGAACAACATGCTCCTGACTTAGGACAGGTGCATAAAAATGTTTGTGTGCGCTCAAACCTCCCCTAACCTAGGACAATAGTGTTACAGCACAACATAAGAACAAACTGTAAAAATCAGTAGCAATTGGCTGAACTCAAAAGATCGGTACGAGGCACAATACCCCTAACATAAAAACAATAGACACAAAGCACCAAAATAAGAGTACTCACAGTTACTTAAGGCTAGTTCGAAGCCAATTACAACTAATACTAGTAAATGAATCATGTTCTCCCAGACTGAAGTTGCTTTTTATTGTTTGTTTGAGGTGACTACCCCCCAATAAGGACCTTTGGTTGTTTGTTCAGGCACTTTTAGTTATTGTGATCCACAATGTTCTATATTTTTGGCTTTTAATTTTTTTTTTTTATCTTGATCGTATTGGATGAATTTTATTTCAGTAATAAGTCTCGCGCGCACGAAAATGATATCATGTGAATTTTTTTTTTTTTTTTTTTTTTTTTTCTGCAAAACTTTGGTTTTCTCTAATGATGGGTTGATATTGATAATGTTTGATTGGTGTTTGCTAAATATCCAGTGACAACTCGTTCATGCATATTGAAGATCAGATCGGTATGATTTGTAAATTGGGTCGACAGGTTATAAGAACGAACGATGATGGTTGCCATTTGAAACGAGTAGAATGTTAAATAGGAACACACTCCTTACTCAAGATATCGGATAAATAACATGAATGACTCTAATTTGAATGCACCAGATGAACATTTCGGTAATAAATATAACCCAAAAGTATTGCCCAAAATTTGACCTGACGTGGCTGTGTATTGATACATACATGACATACCACATAGCCAAACGTACGCCCCTCTTTAGCATGGATTGCGCTGCCGGATAGGTGAAGTACAGGTGACAACAGTTATCCCAGATGCTTGTTAAACCCAAAAACATATTGGCAGTATTTGGCCACAGCCTTTGATATTATTTAATTTATACATATTGTATATAAGTAATCTCAATATAAATGTATGTATGTGCCGCAGATCGCTGGCTATTTAACTGTCACTTGTATATCTGAAAATCTGAGGTTACCGGCATATCGCTGATTATGGCAACCTTACTATCAAATATATATATAAATGACTACCACAGTTTGTGGTAACTGAAAATAAGATTAAAACAATTTAGATCACCGTGGGAACACAGGTGATGGATCAAAACCCTTACATTGTTCATCTGTAGTGAACGATACTATTTATAAAACGAAATGTTTTTTGATGCAGCGAATTATGCAAATCCGAGTTCATTTGCAGTGTATATAAAGTGCGAATCAAGTTAGTTCATTTTCACTGTTGTATGCGAGTATGTCTATTGTAGAATAAAGGATGATGGGAAAAAATGCGTTTGTTTACCTTTTGAAAATACAAAACAATTGATTTGAATGTCTGTTTTAATACAATTTCATTAGAATATAAATTTTTAATGTATAATAACAGAATTAAAGTCCAAAAAAGTGTAATTAAAGCAGCAGAATCCATAATATGAATTTTTGTATGCGATTCATTTTAACTATAGATGCGATGAATTATCACTGTAAGTGCAATCATTTCTGATGTAGAATTTTTGAAGGTGCGATGAATTTTCATTGTTGTTTTATATGTTAATTCGATATGCAACAACTGAAAATAGTGTTTAAATGACTTTAATATTGATGATATTTACAATTTGAAATGCAAGCTAGTCGTAGATGCCTACTTAAATATACACACCGTCGGGTATAACCACGTTCATTTCATGCATATTCAAATATTGTTGGTGAGTTTGCTATTAGCTTGTCATGGATCCGAAAATTTTCCTTTAAAAGTTTTAGAATTCGCTTAAAAAAAGCTTTGAAAATTTGTCAGGCCGTGTCATACATATTTCTACCATATTGATAAGCTTTTGCACAACGAACAATACAAGAATGTACAACGAATGGTACTAAAGAAAATAAACAAACTACAAAGAGAATGAATCGTACAGTGCCAAAATTCTGAGTCAGTTTTTCAAGTAAATTTCTTCAAAAATAATTAAAACAACGGGTTTCTCATTCGCATTATGTATTTTTAACAACAACAACTCACAAAATACACGGTCGCATTAGTGTAAGAGCCAACCAACTATGCTCTATTTGTAGTTTTATCAAGTTTGAGTTACACAGAGTGTTTGTTTCGCGATGTTTACAAGTAATTCACAAACCTGTCTATTTAAAATAGTCACATGGTGTTCATGTAATATAAATAATATATAATGCTGCCAGGAGCAGTAAACTTTGTTTTAGTAAACATTGAATACTTATCTGAACATTGCGTCAATTAGTCTTTAGTGAAAATACAAGAACGGTCTATCTATCTACATCGCGAAGAGTAGCGATTAACATCCGGAATCAACTGTAAGGCGGTTATACCCCGTGGTATAGATATAAGAAGATGTGGTATGAGTGGCAATAAGTGGCAATGAGACAACTCCCCAACCAAATAACAATTTGTAAAAGTAAAACATTAGAACCATTTAAACATGTAACAATAAACTGTTTGCAATATTTCCTTGTATTCTTACAATTGGGTATTTGCTTATTTGTAACACGGACTTAAAAGAAATTAAAACATAAATTAAAGTGACTCGACTGTTGCTTGAACTTTTTATACTGTGTTAGACGTATACACAATGTCATGATACATATCAATTATCCAGTCATCCAAGCGACAATTTTCGGTGACGTGGATTGGCCTAACTGTCCAAGATATGATATATGTATTCAATGATGGCGTGTCATTGGAAAAGATAAATTTTATCCTACATATAGATCTGGATCTGGACAAATTATTAAAGAAAATAGAATTGACTATATTAGCAATAAATGCCATTTTTAAGGAATTTATTGATATATTACCTCAGATCTTCACTCACTAAATAGATATAAGAAGATGTGGTATGAGTGTATGTATATATAATCAATCCTTCTGACTTCATAAATTTTGTTAGAGATTCAGCTGAATTAAGACTTTATATAATGAAAATTAATTAATTTCCTTCTGTGAAAATGCATCGCATGTACAATAGAAATGAATCGCCCTACAGTTAAAATGAAAGTCCAGTATCATTATTCGACAGTTAACATGAATCGCATAACGAAAACAGCGTAGTGGAATTTGATTCAATATCAACAAGCAGAATAACAAAACCTGTTTTAAGTTATACAACATTGATAATTATGTTAAAGGTACATTTTTCTGCAAATGAAACTTAACTGCTACTTTTAAATCTATTGCACGCTCTGTTCGTGAACTATTCTTAATATTTATCTATTTGTGTATCAATTTTGTACATGGATGGCTGTAGACGCGATGAAAATCCGTCCGCATCTCATACCTATATCATGAATTTATAAAATATATTATTTCTTATTTTATTAAAAATCATGAATTTGTCGTCTGTTTATTTATCATTCTACATCAGAAATTCATCACGGATACAGTGAAAATGACATTTCAGGATTCGCACATTACATACACTGATTTGTAAATCATTCTTTGAGGACAGTTCATTTATTTTTTTACATCAATCAGAATATTTCATCTGTTCAATTCGCAAACTACTTGAAGGCGTCCAGAAATTTCAACTCAAACATAACCTGAAAAGATAACATAAACCAAAGCAGTTTCTAATTCTAATTATATTTAAAAGACAGAAAAAATGCTGATTTTTTCATTGCATTCTCAGTATCAGTAACAAATTTGTTTACTAATATTCTCAAACTATAAAGTGGCGTCAATAACTGAAAAGTTAAAAATCATTTTTATGTAACTTAAACTATACAAGCTAGATAAGTAATCATACATATATTTTTATATCGATCTTCTGTAGTTGAAATTATATACTTACCAATTGCCTTTGCATGAGCAACAAAACCACCTTAGGTCGATATAAGAAAATTCCAAGAGAACAAAGAGAGTGTAAAGTTTGCAAAGTTTTAGATGCTGAGGAACACTTTTCCTTCATTGCCAAATAAGCAGTAATATTAAAAATCCAATTATAAATACAATTAAAACCCATTATCATAATTTTAACCAGCTTTCTCAAAATATAAACTATTTTAGATCCCAATAAAGATATTTAGTCTAGTGTTGTGGCTATATAATACAAGCAATCCATGGAGTTGCGAAAATAATTTCCACATTGGTCAATTATCTATAGTCTTATATATACAAATGTATATCATTGATATTAACTCGACTGATTTAGATCTTTTTTTCGTGTATTAAATGTTTCTTGTGTACATGTCTATTATGTTTTCACCCGTCAGGGTTTTACTTTTTGCAATTATGTTATGTATTGAAAATATATATATTAAGGAACTAAATGTTCATCATCCATTTGTGTTTAAACTCACTAATAACCAAACAAAACATATATGGTACAGCGCACCGTGGTAACTGAATTTACGTACATGACTTAAATTCTATTAATCGCTTTTCTGAAAAGAAGACATTTCTTTAGGTTATAATTTGCAATTGTTACGTTTTACAAAATTTCTCAATTGTTCTTTAATTTAATTGACTTAACATAGTCAATTTTCTGCGACACTGTATGTAGTGCACTCAACCTAAAACGTGGGTTTGGAAATTTTACTGCACTGTCTAATCTCTCATTTTTGTTTTTGTTTCTTTGCGGACCTTGTTTAGATACGTTATTGGTCTTCCCAATTTTACTTTGAGATTAAATTCTGGTGTTATTTGGATGATACGAGTTGACATTTAAGTAGTGTCATTAAATACTGCTTTGTGTATATTAGATATACCCCATAATACTATGGTTAATGCAAAATGATTCCTTACAATAATTAAATAGTAGTCCTTCGGTTATTTGACCTTATAGATATGATAAATGAATGACATTCAATTACATTTAAGTGATTACATAGTCAGGTGTGATTATATATCATCCTCTGGATATGAGTTTGTGATTTGCAGAAATCAAATCCCTGATCGCTATTGAGGCAATAACAATCAAGCAGACTGGTAGCATATTGATGCTTTGTTTGATTTAGGATATGACTGTCATCGTAAAGTAGTATTTACATTGTATGATCAGTCAGGGGCATTACTTAAACAAGTTTTTTATTCAGTTACTTGTATAGGTATTTTTTGTTTTTAAAAATTATTCAATTCCCAATATCTAATATTAAATTTCAAAAGAAGTATGGACTAAATGTAGTTTTATGAAATTTTACATCATTTTATTACATAAAACTAAGAATTTATTAAAAGAGTATAGTGATACAAAATAAAAATAATGACAAAAATATTACTTGTTTTAAGTTATTCTATACATCTTTGAAAGAATAAGTAATTACAATTGTTTAAGGAACATATGTAATTGTTTTGGGTTACAAATTAAAAATAACTTCAAGTCTTAATTAAATCACAAGTTTCTATCTATTTATAACTGTCTACGTCAAGATTTCCAAGGAAAATGATATGTTAATAGTCCCAAAAGACCAATCGTTGACCCAGAAGCGTCGATATGAAAGATAAGTGCGTCAGAAAGGCAATTAGTCTTTCAGGAGGATTAGTTTTTATATTTCATGGGAAAAATAACCAGATGACTGTGAAAATTTGTTAAAGCTTGTAAAATCTGTATGAATGGACACCTATAAAAAGAACATTTACAAAAGTTACTTATATAAGTAATATTTAATTTTAAAAGTTACTTGTTTAAGTAATGCCCCTGACTGATGATGTTTTATTTTGTGAAGGAATACATATTGAATATAAAAGAGAGAGAGAAATAAAAAACCAATGGTTGTTATGATGAAATGGTTCAGTACAAGGTCGTGCAGCAAGTATCGGAATGTCTTTTAGACATAATTGTGCTATGTATCAATTAACCTGGCTAATGACAGCTAATCACCGTACTAACAATAAATTATAACATCTGACAGAAGGATGTCCATCAAGCTAGTAGGATTTGAGATAATCAAACAACGGTTGAATCTGTTTATAAGCTGTTTATAGAGTACTATTTTGCTTGGTTAAAACTGTGATAGGGAAAGGGAACATTAAAAGTAAAACGGAAAAAGATAAAATTCAACAGGACAAAATAAATCTCTTAGGATAAAAAAAAAACGGTCATGTTTTATGGGAAAAAGTTTCAACTCTGTGGAATATTAATTTAATCCCGTAGGAGATAAATAATCCTATAGGATAAAACATATCCTGGGAGATTTAAATATTGCGTAGGGTAGGAATAATATCCTACTGGATTATGCCTTTGTCCTGTGGGATTTTAAAAAAAATCCTATGGGAGGAAATAATATCCTACAGGATATTGTTTTCACTCGAATGGCCCCAGGCGAGCCAAATCAAAACAATTTGCTTTATTATTTTTCCTATCCCCAGGGGTATATTATCGCCAACTTTGATTATTTTACCTTTAAAAAAATGTGGTACAAATTTGCACTCATGAGAAGTGCAAATTAATCCGAGAAACTGTTATACATGTAAATATCGGCGCTTTACGATTGCGCGAAATTTACCAGTTGAAAAGTCACTACGTTTGCGCGGATTAATAGAAAAAATATCTATAAAAAAGAAATCCTCTGTATTTTTATAAACACATCATGATTTCCGAAATTAAACAAATTTATTTTTAATTTAAAAAAAAAAAAAAACTGAAATTAATTTGAACTGTTTTATTGGCCATCTCTGTATTTTTATAAACACATCATGATTTCCGAAATTAAACAAATTTATTTTTAATTTAAAAAAAAAAAAAAAAAAAACTGAAATTAATTTGAACTGTTTTATTGGCCATCTTACATATACCTGTTAATGATGGAGCTGTACTCACCAATTGCCCACCCATATACAAGTTGAAAGTCCACTAAAAGGAGAAGATACGGAAGATTTTATACGAAAATTCAGGCTTAATGAATTTCGTATCACATACAGGGTTGAAGACCGTACTTTGACCTATAATGGTTTACATTTATAAATTTTGACTTGGATGGAGAGTTGTCTCATTAGCACTCATACCACATCTTCTTATATCTATTGAGCTAGGTAATGCTCAAATATTTGGGCACGGAGCTATGCCTTACAGGAGAGGCCGACCAAGACATATCGTCGCACGATTTATATTTTACAAGGACCTTGCCAGAGTACTGTCAAAAACATACCAGCTAAAAGGCAAACCATATGGAGTGAACCAACAATACCCTGATGCCATCGAACAAGCCAGGAAAAGTCTGTACCCTATAATGACTTCGAAACTGAAGCGAACTGAGAGTAGTCACGTTAGACTAGTGCGGAACATTCTATACATTGTTTGACAGATGTAGAGGATTTCCATTCAGTATCGGCAGCAAATAGTCCGCCTAACTTTGGTACACCAGAACAACGACAGATGAATAAGAGACCAAATGAACTTTTATGTAATATGTTATCATTAAACTGTTGTGGTTTGAAGAATTGTATGCGATATCCAGAATTTATTGAACTTGTTCATAAATATTATTTTATTTGTTATCTGAATCAAAAACAGATGACTTTGATATAATAGGTATACCGGGTTATAAATTTGTTCTGCAAAATAGTAAAACTAAGTCAAAAGTAAAATCGGGTGGCATAGCTTTTGGTTATAAGCTACATTTGAAAAACACGTATATCCTATTGAAACAGAAAGTAAATTGGTACTTTGGTTAAAAGTATATGCAGAAATGTTTGGTATTGTCGGAGGAAGATATTTTAATTGGTAGTATTTATATTCCGCCTGAAAACTCTTTCTATAAAATTCCAGATAAAATAAACGAACTAAAGCAGGAATTTCTGAAATTGTCTGTTAATTACAAATATATTCTTCTCACCTGTGAATTTAAAAGTAGAACCGGTACTGATTTTGATTTTTTCGAGATTTCAGAAAGTCATAATTGTGTTGTTGTAGACTACGCTAGTTGTTCAAGCCAGTATAACATGTTACGTAAGAGATGCAGTAAAGATGTAACAAAATATTTATATTGTAACCTTTTACTTGATATGTATGAAAATAATAATTTATTATTGAATAGTAGAGTAAACTGCGATAAAGAAGGCATGTTAACTTGTAGACAGTCAAGTGTTGTAGATTATTTTATGTGAACATTTTCATTGTTATGCTGCTGTATTAATGACATACTTGTCTCTGATTTTTCGTCCTTTTATTCTAATGTTCTCTCGCCTTTGTCTTTGACTATGTCAATTCAATAAGCATGCAATGTAGACAAAAATCTAGCTAATACTCCTGTCAGTATTGTTATTGAATTTTTTAAGAGTCTTAATTCTACAAATTCTGAGGATGAAAACATACCTGTTTCACAATAGCGGCAATAATTAAATGAAATTATTAACAGTAGTATTACTGACTGACATAGAAATCTTGACATGTATATAAAAAAAAAAAAAAAACCGAAAATGGAAAAGCATGTGGTAATGATTTAATCATAAATGAATATTTAAATTGTACATATGATATATTTATGCCAGCCCTGTTTCTGTTAAAACTTTTTAATATTGTATTTTATTCTAAAATATGCCAGAATCGTGGCTTATTGGAAATATACCTTTTTATAGGAATAAAGGAGATCAGGGAGATCCACAGAATTATAGACCTATCACTATTCTAAGCTGTTTAGGTAAAAGTTTTACTTCAGTGCTTAATCTAGAGTAAGTGCATTTTTAAAGGAGTTTCTATTGCTGAAAGAAAACCGATTTGAATTTAGAAAAAAAATTATTCTACTACTGTTGGCATTTCTGTACTTCATTTATTATTTGAACTGATGAGAAATAAAAATAAAAATAAACTTTACTGTGTTGGCAAAGGTATTAAACACTGTTTGGAATGCAGAACTTTTGTCAAAATTGAATGGTAAAAAGTATAATACTACTACAAGTATGTATAGTATTATAAAATCTAGAATGATTTATAGGTTGCACTTTGTAAATACAGCTGTTTCACAAACCACGCCTCTTTCGGGAGATATACAATATTCAGATATATTTTGTTTTGTTTACGTACTGGTTCCCAGATATGATCTCTATGTTTCATCTCATACAGACATAACTTGGAAATGTTACCAGTATAAATGGATAGCGGCCAAATTGAATTATGAGGAAGACCCACAGTGAAGGGCGGGGTAGTACAGAATTTAAGTAAAAGTTTAAATTCTTAGAAGTTCAGGGCATATAAATGTTGAAAATATGCCGCACAGCCCTATGTTTTGACCTTTGAAAAAAAATAGTGCTTATGAACTTTCCATTCTATGATATAATTTTAGTAAAAGTGGCAACGTGACAGTTTTAGCTGTAAAAGAAGTTTCTATGGGAAATTGCATTGTCTATATTTACAGAAGTGCAACCTATAGTAACGAATTTGCAGACTTTTTCCTCGTGTAATGTTGGTGTTAGACAAGGGGAAAATTTATTCTATACTTTTTTTTTATTCATTTAGACATGATTTAAAAGATTTTCTAAGAAGGAAAAAATACATTGTTTGAAAACTTTATCATATGAATTAGAAACTGAACTTGATTCTTATTTTAAACTATTTGTAATATTGTACGCAGATAATACAGTTTTGTTATCGAAGTCGCTAGTTGACTTACAAAAGTAACTGGATACTTTAGCTGAATACCGTGAATTCTGGAAATTGAAAGTGAATGTACAAAAAAGTAAAATTGTAATTTTCCTATAGGTAGACTTCCTAATAATATTAAGTTTAATTATAACGATATTGTACTAGAAATTGTTAATGAGTTTACATATCTAGGTGTCTTATTCAGAATTAATTGACAAGATAGTAAAACCTATTTTAATCTATGGTTGTGAAGTCTGGGGTTAGGGTAATAATTCGGTTATAGAAAGGATACATATGAAACTCTGCAAACTTTTGCTTAAGGTTTAACAGTCTACACCTGATTTTATGGTTTATGGAGAATTGGTTAGATATCCTTTGAAAATCGATATTGAACTCCTTGTAATTAACTACAGGACAAAATAAATTATTGTCTGGAAAACAAGACAAATTTCCTGTAGATATATATAGTTACTCATTGTATAAATATAAAAATGATGTAGATTGGTTAAAAAATGTTAGATCAATTCTCGATAAATGTGGTTTGTCATTTTTGTGTGGGATACTCAATATTTTGTAAGTGATACATGGGTACATGTATACACTATTTTTAAACAAAATCTTGTGGATCCATTCCTGCTAGAATCCCCAAAAGCACTCAACTATGGTATGTATAAAGAAACCTGTGAATTTGAATATTATTTTAAAATTCAGATGATGGAAACATTATAACATTATGGAGGTTGAGAACAGGAAATCATAGATTTCGTATTGAGACAGGTGGGTGGCGAAATATTGCAAGAGAAAATAGGAGACATCGGAGATGAATTACATTATAATTTTACATGTTCTGTATTTAATGATGATCGTAACAGTTAAAATAGTTATTGAGAAAAAAAAATACAATCAACCAAATTTAGTAAAGTCAATGAACTGATGAATAGCAAAAATCTGTCTGATCTTAACAACTTGTGTAAATCTATCAGACTAATCAACATGCATGTAGGCTCTCCTAGGTAATTCATGTACTTGAAACCATGAACAAAAAAATGTTCAAATGTAGAATTTGTTAAAATGTTACTAACGGGAACAAATGAACATAACAAATATATTGATGAACGCAAATAAGGGAGACAGCAAATTCGTATTGAAATAAAGAAGACTTGAAGAACCCATCACAGTCTTTTTATAGAGAGCTTACCACACTACATTTTTTGAAGTTCCAATATTTTTGGAAAAAATCATAAAGATAATTTTGAAACAACAATAAGAACGTTTTCAACGATTTTAAGAGTTTTGGCTTGTACAAATGCACATTTATACTTTAAATATGTTATCAATAGATTAAAAAAAAAAAAAAAAAAAATAACGCATAATTTTAGTTTCTTTCAAATTTGTTCACAAAAATCTAACGACACCTGGCATTAACCTTTAACTGATATATGACCTTAATACTTGTTTCTGAAAAGGCATGATATATATATTTCTAGCTTTGCCAATGGGTATTATTAACCAAAAGACGAAGGTGTAAACAACTATTATAGGTCCCCATAGGGCCTTCAACAACGACAACATTAACACCGTATAGTAAGCTTTAAAAGGCTAGGCATGACAGACTGTTGAATAATTTAGAATGGAAATATAATAATATTATTTATGATAAAACAATAAATGAAAAACAATTATTGCAGACACTACCAAAGATAGCTTTTTAGGTTCCTACTAGTAGTACTGATCATGATTTGGGACAGGCACACGAGAATGTCGCGGTGTTAAACATGTGTATATGAACGCCCAATCCCCTGACCTGGGACAGTGGTGTGACAGCACAACATTAGAACAAACAGTAGATATCAGTTGAAAAGGGCTTGTTTCATCAGATCGGCACGAAACACAACAAAAAATTCACAAATATTAAAAAAACTTAAGTACGGATCTAATTAATGGATCTTATTGAAAGCTAGTTCATTGCCAATTTCAATAAATAAACCCTGCTTATTCAGACTAAAATATCAATCTGTTCATATCTAATTGATTTAATATACGAAGTCATAAGCAGTCTGAGAAAATATAAGTATCGACAGGATGTAGAAGTATAATGGTTCATAACTGTATTAGTATGGACATTTCGGATTAGTGTATTGTATTATTGTTGAACACTGTATTTTATTGTATTATTCTAACATGAAATATAAGAAAAGAATACTTATCTATATGAAACCCTGTTCTTATAGATATTAACATTATCAGGGTACCTTACGGTTAAAGCTGTAGCAGTAAAGTCATTGTTAACAGCTTCAGTGCAATAAATATATATTCAAGTGTAAAAAAAAAATGCAATTTCCAATTAGGGGGAAAATTAACTTTAAAAGAAAAAGAAAAAATGTTGTAAAAAAATAGCAGGATCAACTGAAATTGGTGTGATGTTTGTTGCCCAATCTTTTTTTTTTAATAGACGTGTTACGAAATGGTATATACTCGATGCTGAGGTTGACAAATTAGACTTTACATGTGGGTATCGTACCAACACACAAAAGTGATTTAAAGATTTTAATTACCTGTGTATCAAACGAATATTGTATATAAACTGCATATAGTACTGAAATCAACGTATATTTGTTCCTTACAGATGTCCGTTTGGAAACTTTATTATAGACAATTTCATTATAAATATTATTTAAGGGACGAGTATTCAATAAAATTTTGGAATAAATATTAGAAATTCCATAATATATCTTCCATTTGGAACACTATCAGGGGACAAGGGAATTGCAAAAAAGAAATGGATCCAAATGAAATGAGAGAAGGGAATCCGCGAGAGAGAAAAATGGGGATGAGAGAAACAAATCCGTAGTCCTCCCTTATAAATTAAAGCTACATATACATGGTATTTTCAATGTCTGTGTTTTCAAAAATAACAACGACGGACCTTTTGACATACAAGGTGGGAATTTACTGAAAGTCAGAACTTATGAACGGGTTGCAAACAAAATAAAAAAAAAAAAAAACGTAATTATATAATATGATGACAGTACGGCTGAAGGCTAGGAGGTGGACGGGTTGATGTGCATGCGAGTGGTTAATAAGGGTATCAAATTTGAGTAATAAACTCCTCTCACAGTTTTTAATTTAAGAAATATCATGCAACAATGCATATTTATAGAACATGTACACCTCCTTTTATAGCAGAAAAACAAAAGATATGGTGTATCCATCCATGACACAAAATGAGTACATGCACAGCAAAAACACACAAAAAGCAAAGGAACAGTGCTTATATTGCTGTTCTTCATCTCAAAGTCACAGTGAGGCCTTCAACACGGAGCCAAAAAAGAAAACTCTAACCTCACTGCAAGGTTAAGACGGTCCCTAGCACTGGCTTGGGCGGAATTCTTTGCAAACATAATTTGGTTAGACTTTGTAAGATGTAACACCACCAGATCGGGCCAGGTCGAAAAAGAACATACTGGAAAGTAGTACATATCAAAACAAAATAGTCCATACGCATAGGTGTAAATATAAAACTATGTGGAATATATTTTAGTAATAAAGGTATCAGATGAAAGGTGAAGGACTGGTGATCCTTGTAGATCACGTATTGACTGATAATTTTGAATAATACAAAAATGTATGAATGAATTCTAAAATTGTGGGCATATATTGCCTGTTTTTCAGATATGACCATAACTTTAAAACTACAGAAGAGCACACATATCAAGCACGGGGAAACTTTCTACGGTTTCCACATAGCACGAGAGACAAACTCCGTTAATATAGATTCATTTTGGATATATTTTGCATATTTTCCGCAGGTTGAAACTTCGTGAGCCCTCATTAGACCTTGTACACGCTCTTAAGTATATTAATATGTTTAATACATACTCAGGAATGTGTGTTTCTTTCCACTACATATGTTATGGTAGACAAAAAAGTATGGTTGATTTGATCTCTTTTGCTACCATACATATTTTTCATCCAACCGGAACTGTTTGAAGGACTTACTATACATATATGTTTATTCAGTTTCAACTTGAAACATGTAGCAATGTAGTTTCAGAGAAAATCTTAGAATGTCTGCTCCAGTTTTTAAAAAGACCGTCGTGTCTTATTTGTCTCTAGTTTCAGGGTGGAGTTGTCCATTGCTGTTTTTTTTTTTTTTTTTGTCCCCGGTTTTGTTTTTGTCTCTTACTTTTCTTTCTTCATGACTGACTCTTCGTTTTTCGATCTTTTCCGGAGGGTTGAAAAAGTGCAAGAAACTATACCCTTTCATTTTAATTTTGTGTCTGCCTATAACTTCTAGAAAAGGTTGATGGCAAATCGTAATTTTTTTATGTAAAATGTGTCGGGTGTACACGGAACACGCTATTAAGCGTTTTACAAACTTTCAAAGTCATTGGAAGCCAATAGAGTCAATCGAGAGAAAAAAATACCCAGGTTGGAAAGCTTTTTGCGGGTTTAGTACAGTGACATATTGAACTTTTCCAAGAACTGTAACAAAATAATCAAACTGGCTTACTATGTATTTCATCAATCTAGAAGTGCATACCTTCATTACCATCAATCTCCATTCCCCATCCCGTTCACCCTCACAAACGTACACCTTTATAATCACAAAAGAGGGACGAAAGATATCAGAGGGACAGTCAAACTCATAGATCGAAAACAAACTGACAACGCCATGGCCAAAAATAAAAGACAAACAGACAAATAATAGTACAGATGACACAAGATAGAAAACTAAAGACTAAGCAACACGAACCCTACCAAAAACTGGGGTGATCTCAGGTGCTCCGGAAGGGTAAGCAGATCCTGCTCCACATGTGGCACCCGCCGTGTTGCTTATGTTATTACAAATCCTGTAAATAGTCTAATTCGGTAAGTCACATTCGTGAAAAGGAAAGGGTATTGTAGTTACGACATAAGGAACATATCCGATATCATCTGTGAAACGGTTATTCCATAACGGTCAACCAACTCGTGATGGCGTCCGTAAAATTTACGAAGGGATGATTTCAACTTCACCATTTGGAACTCTTGGTTTAATAGCTTCCTTGTGAGCAGCAATCCTCTATCAAGGAAATCATAATAGGAAACACAAGCCCGGAATATCGTATCAATTGGGAGATATATACTCCATATGCAGGCGCTGCTGGAATGTTGCTACATAGAAATGGAAAGTTCACAATTGGGAAGCTGAAATCATTTCTTTTGTCGTAAAGTTTTGTTTTCAACCGACCCTCATTGTCAATTTCTAGATGTAAGTCAAGATATGAGACAGACTTAACTGTATCTGTAGTATCCTTTATCTCTAGTTCGATGGGATAGATTCGTTCAACATAGTCACCAAATTTTGAATAATTTAGTGAGAGAACATCATCTATATAGCGGAACGTAGAGTTAAAGGATATTGCTAACTTCTTATCTTTCTTCTTAAGAAGTTCCTGTATGAAGTCAGCCTCATAATAATAAAGAAACAAGTCGGCAAGAAGAGGGGCACAATTGGTTCCCATTGGAATTCCGACAGTCTGTTGAAAAACACGTCCTCCAAACGTAACAAATATGTTGTCAATCATGAAATCAAGCATCTTGATAATGTCAGTTTCAGAGAATTTTTGTTTGAATCAGAGTGATTCTTTACAAAGTAGGATTTATCCTCCCAAGACAAGATACTTGTATCTACCTTTCGCCATTCTTTTAATGAAACAAAGTAATACCAACTCTTTCAATTTGTCTTTTAGTTTGGAATGGGAATACTTGTGTAAAGTGTAGAAAAGTCAAATGTTTTAATACTATTGCAGGATGAGAGAGTCTTAGATTGTATGTATTCTAAAAGATCTTTGGAATTTTTTAGTATCCACATCTGATTCACGCCACCTCTAGAATAGGCAGTTTCACAATAACTTTGGAGCCCGGCTTTAATTGCTGATAAAATAGATGTTAATAATTTAGAAAGAGGTTTCGTGGAGCACTTGGAAGACCCAGCAATATACCGTTGTTTGTAAGGACACTTATGTAGTTTAGGTATCCAATACAGTGATGGAAGATCCAGTTCTTCATCTTTGGTTGAAATTCCAAAGGAACATAGAACAGACCTATGATTATCCAGGATTTCCTCTTTGGTAAGTGTCGTGAGGGTATATGTTGAGTTTCCAAGTGAATTGTCAATACCTAAATCATTTATCAAGCAGTTTATGTAATGATATTTACACACAAAAACGATGTTGTTTGGGGCTTTATCTGTGATATCAGAAAATGATTAACATATTTGATGTTACACTAAGGCGTTCCAAATAAAAATAAAATGAACCAAGACGTGGGTAGGATAGCTGGTCAACATTACGCATGTGATTAAAATTTTACCAGTTTGTATCGAAAATCAATGTTTTGACACAGTCCCCGCATTTAAAGTATAATTTGTCAACATCAGCTTCGAGTATATACCTTTTCGTAGCATGTGTAATAGAACTGCTGTTTGTCTTTTTGTCTTTTTTGTTTGGTTGGGCTATGGTGTTGACTATCATCTATCGTCCTAAAAATGCACGAAATATTTGCCACTGGACGTTAAGCAACCAACAATCAATCAATCCACTTTTGGTGTTCGTAACTTCTATCTTTATTCTAGTTTAATATACATTAAATTGCTATGCAATGGTAAATATATGAACCCGTCTATAGAATTACTTATAATGTAGTTGCGACTTGAACGTTAAAGTCACTTATTGTCATATATTTGATCCCGACCTTTTCCCAAGTGACAGTCCTGTAAGGTTTTACTGTTTAACATGACAGCACTTACACGAATAGATCCAACATTACTTCCGAATGCATAAGTTTTCTAATGATTCGAATGCAAAAATATAGATGCCCTTAATTATTAACGCTTTATGCATTCTGTTAGTTACCGTCATAAACCATTTGTAAATTGGATTTTTATCATCCAGAAACAATTACACATATATTCCTATGGGTCTTTAATGTTCTCATAACCGCGTTGGTTTATCTGTTTCTTTGAAATGGAGATCTCTCATAAGGACTACTGATATAAAGTAGCTATGATTTTTAAAGCTTCACATAGAGTTTAAGAGATGGTGTGAAAATCATTATTTTTATAAACTATTTAAAAGTTTCAAAAGTGTTTATTTTGGACATGTGGTGATTAAAACAAGGGGGAAAGTGACTGAAATTTTTTTTCCGAGTCTTATACTTTTATGGTTTATCATAATGAAGTTTAAATATTTATATTATTTCTGACCTTTGGGTGTCCAAGCACTTTTAGTTTTTGTGCTCTCTAACGTTTTTATATTTTTGGCTTTCAAAACCTGTAATATCGTGCATAATAAGGATTCATTGCACTGCCGAATAGGTGAAGACTAGGTGACAGCAGTTTAACTTTTTTCTGCAATGAAGACATTTCGTAAGCTTTGAACATTTTCAATTGTTCTTACTTCTTTATAAAATTCTCAGTTGTCCTTCAATGTATATCGACTATCATGGTCACTGTGATATCAGAGTATTCCACTTGAAAAAAGTGGGTTTTACCTGTGTACGTTATTTTATTAAACGCCATTTTGTCCAAGGTTATAGTTGTCTTTTTGACATTGTGTCATAGATCAAATTTATTCGTTCAGTGTATGTTTACTTGTTTTTGTTAATATGTCTTTTTGATTGAGTTAAGCCATTTCAATTGATATTTTATAGTGTGTCTTTCTATGTTGTAATGTTACACTACTATTTCAGGTTAGGGTGACGGGTTGCGTTTGTTTGCACCTGTCCTAAGTCATGAACCTGTTTCAGTGGTTGTGGTTTGTTGATTTGGTTCTTAAGTGTTTCTCGTTTCTCGTTTTTTATATAGATTAGACCGTTGGTTTTCCTGTTTGAATTGTTTTACACTAGTCATTTTGGGGCCCTTTATAGCTTGCTGTTCGGTGTGAGCCAAGGCTTCGTGTTGAAGGCCGTACTTTGACCTATAATTGTTTACTTTTACACATTGTGACTTGGATGTAGAGTTGTCTCATTGGCACTCATACCACATCTTCTTATTTCTATTTGAAATTTAACTGCATTGTCTGATCTCTCAGATATTTGTATGTTTGCTGACTTTATTTATATACGTCATGGTACTTCCCAATTTTACTTTGAGATTAAATTCTTGTGTTATTTGGATGATAATGAATTGACATTTAAACAGTGTTATTAAATACTATTTTGTATACATAGATATACCCTATGATACTATGGTTAATGCAAAATGACACTTTCAAAAATTTAATAGGGACCCATTCGGTTATTTGACCTTATTTACGTAAAATGTACATGATGAATGAAGGATATTCAATTACATTTAATTGATAGCATGTTCAAGAATGCATATATATCATCCTTAGGATATGGGTTTGTGATTGGCAGAAATCTAATCCTGGAAAATAACAATCAGTTAGACTGGTAACATATTGATGCTTTCTTTGATTTAGTATAGGGCTGTCATCGTAAAGTAGTATCATATTAGATTTGCATGGTTATTATATGGGATTCGTATAGTTGATTTTGTGAAGGAATATATATTAGATATTAAAGAGAAAAACAACGGTTGCTATACTACATGATGAATAATGGTACAGTACAAGGTCATGCAGCAAGTATCGAAATGGCTTTTAGACAAAATTGTGTTATATATTAATTAACCTGCCTAATAACATCTAATCACCGTACTAACAATAAACTATAACATTTGACAGAAGGTTGTCAGTTTGAGATAACCAAACAACGGTTGTATCTATTTTAACCTGTAACTTTTATTGGTAAATAAACTCATCATAGATACCAGGATTGAAATGTTGTACACCAGATGCGCGTTTCGTGTACAAAAGACTCATCAGTGACGCTCTCATTAAAAAGTTAAAAAGGCCAAATAAAATACTCCGGGAATAGTTCCTTTTCGTGAACAACGGTAATGAAGACAAAATTTTGATCTTTACAACTACGCTCACCAAACTTGTAGCAGTAAACATTCTCTAAGGAGATGTCAACCTCTGCACATCACTTACTTACTTTTTCAACACTCTATACACTACACGCAATGGTCGATGGAGTAGTGATGTATTCACTCGTCCTTGGTCTGCATGTACTTCCCAATAAAAGTAAACAGACTTTCGACAGCTTTTTAACTTGCTAAAGACTGCTGGTCAATAACATCAATTTTCACCGCTGATATTCTTCGACAGCTTTTTAACTTGCTGAAGACTGCTGGTCAATAATATCAATTATCACCTCAGATATTCTTCGGGTACCCGTAATATAGTCCAATGAGCATTCACAAACGTCACTTTGAAAAAATGATTTTTTCTCTATAAGCAATGCACTGGAAAAAGACACATAAACTTAAACTTACCACCGCTAAGACAGACTACGATAACAACAGACTACTCGTTAAATGTGCATCAGCTAGTTAAAAACGCATGGTTTACTGTCCTTGAAGACACTGAAGAGATTGCCATCGACACGACAGCTTTCGCCGACTTTGTCACGTAGTACTGGGTAAAGTAAACAATCGTCAGCAACAACAAACATTTTGAGGGATAGCACTGCAATCTCAAGAAGGACGTCACACTAAAGCTGTATTTGGCAAAACCTTTGGGAATTTTGGGTCCATAATGCTCTAAACTTCGTACTTTCCTTGGCTTTTAACTTTTTTAGAGTCACTTGTGAGTCTTTGCAGACAAAACTCGCGTCTGGCGCGTACAAAATTTAATTCCTGATACCTATAATGAGTTCACATCAAAAACATCTACAACCTGATAGATATTCTTGAAAAAAAAACTTGTCAACAAGATAAGATAACAGCTTGAGCTACTCAATGACGCATGTCAAAGACATATAGTTTAACCAGAAGCAATACAGCTTATAGGTATATCATAAATATATACATGTTTATTATAACAGAACATTTTATATACAATCAAAGGCAAGACTACAACGTATAAATAATTCAAAGGATTGTTATGAAAACCTTATATCAGTGGCGAATTTCAAATATTGTCCTAAATTAGACAATTCCTTTACATTCTTTGCTGACAATAACTGAACCTATTTCAAAACAGATGCATTTGTATAGTAATACCTTTTATATAATTTTTAATGTTGTCATATTTTTGACATTTTAAAATAAAATGAAATGTATCCTCAATATCTTCATAGTTACATAAAATACATATTTTCTTGCTATTTGTATGACTAAGTATATACTTGATTAAACATATTATATAGTGTGACGATAAGCTTTTTTCAAATAAAACTTTATCGAAAATTATCCACCAAATGTTTATAAAAAGTACATTTGAACGACGATTCTAGAGAAAATGGTCAATAAGAACTATTGAACAATTTGAAAAATACTTCTTTGCATTCAATATTCTGAGCATATCAAACATGCATGAAACCTAAGTTAAGTAACATACATGTAACTTTATTCACCCATGCAAGATGACTAATTTCGTGAGTTAAATCATTATTTATAGATTTTAGAATTTAACTTCTCGTCCGTAATAGACGAGTCCAATATTTTTATTATTCTTACTTTACTAAATAGCAATTAAAGTAAATATTCTAAACTCAGAAACTTACACAACAGAATGATTTTTCACTGAAAACGTGTCGTCTTAGACTAGTACTACTACACTGTCATGTAAATTTAGAACGCACCGACCGATGCTTTATTTTTCGTAGGATTTTTTAGAAAGTAAATGTTTGGCGGAAGATACAAAATAGATATTAAAAATCAGAAGTCGGAAAAACTGACAACACCATGGCAAAAACCGAAAACAAAAACACGAAAAGACAAACAACAGTCTACAAAACACAATAAAGAAAACTAAATACTGAGCAAAAGGAATCCCACCAAAAACCGAGGGTAGTCTCATGTGTTTCTGAAGAGTAAGCAGATCCTGCTCCACATGTGGTGCCCGTCGTGTTGCTCATGTAAGTACAAATTTGATGATAAGTGTCTGAAAAGAAGACGGGATTATGGAAAATTTAGAAAACCTCCTTAAGATAAAATTACGAAATCTTAATTAGCAATTAGTCACATTCAATGTCGATGTATATTAACCCCGAGGGATAACTTGTCTATTGGAATATGGTCCAACAACTTAAACCACTTGGCAGTAAACCCATACTAAAGATTGGCGCCCGTTTGGCTATGCAAGTTATATAAATGCAAAACCATGTCTATCGGAATGGTCTCTGCACGTTCAGAACGTCTGGGAACAATTTTGTATGGGTCTGTCGATGGCCCTTTGCAGTTCAAAATGTTTGCCATTATGAAACATACCATTACTTTCAAGTGGCAAACGAAATTATCTCCCGTTCATCTCTTCGAACCACTTTGCAGCACCTATTTAATTATATTGTTAATTTGTTTTCGTCCTGAATATGCATGGACCATTTGCTACATGAAGTTATACAACAGTCTATCATAATTTACCAGCCCTTTTAAATGTTCCAAATCGTTATTTTGAATGTAACTTTTGTAAAATATCTTCTATACACCTAACTGCTATAACAATGGTTAACATATTGCTGTAAGAACATTATTGACATTTATTTAATTATTTATATTGTAATTGCGATCCTGGAACCTTAAAGTAACACATTACTATATATTTGGTCTCGATCATCCCCCAAGGGATTGACCTGTCTGGTCTAACTGTTTAATATGATACCACGTACATCAATAAATCCAGTTTAACTGTCGAAGGAAACGTTTCCTAATAAATAAGCTCTTATCCGAATACGAAAATCTAGATGCCCTTAATTGTTAATGCTTTCTGTATCCTGTTATGTAACTCATAAACTGTTTGTATATTATATTTTATTATCCAAAGTAACCCATGCAATCACACATTTCATAATTTACCATTTATCGTATTTCTCCTTAATGAAAGCTGTAGAAAACGAACAGAAAACGATTTCTTTTAGGCACAGTTTGCTACTAAGAACAACATGAGTTATTAAGATAAAGGAGAAAGTATGATGGGACCATTTTTATCCCTTGAATTCGAATATCGAAAAGTATTCAGCTTTACCAAATAACATCATTCAGATGTTCATAAGACATTAGTCTGTAATATATCAGTTTTCATAGTTCTAACTTTTGTCTTACATATTTGCATAAGGGCTAATTACGTCTTGCATTTAGTGCAAAACTGCAAAAATATTAGAGCATCCTCGTTTTGAAATCTTGTCAATAATATCTAGATATGAGCAATGGTTTACTAAAATATCATGATGTCATATAATAAAATTATATTTTACGATCCGAAATTTTGAAATATTATTATTATAAAAATATTATTATTATTGCTATTATTTTTTTTGATTTACTAAAACTAGTGCTCCTGAAAAAAACAGAATAGGGATAATTATTAATAACTGAAGCAGATATTATATGATTGAATGAAAAATCCGTTAACAATTATGTTAAGTTTGATGATAAATGAACAGGTTGACATAATCTGCCTACTTCTGTGTAGAAAGAACTGTTGTGCTGTCACCATGATATAATACACATGTCTACTTTGCCGTATTTGACCAAAAATTGCCCTATTTAGACCAAAATTTGGACATATATATAATATATCGAAACTTTGTTCCTGAAAACATCAATTTAAAAACCACACTCGTTTGCATGTATTGGTCGTGATGAATATGTAATCAAATTGATTCTAAAGAAATGTGCTCATATTTAGCTGAAATAAATATCATAATGGAGAAGGAAACCAAATAATAATGTTTTAATTCACATAACCAATTACTTATTTAAAAAACGGGAGAAAGATAACAAAGGGACATTCAAACTCACAAGTCGAAAATAAACTGACAACGGCATGGTCAAAAAAGAAAATGACTAACAGAAAAACAGCAGTACACAAAGCACAACATAGAAAACTAAAGACTTAGTTAAAACAAAGTAATAAAACATATCTCCTTGTCACAAGAATGTCACAAGTCAATGCATTTGGTTAATTTAAATAAACGATATATAAATTTCCAACCCGAAAGGCAGCTGTCATATTTCTCAAACTTGTGATGTCACTACTACTATTTCGCTTCCATTTAGCATCAGTATAAACATAACTCGCATATCAAACAGTCAGACAATAAACCTTCCCCTAGTTTTCATGTAGAGACAATCAGTTAAATAATAGTTAAGTTCTAACTTCGAACTAAGATATTAGGCGGCGGGTATTAAGTGGCAATTCCGTAGCCGAGTT
The DNA here is from genome assembly GCA_017311375.1 of Mytilus coruscus. Lineage (NCBI taxonomy): Eukaryota > Metazoa > Mollusca > Bivalvia > Mytilida > Mytilidae > Mytilus > Mytilus coruscus. The sequence continues at coordinate 17,256,924 of CM029597.1, forward strand.
AGTATCACAGTCATTACATCAGTCAGCTGATCTAGTTATATCTTGAAAGAATATTGCAATTATGGAAATTGCCAGTAAATGCCGACAATGAAGGAATCATTTTGTTAAATACAAAAAAGTCGAATCAATTCGTTCAACAAATATAGGCGTTCACTAATGTATTAAATAGATTTAAAGTCATAGATTTTTTTTTTCTTACTACGATATCGATGTTATGGAAACATGAAATTCGGAATTGCATCTGTGACGCAAAAGTCTACACTTGTTGTGCTCTTCAATGTAAAAGACTTCCACTAAATGTCGTATCCCACAAAATGATGGTAAATTCAAAATTGAGAACTGCATTTTATGGGTACAACTATCCTATATGATATATTTAATCAAGACACTATTTCACACCGGGTGTCCCGATCCGATATCCCTAGGAGCAATTAATGAAAAGTTGGTAACGTTGGGAAGGTAAAATCTGGACCCGATTCCGCGCACCATAATTCACCTGTGAATATCGGACCCAGAGTTAACTAAACCACAGTTACAATATTTTCATTAATTGCTCCTCGGGATTCGGATACATCACAAACATTCAAAAATCATATAACTGCAGCAATAATCCAGCAGCGCCTGCATATGGAGTATATATCTCCTAGTTGATACGATATTCCAGAGCTTTTTTTTCCAAATTAATGAACCAATGGGTTTATTTATGCACTTACTAACGTCCAAGCTTTTAAAAATTCACACCCTGATCAAATCAATAGTCACAGAAATGTGAAGAAAAAAGTTAGCCACTTCCAGTCAATCTGAAATATATATATATATATGTCCATATTCTATTATTGTACTGCAGTTCTAGTCTGCTTCACCTTGAATGATTTTTAAAAGTAAGATATACTTTTTGTTACACTGATTCAACGGACTCGGAATCCTTCATTTAACTAGTTTGTCACGTTTGATCATTAACTTTGAATCCTACTTTTCCAGATTATGTGATGTAAAATGTTCAACAAACATACACATAACAATATTACTTATAAACTTTCATAATGCTTAGATATGATTAATTGTCTCTTTTGGTCGTACCCTCCTGAAATAAGATATTGTTTGTTTGGCGATCAACTATCTACAAAATACAGTTTTACATTTTCCCCATAGAGGCACTTGATGAAAAAATAAAACATGAATTATGATTTCAACACTCCTACTAATCAGCAAACAACTAAATGTTTAGTGTGAGCATTATGTGAAATTTTGAAAACATTATACACAATTGACAAATTTAATTCCGCTTGCACTTCCGTTAAAACATTGTCAGCTCTTATACAAGATAAACAGACATATTTAATTCTCTGATCAAATACTTGTATATAATATATATTAGCATTTATTTTTGTTCTTCAAATATTTCAATGTATTGCGTAAAGTTTCCACAAACAAATATTCTTTGATTTAGGGAAATGACTTTTGTTTAAGCACAACTTTATTTAATAATATACCTCGTTTTGTTTAGTAAACGAGACTACCGTAAACAAAGGAAACATCATTCAAAACCAAGCATTCGGTACTAGACTTACATAGCACAAACAAGCATTAAGAAACATTGATACAGGGTTTCCGAAAGAGTGAGCATTTGGTCATACATATGGCAAAGGCTAAAAATCAAGACAATATCACCGAGTAATTTTGCCACTTAAATCCTGATATGGTAATTTGGATAGGTACATTTGTAATGTGCAGGAGTCGGTTTCACAAAAAAACTTACGACTAAGATTGATCGTAAGTATACTGAATTGTTCATGAATTACGATCAATCTTAGTCGTAAGTTTTTTTAGTGAAACTGACTCCAGGTTTAGAAAGAGAATCGCACCATATAGCTAGTTCAACTTCGGCCAATCATAATTTGACCTGTTTTACTGTCTAACTATTTCCAATTTCCAATTTCCATGACACCACCACAGTCTCCTTTCACCGTGCATAATTTTAGTATATCTCGTAAAGTCCGTAAATATAGTACAGGAAAAACATATATTGTGGATTAAGAATGCTTTTTTGAGCCATGAAGAACATTGAATGAGTCCATCTTATTTATTTCATGAATGAAATTTAAAGTTAGGGATGCCGGTTTTAACTTTTCACAAAACTGTATATTTTATCAATTTTACATACCCTCATTTCTCTTAAAGCGGAAGTAGCTTTGAATTTGGCATTATAATTTGAATATATTAAAGATGTTTCAAGCAAAAACAGGAGCGGAACATTGAAATATTAGTAGCTGTATAAGTCGGAAACCCAGTTGAAATTAAACAATAGAAATGTAACTCTTTGTTAGAGAAGGTAAAAAAGCCAAATTGGTATATTTGAATTGTTTACTTCTGTTTCTAAGTTGCATAATTTAGGATTGTTTGCATCTTATATACGTGTTTTTTCACTTGAATTGTATTAAAGAGCTTCCAGATATTTGTAAACTTTTAAATTAAAGACAAATTTTCATAAAACAGTCGATTGTTGCAGGTTCAAATCCAGTTGGATCTTTTTTGTGCTTAAGCATTAATTCTGCCGAAAAAAATTCCATAGATAGAAAATAGATTGATCTTTCTGAAGCACTGATTTGCACCTCTGCCCCCGGCGATAGGTTTTGGGGAACAAATTCCCAAAATGGGCAATAATTACACCGAAAAGAGAAAGTCGAGTGCACCTTTTCATGTTCGGGCGTGTTTGAGTTGACTATTCTGTCTTGAAAACGTATAAAGCAAAATATTTGATACATCATCTCGCTTCAGATTCTATTATTTTTATATATTAAGGCTATATGTTGATAGGATAACATTAAAAATTCACAGTGCTAAAGAATGAAATATATGGGTCAAGTGAAATATCTTTCTAATGAGTCATAACAACAGAGTAGGTGTGTTCGAATAACAATTTTTAACGAAATGTACTTGACGACAGACTTTACAGTTGGATCTTAAAAATGCATATCTTCAAAAAAAATTCATTTTTTGTGTGTGTTATCTATGGTTATTAGTCTAAAACCTCTGAAAAATTTTAGTCTGCCCTTCGACGAAATATTTAATTAGAATTTGTTTTTAAAGTTTTTGAACTTTTGAAAATTCCACCTGACAACCGATCAGACAATAGGTTTGAGTTGACTGTATGCAGGGAAGTACATTAAATGATGCTCAATAGCTAGTAGATACATTTGTCTTTTAAAATACATCTGGCATATAAGGATCGAAATGGTGCTGTGTGGATAAATCTATCGGTTTTCAAGAGCTAAATTGGCAGCGCGTCATCCCTACAATGGCTTCCATTTTAAAATTGTAAAAATTGACTGGCGTAATGGGGAGATAATTTTGACGAAGTAGAATCCTGACTGGTATAAGAAAGTTTGGTTCAGTTTTGTCAACAGAAGCTGACAATCATTGCTAATACATTAGGGTGTAGTCCAAAAATACGCACAAAATGGTTATACTTTCTTACGAGTCCATACATGGTTTATTTATTTCCTATGGAACTTTTGTAGTATTGATTAATGTTTTAGTTAGTTATGAATGAAATTGGTCACATTTATTAACTTCGGTTGTCATGAATTTAACAGGTAATGCTACTCAAAATTTTCAGAAACGTTAAAGAAAATGTTTTATTTTATTTCTTGAAGCAAGTATTGTTGTTACGAGAGCATTGCAATGCATTTATGCTCGTTCATGCCAGGTAAAACTTTTGTGTCTACATAAAACATTTCATTTTTCAATCGTATAACGTTGCCGTCAGCCAAACCGAAAGTAGATAATAAATCATGTCAATCATAATCAGTCGGCTTATTAAAATATTATGAATAGTAAGCTCGTTTGATCTTCTTGTCTGCCTTACATAATCTAGATACAGAAGGCACGAAATGTAGGTAACTTGTGTTTATGTACACACACTCAGTAATTCTTAGATACCAAAGCCGAACATATTGTGGTCTATTTCTATTCTAAATGTATGTATTTACAAGGTTAAAAATATGTGTTTTTTTATTGGCATAATGTGGATGTTTTCTACTTTTTGATCTCAGGGGAAGAAGTGAAGGTATTTCTCTTTAAACTATCTACACAAAAAGTACGTAGGCACTAAACTAACTTAGTTTTATGTTTATTCATTAAGGGAATGAATGCTTGAACATTTATATCCAGTCAATTATCTATAAATGACATCATTCAGAGACCTTCCAGTAGAGATAATGATTATATTGAAAATGCATTTTGAATAATAATCAAAAATGATACAAAAACGTGATCATTTTAAATATTCTAGTATAAAATGCAGTTTGAGTTGATTTCAGATTTTATATTGGATACGCCCTGATATATTCTTTTAAGAGTAAACATTTATTTTTTGGTGTTATTGAAAACAAAATTGTTCAAAACCTTATGTTATTAAGTTATGTTTTCAAATACATTATTATACAACATGTATTTTAATAGAAGATCGAATTTTGTTATATTCTATTGTCTTTTTAAAGTGATAATGAAAAAAGAAGATCGATATTCGTTATATTCTATTGCCGTTTTAATGCGATAATGGAACGATAACTTTCAATACGGTAAACCATCATTTTAATCCCGGTTTTAATGCGAGTATTTTGCTCTGTTGACCAATGCTTCCTAAAATAGGATATTACAGAATAAGGATATGTGGTATGATAGCTAATGAGACAACTACCATCCGAGACCAAATGACGTAGATGTAAGTAACTTGTTTATTGCTTGTTTACCGTTCATCCATCTATAAAAACGGTTTTATATTTTTCCGACATTCTATGTGTAACCTTTTCTTTGTTAACAAAATATATTTCAAAAACTCGTCAAAGATACCAGTCATATAATTTGAACAAGAACCACTTGGTGAAAAATGCAATATGATATCTACTCTCCTACTTAGCAACAAACAACCATATGTTTAGTGTAATTCTTATGTGCTTCAAAGAACAAAGATTGGTGTCCAGCACTATTGTTATATCGTGGTGGCCACTTTTTATTGGTGGAGGAATTCGGAGTACCCTGCGACAGGAAAATATGCAACTACAGTCAAATAATATAGAGCCGAACGCACATGCAACGTGCGGGATTCGAACTCATAATCTCAGTGGTGATAAACCATTGATACTGTAGATAGTTATTTAGACCGTTTGGCCACCGAGACCTCCAAAGAACAAACAAAACTATACTATAAGTATTACGTGTAATAAAAGAGTCACAAAGTTAACATATAGCATGGCATAGATACACGAAACCACCTCGAATATAAAAAAAATAATAGTTTGTTGCTTAGTTTTAAGTTTTCTGTGTAGTGTTTTGTAGACTGTTGATTGTCTTTCGAGTGATGTTCCTTTTGGTCATGGTCTCGTCTGTTTACCTTGGACTATTGTTGTTATTGGCTCTTTGGTTTCATCTGTCTCCTTTTTAAAACATTCTGCACAAGAAAATTCTCGCCTTTCATTTATATATGAAGAAGTATCCAAAATAGGGATGGCAACGAGTACTCGAGTACTCGGATACTCGGTCGGAAGGTCGAGTACTCGAGTACTATTTTACTACTCGGATACTCGTTTGCCTTTTTAAAATCTTGAGACATTTCCCCCACTTAAGTTCCTTTTGAAATATCCCCTTCGTAGTTTTAATTTAAAATATATTAACAGCGTAAAAACAACTAACATCAAAAATAACATTTAAATTCAGTACATTAAAAAGCATCCACCAAAATCAGCCGTATGGAGTTATTTTAAACGATTGTTAAATGGAAATACAGTAAAATGCACTCTTTGTGACACGGAATTAAAATATTGTGGTGGTACCACAAGTATGATAAATCATATTAGGCTGAAACACCCGGCTGAGAGCCCTGCAGAATCACCAGTGAAACAGTTCTCAATACACAGCTTCATAAATTTGCCGAGAAAACTTAATTCCGACACAAAAGAAAAAATTACATTAGCAATCGCCGAAATGGTTGTAAAGGATTACTTGCCGTTAAGTTTTGTTGAGGGTGATGGATTTTTGAACCTTATGAACATTGTTGCACCAGAGTACAAGGTTCCAACTCGTAATACGATCAAGTCCCGAATCGCAAAATTATATGATGAACAGAAAAAGCGTCTCATTTCCGAAATATCGTCTGCCAAGAGTGCGTCACTCACAACGGATACATGGACCTCCACAGCTACAGAAAGTTACATAATTGTTACCGAGTTTCACATAACTGATAACTGGGAACTTAAAGCTTATGTGTTGTGTACGCGAGCTATGCCTGAAAGACATACGGGGGACAACATTGCTAATAAACTGCAATCGATTGTCAGTGAGTTTGAGTTAGACGGAAAAATTGATACATGCGTTCATGATAATGCCCGAAACATGGAATGTGCTGGTAACAAATGCTTAGAGTGGGGCGATTTCGGATGTTTCGGTCACACGTTGCAGCTGTGTATCAAACCCGTGTTTGAATTAGCGTCTGTTGCAAAACTGATTGAAAAATGTAGAAAACTTGTTGGTCATTTCAAACATTCAACTACTGTTACAGCAGAAATGCGCAATAGACAAAAAACTTCTTGGGGTTCCTGAACATGTGTTAGTACAGGATGTTGTAACAAGGTGGAATTCAACACAGGCAATGCTTTCACGTCTGGTGGAACAACGTCGTACTCTCACATATATATTGTTAGACGAGAAAGTGACAGAAAAAACAGATGCCACTGTATTTCTTCCTAAAGATCATGAGTGGGAATTGATGAACGATCTGTCCACAGTTCTTATGGACTTATCTGATGTTACGACGTACATGTGTTCAGAAAACAGCGTATCTTTGAATGAGGTCTATCCGATTGTATGTGGATTAATGAGAAGAAGTTTAAAGGTTCAAGATTCTGATGGAGTTATAACTGGTAAGACCAAGGATGTCATCAGTGACGAGTTGAATCGACGTTATCAACCATATGACATGAAGACTGCCTGTTCCACACCTGTAATTGCATCGCTCATGGACACCCGATACAAACAGTTAACTTTCTTATCTTCTGAACAAAGAAAAAAGGCAGAGGAATTTTTAGAAGGTCTTATCGATGAAATGCCTCTAAAACGGTTGACAGAGACAAGCGGCTCCGATACTCCGCCACCAAAGAGGCAACGACGACCAAGTGGAATTGACTTTTTGCTTAGTAAATCCCCTGACAAACCGGAATCACAAGACGAGTTAGAACTACAAAGTTATTTACTAGATAAATCTGATTGCAATAAATCTCCGCTTGAATGGTGGTCTGATAACGAGACGAAATACCCACGTTTATCTATTATTGCAAAACGTGTGTTAGCAGTTCCAGCTACGTCAGTTCCTTCTGAGAGGATATTTTCGTGTGCCGGACTTGTCGTAACTAAACTTAGGAACAGCCTTTCAGCTGAAGTTGTAGATCAGATAATTTTTTTAAACAAGAACAAGATAAAAGTCACCTGCATTGAACCCCACGCATCTGATTAGTGACATTTAACGGTGTACAAACACGGTTCAATAACTTATACTACAAGCCGTAAACTTACCTTTGATCCTCGTATTTTCCCACCTTTAATTGTTAATCAATAGTTATTTGTAAACATGATTGGTATGAGATGTACATTTAATGTAATAAATGTTTATTTAAAACATTATTAATCTTTAATATATAGTTGATACATATATTGTCTACTTTGTCGGACTTTATATGCAAATATTTATGATTTTATTGGAATTTGGTTCATGAACACGTACACAAACAATAATTGCTATTATGATAGGTTATTTGTAGAAACGGCGTTCGGTAATTCATTGTTTAATTGGCACAAAAACAGAGGATCAAGCTATTTTTGTTGTACGTTTATCTTTCGTTAATATGTTTATGAAAGGTAATAACAAAAACACTGCATCACACCTAAAATTTAAACTTTTCAGTAGACGTTTAAGATTCATCCGAGTACTCGCGAGTACTCGAGTATCATGACCGAGTATCCGAGTATTAGATTTCAGATCTTTTGAAATTCCTAATCCAAAACCAAACATTCGGTGCAAGACACAAAAGCACATTAATTTTCATAGTTAAGGAAATTCCGCCCTTTTTACATACGTGGTATCTATAAAACATTTTAAACTAAGTATTTTTTAATAAAAGTGTAGTTGGTTTAAGCCATTTCCATTTAATTGAAGTGGTATGCATAAAATTCTTTAAAACAAGAATAAAACTTAAATTATCCTTCAGTATAATGTAAAAATAAAAAGATAAAATAAGTCGAAAATATGCGGTTTCGCAGCAAATGGAATGATTTCCTACCATTTAATTAATAAATGAAAATATCAGTAAATTTAGTTTTGTTCATTGATAAACATTTACGACCAATATAATGTCTAAAAATCACGTATAATTAACACAATCAGAGTTACAGAGGATAGTTATAAAATTTCATCCTACCCGTATCTCTCAATCTCGGTAATGTTCATTACGAAAAGTGATCACTACTTTTAAACGCATGGAATTAATGCAATTATTTTTGTTTGATGTCTTTGTGCATGCGTGCTTAAATAAATAACATTGAACGTAATATTGTTCAAATATATCGCCTGGTCTCAAATGCATAAAATATCTTTATTTAAATGTTCCTTAAGTTCTGATTTCACTAAGATTTCCCTTACATGTAGTAAAGTAAAACAAAAGTCGTGTGCATAAAATTACTTAGGTCTTCATTTAAGTAAGGAATAATTAAATCGGCACCTCTCTCTTATGGCCGTATGATATGTGTTAGTTCATCGCATGTACTCATTCGTGCAAAAGTTTTGTATTTTTGAATTCAATTACACACCACCATTAATTTAATCCGAGTTCGGATAACAGTAGGCATTATCAAATTGGTGTAGATAACCAACAACAAACTTTTGCACGGATGAGTACAGGCGATGAGCTAACATATATAGCAAACGGTAAGTTTACAAAGTTCAGATTTAAGTTTTCCTTAAAACAGTGAAGATAAATAGTCCAGGAAGATAACTCATTCAAATTACTTACAATAACAAATGAAATGAGTTGACATGACAACGGCTATTTATTGGCCCTTGCATTTAAAAAAAGTAAATTCCTAGATTCCTTCAAATTATTGATGCAATGGATGATATAATTTTGGTAATTATAAAGAAACTAAGGTTTCAACTCCCTCAGGCAAAGTTGGCCTTAGAAGGATTTGGCTATTATTTGAGGTCATTTTTCATTATATAGCTCTTCAACTGTTTCGGTTTTATACATCTTTGGCTTTTAAATCTTCGGCTTTGAGCGTTCCTGATGAAAGCGCTTCGGACGCATTAAATTTATAACGTGTAGTTTTCATTTTTTTTATTTGGTACTTTAGTGCAATAATAATAATGAAAATGACACATTCTAATAAATATGGCTACTGTACTCATTGCTTTTGGCGAAATCTATTCCAAGCGAATGCCTTACTCAATAATATAATTTTGAAACCAAAACATCTGTGTATAAGACATCGTGAAGACAACTGGCTTAAGGTAAGGCAATGGCTCTTATCTAATTATTATTGACAAGTTGTTCTCGAATTGAAGTTATATTGGCAGTTTTGCATCAAATGCATAATCATATCGAAAATAAATTAAACAAAATTCAAGACATAACTACAGGCCATGGTATCGGAGAGACAAATGTACTGTGAACAGCTAACGGAAGTTATTAGATTCATAATACATTCTGATTTTTGAATTCCGAGAGCCAAAAAAAACTTTATCATACCTCATCTTGTGCATTTTATTTGTAGAAAATTGAAAATATTGTTACATTCTCATAGTTTAAGTCTTTTCCAGGTTTTTTCATAAACATTAAAATAACATTTCATTTTTCAATCGTATTGCGTTGCTATTTTAACAGTTCAGCCTAACCGAAAGTAACTAGTCAATAATATCCAATCGGCTTATTCAAACATTATAAATATTAAGTTCGTTTGATCTTTTTGTCAGTCTTACACAATCTACACAGGGAAAGGCACTTAAATTGTAGATAACTTGTATTTATGTACATATACTTATTAATTCTTAGCTACCAAAGCCGAACATATTTTGGACTATTTCTATTCTAAACGTTTGTCTTTACAAGGTTTCAATTTTCTATTTATTGGCATAATGCGCATGTTTTCTAATCTCTTATCCCAGGGAAGGAATAAACAGGTACTTGTCGTTATACTATCTTAACTAAAGGTAGGCACTCAATTAATTAAGTTTTATGTCCATTCATTAAGTAAGGGTACTAAACATTTTTGAATATTTGAACAATTTGTTACTTGTAATTTATTTATAAACGACATCACATATAAATCTTTCAGTTGAGAGAATGATTTTAATATAAATGCGTTCTGCATAATAATCGAAAATGACACAAAACCATGATCACTTAAGATACCATATATATAGCATATAATGCTGTTTGAGAAGATTGCTTTTTTATTGTCCGTGTTATCTTATTAAAATGTTACAATTGTAGACCAAAATTAAGTTATATAAACTTTAAACGTATAAGTCATACATACATCAGTCCTGAAGGCTTAATCATTGTTTCCTTCACGGAACGGGTTCTATCTTGGAAATAGACTTCTCCAATCAAACATGTATTAATTAAGAAATAATTCATACAAGCCATATATTTGTTGGAAATTTTCACATGGCCTGGGCCGTTATATTCGAATTATATCTCGAGCGTTAACAAATCTATGGCTTGCATGAATTATTTCGATTCTAATAGGACAAATACGTTAATTTGAAAAAACTGAAGCGAAGGTAAGATTACCGTGTGTATGGCTGTTCTATTTTACCCCCTGTAAGATAAAAGCTACAAATTTCAAAAAAATTAAGGCTTGCATCAATTATTTCTTAAAGAACCACGAGAAAAAATGTGTTCAATCCTTATAATTATTAAGTCAAACATTTTCTTTTCATTGACTACTATTTACTGTCAAATCCACAGTTGACATGTCGTAACTTAGGAGTGAGCCGCCATGTTGACTTGCTGAAATCCATGAATGTGCGAATAATGCAATAGAATAGAAAATGAAACAACACCTACCTCAAAACTCCATTTTAATGCGATATTATCCAAATTTAGAGCGTACACGTAACGGAATAATCTTCAGCTTGAGAGTTTTCATTCGTATGACGCAGAATTTTATTTCATTTTAATTTTATACATTTTTTAAGATCTTATGCTTTAATTCTTTTTGTTATGCGTTAGCATAGGAATAACGGTTCTGTAGTTTCTTTTTCAATTTCAATTTGAACACAACGAAATCCACATAGCGTTTGCACATAGGTTACGATACATGTGGATTTACGTGGGAGGTAAATAGTAACAGCTATTAATATGTACATCTCTGATTCTGCGCTAAGTATAGATATATCGAGAATTTTATCACGCTGTTGTTTACAAAGCGAAAAAAGCACGTCCTATTAGAATTAATCATAACACCTGTACAGGTAGAAAGTAGGTTACTGCAACACCTTGTTTTATGTTTGCAAAATTATAAACATTAAGTGTATCAAGTTTACTTCTCCAGATGCGCATTTTAACAATAAATGTGATGCTCGAGGCCAAAATATTTGAAAATCCAAATCTTATATAAAACAAAGGAAGAGCATTAACGTATTATTAAATAAGCAGTTTGGTTTTGTTTTTTGTTTTTTGTTTTTGTTTTATGAATACAATATGTGTAATAGAATCAATGTTCTTACATGTATCGTTTATATTGTACCTAAGTAAATTCAAACGTAATAAATCGTATTGATCATCCAATGTTTTATCAGGTTTTATATTGAATACGCCCTGTAACACGGCTGTCATTCGGTATATCGAGAACTTGATCGTGAAAGAATAAGTAATGGTGGTCAAATATTGAGATTGGATCGTGAAAGACCTGATATAGGATCGTGAAGGAAATCTTATCGAGAGGACACATGCAAGGTCAATACAAAATGTAAATTTGAGGAGTTATAATGACAAATTTTGGAAAAAATCAAACTGTTTGTCAAAATGGTTTAATATTATGATCAGTATCTGAGAAAAGTCAAGTTTCAAAAGTACACTGTTTTTACAAAACTATAAAAGGAAAAATTGCTCATCGACATTTTATTGATAAAAAAATGTAAACAAATACGATTACTTTCATATTTTGAATGCATAAGCTACTTTTCTCTTAAAAATATTGTTCCATATTACTGTTTTAAACGGTTTTTAAAGTTATTTTGTTTTAGTTTAATCAGAAACTTTGAAAAAAATGAATATTATAATATATTTGTAAAAATTTGATATTTCGGATCGTGAAAGATCGGGTACCGCTTTTTGATGATAATTTTTACGCACAGCCATATCTATAAAACAAAGATCCTTGTTGATTTAGTTTGTAAAAATTGGAAAACAACATTGTTTACAAAAAACCGCAGGAAAACTACGGTCATGTTCCTGGTGTGGAACAGGCTTTTTCCTAAGAAAATGGTGGGTTAATAGAAATAAGAAGATGTGGTATGAGTGCCAATGAGACAACTCTCCATCCAAGTCACAATGTGTAAAAAGTAAACAATTATAGGTCAAAGTACGGCCTTTAACACGGAGCCTTGGCTCACACCGACCAGCAAGCTATAAAGGGCCCCAAAATGATGTAAAACTGGTTCAAATAAATGGTGTAAACCTGGTTTTCTAGCTAGCTAAAACGCCCACTTTTATGACAGTTTTATGTTCCGTAATATTGACAAATTTGGTAAGCAGCCTAAACAGACATAGTTGGTTAACGTTGCCATTACTGGGATCCAGCAGCCAAAACTGTGTAAACATACATCACAGACATACAACACAACTGAATTAAACGTTCAAACACACTTACAATTAAATCGAACAAAGACGCCAACAAAAAAAGTTTTTGTAGTTGATAATGCAGTCAGCATAGTCAATGATAATGACAAACACTTTCCCAATAAAATATAAAATAAGTAAAATATAAATACAAAGGTACTAAACAAAATGAAAACATCACTACACAAACCTCATGTGTCCGAATCGTATCTCTGGAATCCGCATAAGGGACGCCAAAAGCCAAAAACCTGAAAGCTAGGATGCACATATACCGAACTACGTCAAGAGTCATACGACCAAATGGAACATACTAGTACAAAGACAAATAAAGTTAAAACTGTAAAGTCGACAATATTCTACACAGAGTCAGCAGCACCTTGAAACTATAACTCAAGACCATCCTGTTTCATTTGTGAAGTAGACACTGAATATTTAACTATAAGTTCTTGATACTTTCCGATAAACTTTTTGAGAAAAAGGACGAGGCATTCTTTCACAAAATCCTGGCTCATTAATTATTTGCTCAGAAACTGATGACGTTTTACAAATTCTGAGAAGCAGCTACAAGATCCTGAATATCGTATGAATTGAGAACTGTATAATCCATCGCGGATGAAGTTGGTAAATTGCTGCCAATGTGAGGAAACATAATTTCAGATTTGAAATCATCTAGTTTATTATAGATTCAGGTGACCGCTGTAATCAAATTTGGGGTATATATGTCTATCTATCTTCTGTAATCTAACTGAGACCCAATCAGAAAAGCTTCTATTGCTAATGGAAAGAACAAACCAAAACCAAAAAATACACATTAAGATATTTCCAGGGGAAAACCACCAGATCCCCTCTGGTTTCACACATTCGTGGATGCATTTAGCATTATAAATACAAAGATATTTACTTTTTCAACAATGTGCGCTCTTATTATCTTGAATTCCTAGTTAGCACTGCCTCTTAAATGAAAACATGTCTAAATATTGGTCTATATGTATACATGTATATATATTTCACCCAAATAAATGCATTAATTTACGTTCTTAGTAAGTGATTACACGCTTCAATCAATTACAAGTATATCAGTTTGTAAAAGAAATGTTTTCTAATCATTAAGCCTGGTCACGCCTTGTCTTTCACGATCAAAATAATGCGTTGCCTGATCTTTCACGATCAATTTTGATTAAAAATCAACAAAATTATAAATTATACTTTTTGTCAAAAATAATATGATTTTTTTTCAAGTAATAACATACTTTTATTTACTGGACCATCTGACACACGAAAAATTAAGTTTCAAATATATCAAGATATATTGGAATGTGACCAAAACGTGATTTTTCTTAACAATTCTCGACAAATCGTGTGTCGTCTTTTGTGTTTTCTTAAAAAATACTGCATTTTTTTTTTAAGGTAGTGCACAGTATTATTAAGGAAGTTGAATTATTTTGACAGACATAATTTTTTTTCTGATTTGTTCCACCTTTTGAAAATACAGCAGATTCACAGATTTGAAGTAAATTACATTTAATTGCATTCACGATCCGATACTAGATCTTTCACGATCCAATCGCAATGTTTGACCACCGTTAGTTATTCTTTCACGATCATTTTTCTCGATATACTGAATGACACCCGTGTGTAATATACTTTTAAGAGTATACATTTATTTATGTTTTGAGTCATTGAAAAAATGTTCAGAAACGTTTATGCTTATTCGGTTATATTTTCAAATATATTATATAAAAAAGAAGATAAAGTCGAAATTCGTTCTATTCCATGGCCGTTTTGAATTCGATAATGGATCGATAGTTTTCAATATGGCAAACCATCATAATAAACCCGGTTTTGATTCGAATAAAATGTTAAGGTAACTTAGTTTCTACATACACATAACAATTGCTTTTGTTTTTGAGTTACATTTGTGTACGTCCTTTTAACAAGATTATGCAATGTTGCAATCAGATATTTTTGACGGTGCGGTGGTAAGTTTGGTGGGACTTATTTAACTTCTCGAAAAATAAAACATTCGCTCAAACTAAACATGAGGAAGTGTTAGACGGTTTTGTTTATGATTTTAAAAATAATCATGTAGATGCTCTTCAAAACGAATATCACAAATTCAAATGGCGTCAGAGACCAAGAGTGATAGAACTTGGCTTTCTAGCCGATCAGATTAAACATTGTAAAAACTGTAGCTCCCACTATTTCCACAAAATTGTGAACAGAAAAAACAGTGTGGTCTCTGCAGAATAATATAACTGTCCCTACAGAAAAGCTGTTTTCACCGGGAAAAGACATCGACCTGCAGATTTGCATATTAACTTAAGAAAGTAATGCAAGTTCGGGATATAATTACTTAATTTAGTCTTGGTAAGAAATTCTTTATTTGAAAATTACCACGTCAGTCGAAACAAGTTGAAAATGCTCTCGAAATTCAAAAAAGAGGTCAAGAAAAAAAATCTCAGCAAACTTTCAGCTGCATCAGACAGTCAACAGAAGACTCAAATCTATTTCATGTTTTCATATAGCTACTTCACGGTTGCATCAATAATTTATCATTGATACGCCTTAATTTAAAAAAATTTTGCATAGAAAAATAAATAAAAGTGATATTTAGTATTCCTTTGTAGTTAATCGTTTTTTTTTTTTTTTTTTGTTTTAGTGTTTTCTTTCACGTCCACGATTATGTGAAAAGCTTTGGAGCTAAAACTCGTCCTGAATATGCATGAAATATTTGTCACTGGACGTTAAGCAACCAACAATCAATCATTGGAGCTAAAACTCCTTCAATAGACACATGTATAAATAACATATGGTAACATAAGTTTGTAGAAGTTATACATTTTATATTGTCTTAAAACTGTGTAAACCGATTCTTTACTGTCGAAATAATCTTAATTTTTTGTTGTAGGGGGGAAAGGGGGGGAGTCAGAAAAGGTACATGTAATGTTGATCTTTTAATGTAGTTATAACGGAATCGGTAAGCCATATTGCTTACTCCGATTTTGAAAATACCATTGATAGATCTTGTTCTCATTACAGTCCATTCTGACTTGATTTAAGTCTTGTCAACTGGTTCTCATGATAAATTGAACAAGTTTTGACAGTTTAGTCAGTAGATGAGAAACGAGAGATACCAAGCGGTCATTTAAACTCATAAAAAATGTGTTATTATTTGAAAGATATAACAAAAGATTGAAGATGGTGAATACTTATTGTAAAACACTAAACTTAAAAAAATAAGTTTGTGACAACTGTGGGGCTAATAAAAAATTATAACAACTAGGACTGCTATGGATTTCGCTCAAACCTTCATTATTGTTATAATATAGATGTAGCAAATTTAATTCTAATCTTGGTGGCCAGCGTTTCAAAATAAACAATCAATCAAAACAAAACAAAACAAAATCGGCATTGTAACAGAAAAATTAGAATCAGATGGAAGTGAGTAAAAGTCTGTCCAAAGTACAAACGTTTCACAAATTAAGAATGATCTACTTGATTATTGGCTAATAAGTGTCCAGAGGCATATTTTATTCAACAAAGTAACATTTTGATAAGATACACAAGGTCAGAGTTAACAAGTAGAAACCAATCAGTATCGAAAAATAATATATGTAGCAGTTGTACTTCCTGATATGTGTAGCAAATTAAATAAACGGAAATCTGAGGTACGAAAGTTTAGAATACATGTAAATATCGCCGAAAAACTCAACAACTTTCTCTCGTAAAAAGATGTGGAAGATACGAAAGGGACACTCAAAACTGATAAGTCAATTAGAAACTGAAAACGCCATGGGTAAATCATGATTTTAGATACAACATCTACATTTGAAGGATTCGTGCAGCAAAAACGAATTCGGTAATAACACCCTGTTTTATGACTTTTTCCGTTCAAATTTCAAATTTAGGGCTTATCCAGTAGCACTCAACGATATTTTACCCGCTGGTTCATTATAAACATGGAAATTTGTCGAAAATTAAGTCGGTGACATATGATTTTTATATTCTTCGATACTCATTTTCAATATCAAACTGAGTACTAAATTAAAAACAAATCATTGACCAGTTGACCTTAAGAAATGTTATTGGAATTCTTAATGAAATACAAGGTTAAGGAACTTTTAAATTGCGATGTTTTATGCAAACGGGCCCTGAAAACGGTGAAGATAAATAGTTCATGCAGTAAACCTGGTTTAATAATCACTTACAATAACAAATAAAAGGAGTAGACATGGCAAGGACTATTAATTGGACTCTGCATTTAAAAAAAAGTAAATTCCTAAAATCCTTCAAAATATTTTTTATTTTACTGATGTAGTTTGTAATATGATCTGGATACTTAAATGCAATAATCATAATGAAAAATGACATATTAAAATAAATATGGCTATTTTACTCATTGAATTTGGCAAAATATATTATGAGCCCATGCCTAACTCAAGAATATATTTTTGAAACCTCAACCGCTGTATATAAAACATCGTGTACAATATGTCTTTTTTTAAGGCAATGCCTTTAACCTTAATATAAATGGCAAGATCTCGACTTGTAGATAGGATGGCTAAATTTCATCTAACGAGTTACCATAAAGAAAATATATAAAACATAATTAAAGACATAACTACTGGTATCGGAGAGACTATTTTCCTATGAACATACGTTAGATTCATAATAAGTTTTGATTAGGATTAAAAGAAACTTTAACGTACCTCCTCCTTCGCGTGAAATATGTAGATAACTGGAAACATTGTTAAATACTCATAGTTTAACTTTTTCCAGGTGTTTGTTTACTTTACTTTTCCTTGAGGAATATTTCCATTGGAGCAGGCATGGCATTGTCGAAAATGCTTCCATTTTATTTTTGATATGGCACGACACGGACGACTTAGAACAGACAATGTCATGTATCAATCGCCTTCGACAGGAGGGTATCAACAATATATATTCTACTCACGACTTTTGCAAGGAGTTAGTTATTGTGAAGAGTTGAAAAATCGTATTACAAAAGTCGATAAGGTTCTTATAGTACTTTCAAAAACATCATCTCGTTCAAGTTAATTTTTAAAAGTAATCGATTGTATTTTAGAATACATACACACAAAAAAACTGGTGTGCAATATCATTCCATTATTACTTGATGATGATGTTGATATGCCATTTATGCTCAACTGCTATATTCCTTTCCTCCTGTATGCGGAGGACTTTTTAAAATTGTGTAACTATAAATGGAAAATGTCTAACTGTTAATTTGAACACGTTACAAAACCTTTCTGCGTACCATAGGTTTTGTCTAAATGATTTATATAGACATTTTCATGCTGCTGATGATTTAAGAATTATCCGAGCTTCTGGAGTTACAAAATTTAGATTTCAGTCTTTGTTTGAAAATGGTCAAGTGTATGAAGATTTAATATTAATTTAAACAGGTATTTTGGCAGGGTCTAAAAAAGACAAACAATGTCGTTATTGGTACCAATATCGCCGAAATGGAATAGTTCCTGCAGATCGTGCCGAGCTAGCGTACAAACCGTTGGCAGACTCAAAAACTGCATTTAACAATGGGAAGATGCATTCACCACAATTTCAAACGTATGATTCTAGATTGGAAACTCTTACACAATTTCCAATACAAAGCCAGAAAGTAAGAGAGCTTATAGCAGAAGCCGGTTGTTTCAGTGTTAACTATTTATATACATGCAGTGCTTTGATTGAAGTGCATGTCTTCGAGCCTGGAACATTGCTGGAACAGACCACTCTTTTTATTTCGAAAATCGTGCCTTACGTGAAAAGAAAATGGAAATATCTGAAAGGATTCGTTCAAAAGAATTTCGTGATCAAACGATTGGAGCTTCTTTTGATAACATGTTTACAAGAATGCTTACATACACACTATTGTCGAGTAGAAATGAGTACAATGTACAGCATCTGATGCAATTCGCCCAAGCAGGATTTTATTATTTAGGCACAAAAGAAACACATTTTGCTACTCATGCTATCTTGGTCTTACGACAATAAAGGAACATCGAAACCCTTTGGAGGTTCATTACAGGTTTTCATAGACAATAGGAAATATTCAGGTACAAAATTTAACCGTACACTAATAGAAAATGAAAGGATATGGAGTAAATGTACATGGGACAAAATCGCACACAATACATAGAAAACATAGAAAATTATCAATGAACAGGGCTTTTATTCCTGTTCTTCATCTTGACAGTTGATGTAGGGCCTTCAACAATGAACAAATCATTCATACCCTACAACAAGGTCAAGACGGCCCTATCGACTTAAGCGGTACTATTGATAAAAATAAAGTAATTTTGAAAGACATCGACCGCTAAAATATGCCTTGAAGTTACACATGTCGGGAAATGAATTACATAATTTATAATTACGGGCGAGATTTTGAACATATATTTGTCATACATTGCCCAACAAAAGACCATTAATTTCGAACAACAAATGATAGACAATACATATAAACTAAACAACAAATGATTCTCATATTTACAGTACAGCAGGGGCACATCGAAATATATGTAAAAAACCTAGCAGTTTAAAATAGTATGAAAGGGCAATATACAAAACAGATGACCAGACCAGTATTTTGAAGAAATGTAACCAAACATGAAATTTTGACGGTGTATTAATATGAGAAATTCGCACATGAACAAGCACACCATAACTGTAAATATTATAAGAGCATACACCTCAAGCACGGGAAACGTTCATCCACACAGCACTAGAGACAAACTCTAGAATCAATAGAAAATGAAAAGATATGGAGTAAATGTACATGGGACAAAATCGCATACAATACATAGAAAACATAGAAAATTATCAATGAACAGGGCTTTTATTCCTGTTCTTCATCTTGACAGTTGATGTAGGGCCTTCAACAATGAACAAATCATTCATACCCTAAAACAAGGTCAAGACGGCCCCTAGCTAAGAATACTATTTATAGATCATCGATGGTTTTTCAAACGAGTTGGTGTTTCTCAGCTACAATCTCATCGAAGGGCGACAGCCCTGAGATTTAAGTTTAGTTTAAACATATTCAATTTGCTAAATTGAAGCAAAATGGGTTAGACACAAGTAAATCATACTTATGAAGTCTTCTCCATAAAACAATATAAATATGTGAATATATACAACCGTTGGTTTTCCCGTTTGAATGGTTTTACACTAGTAATTTTTGGGGCCCTTTATAGCTTGCTGTTCGGTGTGAGCCAATGCTCCGTGTTGAAGGCCGTACCTCGACTTATAATGGTTTACTTTTATAAATTGTGACTTGGATGGAGAGTTGTCTCATTGGCACTCATACCACATCTTCCTATATCTAAATAATAGTATCATGAGCATTCATGTAAAGCAAACAGTTTATAGAATAAAATACGAGCTATAGGTAAAAAAGAATAGAAATGAAAAAAGGAAAGATTGAATAGTCATGTCGTGAATTCTGTGATGATGACGTGGGTGTTGATGATGATGTCGATGTTGACGATGTTTCGTGTCAGTATCAATAACGTTTGATGAAGGTACAAGAAATCTGTTTGACCTTTTGATGAAATTTTGAACATTTTTGAAAATTCAGATATTTTGTTCATTCGAAAGTTCCAACTTCGCGCAAGTTAATAGTTTTGTATCCAAAACAAAGTTTTCGGAAAGCCAATTAAGATTACAAACGAAAATGTAATGATGAACATCCTCAATATCTGACCCACATTGACACACAGGATCATTTATAATGTTAGCTCGACGAAAAGGTCATAGTTTACCAATGAAGCGGAACATCGCAATCAACATGATTAAGTTAAAATAATATTCAATTTCCTCGGACCGTACAAATTAAATGTTTCATCTTTACTCAGGAGGCTATCGTTTTTCAATTCTTTCTCAAATTTAGACAAAGAGTCGACGCTGCGAATTTTTTGGATCAGGCTTATTCCACTCGCGTATTGTGCGGGAATAAACGATTCAGTAGTGACGGAATGTCTACAAAATGGAACAATAATATCATGACCAAAACGCAACGGATAGTTCGTTGTACTTTGTACACATGGAGGGACAAGATTACTTAGGTACTCTGATGCATGTTTTTGATTCATATCATAAAACATCTGTAATTTTCTTCTTCTTCTTTCAAAATGAAATTCCCAGCCAACCTCAGAGTACAAGGTTTCAGTTTTAGTGAAAATTGGTAGCCCTGAAATGAGATATGACCTAGAAACATCCTCGAGTTTGAAAGACCATTGATAATCTGTTTATCGCTATTTTGCTTATGACTTCGTTAATGTGTACATTGAAAACTGCACGTGGGCCATTATATTCTAGCGCTAATTTTCTATTTCAACCGAGTAGCATGATATGATAAATTATTACCAAAACCTACTAAAGGAAAAATACACAAAATAGCGATTACAGATCATATCATCGATCAAGAGCTGTTTATGAGATCAACGAATGATAGTGGGACTCAAAAGCTAAAAGGTATGCAATAATCTCTTCGTGGACACGTTATATGAAACTAACATTTTAGCGATACATGTATGTAGGTTTTAACTGGGGTACATATTTTTAATATCTTTTCATCAGATAAATGAATGAAAAATAATTTTATAATTTAAGTTGGTATGTCCTTTATTATGAAAGCTAAAATCAACAAATTTGTAACCAAATGATGTATTAATAATTGAATACTTGATGAGCATTTGACTTACATTCTGTATTTCCTGAGATAATACAAAAGACGTTATGTATTGTGAATGTTATTGTTTTGTTTTGATCTTCTGTTTGTTTGATTTGTTATAGCCTTGCTTATTTTGTTACCTTTTAACCTTTACTTCATATTTGTTGTTTTTTTTTTTTCACTTGTACTTCAAAATCAACCAGTAAAAGTATAAGCATATATTACATGAAATGTGTTACTTATTTGTACATTGTATATGCCAAACACCTAAGCATTATTGATTTTTTTAGTCTTAGTTAGCGTGTGACATAACTCAATTCTTCACGTAGAAATATTTTCTTAGTTTCGTATTAAGTTTAATTTCATATGTTTAAAACAAACCATTTAAGGTTGGGCTGCTGTTTTAAATGACATGTGTTAATCCTTTAAAAAATCGTAGTTTTGTGAAAATAAATAATGTATACCAAGCATTTCAACAAAAATCGGGTAATAACATGGGCATCCCATATTACATACTTCGTACATTTACAGTAAAACATTTTTACACAATAAAAAAAGGGATAAAAAGATTGAAAGAAATTAAATAATATGTCGACATTTTTAGACACGAATTACAGAAGGTAACCTGTTCATGTCGTAAGTGTTTCATTAATTGTATACATACTTTGTTCTTGTTCAGTTTTAATGTTTTATGTAATTATTTACCACATTATTTATAATCTTGTCTGCTGAGTTGTAATATATATCCATTACAAACTGCAGAAGTTACATTGCCTGTCATCGTACAAATGAATATTGTTCTCTTTATTCTGGGTCATTGCTCCTCATTATCACTTGTTTAGTTTATTATGCGTGAAATAATATATATTATTTAACATATTTGAGATCGAATCAAACTGAAGCATAGAACTCATCTATTGTAAAAATATTTAACTCTGATGGTTGACAATGGGTGCTTCAAATATTTTCAAGCAACATTCTTCATATATAAAAAAAATAGCAAGTGCATTAATTTGTTTATAAATTGTTAGATAATGCACTAGCAAATGTTCAATTCTTGCGAATCAAGAAATTTTATAACTTGTTATTCAAATCTGTAAGCTCCAAAGCTCTTAAATATAAGATGTAACAGTTACATCAACGTCTTATAAAAATCACGTGACTGGTTTTTATCGATTTTTGTCCGGTCTTTTCTAATACGACCATTTATAACGATGCTTTGCTTTTGCGCCAATCAGCATTTCATTTGCGCCAAAAAAAAAAATCATTTGCACCACAAACCATAATTCATTTGCGCCAAAATAATACATTTCGTTTGAGCCAATAATAAATGTAAATAGTATAAATAATACATATATATATTGAAAAGCGACTTGTTACTACATGATTTTGATAGAACAATATAACATATTCATCATATTCATCATAAATCATATTCATTAATAAAACAAAATGCATACAACACGGATGTTTTTTAAATGCTGGGATTTTACTTATTGTTTAACTAAACCTATAGTAGGTTGACGGTAGCATTCAGTGTTTTTATAATGGTTTTGCTGTCCACATCTGTTGTGATTCTGGTTTTGCAACTCTTTTGGTACATATATAAGATTTGTCTCCGTTTTTCAATACATTAGATATCCTATATGTAAGGTCTTAAAATATTACAGACATATTTCCTCCTCTATTTGTCTCCAAATGAATTTTATGAATTTTGTAACATCGCACATGTGAAAACTATACAATTTTATACCTTTAAGTGACTTTCAGGTTTGTTTCAGAAATGAGTATGAACTCACTTACTTACCAAATGGGGATACTCTACAACAGTTCTTATAAGAGCCTCGTATTCAGGATTCAACTTATAATAGAACGTTTCCTTTATATTTTTACTGTAAATTGGCGCAAATGAAATACAACCCTGTGGTGCAAATAAAATACTGCGTTTTTCAAAAATTGGCGCCCATTTATAAAACGCAAAGGCCTTAAATTCATAGTGTCAATCACATTATATGACATAACGTGAACCATTCAATCTTGCATTTTTTCTTACTTTTATGGCAAAGGTTTCGTTGTCGTTTGTGAAGAATAAATATTGGATTATGCACGTACAAGTACTCTTATAATAGGGCGCGGGCCGGTGTACATATGTGATATATAAATTTGTAGGCACGTTCAGGGCAATTATGAATGACTAGGAGCTAATCAAAAGAACACAAGGTAGTAGAACAATATTAAGTGGAAGTCGAGATGAATATTTGTTATATAGTTTAGGCAGCTGAAACATAGGAGGGCTATCTCATATTTTGAGGCCTAAAACTGAGATGTGGTAATATGATTGTTCCTTCTTGGTGCCACGTGCACTTTGAGCGAATGGTCTTGTTTGTGAACTTATTTTTTTAATTCACTTGCCTTTTTGAAATACAAATATTATTAATATTGTTATTGTTATTTTTATTATTATTATAATTTATACGTGTACCACTACCACATTGTTGGCTGCTTTGTCGGACGATATGAACACACAACTTTTTATACATCAAGCATGTGGTACAGTGTTACTGTTCTCACCTTTGTATGTGGTATGGTATTATATTGTAACTTGACTGTCAAAAGTATTTCAAATTTGAAAATATTAGCCAAACTTTTCCTGTGTTGGTTTTACCATTGCGCTATATCTATACTATGTCAGATTAGCAGGCATCGATTCCAGAAAGACAAGAAGGCACTTTGAACATGTTTGTCAACATGCATTTTGTTGATGGTCATAAATCACTATTTTCGGAAAAATATATTTTTGTAGAAATAAAGAGATGTGGTATGCTTGTCAATGAGAAAATATCCAACAAAGGCCAAAAGATAAGAATAAAAACTACTTCAGGTCTTCAATGGGAAAAACATTAAGATTTAGGATTTCATAAAAGGCTCAGAAAAACAAGTGTTGAACAATTTAAAAGAGAAATCTATCGACCTGATTTATAAGTTTGTAGGGTTTTTCTTAGGGTTTGTTGTACCTTTTACCATGTTCATTTTGATGTCGTCTAGTTATAATTTTATGATGGACACAATATTTGACTAATAACTATAAACGGCAAGGTGTTTTAAATAAGAATTTCCTTTTGAAATGATACATTTTAAGATATATTGTTTTAACTTTTGTTTTTAATAATTTTATTTGTCTAAATCTGTTTGCACAGTTTCTTGCTGTTTGTTGTGCAATCATTTACATTTTTGTCAAATTTACATTACAAGTTTTATGATGCAGTGTACCCTACATAGAAGGTCAATTTGGCTGTGTAGGGATAAGAACTACAAAGTGACGTCCGAACAGGTTATGGACGGAAAATCAATACATGTGTGATTTTCCAGCTACTCGTGCTTAGAGGCTTTCGTTTGGCAAATTTACAAATATAAAGGCATATCCACTGTTGAAGGGCTGGACCTAAAGCAAAGCCAAATCAGAACAAGAAATCCGAGATATAAAAAACATAACAAAATCATCAACTTGCCACAATATAGAAAAAGAATGGAAAGGGGGCAATTGCCAAAGAGAAAACAATAAAATTATTAACCCAACCCAAATGTACAAATGAACCCACTGTTAATGAACAATGTGATCTAATAATTCATGCACTGAAAAGTTAGTATATACTTAAAACAGTAATAAAAAATTCCGTACAGATACAGTACTGACTTAATCAGTATTATAATGAAACAGTACTGAAGAAATCAGTGATGAAACATAACTGACAAAATCAGTACTGAAACAGTATTGACAAAATCAGTACTGAAACAGTACTGACAAATCAGTACTGAAACAGTACTGACAAAATCAGTACTGAAACAATACTGATGAAATCAGTACTGAAACAGTACTGACGAAATCAGTACTGAATTTATAGAATTAGTTACGGTACAATTATTGTATAATAATGAACAGAACTGAAATAATAGAAAGTATAACATTACAAGTTTTTAGTCTTGCCGAACAGTACTGATATGTAAGAGGGTGGAAATGTACCAAAAAACGTTGGTAAATTCTTGGTAGTGTATGTATATTATTAATTTTAAAACATTTTTAAAAACTAAATAGAGAATTATAAAGACGCGATGTAACAAGTTTATAAACGTACGTCGTGTTTGGGAAAACGTATGATGCATTTTAATAATGGACTAAAACTAGAATATCGTCTTTCATTGCAAAACATATAATGATTTATTCAATGTTTCCAACAATAACCCAAAACATAAAATTGTAAAATAAGTAGCAAGCTGGAAACGCTATTCTTGATATAATGTCTATTTTCTTTGCCAGTGGAAGATAAGGTCGTCTATTGTCATCAAAATTAGGATCCATATCGTTACCTTGTGACTGAAAACACATAAAAATAACATTTGGGATGTAAGTGACAAGAATATATTTCTTAAAATAACACTTACAAGTTTGACAATTATTAAGTCACTTTGGGAGGTGACACAGAATTTCAAAAATGAATTAACTTGTAAATGTAGAATAAAATATAAATTCAGTCGTCATGCTCTTATTATCGCAAAAGGATGTTTGATAAACTCATCACAGATTGTTTACTTGTGATTGTTTTAAGTGGTGAAAAGTACCACCTTGAAGAGACATAACTGTTCTAATTGAACATAAAAACAAATGTCTACATACTTCTCTGTACTTTTTCTTTGCTATTTTAGCAACCTCCTCTTCTGACAACTGTTTACTGGCCAATACGTTGTCATATACATGGATTTCTTTACGTTTAGCTGCCATTTCGGCAGCTGTTTCCTCTGAAACTTTTCTTCTAGCTAATACATTCACTACAGAGAATTCAATCAATGCAGCAAAAACAAACATGGCTTGAAATAAAGTCCAAACGTCTATTGCTTTCGGATATGATACCTGTGGTGCATTGAGTCTAGCTGCAGAGCTTTGAGATGACATAGTTAAGACTGTAATGGCACCTAAAGATATTCGTCCTGGAACAGCGAGAGGATGTAACCAAAACGAGACCCATGACGTGATTACAATAAGCATATCCGGAATGAAGATTTCTAGCATGTAGTATCCAATGGCTCTGTTTAAAACAATTGTCAATTGTAGACAGGAAAATTCATTTTCTGTAAAATAAGTGGAAAGTAAGAATCTTAATTCACCACTCAATGTCTTTCTTTAGACAATAATCCAATATATGTTTGCATTTATATTTAAAGTATAGACAATCCAGCCCGCTCTTCTGTTTTCTGTTTATTTAATTCTTTAACATTTATTATACAAAAAGATAACGATATATCAATTGCAGTATCTGAAACATTTGTGGACCGGAAAAGAATTTTGACTCACGCTTGCAGAGTTTATTGCCTGTTCACAGACCAATGTACATGTATATCTTTCTTAAGTTGATCATTGAATTTGAGTAAAATTAGAGTTATGCGAACTAGAAGTGGTTGTTTCTAACACCTAATTAAAATATATTAATTATCTTTCTTTGTAACTAACCTCCTGGTAACGAGTTTACATCGCATAGGTCAACACTGCTTGTTGGTGTATTTACTATATTATAGAGAGGCAAAATCGCATTCTGTATTGTAACAGGCTGTTCTTTTACCCAATTATATACAACCACATCCGAAGTTAAACCATCTGAAATGAAATGTTGACATATAACAAAAAGAGCCTTTATTTTGTTACAGGAAATTTTTAGGGTAAGAATGTATGTCATACATGCAACTCGGGATGATTGAAGATCAGCACTATTTTGTCCTTTCGGCGTAGTATTATTTCATTTTATCTTGCAATCAGCCAACTATTGTACAAATAACAGGTACACAAATACATTTTTGCTTTATTAGTCTCGCTTTTCGTCCTGTTTCTAAAGTTCGTACAAGTAAATTTTATATTTTCTGAAGTACATGTATTCTATATATCATAACTGCGTGAAAATAAACTCATTCACATTTTATAAACTAAGATTTATTTCTTGAAACTGACATAAGCTTTAAAGATTTTTATGTAAAGATCTGTAAATGGAACACCATTTTACTGAACAACATAATTATTTGTAACTTTTGAAACAACTTTTAAGCAGAAGTGACGAAAGTGTAGATATGCAATATTAGGTAGACAAAATTGCTCGTATATTGGTCACCTTGTCATTACGCACATCACCGACACCTTTTTTACAATAAGTCACATCATTGTGTACAGTGGATATGCATATTTTCTTGTGAAATGTATTTGAATAAATAAATATTATGCAAGAGACGTTTGGAATGGTTTTAAAAGAGAGAGTAACCCAACGCCAACAATAGCCAACGTACATCATTGGGGCAACATAAAGTTTTAACCAGATGAATACCAAGTCGGGACCTGCGTTGCACCGTGCTGTCATGAAGAACGAAAAATAAATTCATGTTAAAAACCTATAAATATAAAAATAAGGTAAAATACTATGATTCATTATGAATCAACAACCAACTAAAGACCGATGGAAAAGGAATAAACAAAAGTTATGTAAATGAGTAACCTGTAAAACACCCCGGGATGACAAAATTGGAAA
Source organism: Mytilus coruscus (assembly GCA_017311375.1). Taxonomy (NCBI): domain Eukaryota; kingdom Metazoa; phylum Mollusca; class Bivalvia; order Mytilida; family Mytilidae; genus Mytilus; species Mytilus coruscus. The sequence continues at coordinate 17,285,072 of CM029597.1, forward strand.
CAAATCAAAAGAGAATATCATCGGCCTGATTTATAATATTTTAACTTGATTGCTACGCCGCAGAGAAATGTCCTCCACCGCTGTGCTAATGAGGTATGACTTAATGTGTACAGTATAGAGTGGTAGATTACATTATACAGTATATTTCTAGCTTTGTACTTGTTTCTGTTATTTTTGTCATTTCAGTGTTAATGTTTAGAGAATTGCCCCTCCTTTTTCCCGGCTATTGTGTCATTGAGGAATGAAATGGTGTGTAAAGTATAGAGTTGTACAACAGTAATATAGATTACATTATGAAGTGTATTTCGAGCTTTTGTATTTGTTGCTGTTATTCTTGTCATTTTATGGTAAATGTAGTATTTCTGCAAATGAAGAAATACTGTATTTCTCTATTTGAAAGGAAACATGCATGGGAATGAACAGCAACATGTAAGAAGTTTTCTGTGGTAGGATAGTCCAAAAACAATCAAAGTCCAATAATTCGTAAAAATGGTCGAATCAAAATGACGGTATAATATGGGCAACTACCCATGATTGCAAACAATCCTATAAAGTATTAGAGCTTCTGTAAAACGGTCTCAGAAGAGTTGCTATCCCAAGATGTTATTGTGTTACGATAGTTCAAAAAATTGGTCAAAGTTCTATAATTCCTGTTAAAATTGTCAAAATGACGGTAAAGTATGGTCAAGATAATATGATGACAAACAATCCTACTCAGTATACAAACTTTCTCTGTCAAACGGTTTGTTTCTGAGTAGTGTTGTGTTTCGGACGGACAGAAGGACGACAACTATGTTTCTCAGCGGGTGGGCAAATAAACGAAAAACAATTATGGCGAAGAGAAACCGAGGCAAATTACTAGATTAGGTTTCTGTCTTGGAACATGCACATGAAGAATGTGACTGATTAAATTTGGTTTTTTAGCGTTCAGTCCTCACCCTTACCTAGGACAGTGGTGTAACAACAAATAAACGTCCCAATTCCGACCGGGTGTGACTGTGTATTTATATCACTATCCTCACAGTCAGATGGGCGCGCCAATTTGAGGATTACATCTCGTCAGGTACATATATTATAGAAACCCGCTTTAAGACAATGCCTCATACATACAAATATCAAATATGAATCAAAGACGTTAATGGCCGGTTTGCACAGAATGTTTCATAACAGTTCGGAATGTCTATAATACACATAAAAATACATGTTTATGGAAATATAAAAACAAATGGAGACATACCTTTTTAAACGAAATCCTTAAACAATTCAACAAGAGGTGGACAACTTTAATATGTATGCACTCCAATATTTCTGTGAGCTTTGAAGGATATGAGTAACAAAAACTATATCACTTGATAATAAGACAAAATTGGAACATTCTTTGTTAAATTTTGCTGAGAATGATAAAGTAAACAGGTCTGTATGGTATTAAAATTCCTCAAATAATTTTAATTATACCAGGGGCACAAATTTAGGATTGTGCAATATTTGTGTCAAGTTTCATGGGATTTTGGTTTATTGATGTAAGAGGACTTGATTTCACAAGATTGGTACCCACGTAAAAGAAACCGATATTGCATGGCATGCAACAACAGCAAATGATGATCATCCTGATAAATATAATATACGTAGACTTATAAGATAAAGAACTAAAGACAAACAAAAAAGTACAAAACAAAACACTTAACTGAAAACAACTAAGCTTGGTCTACACGAAACCTAGCCTACAATAAACTACCAGTGAACTTAGGGCTCCACAATAGTACAAAGTTTCCGCCACCCTATCAAATTATGATACATTTGTAGCTGAAAAGGGGCACCCTAGACTATTACCAATAGAAATAATACAAACATTTAAAAGCAATCACAAAACACAGAAAACTTTAGCAAACGGAACACAAAAAAACGGACACATTACTGTAGAAGGTGTTCCGACTTTATAGACAAACGCGATGCTAGGTTAGCAAGTGACAATTGTATACCTTTTTATCTACCTGACCCGGATATCAAAGTGCCAACACTAGCCCTGGGAACAGCATGTCTTCAGTCGTGTTTACGTTATTTGTTTTGAGCGCTTAACTCTCTCTCTCTCTCTCTCTCTCTCTCTCTCTCTCTCTCTCTCTCTCTCTCACACACACACACACACACACACACACACACACACACACATATACTTACAGCTTTCTAGGTGGATGACACAAGACTGAACATCTAGTGGATATAAGTGAAAATCCATAGAACACGCCAACTTTAAATGAAACCTGAATAAGAAGATGTAATTTTTAAATACAAAACAAACAGCATGCAAACATAACTTTACTGTTTTAATTTGCTAGGTATTGAAATCCTAATTATAATTGTTCAAGACGTAAAACTGGTGGCATTCTAATGCAAAATGAACCCTTTTATTTTTTTTATTTTTTTTTTTTTTTTGTGGCATGTTTTTACAAAGATGTCTTGTTAGAATCGATGATAGCATGGTAATGGTTGCACATAGGAACAACCGTCAAGTTGTTTCGAATTGTATTGTTCTGTTTTTGTATTAGCAAGCTAAACATACATAATTTATCTGTTTGTAGATGCATAAAAGATAAAAGTGTTGTCTGCACAGTAGCAAATGCACATGTAGGTGCATTAAAATTAGATTTGTTATTTGTTATTAAGCAAAATGAAACTAATAAATATGTTAAATCATATTGTGAATTGGCACTACCTGTCAAAGTACAAACAGACTGCAAATCGAAACACAGATAACTGTAATTACAAAAATCTATACAAAAGATGCATTTAAACTGTATATCGGTTGAGACGCATATACACTGACTGTGCTGTGCGTCTGTTAAGATGTATATAATATGTACATTTTTAGAGATGCATATAAACTGTACATTTTCAAAGAATAATTGTGTATGTACATCTTTACAGATATCCAGTTTTATATATTTTCACAGATGTACAGTTAATATTCATCTTAACCGGTATACAGTCTATATGCATCTTTCGAAATGTACATCAAGATTGCTTGTACTAAAGTAGCTGTGTGGTTAAACATTTTTGAAGATCCGATATAAATTTAACACCGGTGTGTCTAAATTCTTTTTATTTTTCAATGAACGATTGTCGTTTATGTAACGTCCAGTGGCAGATATTTCATGCAGTTAAAGAAAAAATGCAATTTGGAGGTCGACCGTGTTGAAGGACGAGAATTTCGACTGCCGCTGGAAATTGAGATTTGTTGGATAGGAGTGGAAAGCTTACCTTGCAACAAAGCATGTACATTCCTACCGGGCGTGGCTGTGTATTCATACAGCTTGCCGAGCAAAACGGACACCCTCTTTAGCATTCATGTAGATTTTATAGCCCGATGAAAGAGGTCCAGAAATTATCCTATCTCTATACCTCACTTCACCATCGGAGTAAGTATCTTTTTTAATCTCAATGGTATACAATTTTTTACCGAAATATCTTATAAATCTCACTGCAACACAAATCTACGTGTGTTTTTGTATATTTTGTGTATCATTTAATTAAAATCACACCTTATATATTATACCATGCGATTTTTTAAATCTTACATTTTTGTTTGGTTTTAAATCCGATGTATGTATTGTTCTAAATTTTCTACAAATTGTTCATACATAAAACACAAAATAAATATATTACGCATCTTTTAACAGTGTGACATACAAACCTTAAACTATAAACCACAGTCCCGTCATGATGTATATGTAACAGTGTATTTGGCATTTCTAAATTGATCTGATCAAACTTTGATTCTGGAAAGAATGTATCCGGAAGCCAAAGTTTCTTTATTTCTTCTCTATCAAGTTGAAGGGTGATATTCGTATAGTTAAACTTTAAACGATGGTCATTCCATGTTTGACGAAGATAACATGTTGTGGAAAAATCCTGCAGCAAAATAGAAACAAACTTTAATCAATAATTCGAAATACTGAATTTGAAAAATTTCGGATAGACGAAACAAGAAGACTAACGACAAGTGACTTATTTTCAGTACTGTATTGTTTATATTGAAAATCGGTTGTCATTACGTACTGACATGCAACGTTTACTAGTAAAATCCTAATGAATTAAAATCTGTGTTTTAAAACGAGAAGATAAATGAACTATATTGACTCACATTTGAGAAATTGTCAGTTATCGTATTAATCCATTTTTGGGATCTTAACAATAAATTGAATAAACGAGCAACAACAATCGTATACAACAGAAAACGCTACATGAACAAGACGTCTTTTATTGATGCTTATGTGAGGGAAAATTCATCTTAGATGAAGTGTATTCTAAATTTGGTCGAAGAGCATGCATAAAATGACTATTTGAGGTCAAATATTTTCCAATAAGATATAAAACGATTTTTTATCTCAAATATGTTATGTAGAATTTTTATGTACATTTTTCGGATTTTGATGTCGAGTTTTTTGTTTTATCCCAACAACAAAAGGACAAGTAAGCTTCCTGTTTTGTACTACACATTATATAGTAAATGAAAGAACGTCTATTTTGTTTAACCATTTATATGAAAAGAGATGTGCTATGACTTCCAATAATAAAACTACTCATAAAGCCCAAAGAACAACGATGAAACAATTACAGGTTACCTTACGGCACTTTTGCAACTAGCAAATCTCATACCGTATAGTAAGCTATAATAAACAGCTGAGCCAAGAGCACATGACACCCCCTTATTGTGCATATTGAAATTGTTGCAAGAATAAGATAGGTTACTTCGAATGCATTTAATCATGTGTTCTTCAATTCCAATAATTACGTAAATTTCCACTAAATTAATCAAAGTCCCATAACTCTAGAGCAACAAACCGTGGAAAAAATCAAAGGTTGCTTCCTTTTATCGATCCCTACAATAAGTTAGTTTTGGAGTAAAAGATAGGCGAAAGATACCAAAGGGACATTAAATCTCATAAATCGAAAATAAACTGACAACGCCAGTAAGTCACTCCAAAATATTTGAGTAAGTGTGCGATTTTCGAAAACTTCCCTTAAATGTAATAGTTAAAGTTTTGTAACTCTAGAACGACAGACCAAAACATTAGAAAAATCCCAAAGGCGTTTCTTTGTATTAATCCCGACAATGATGTTAAGTTTAGAGGAAATCAATATAGAAATACTGGAGTTAGTTTCCGAAAAACTTTCTTAAATCTAAGGGTCAAAGTTCCGTAACTCTGGAATGACAAATCGAAAAATAAAAAATAAAATAAAACGAAAGCGAGTTTTCTTCCATCAATTTTAAAGTTGTATTAAAATTATATGAGAATTTGTTTAAGCGAAATTGAGTTATCGGACGAAGTTTTGACGAACGGACGGGCGTATACAAATGTGAAACAAATCAAAAGAGATAATCGTCAGCCTGTTTTAAGCTACAACAATTAAACCTCTAAATTACTGGCTACTGGCGAGTGACAGGTTCATAGGTTAAATATGTTTGAAAGCGCTCCCCTTACCTGGAAAGTGTTGTGACGATTTTTCATTAGAACAAACTGTAAAAGCCAGTTTTGGCAATATAGAAATATTTCTCCTTCGTTATGAAATTGTTATACGTCGATGTTCAGATATGATCGATATCGCTATGTTTTTTACAGAGACCTCAACATCCACACCACATTCTTTATGTGCCTTTCCCAAGTCAGGAGCATGTAATTTAATGGTTGTCGATTGCTGCTGTCTGTCATATTTATTTTTTGTATATTGTTTCTAGCAGCGTAAATCAGACAGTTGGTTTTCTCTTTTGAAATGTTTTACATTTTGTCATGTTTGGGCCATTAAAACCTACCTATACGGCATGAATTAATAAAACCTACCTATACGGCATGAATTAATGAAACCTACCTATACGGCATGAATTAATAAAACCTACCTATACGGCATGAATTAATGAAACCTACCTATACGGCATGAATTAATGAAACCTATGAATTAATGAAACCTACCTATACGGCATGAATTAATTAAAACCTATGAATTAATGAAACCTACCTATACGGCATGAATTAATGAAACCTACCTATACGGCATGAATTAATGAAACCTACCTATACGGCATGAATTAATGAAACCTACCTATACGGCATGAATTAATGAAACCTACCTATACGGCATGAATTAATGAAACCTACCTATACGGCATGAATTAATTAAACCTACCTATACGGCATGAATTAATGAAACCTACCTATACGGCATGAATTAATGAAACCTACCTATACGGCATGAATTAATGAAACCTACCTATACGGCATGAATTAATGAAACCTACCTATACGGCATGAATTAATGAAACCTACCTATACGGCATGAATTAATTAAAACCTACCTATACGGCATGAATTAATTAAACCTACCTATACGGCATGAATTAATGAAACCTACCTATACGGCATGAATTAATTAAAACCTACCTATACGGCATGAATTAATGAAACCTACCTATACGGCATGAATTAATTAAAACCTACCTATACGGCATGAATTAATGAAACCTACCTATACGGCATGAATTAATGAAACCTACCTATACGGCATGAATTAATTAAAACCTACCTATACGGCATGAATTAATTAAACCTACCTATACGGCATGAATTAATGAAACCTACCTATACGGCATGAATTAATTAAACCTACCTATACGGCATGAATTAATGAAACCTACCTATACGGCATGAATTAATGAAACCTACCTATACGGCATGAATTAATTAAAACCTACCTATACGGCATGAATTAATTAAAACCTACCTATACGGCATGAATTAATGAAACCTACCTATACGGCATGAATTAATGAAACCTACCTATACGGCATGAATTAATGAAACCTACCTATACGGCATGAATTAATTAAACCTACCTATACGGCATGAATTAATGAAACCTACCTATACGGCATGAATTAATGAAACCTACCTATACGGCATGAATTAATTAAAACCTACCTATACGGCATGAATTAATTAAAACCTACCTATACGGCATGAATTAATTAAAACCTACCTATACGGCATGAATTAATTAAAACCTACCTATACGGCATGAATTAATGAAACCTACCTATACGGCATGAATTAATGAAACCTACCTATACGGCATGAATTAATTAAACCTACCTATACGGCATGAATTAATGAAACCTACCTATACGGCATGAATTAATGAAACCTACCTATACGGCATGAATTAATTAAAACCTACCTATACGGCATGAATTAATGAAACCTACCTATACGGCATGAATTAATGAAACCTACCTATACGGCATGAATTAATGAAACCTACCTATACGGCATGAATTAATAAAACCTACCTATACGGCATGAATTAATGAAACCTACCTATACGGCATGAATTAATGAAACCTACCTATACGGCATGAATTAATGAAGGTTGTGCTGCTCCTTATATTTGTTAACATCCTTGTCTACTGATTTCTGTTGGATATTTGGTTCATTGACAATCATACCACTTAGCATAAAAACAACAATTAGAATGGCAAAAGAAACAGAGTACCAACCATAATTATTTATAGATGTAACTTTTGCTTTAACAAGAATTTATCATATGGTTTAGATTTATCTATGCTATATTTCTTTACAAAAAAAAAGTATCTAAATCTTTTATGCTAAAAGTAGCAAAATTATCTAATTTCTCACAAAAAGTAAGATTTGTGTTTACATTTTACCAGTAATAGTATCAAAAAGAGAGATCTAATTTCAATAATCAGGTATATTCAAACAAATGAGTACATTACCATTTCGTTGACGTTTACATCATATATTTCAGAAATGGTTAATTTAACGCTTATATTTGTTGGTCTTTCTTGATCTAAATCTGAAACAAAATTTATAATGAGTTGTATCTACATTCATGAAAAAAGCATGCTTCAAGACTTGAAATAATTAAACCTTGTCTTACGATTGGTAGACTCCAAACAATTTTTACATTACAGGATTTTATGGGGAATATTTAGAATATAACTTTTGAGAGAGTGCAAGACTTGTGGATATCCGGCATGCAAGGATAATAATATTAGTCTTTAAAGATGCTTGTCTGAGTCAGACATAGTAGCAAATCTTGCACGTGGAATATTTACAATATTTGATTCTTTCCCTAATTAAACAGCATTCAAAGTGATAAAAAAAGTTCAGAAATCGAAGACAGAGATGTTTGTACGATGTGAATTTCGATGAAACAGGAATAACGCTGTCCATAACACATGTAGCAATCACGCAGTTAATTAACCAACAATAGTATGAGAAAAATATACCTACATTCAAAATCAAATTAAAATAATAAGGTATCGTACTGAGTTATGAGAAATATTGGATTAGCTATTTAACCACGGGTTCCTTGTTGTGAAGAAGCTGAATTTATAGGAAAGATTTACGGACGCCATCACAATTTCGTTGACCGTAATGGAATATCTGTGTCACAGATAACCATGAATATGAAGCTTAGATGAATCATTTAAATAAAATATTAATTGAAATATTTTATTTACTCAATTAATTATTATTGCTATATTAAATTTGTCACTTAAACAAAATTATTATTGATAAGTTATAATTAAAAAACTTTTGAAAAAATTTTCATAATAAATAAAAATTTAAATTTTGACAATAATATAAATTAAGCTATTTTATCAAATCAAAATAAATATGATTTAAATTACAAATTAAAATTATTATTTGATTAATAATAATACAATTAACTAATCACAAAAAATCTTATAAAATCAATTAAATATTAACATATACAATTAAATTACTTAACAGCTATATGTCAATTATACGAAAATTAATATAGTAATACAGTAATCAGTTATTAATAGTAAATACAATGTTATACTGAAATCCGTAAATTCCCCATTAATTATTTTAAATAAATATGACTAAATTTATACGATAATTTAATTGACTTTAGTAAATTGATCGATCAAAACAGATTTAAATTTATCACTATATTTAATTAAATATCAAACTCAATAAATTCTTAATTAACAATAACTATGAGATAAAGCTTTCATTATTCTGATATTAACCTTTAACTTTTCATAATTTTAATGGTTGACTCATATGTCTATTTTAATTAAATTTCTATAGATTTCTTAAATTATTAAATTCTAGATTATCTATTTATCAGTATTTCTTATTATTCATATCTTTGTTACTATTTACGTATTATTCAATATCAATTATTTTTAAATGTCACTATGAGTATTCTGTCTCTTGTAGATATAATTGCTCATTCTTATAGATTCAAGTTCATACAATTAGATTTTCATGTATTACAAATAACTATATTTTCGATATAATTAACAATATTAAATTATATCATAAATGTCATACATATTACATGGAATTTAATTATCAATATAAATTTAAGAATAATGTCATATAATTCTGCAATTCTAAATAATGCATATGTAGAACATTATAATTATTATAAAATATAATACTTACTCAAAAATCACGAATTAAAGTAAATCCATTAACAATCTCAATATAATCAATTAGAGATATTCTTATTAACATTTACGATTAAACGTAATAGATTTAATTTGCATTACTGTAATAATAATTTAATCAATTTAAGATATCAATACTAATATACATAAATCCAACAATTCTATACATAGATTAAATCATACATTTAAATTTTAGTGATAATGATTCATATGTATAACATTAATAGTTATTAAGATACATACTTGATCTATTGTTAACAGACTCTATTATATCAAGAGTTTTGCAATCTGTAGTTGATACAGTTATGCAAACTATGTACTGTACTGATTCTTCAGATATTACAAATAAAGTCAAGATTATACAATTAATAATTTAGATCACTAATCTTAACATTATTAGAACTTACATGTAAACGATTTATATGTACTAATTATCAGTTAAGTTACGATACATTATTACTATTATAATCATATTCAGTAATTCTATAAGAAAATAACTATTCAACGTATTAGATTACGTATTAGTCATAATTAATAATAGCTTTATAAAGATACAATATATTGTATCTTAATTAAATATGAACATTGAAGTATAAGACGTAAAATATGATAATATCATTAAGTAACATCACTAGTTCATAAATTATACGATACATTCATCAAGATGTAAACATAGTATAATACAGTATTAGAATATTGTAACATATAGTAGATAATCAATTAAACGCTGATCAAAGTACATTGATATTAATCTAGAAACCAATTATATCTTTAGAAATAACTTAATTAGCAATCTATCATAAAAATCATATTAGTATATGTTAGAATGAGTCATAGATCTACTAAGATGAATGAAATTAGAACATGACATATGTACAAAGTATCACTTAATTAAGCGTAGATCAATAGCTATTAATTACATATACTATATGCAATATTAGCTATAGATTACATTAAAATTGATACATAGAAACTATAACAGTTTAGTGCAAAATGTATACAAATGTATGTGTCTTGCCTAATATTTACTTTATATTAAAGAGGCAGATAATCATATCTACGGTAGATTTAGATTTTTTATTTTTCAAAATCCCTTTTGAAGTTGGTCAGTGGAAAAATATTCCTTCAGAGAATCACCTTTTCCAGAAATGCCTTTCAAATACAGTCGGTGACGACTATCATTAATTTTCGTTTGTGTGCTAACGAACGAATAGTCATTAACCGAAACATAAAAACCTTCATTTTACATTATAAAGCAATCTTTAAAAAAATAATAGCTAGAGCTATTGCTATATTCCTTGACGTATTGAGAAAACTCCTGTAAACATCTTCCTCGGTATTAAAAGTACAAATTGTGTTTCCCTTGTATAATCGGTGTATCAACTGTTGTATATTTCAATTGTATCGTATTATATTACTAGTTTATTTATGGTTTGACATGCTTGCAAATATATCATTGTGTAATTGTTAATGAATAACTTGTAACCTCGTGTAGCGCCTTACACGTGCCTAAGTTGTAAATGCATTCTTGTCTTGTCAAAACTTTTGTGCCCTCTTCCTTTTGTATTTGTGATGTGATGTGTTGGGTTTTTCAGTGCAACTTAGGTATTTTCGGTTCGTTTTCGACTAACGAGTTTGACAGTCAGTCCATTTGTTATCTTCCGACTCTCTTTTACATGACCATTATTTCCAGTTAATTAAAATATAATTTAAAACCCAGTTTTTGGTGGGGTTCGTGTTGCTTAGTCTTTAGTTTTCTATGTTGTGTCATCTATACTATTATTTGTCTGTTTGTCTTTTTATTTTTGGCCATGGCGTTGTCAGTTTGTTTTCGATCTATGAGTTTGACTGTCCCTCTGGTATCTTTCGTCCCCCTTTTAAAACATTTATACATTTGCGATAAACTAACTACTTCAATTCATATAACATTATCCCTTTATTTGAATGGATAGATATTTTAGAAAATAGTTTAAAATCATAACCTTAGATTTTACAAAACAAAAACAACATCAACCAGTAATGCAATTGGCTTGAATACAATCGAAACAAAAATCGTAACGGCAAATGCCTACCTTAAAAAGTATTATATTATTTCATGTATATCTTCTTCCTTATGCAATAATACATCTGGTCTAACAAAAATATTACCTTGACGAGATATGTATTCAATCACTTCCGTATTGAATACTTTATTACGCATTGAGACATTTGATGTAGATACAGATACCAGTATAAAGAATTCAACGATACAGGGGTGAGATCATATCTACCCATAACGAAATCAAAGTTAATGATGTGGGAAGGTAAACACTTCAAGATATTTAACTTAACTGTGTTATATCCGTCAAAGTAAATTTTATCTTGGTTCAATGAATGTAAACTATTTATTTGTCGTCAATAGAATTGTTGTACATGTTGTTGAAGATGATATTTATACTCCATTTCGATATAAGTTCGCAGTGCAAATGTTGTTATCTCGCAATATTCTAAATTAGATTTTAATATCATGAATCAATTTACCATGTTCAAAATGTTCTTACTTCAGAGAAATTGTATTTCGATATTTGATCACTAATAATTGCTGACTAGTTATTGATTCAAATCAAGAAGAGTCCATTTTATCAAGAATCCCATATTTCAATGTTTGTAATTCGAGGAATAATTTATAAAGACTCTGAAGTTAATCAGCGACTTAAGTAAATAAAAGGAATTTCAAAGCTAATTATTTGTAGGGAATATATCAGGCAAGCAATACAATACGTCGAATTAAATAAACCCAATACCATAGCTGGAAATAAAACGACAAAGGGACAAATAGCAATTCATAAAATACTACTCCCATACATGTAAGTCTAAATTACGAGTCCCACAAAAAAAAACCGTGGAAAACTCAAAACTCTGGAATGAAAATCGGTAAAGTTTTACACAATGATCGTCAAAATGTACTTAAAACACGGTGCATGGGTTCAAGAAGGCGTATATGTGTTAACTTACAAAGAAGAATTATTGATATTGTGTCATTGCTTATTTCATGGATATTGTGAAGAACATTTATTTTAAAAGTACTTCTAAAAATGTCTAAATGAATTGTTTATTAATATTAGCTTAAATAATTCAAGCACATTCAATCAAGTATGGTTCACTTGTTATGCATAGGTTTCATTACTTTCTGTAAATTGCTTGCAAAATTATCTAGCAATCCACACGCGCTTGGTTACAGGATTTGGATTTCGATCATGAATATTTTTATAGAGCACGTATAATACTACTATCCTTTAATCAACTTGTTTTTGGATGAATTTATCAACACTGATTAAATCACTTATTTTAATATCCATACTAAGAAGAGCGACAAGACTTGTAAACAAAAAGTCTGGTGTTATACAATGAAAATAATTATTAAACATTGAACGCGAAGTAAGACAATAAGCGCTATACTAGGACGGTGTATTGATATTGTTTCATTGCTCATTTAATTTCATGGTTAATGTTAAGAACATTAATTCTAAAAGTACTTTTATATTCTAAATCGTCTAAAGGAATCGTCTAAAGGAAGTGTGTCCCAATAGTAGATTAAATTAAATATGCACATCCCAAAAAGTATGGCTCACTTGTGACCCCAGAGAACATTAGAACTAAGTTGCATTATTTTCTATAAATCGCTCGTAAAATTGTCAAAGACCCATCGAAACAACATCTGATTTAAAAATTTAATAACACTTTTAGATATTTAGATGATATATTGGCTCTCAATAATGACAACTTCAGTATCCACACTAAAGAGATTTATGGTGTTTATATATCTCAACTTGTTCGATTCGCTCGTGTTTGTAACAACGTATTTGATTTCAACGAAAGAAATCTCTGTATTACTGAAAATTATTACACCAGTGTTTTCGATATCACAAACTAGTCAAAACATTTCCTAAATTTTATCATCGGTACAAGGACATCATTCGTAAATATTAATCAACATGTAGACATCTTATTCGTTCAGGTATTTCACATCCAATATTTTATGGTAATATTCTTTACAAAGCCCACAAAAATGTCGGCATTCACCTCAAAAGCTAACCATACCTTTAAACAGACTTATTCGGAAAGGATATAGTTACGATACTGTTGTCAGGTCATTAAGGATTGCATATGTTGGTATTAATATTGATTCCCTCATAGGGTCTTTGCATCGGAAATAAACACTATTATTCTAAAACCAGTTGTTGGCATGATACGGGTTATGTTCTTCTCATACATTTTTGATTGTATGATACTAAACCCCTAATGGGAGGGATTAGACTTGATTTTCATATGATGAATACATAATCTTTCAATCACTTTTATTGAGGTCTGGAGCTGGCATGTCAGTAACTGCTAGTAGTCCTTTGTTAATGTATGTATCATTGTCATTTTGCTTAGTTTCTTTTGTTACCTATTCTGAAATCGGACTCCTTTTAAACTGAGTTTTACTGTGCGTATTGCTATGTGTTTCTTTATTCTACATTGGCTAGAGGTATAGGGGGAGGGTTGAGAACTCGCAAAACATGTTTAACCCTGCCGCATTTTTGCGCCTGTCCCAAGTCAGGAGCCTCTGGCCTTTGTTAGTCTTGTATGTTTTTTTATTTTAGTTCATTTATATGTTTTGGAGTTTAGTGTGACGTCTATTTTCACTGAACTAGTACACAATTTTTTAAGGGGCCAGCTGAGGACCACCTCCGGGTGCGGGATTTTTTCGCTGCGTTGAAGACCCATTGGTGGCCTTCGGCTGTTGTCTGCTCTTTGGTCGGGTTGTTGTCTCTTTGACATATTCCCCATTTCCATTCTCAATTTTATCAATCCACGACGCTTGGAATATTTTGTATTTTGTCTCAAATTATATTTTCTATGTTTATACCACACATTTAACACTACTTTAATTGAATTATCTTGGTTTGGGTGAATTCATCAACTATACATGTGATAAAATCACTATTTTTTCCTAACCATACTTAGAAACAGCAAGGCAAGTAACTCGAAACCATTGTGATTTAAACTTGCATCAACATACCCGGAATTCTATTTAAAAACGCAGGGATAAACACAGAAGAAACCAAATAGACATGTAAAACTAATATTGCTATGTAACAAATAGAAGACGACAAGACAAACAAATTCACATATATAACACTTCATAGAAAACTAAAGACTGAGCAACACGAACCCTACTATAAGGAGTGAATTAACGATTTCAGTTATATATAAACTTATCTTAGATCTATTGACAGTTTTTATTGTTATAGTTTTTTTTTTTTTTTTTTTTATCAAGTAAGCATATCAAAATAAAAGGCAAAATTCAGATAACGTTTAAGGAACAATAACTCCATTAAGATATCAAAACAACTCTTTATAAATTCATGCGTCCGTAGCGCTTTTCTGGATTTACCTTCATTAGGAACGATTGAAGCCGAATATTTAAAAAGCCAAGGACGTATAAGAACTGATACAGTTGAAGAGATATATGACCAAAAAGAGCCTACAATAATAGCCAAATTCATCGAAGGTCAACTTCGACTGAGAGAGTTGAAACCTTAGTTTCTTAATAATTTCTAAATTTGTCAACGAACAATTTAAGAACGGTTTGTTATCAATCAGAAATGCTCAAAGCCGAATCGCTTAACGATTTCAATCTTATTCACAAACTTTTTTTTCAAGGTAAACAAATGTAATCGACAAAGGTGCTAAAATTGATAAAGAGGTATTTTCAAGTAGGCAGGTTTTCAATATATTAGACGATTACTTTCATTTTTTACCTCTATGTTCTATTTTAAGCCATTGCGGTCATGTTGGTTGATAAAAAAAAACAATTTTCTACTAGATCTCTCTTAATGATCATTCAGTTAAATTTGTTGGAATTGGTTCATTGGTTTCGGAGAGTTTTGAAACGTTTACGTAGACAAATGACAAGTCATGGTAATAGCTCACATGGCCCATGGGGACAGTTATACCACATGTATAAGGGAGTATTTTAATATTTAGTTTTACAAGACCTAGGTTAAATTATAGTAAATAAATTTACATTATATTCAAGTATACTAGTATAATGATTCAAACATATTTTGATTTGGCGTTTCATAGATTTGGTACAATGACCCAGAAAAGAAAGTTAAAAAATAGATAGAATGCAGGAAAGGCAATTCTTGATATCTTATCTATCTTCTTGGCCCTTCCCAAATAAGGTCTTCTGCTTTCATCTTTATCTGGATCTTGGACATTTCCCTGTGACTGTAATATATAATCAAATGTAGCAAAAAGTCATGCGGTCAGAAAAAATCATACGTAAGTACTGTTTAAAAAATAGATATGCACTTGTGTGTTTTATGTTTGTATAATGTCTATTGTGAAATTTTGATATTGATCCTATGATTTTGGATTACTTGCCAATAGAATATTTTTATTCTGTGCGACATTTATACTGCTCTATTAACACAATGACTTAAACTTATGTACTAAACACATGTTTATATTATGTTTGTGTAATATAAATGCTATATATGGGCAAAAAAAGAAGCGAAAGACACAAAATGGATATTGGAACTCAAAAGTCGAAAATAAACTGGTAACGCCATGGCTAAAAAGAAACAGATAAACAACAGTACATAAAACACAACATTGAAAACTAAAGATTGAACAACACGAACCCCACCAAAAACTTGGTGTGAACTCAGGTGCTCCGGAAGGGTAAGCAGATCCTTCTCCATATGTGGCACGCGTCGTGTTGCTCTTGTTAGTACAAACCCGATGATGAGTCTAATAGGTCATATTTGGGGAAAAGGTACGGGATTATAGTTACGACAATTGGAACAGATCCGTTGTGATCCGTCATACAGATATTCGATAACGGTCAACCAATTCGTGATGGCGTCCGTACAATTTACGAAGGAATGATTTCAACTTCACCACTTGGAACTCTTGGTTTAATTGCTTCCTTATGAACAGCAACCTTCTATCAAGGAAATCATTATAGAAAATACTATCCCTTCAATATCGTATCAACTTGGAGATATATACTCCGTATGTAGGTGCTGCTGGAGTGTTGCTACATAGAAATGGAAAGTTCACAATTGAAAAGCTAAATCATCTCTTTTGTCGTTATGTTTTGTTTTCAACCGACCCTCATTGTCAATTTCCGATGTGTCGAGCTATATCAAGTTCCAGTGTCACTACCAATTATTTGAAATAAAATAATGACGAAAAACACCATTTTGATTATATAAACAAAAACTGGGTTTTGATTAAACTTAGAATTATAAATCGTCAGCCGAATTCACAGGATACAGTCAGTATATCTAAATTATAATTACTGCATCATTTATATGATGGAAAGATTATTATCGTAAATACAGTATTGCTCTTAATCTTGTCTGATGACTCTAACTGTTTACCAATGAATTAAGTATCGGTCGATATTTCTTATATTTATAGAGTAGTTCATTCTTAATTGTTAACATTCAGTAGTAAATTAGTTGACATAAATCGTCATTTTACAATATATCTCTTTGTCAGATTTATGTGTATGTTTGTTTGGATTGTTTTATTAATAAGTCAGTTATATTGTATATCTGTGATGTATGTTAACACAATTTTGACTGCTGGATCCAAATGATTGCCACGTAAAACAATTATGTCTGTTGCTCACATAATTTCATCAATATAACGGGACTATAAACAATTGTCATGCAAGTGGGAGGTTTTGCTTGCTATAAAACCAAGTCTAGCCCACCATTTTATCGAGGAATGTTTGTACCAAGTTTGGATATTGACAGTTGTTTCCATTCGTTCCCTCGGTTGATATAGTCGAGCATTTTGGTTTTGTAAGGTATTATGGACTTTTTTTTTAATTTTCCTTGGAGATCTGTATTTTTGTTAATACTTTTTTCCTTTTTTGTTATTTATTGTTTGTAAATTTTATCTCCATACTTCTTTACAAGTTGACGGAAAACATTTTCTCTTTTCTAAAAGCATTATATTCGCAAGTCGTCTTACTCACCTCTCTATACTTTGATGCCCTCTCTTGTGCTATTTGCAACGCTCTAGCATCAGCCACTTTGAATCTTGCAAGTACATTTACAACAGAAAATTCAACAAGTGCAGCAAACACGAACATGATCTGAAACAAACTCCACACATCTACAGCTTTTACATATGACACACGTGGGGCATTTCTTCTGGACGCTGATCCTAGAGATGACATGGTGAGGACAGTGACTGCACCTAGCGATACACGTCCTGGAACAGCTAGAGGGTGCAACCAGAACGAGACCCACGAAAGAACAACGACGAGAATGTCGGGAATAAATATTTCAGTCATGTAGTATCCAACGGATCTCTTTAGTTCAATAACCATTTCAAGACAAGAAAAACCAGTACCTGAGAATATAGGTAATATGCAGATAAGCTTGTTCAGTTGTCGGCAGACAATGCCTAATTGTTAGCTTTCACAAAATACAATTTTGATATTTTTTACTGCTTGAATTGCATTTTTTGTTTATCTAAACAAGTAAATTCACTAATAATGCAGTCATTTAAACAAAGCAAAAGACACAGTTTTTCTAGTTTTGCCATTTAATTGTGAAAATGCAGCATTCCCGTAAGCTTGTTGATAAAATTTGATGTAAAGCATCTTTATGCAGGCTTTATGAAAACCTAAGGAATTTGGTCGTGTCTTGGTGATATAAATTGACTGTGACGTCATATAGATAGATGTCTGATGGAGATCAAACTTCGACACAGTGGTAATGTCGTCTTTGCTACGTTATGCCATAGATGTATGTAGATTTATACATCTATAGTTATGCTGACTTTGAAAGTAAAGCAAAGCAACGGCACTGCTGTTCCGGAGTTTGAATGGAGATGTGTAAGCGTTTAAACAAAAAGGCTATTATCAGAATATTTTGGCTAAAATCAGAAAAAAACATCGAGTAATTCCCTAGATAATTAAGTATAGATACTTTTCCTGTGATGATATGACTAATGTATCAGTTTAACCATAGATGTATAAACCCATACATCTATGGTTTAACAATATGTGAGTCAAATGGTCAATATGTTGGATAAGCGTTCACTGTTGTGCCTAACATTTTATTGCAGTATAGGTTGTACATCGGCGGAAATATTGAAGAATTATTTCATGGAAGAAATTTTAAACTGCATTTATCTTTAGGTTTTGTATCATACAGTCTCTTTTATAACAAAATCTTATCCTACATATGAATTGAGAAACGTTTGGTCAATAAACACTGATGAAAATTGAATGTTATAAATTATTGGTAACGTTTCGTAATATTTCACGATTGATTTTTACCTCCATTAAACAAACTTGTGTGGCATAAACTGACATCTGTTGATGGATTTCCGTTTATATCATACAGTGGTAGATTTTCATTCTTTACGTGTACTGGCGTGCCATCAATCCAAGAATACAAAAGTTTGCTTGCCGTTAGCCCGTCTATAAGACAGTTATTAAGAGTTAAAACATTTTGAACAAAATATGAAATGATTTCAATATGTAAATTTCGCATCTTCAAAAGTCTCAAGAATTATCTTGAAAACAAAATAAGCATGTACAGTGTAACGACATGAGTGCATGACAATGACCTGTATAGATAATAATAATATTATATTTAGTTCTCGTTCCTCTGTCACGGAAGGGGAGGTGTCTTGCAATATGACGGTGTGATAACAGATTTAGTGCGAATGTAATTTGTTGTTGACTTCATTTATGAAGTACATTTGCCAATCAAAAAATGTAGGATTAAATACAGAAATAGAACAAAAAGGACGAATGGTTTAACCCCAAGAAAGCATTTTAAACCGAGCTCCGTCACTCTTGATCTTTTTCTGAGCGGCAGTAAACCCTTGCCAAAGTGGGGCGTCCGTTTGGTTGTGCGAAAAGTACAAATACGCAGCCACGTCCTATCAGAATATATTGGAACGTTAAATCCGATCCCTCGTGTAGAGAGAGTGCCATGTTAAGAACCCTTTCAACAACTCTTTTAGGGTTCTGTAAGTGACCTGTTGCAAGACAAAATTTCTGTTATATATATATATATATATATATATATATATATATATATACAGCACAAACAACATTTTCCAAAAGACCAAAAAAGTGAAAAAGTATATTTTAACAAAACGCATTTGACTAACAGGTCGAACAACAAATGTTCTTAAACCCTGCTGACTGCCATTGGCGATTGCCAAATAAACGGATCACCGATATAATAAATGGATCTTAGTTATAAATTTAATACTAAACAGAAAACAATAAACTTGCGGAAAAGATGGTATACCGCAAACAAAAGGTGCAAAGGTTTTTGTACACCATATCCGGATTTCGACAATTAATGTCTCTTCAGTGATGTTAGGAATCGAAACGGTATTTGGAAAGCCATACATACAATTTACCTCAATTTAGGATAGACTCTTGAATTTTGAGGAGTCAAAATAGGATGAACGGATCATATAAACCCGAAGGCAAATATAATACAAGCCCAAACGAAAAAATATAAACAAGTCTAAATTGAAAACAACGTTCAAACCTATGATTGCGTTGGATAAAAACCGCAATTTTTATACGTGTGCATGCAAAACAAATTTCTTGTTAGAGGGGTCTAAATACAGCACAAACAACATTTTCCAAAAGACCAAAAAGTGAAAAAGTATATTTTAACAAAACGCATTTGACTAACAGGTCGAACAACAAATGTTCTTAAACCCTGCTGACTGCCATTGGCGATTGCCAAATAAACGGATCACCGATATAATAAATGGATCTTAGTTATAAATTTAATACTAAACAGAAAACAATAAACTTGCGGAAAAGATGGTATACCGCAAACAAAAGGTGCAAAGGTTTTTGTACACCATATCCGGATTTCGACAATTAATGTCTCTTCAGTGATGTTAGGAATCGAAACGGTATTTGGAAAGCCATACATACAATTTACCTCAATTTAGGATAGACTCTTGAATTATACTTTGTCACTTTTTTGGTCTTTTAGAAAATGTTGTTTGTGCTGTATTTAGACCCCTCTAACAAGAAATTTGTTTTGCATGCACACGTATAAAAATTGCGGTTTTTATCCAACGCAATCATAGGTTTGAACGTTGTTTTCAATTTAGACTTGTTTATATTTTTTCGTTTGGGCTTGTATTATATTTGCCTTCGGGTTTATATGATCCGTTCATCCTATTTTGACTCCTCAAAATTCAAGAGTCTATCCTAAATTGAGGTAAATTGTATGTATGGCTTTCCAAATACCGTTTCGATTCCTAACATCACTGAAGAGACATTAATTGTCGAAATCCGGATATGGTGTACAAAAACCTTTGCACCTTTTGTTTGCGGTATACCATCTTTTCCGCAAGTTTATTGTTTTCTGTTTAGTATTAAATTTATAACTAAGATCCATTTATTATATTGGTGATCCTTTTATTTGGCAATCGCCAATGGCAGTCAGCAGGGTTTAAGAACATTTGTTGTTCGACCTGTTAGTCAAATGCGTTTTGCTAAAATATACTTTTTCACTTTTTTGGTCTTTTGGAAAATGTTGTTTGTGCTGTATTTAGACCCCTCTAACAAGAAATTTGTTTTGCATGCACACGTATAAAAATTGCGGTTTTTATCCAACGCAATCATAGGTTTGAACGTTGTTTTCAATTTAGACTTGTTTATATATATATATATATATATATACCCTCAATTTCCAGGGGCTGTCAAAATTTCCCGACCTACATCCCGGACGGTACCTATTACAGCACCTAATTATTGTATTTATTATCAATTTATTCTCGTCCTAAACATGCATGAAATATTTGCCACTGGACGTTAAGCAACCAACAATCAATCAATCAACCGAAGCGAGTGGTAACAATCTGTCCTATCACCCTCTTCACTTAATGTTATTCACTTTATCGTACTGAATTTTCTTTTGCTATTGTCATTTAAATTTGGAATTCAAAGTACTAGGATATGACGTCATGTATATAAATGTTACAGTCATTACAAAAGTAGCAAAAGGGAATCAGATTGTAACATTTTTATGCTGACAGTGTGTGCATGTCGCCGACACCTTGAACTCGAGCATTCAATTTATCTTTATATTTAGTTTCATTATTCTTATGCTTCAAGGTGTTCGCAAAAAATCTTCCTTATTTATTAAAGTTCACAAATGATAAAGCTTCTCCGTGAAGGGTAATACTATATGAATAACACATAGCTGAGAGGATGATAGAGCAGATTGTTACCCGGAGAAAACATTGTCAACTGAGGCAAAGCCAAGGTTGACAATGTCTTTTCGAGGGGTAACAATCTGCTCTATCTACCTCTCAGATATGTGTTCTTTAATTTATTATACTGAATGTTCTGTTATTACTGTCTATTAAATTTTAAATGCAAAGTTATAAACTATGACGTCTTGTACATAACAATCATCCGTATTTATTAAAGCGCACACTTGAGCGAGCGTCTCCGTGAAGGGTAATAGATTATTTGCCTTGGAGTAAATTGTTTCCCTCGTATTGACCAATCAAAATCTGGCATTTTGACATGAAGTATAATAATATAAAATAAGCCATTGGATAAAGTAGACTGTGTCCTCAAATAAACCGATCAAAATTTTGAAACTTATTGTGAACTACAATAACATCTAATAAAACAATTAAGGAATGAGTCGACCCAAGATCCCAAAAGTCAAAACCCCAGCACCTTATATCATGTTCAAAATGATCATCATCAAAACTCATATCATCGTAGAATTTGACAAAAGTAAAATAACAAAAATACCGAATTGCAAGAAAAATTCAAAACGAAAATTCCCTTATTAAATGGCAAAACCAAAAGCTCAAACACATCAAACGGATGGAAAACAACTGTCATATTCCTTACTTGGTACAGGCATTTCTTTATGTAGAAAATGGTTGATTAAACCTGTTGTAATAGCTAGCTAAACCTCTCACTTGTATGACAGATTGAATGTTGCTGAATACTAATACAGAAATATAGTCATCTCCTGTCGTGACTTTTAGTAACAGTCACGTACTATCAAGGTTTCTTAAATATTTTCAAGTATTTTCTAATCGATAAAATTAATATCAGGCAGTATTTCAACACTGCATTTTACTTTTCCACTTATCTAGACAAAAAGTACAACTGAGTACTAAACTAGCTATGTTGACCCCGCCATATATTTATGTATTTTCCTAAGGTCAGTAATCTGACCAGTAGTTTCCTGTGTTAATGTCTCCCTCTTTTCTTTCTTTGCAGGAATTTTAATGGTAATGACAGATCTTTCATGGTTTCTTTTGTATTTATATGTAAATTTCTATACTCAGGGCGATCCTCTGGTAAAGACAGTTATCTGTGTTTGACGACATAATGTTTACCATTAATTGTTCTTATGTTCGATTTTATTGTGTTGTTGTTTTGCAGTTTAATAGACATATGCCTTACATCTCTGTCAACTCATAAAAGAAAAAGAATAAATGTATTCAGATTTGTTACGTTAGGAAACTCTATCGTTTCTGCAAAAGGAACATAAATAACAAATTCGACCACTGCATTAGACCGATTATACAAATGCTGATGGCTTTGTTCTCCAATCGATAGATTTACAACCAGACTTACAGCTTTCTAAATGAATTGGGCACCTTTGATGGTCAAGCGGATATAAGTGGAAATCCATTGAACACGATAGCTGTACATGCAACCTGCAAAATACATAATTCATTACTAAAAATCTTCTAATTGTTCTATACCAGGAATAGATTACCTTAGCTGTATTTGGAAAAACCTTTCAGAATTATGTGTATTCAATGTTGGACGTTATTAATTTCATATTAGCTTTTTTTAGTCGAGCGTCATTGATGAGTCTTTTGTAGACGAAGCGCGTGTCCGGCGTACAAAATTATAAATTACAAGCCTGATATTTCTGGTTAGTTTGTTTACCGATGTTCAAATTTCATCAATTGATTATGAAGGTACAAATCAAGGTAACACAGAAAAACTGAGGGAATCGCATCAACTCTAAAAGGAGCTAGACTGGGTGCTTTAAAAGTGTAAGCATCACCCGCAATGTGAATCCACACTCAGTCACCATGTAACAATAGGAAATAGGACTAAGTCATACTAAGTCATAATTACATAACTTTATCCTGAATCACATTAAACCTCTTGCCAGCTGTTTACCGTATGTACTGTTTATAATCTAATAAACGATAGCTTTGCGGTTACTCTGTTTAGTGTCAATATTACGTTCTAAATAATTCAGTGTCGAAGCTGATCCGTTTTTAAATTTAGAAATTAAGTTTACTGCACCTAGTTTCGCTCATATTCGAACTTAATAAAAATATAAATAACACAAATTTAAAAAAAAAAGGTTTTATTTTCATCCGTAAAGAAATGTATCACGAGAGCCGATTTAAGAATATTAACTATAATAGCGTTACGAAAATATTGTTATTTTATAAAAAAAAATTAACTCAGATATAACAAAGAGTTCTTACCATTCAGAAAGAATTAGTTAACGAAAACATATCCATAACTCGCTCTCTCCGAATTAGCGGAGGCGTTTCATAATAAAAAATGTTCGCACTATTAATGCTTAACTACATGAAAAAGGTGGCATTTAATTATTGTTATCACATCTAATGTAACAAAAGGAAATAAAATACCAAGGAGGTGTCCAAAAACATAAATTGAAGAAAAACAGACCACACCATGGCCAAAGGGGAAAAGGCTAAAGACGACTAAAGCTCTACAAACATTACACAAACAACTTGATACAGCAGCACGGACCCCGCCAAAAAACATCAAGGTGCCCTGAAGAGTTAGTAGGTCAGGCCTGCTCCACGACTGGTACTCCTGAAGTTGTTCTTTTGCCGATAAGTTTCATTTTTTGATGTCGCAATCGATGAAAACAAGACGAGATTGTGACCACGATAATTGGAGCATGTATTCGTGGTCATCAAGGAAACCACGATAGGAAGCGCAAGCCCTGGAATATTGTATCAACTGCGAGACATATAAAAATAGGAAATTACGAGTTGAGGCAATATAAACTTTTTTTTTTCGTTACAAAATTATAGTGCTTATTGTACTGTTAAAAAAATATAATATATAACGTCATCGTGTCTATTATCAAGCTTCAACTTTGAAAATTATTATATTTGTAAGGACTATAAACGACAAATGACTATTATGTGACTAGAAAAGAAAACTAAGTTACAATTTTTTTTAATAAATAAGGAGCTGATATCCCTTCAGAAAAGAAACATCGAGGTCACTTTACTTATGTCTTGCTACACGAATCGACGTCATTTAAGCATCGCAAGCCAACAGAGACATTACAATGTCGTTCATATTTTTATTTAGTACATTATTTTTCTATTTATGTTCAAAATTTGCTTTCTTACAAGCAAGAGTTCTTATTAAATAAAACACGATATAATTCTTTTACAACACATATATCATACCTTAAACTGTAAAAAACCGTTCCATTATGATAAATATGCATCAATGTATTTGGTTTAGTGATGGTGTCTAGATCTCCTTTTTTAGATTCTGGAAAGAATGTATCTGGAGTCCAAATACTATTAATTTCCTCTTGAGTCAATTCTAGAGTTATGTTTGGGTAGCTAAAGTTCAGGCGATGGTCTACCCATTTCTGCCGTAAATAGCATGTTATGGAAAAATCCTGTAATAAAAAACCCTCATTATATACATGTAGCCCAAATTTCAGAACGCACAGAACTTGTTCTACATTATATAGACATTTTATTTTGATGTGATATCTACTTAATCCAAAAATATACAGGAAAAAAGAATGATTATTATTGTCTTTTGTTAGAAAGGTAAACAGAAGTTAAGAACACTTTAATCGTTTTGTAAATACTCTTTTAAGTCGGTTCCGAGGACTCGGTGGCCGAGTGGTCTAAGTAGTTATTATCTACAGTTATCACTAGCCTGTCAAGACTAAGGCTATGAGTTCGAATCCCGTTCGAGACAAGGTGCGTTCGACGCTTGACTTGACTAGGATTGCAAGTTTTACTGGCAAAGACAGGTGGTTCCCTCCGAGTACTCAGGCTACATCCATTAATAAAAATTGTCCGCAAAAATTTAGCCCCGAGTGCTGAAAGTGGCGTTAAACACCATCATTCTTCAAACCGGTTTCTTGCTATGGAAAAAAAATATTTCAAAAATTTTCATTTCTTTTTTTCTATTATGTTTTTTTTTTTTTTTTTCAGAATTAATCTACTTCATTAGAAAACAAAACATTTTGCATGTTGATTTACCATTTTAATCTTGTATTTGTATTGGTGATGACGATTTGTGGAAAGTAAACATATTTATGTTCGCGTCTAACTCGAGAACAGTATTTAATGCTTTATTTGGAAGGACTTAGTAAACGATTGCCGGAAAAATGTTGTTTTTTTTCATGGATATGTCATACATTGTAAATAAGGTCGTTGATTTTCTCATTTGAATTGTTCCACATGTTGTCATGTCTGAACCTATTATTAATGACTGTACGGTATTGGTTTTGCTCGCAAAACAGGACTAAGTACTCGGAATTGTATGTACTATGTTTGTGGTGAAATCATTTAACTCTAGATCTGATTAGAGGTTTCTCAACATCTTACGAACGGACGAAACTCTACGAACGTATCGTTAAGGAGCAGTGATTTTGTTCAGTAACAAATTTCTACCGATATTGTAGTGTGTTTAAAGACAACAGGAAACAATTTGATATTCTTTTTGCAACCTTGTATTTTATTGTTGTGGTTAAACATTAGTGTTCCAATTTATTTTGTGTTGTTTAATGTTGCGTAATCTTACATTGAGATTCGTTTGTTTACTTGTCGTATATGCGTTCGATATATCTCCCTTATCCATTAAAAAAGAACATTGTTTTTGTGATGTCGTTGTTAAAAAAAAATCCGCAGATCTGGTTTGCATATGATTTTTTTTTTTTCAAATTAAAGACTGATTTTTCCTAGAGGCGTTCACTCCTAGATTTGTTTAACTCATTTTTGTCCATGACTTTAAATCTTTCATATGAGCCTAGATTTTCAAAAAGATTCCGAGTCCCAAAGGTCTACATTTACCCTTTTTAAAAATGTATGTACTAAAAAATTCGATATTATGACATGTATATCAAAATCTCTTGTATGATTACTGTCCTTGGTCTAAATATTTTATATCCTTCGCCAAAATGTATTGATAAATTAGAATTACTACTGTGTTGATTGAATCGTGAATTGTATATTATATAATATATCAAGTCAATATAATATGTCTACAACTCAAAATGGTTTAAAAAAAAAACCTGCATGTATATTTTTATGTAAAAGACATTTCTAAGGAAAGTGAACAGCCGATAGTCCATTATTATTAAATAAATGAATGCTCCCTCATTTCTCGTTACGGCAAGTTACGTCAAGTAAGGGCGATTTTTGTTCGTTCGTAAGATGTTAAGAAACCTCTATTAATGAAAGGAAATACGAGGAGACAGAAACTCAGAATCTAGTTGATTGATTGGTTTGTCCAAGCTTTAGATGATTTGCAAAAGAAGTATAAATTGCATTTATTTTCCTTTCATTTATACAATTCCTGTATGTGGTATTGACTTTTGTTATGTGATATTCAGGGGAATAACTATACAAATACTGTAACGACTTACAATCGCGTACATAATCTAAGGTTGCGACTTATGTTACGTTTTACATGGTAAAACTTAATTGTTCTTAAATACAATTTAAATACGCATTTAGAATGTCGGGAACAAATATTACATTTGTAAGAAGTTAATACGTTTGAATATAGAAAAAGAATACCATTTCGTTAACGTTGACATCATACATTTCTGTGATAGATAACTGCACGCTAACATTTGTTGGCTGCTCTTCGTATATATCTAAAACATATATATATTGTATATATATATACCCTTGTTTGCGGTATACCATCTTCGCAGCAAGTTTATTGTTTTCTGTTTGGTATTAAATTTATAGTTAAGATCCATTTATTACACCTTGTGATCCGTTTATTTGGCAATCGCCAATGGCAGTCAGCAGGATTTCAGAACATTTGTTGTTCGACCTGTTTGTCAAATGCGTTTTGTTAAAATATACTTTTTCACTTTTTTGGTCTTTTGAAAAATGTTGTTTGTGCTGTATTTAGACCCCCTCTAACAAGAAATTTGTTTTGCATGCGCATGTATAAAAATTGCGGTTTTATCCAACGCAATCAAAGGTTTGAACGTTGTTTTCAATTAAGACTTGTTTGGTATATATATATATATATATATATATATATATATATATATATATATATTAAAAACGTTCAAAAAACATTCATATATTATCAACGCAATCATAGGTTTGAACGTTGTTTTCAATTTAGACTTCTTTGGTGTATATATATATATATATATATATATAGTACAATAAACGAACAAATGTAACTATAAATATTTCGGATAACAGATATCCTTCATCAATATGAGCACGATATAAATTGAATCAGATCAAACTATTCTGGGTATTAAAGCAATCTTGATTTCTATACAATAAAAAAATGTGAACGTTGTTTTAATAAATTTTAAAATTTCAATTTAGACTTGTTTGGTGGTAAAATATGTCAAACAGATATATATATATATATATATATGGATGAAAGTCTAAATTGAAAACAACGTTCAAACCTATGATTGCGTTGGATAAAAACCGCAATTTTTATACATGTGCATGTAAAACAAATTTCTTGGAAGAGGGGTCTAAATACAGCACAAACAACAATTTCCAAAAGACCAAAAAAAGTGAAAAAGTCTATTTTAACAAAACGCATTTGACTAACAGGTCGAACAACTGATGTTCTTAAACCCTGCTGATTGCCATTGGCCTTTGCCAAATAAATTGATCACTAGATCTAACGAAATGGATCTTAAGATTAATTCAATACCAAACAGAAAACAATAAACTTGTGGAAAAGATGGTATATATATGGTACCATTCAATATAACTATGATAATAAAAGTTTTGTTTAGGGAACCATTTTTTCTATAAAAAATAAAATGATATGGCACTTCATTGATTATTTGATATCATTATATTGACAAGATTGACGATATTACTTATTGTAATATCAACAATAAATAATGGGATGTGATAAAATCACTTTTGATTTAAAAATGATTTGAAGTCTATGGAAGCCGGTTCGGGTCAGGCTTTATCATTTTTAAAGAGTTAGTTTACTCGAGTAAACTAAGTCGTGAAAACGAGTTTGTAAATTCGTAATGACGAGATACTTTGTTGTTAAAACTAGTTAGCTTTGTCGTTATAACGAGTAACTAAGCCGTGATAACGACTCCAAATTAATCTACACCCTGACACTAACGGGCTTCCACAGAATTAGTTCTGCATCGGGATAAGCCATCATATGTTATTTAATGACGCGTATGTGTTAAAACGGGCGTATGCCATTTACGCCAATTTTGAAAACATCATTTTTTTCATTTGCCCCAAAACAAAGTTTTTATATGCGCCAATTATTAATTTTCCGTTTGCGGCAATTTAATTTCAACAGGTAAGATCTGATACATTTAAGATGACTACCGTTACTTTAGTTAACCCAACGTAGCAGGTACATATGTTAGTGATGTTCACTGAGTAAATGATGCTCGTGTTATATGTATACGTATATATATACATGTTGAGCTCATTGATTTCAACACTTCTGTATGATAAGATGGATCTTTTGCACACCGAAACTATCTGGAGAAATAAGTCGATAATCTTTGATAGACAATCTTAAAGGAAATCAAACATTCTCAAAAAATGGAAATATTTGCTAAGAAGTATACATCAGTCATGTAAAGCTAGGATGACGACTGACAGTGATGGAATGACAATTGTGAAAACTATGCATGAGCATAACTACGTTACAGATGACCACAAGACTGAGGCAAACCCGCTCCGTGTTTCCATCACTCTTTTATTAAAATAAGTGCAATTTACGTGTGATGTATACAGTTTTGGAAACTTTTACAATAAATGTATCCTGCTCGAAATCCCACGTCCACCTGCCCATGGTTAGCAGATGGCAGACGGAAGGAGTTTTTTAGTTATTATATAGTTAAATTCTGCACAAATTATTTTTCTCACGACTTGTGTCTACCTGTAAATTGGCGCAAATGAAGAAACAAAATTAGCGCACATGAAGTGCAGATTGGCGCAAATGCAAAACGCCGGTTAAGGGCGAACATATTGTGATGTCAATGATTGCGATAAAATAATTTGCCTAAAGGGTACCCAACACTTTGATAATAACAGATTCTGCTCGTTTAATTTTCATAACATTTTGACAAAACATTTAAATTTGATCTATTGACAACAATATACAAAGTTCAAGAACATTGAACCACACAATTTACAGGAATTTTTTCATTGGATATATAGCAGTTTGACAAATACTAATTTTATTCGTTAAGAGCTTGATTTCTCTTTAATAATAGTACGTGACTAAAACGTTTATTTTTTAAGAGTTAACTTCCTTGGGTGTTCTGTACCCCCCTTAAGGCAACAAATTATTAGAAAAATGTATAATTCACATACTGTTAGCCAATGAAAAGTCCGTTCTGTTATTACTGTTAACGCTTATAGAGTATCAGTACCAAAGGAAGTAGCTGAACTCAGACTTGACTGAAATGTTTTTCCCATATTATTTTCGCCATAGGCGAAAGTCTGTTTTATATTCCAAAGTAAATTGTTTGTTTGCACTTACCGCCCAAATCTATTCCAGGTGGGATCCTTTTGTCATAAGTTCTGTTTTCAATGATATCAAGTAGAATTTGTCGTCTAACATTTTTGAAAATAAATTTTAAAAACTAAATATCGAAAGTAAAAGAAGAGAACATGCTGTAATACTATGATATCTTGTGACATTCAAAAGAAAGGAGATTTATATTTAACAGTTGAATAAAATATATGTAATAAAATACAAGAGTGCACATGCTTAAATATCTAGCCTGCTTTACTGGTCATGATTGAATTGATGTTGAAGGTCTTAGAGGAAAAGGTTATACTACAAGTATTGCACAAAGTTATCATTATCCATGTGAATAAGGTTAAGGTCAGAGTTCCAAGTGGTGAAGTTGAAATCATCCCTTCGTAAGTTTTACGGACGCCATCACGAGTTGGTTGACCGTTATGGAATATCCGTTTCACAGATGATAGCGGATATGTTCCTAATGTCGTATCTACAACATGTACAATCCCGTCACCTTTCCTGAATGTGACCGACCGAGTTGGACTTATTACCGGATTTGTACTAACATGAGAAACACGACGGGTGCCACATGTGGAGCAGGATCTGCTTACCCTTTCGCAGCACCTGAGATCAGCCCCAGTTTTCGGTGGGGTTTGTGTTGCTCAGTCTTTAGTTTTCTATGTTGGGTTTAGTGTACTATTGTTTGTCTGTTGGTCTTTTTCTGTTTTAGCCATGGCGTTGTCAGTTTATTTTCGACTTATGAGTTTGAATGTCCCTCTGGTATCTTTTGCCTCTCTTTTTTAACCCTGCCTTACAATCTTTCCATACACCAAATATAGTTGACTATTGTTTATAGTTTACAGACTTCACTATGAAAATATAATGCTGACATTTGAACCATGAAAACGAAGTCAAAGTCAGACGAACCTGCCAGACAACAAACACAGTTGACCTATTGCTTTTAGTACCTGGGAAACAGACCTTACCACGAAATGATATCATTCATTTGATCAAATTTAAGTTAGACGAACCCTGTCAAATAGACATTTAGGCCTTACAATCATTATATACTTACAATGTAGTTTAACTTATACTTATAGTATTTGATGATAAACTGACAAAACTATAAAAATGTAACCTTGAACAATGAACCATAAACATGAGTTCAAGGTCATATGAACCCTGCCAGACGGACTTGTACACCTTACAATCATTGCATACACCAAAAACTGTTTACATATTGCTAATAATATTTGAGAAATGGACAAAACGCAAACATATTGCATTAATTAATGAACCATGAATATGAGGTCAAGGTCAAATGAAACCTACCAAACAGACATTTACACCGTGTAATCAGTCCATACACCAAATATAGTTGACCTACTGCTTATGATATCTGAGATACGGACTTGAACACGTATTAATGAAAAGAGGATGAGGTCAGGTGAAACCTGTCGGACGAGCATGTAGACTTTACAAGGCTCCCGTGTACCAAATATAGTTATCCAATTACTCATAAAAAGTGAGACATTCACATGACAAAAAAAAACAATGCAGTTTTGTAGGCAGTCGCTGAACCATAAATATAAGATCAACAGACAATGACAAACGAAAACTTCGTAACATAACACATCTGTTTACATTTTAGGTATGAAGCATCAATGTCTTCTATACTCTGAAATATAAAGCTTTATACAAGTAGTTTACGCCACCGCCGCCAGATTCTAATAACTTTGTCTAGCATTCTGCGAATAAAGTCGTAGGCGAGACAAAAAGTGAATAAGTTTAAGGTTATAAGGAGTTTATGACAATGACACAAAAACTCAGCAACTCAAACAAAATAAAAAAAGTCGTTTGCATACATATTTACATGTACAGTAATATGTGCTCTGGGATTTAAAATATTTGGTTAAAATAGTGTTTTTTCTTTTCTAGTTTGATCAATTCTTTCATTTTTTTAACGATATGTAAGCAATAGCTTATGAACAACAAAAACATAGGTAAGTGGAAAACAATAACTAAAACATCTTATAAAAGAATACTTACAGTTACTAAGTACTAATATCACAAATTTTTTGTCCTCTTTGTTTTCGATTTTTCTCCAATTTTAGTATTATTTATGCGCATTTTGTAATTTGATCTTTTAAATGAAAATCTATTATATCTTTCACGTTAAATTACTATTGTATCCCTAGTCAATATGTTTTTGTGTATGAAATGCTTGATGGTAATTGTACAAAAGTCACTCAAAATACAAATATATTTTTTAAGTTACGTGTTATATAAAAGTATATTTGTATGTTACGATGTTATTGTGTTTTAAAAAATCCTAGATATTCATAATATTATATTTTTTCCTAGATATTAAAAATTTGAAACTTACTGAAGGGATATGGCTTCAGTACAAGCATTGTACAAGATGAACACCAAAAGGGATGAACACACAATTTTTTTAAAGCCAATTACATTCATATTCGTCATAGGATACTAACACTTCCTGCATTAAAAAAAAGCAAAACATCTTAATATATTTCATTTCATATGTACAATGCATATGGCATGTGAACTTAAATCATAATTAAAATCATATTGATTGATTGATTCCATATACTATGTGTCTGGTACTGAGAAAAACACAATTGAACTAACGAAATATATGCTAAATATGTAATAAAATTAATTGATTGATTGAAGTGCCTACCTGAAGGCTGAAGGGATAAATCATCAAAGTAAAAAAGTAAGTAAGTAACATTGTTGTTTGCTAAACGTCCAGTGGCAAATAGTTCGTCCATATTCTACAAGAAAATTTTTTTACAATAATTTCAATAGGTAGGTTCTGTAAAATGGGTAACCGGGATGAAGGGCAGGAATTTCGACTGTAACTGGTAGATGAGGGTATGTTCGGTAAAGGCAGACAATTTGCCTTCCAACATGCTATTTCAATGAGTAATTTTACATTTTGAATAAATCGTCCTTGTTCCGACGTATTTTTACATAACACACAGTAAACGGACGCCCCTCTTTTGATTGGATTTTACTGTAAGATTGGAGAAGTCAAGCATTAGCCATATTCCCTTTTCAACCCTAAGAATTCAAATAAATGAGAGTTTATTCAAATGATACAATAGAATAATAAATGATAAAATACAAATAAACTTGTCAACACTTGACCGCGGATCGATTTCTTGTGTGGTAGCCAAATCCCGCCCTCCTTCTTATTTACGACTATGATATACATGTATCACCCATTTGAACTTAATGCCTGATTCCTACTTCTAGTAAGCGACACGACGGATGCAACTAGTCGAACAAGACTTGCTTCCGCTTCCAGAGCACCTGCTTACATCCTTAACTTGTGTTGCACACGTCTCAATATTCAATTTTTTGTCTTTCCCTCTCTTTTCTTTAAGCCATTTTTACATCTGTCCTTTAGAGGCTATAGCTTAAGAATCTTCTTACAAATGTTTATCCTCTTCGTTGTTGTAAATGTTTACCAGCACGAAGAAACGGTCTTAACAAAGTCTTGCTTTTTTCTTGTGTTAGAGGATACGATGTCAAGTCAAGTCAATACCTGTTATCTATTTCTTGTATGAAAAGATATATTACGTATCACACTGCACGGAGTATTTACTCATAATCGATTCATAAACTGAAACAATACTCAACAAATAGCAGAGAAGATTAATCGAAAACTGAAGAAATGGTGTCAGATTTTCCTTTTTATTTTTCCTTCATAGGGTCAAACAAACAGTTGTCTAAAGTTTCAGAAATTTGAACATCAAAGAGTTTACATAACATATTTAAAACCTTTACTGGTTGTATTGCGGAAAAGAAGCTAATACCAATGATGAAATCTCCAGTTTGTTCCAACCAGGGTTTAACTCAGGACATCATGCTCTTTAAGTCAGTGTGCTACCACAGGAACACCAAGGCGTTTATTTATGATTTGGCTATCAATGGAAGGAAATATGGGTAAACTTCAATGAAATATCAGTCAAAATCTATTTTTAAAAGAGAGATGACTTTGGTACTTATTCATATTGCTACAGTTTTGAATGCTTCAAATATAAGTTTATTTATAGTCCGTATTAGCTGTACACCTACCCCAGAATTGGTAATCCTTTCACATATGCTCCTTGTACGTGCTTGAAATTTAGAGGAAAATTAATATGGATTATTTACTTCCTTGTCAACAAAGGTAAGGTTTTAAACAGTAATAAATTTCGAAAAAAAAACAATACTAAATTGAATATAATGCGGAACCTCTCATGCATTTAACATTTGTAAATTTCTTCCTCAATTAATTGCAAATTACGCATAATATAGTTACCTTTTTTACCCTATATGGGTATATGACAATGATCTTGTTACTGTTAACAATTTTATTATGTTGGTTCGCTTTATTGTCACTTTTAATTTTTTTTTTTTTTTTTTTTTTTGACATTTGAAGGTACAATATCATCATGAAACTAAATTATACATAAAAAAGAACGTTCTTATTCTAAAAAGGTTAATATGATGTACTAATTACAGATGGTTGTCCTCTTAACTTCTATTTTGACACCACTGAATGTGACTTATCACCGAATTTGTACTTATTTGTGTCATATCCAAAACGATATTGAATTAAGGATGTGTAATAAGGTTTCTATAGGTGCAGACAAATTTCCAACTAAATCTTTGCATCTATAAAATATTTTCATAAAGATTTTTTAATGTTCATATAACTTGTGGTAAAGAAATCTCCGACCTAGTAGATTACCAATCGTACATTAATTACGTTCATTGAAATCTTAAACGTCAATATAGCGAAAAAATGTGGAATTAAATATACACACCGCAGCAAAAATGACAAAAAGAACACCCCATCCAAAAACTGAGTTTCCCGTATAAAGATGATAAAACTGGTATACTCGAATCTAGAAATAGCCAATTATTGCTGTTTTATTTATTACATTTAAGGTCAGTTTCCTTGGATAAATTTCCGCAGCAAAATTAGAGAATTCTTGAGTATTCAAAGTAAAACTATCATCAAGTTAACAGAAAGTGTTATTTAAGTTGTCAGGAACTTAGGGAGATCTTTTACAGGTTTGGCCATAAACTTCGTCTCAAAAAATTAAACAAACAATTCTGCTTTTACCAGAAATTTTATTAAAAAGTGCCCATAAGCATACCTCATTTTCGAAGGGCGTACGATTATCTATAGTTTCATCTGGATATGTAAAGTTCATAATTGTAAAATTGAAATCGTCCCTTTTGTCGTAAAGTTTTGTTCTCAACCGTCAGTGTCAATTTCTAAATGTAAGTCAAGATAAAAGCAGACTTTATTGTATCTGTGGTATTCTTTATATCAAGTTCGATTGGATAGATGAGTTTGATATAGTAATAAAAATAAAAGAGGCAGAAGATACCATGGGGACATTCAATACTCAAGAGACACTAAATGACATGGAAAAAAAGACGACAGTCAGACAAACAACTCCAGAAAACAGTACAAAGAAAACTAAAGATTGAGCAACACACACCTCATAAAAAGATATTATATTTCATGTGTATCGGTAGGATTGCCATATTCTGCTCCACTTGTGGCGCCCGTCGTATTGTTCATGGTAAGAACACATTCGTTGATGTCACAATCGAGGAAAAGATGACGGGATTGTAGTTACGACAATTAAAACTTATCCGGGCCCGGGGTCATATGTAACACAAGGATTCCATAATGCTCAACCTGATCGTTATGGCGTTGTAAAACTTTCAAAGGACTGACTTAAACTTTACTAATTGAACCATTCGTTCAATAGCTTCCTTGTAAGCAGAATCCCTCTATCAAACTTTAAATGATAACACAAATACATTCTGCATATAGCGGAACGGGAGGTTTAAGGATAATGTTACTTTATTTTTCTTTTACAAAAAAGATAAAAACATGATTTAGTTATGTTGTCTTTGAACTTAAAGTGTGACGATGCTTTTGCCACATTAAATGTCTATATTTAACAGTAAACTGGTGGCTGTTGAACTGGAATTATAGTTCATAGAATATTTTTGGTACAACGATATTGCTACATTTGTCGACTTCGTATCAGCATTTATAGCATTAAAGGGCTCAATTAACCATCCCAGTAATCAATTGCTTTTAGAGCTATACCATATAATCACATTTTAAGCAAAACAGGGTGTAATGATTATATTATATGTTAATCTATCAGGAAATGAACTGGATGATAAATATGCAAACCTAGTATTTATATGAAATATCATTCATATCAATATTTCTACTGTGAAATCTGACATCGAAAGGTTATATACACTTTTGTAAAGATATCCTTGAAAAAAAATGACAGATTAATTAAGATATAAACGTGATACTTTAGTCTTGGAGAACATGATGTGTTCATTAGTTGTTATATGCTTTTAAAAAGCTTTCAGTAATTGCGAGTACTCTTAGATCAATAATTTTTGTCTGTTGTCGTTTTCTCAAATTTTTATGGTTAAAAACACTGGAAAGAACTGTTACATCTCAATACCTTAACTGTCAAATTTAACACACTTATGAATAACTGCAAAGAAGATCAGACAACTATGATCATATTGCAAATCGCCTTAAAGACACCACTATTATACAATCACATTATCTGCTTGAAAAACCAAAAAGGACATTTCACAGGGATGGCATTGTGAACATCTATCCATCTGTACCTCCGCAAAAAGAAGACGAGGCTTCAAACAGAGGCCTTAAGACATGAATACCAACTCCAACATTGTAGTCAATTTCTCATAACACCAGTTAACAGATATTCATGGTCAATGTAATAAAAAGAATAACTACATGTAGTCGAAGAGTTTCAATATCGAAAATACTCAACTCATGACCGAACAGCATTGAAAATTAACTCATGCATTCGTGAATTAATGTGTTGTTCGATCAATTGCTAAATATTTTCAAAATTTGAATTTTTTGATCAGCTTTTTAATAAATTGTTTGGCATGATAATTCTACCTGTAAGATTTGAAAAAAATAGCGTTATTAGTTGTCATTTAAATCTGATATCTTACTGAATATACTGTTTGATACAGGTAATAATTTAACGATATTTATTTGATCAATGCGTCTCGTTATTTTTGTTTTTTTTTTTTTTGTTGTGTTGATAAATATCTAATTTGCTAAAGTTAAAACTGAAAGATATACTTTTAAAACCTTTCTTTTGTTGTTTTAGTAGTTTGATTTGGTCCTATTGTTAGCCCATGTTTTCCTCTACAATGTATTGCTTATCCGCCACTACGTTCAATAGCAACTTGTAGAAATTGATTCAAAATTAATCAATAATGCTATTTTCAATATTTATCTGAAATGCGAAATATCACGATATTTCAGTTATAATCTATATACTCCCTTTAGAGGGTTTAATTCTACTCAACACAAATAAAGGCAACAGTAGTATACCGCTGTTCGAAATTCATAAATCGATTGAGAAAAAAACAAATTCCGGTTACAAACTAAAACTGAGGGAAACACATCAAATATAAGAGGAGAACTACGACACAACAGAAACACAACATTAAAATGTAACACACACAGCAAAGAACTATATTATAACAATGGCCATTTGCCTGACTTGGTACAGGACATTTTAAGAAAAAAATGGTAGGTTGAACCTGGTTTTGTGGCTAGCCAAACCTCCCGCTTTTATGGCAATGTTAAATATAACATTAAAATGACATTACATGACAGGACTACAATACAAATAAATGGGAGAACATATAGGACAGAGAAACATAGGAATAATAGCTAACAAAAGGTACCAGGTTTAAAATTTAATACGCAAGACGCGCGTTTCGTCCACACAAGACTAACCAGTGACGCTCAGATAAAAAAGTTCGAAAGCCAAAACAAGTACAGAGACAGTATATAGAAATCAGGAGGTGGGTGTGGAATGATTGCAAATGAAACAACTATCAACCAAAGTTTAAATGAAAGATGTTAGCAATTAAAGGCAACCGTAAGGCCTACCTCTTTAATTATTTCATATAAGATAATATGTAAAATGCGAATTTTAAATTTGTCACTGAACTAAAAGGAGTAAACATCTGTTAACGTTTAAATTTGAATAGCTAACAATGTATACCTACGAACAAAGAAGTATTTCATTAGAGTACCTAAGCGGAAACATTTTGAGAAAATATATGATTCTATTCTTGTTGTCTATGTAAGTCTTGGCCTGCTTTCAAAATAAATTATGTATTGGCCCTTAAAATTCAGTTCTGTAGGAAGAATTTCAAAGGTAGGTATCTTTGTGTTTTCTTATTATACGGATTTACATTTTTTGTTGTATTTACCAAATCGGAAACATTTTGAGAAAATATACGTTTCTATTTTTATCATTTATGTAAGTCTTGGCCTGTTTACGCAATAGATTCTGGATAGGCCTTCAGACTTAGGATCTGAAGGAAGAATTTCACAGGTAGGTATCTTTATGTTTTCTTATTATACGGATCTACAATTTATTTTGATGCTTAAAAAATGTTCAATGTGTCAATTATATGTAATATACATCGTCAAAACAACCAGAAAATGAAACAACAAAGAGGTATTTCAATTTATAATTTAGAATGACTCAAAGTCTAGTACGTGTTTACAGTTCGGGAAAGGAGTGTAGGTATATACATACTGTATCCAGTAATTATTGAAGGGGGTATTTATTGGTTATTTTGTTAGAAAATTTTGTTTATTCGTCCTTTTTGCCATCGTGATGTCGCTTTATTTGGTTATTGTTTTGCATTATTTATTGGTATCTTCTTTCTTTTAGCATAACAAAATTCAATACATGTGTTACTTATCTTTATTATATTTCTAATAGTGAAAACAAATAAATTGTATGTGTAATACTAGTCCAATCAATGTCAATCGTGCTATATCAGCTATCCGTGATGGTATTGAGATCAGTCACGGTTGCAACGGCTTTATTTAACCTCTAATCTGTATGACGTTATTTAATCGATATCATTCACGGTTGTAAGGATTTAGCATTCTCCTTCCCTTGGTTACATCAGGTCACATGAGACATACATGTATACTCGAGGTTTATATATAGAAAACTCTATATGATATGGCTTTTTCACACATAGTATCAACCTTCAACCATATTAAAAAATCATGTGATATTCTCTATTTATGTATATACCTAGATGAAGTTATTTCCTTTACGAACGAAAAAAAACATCGCAAACGATATCAAGTTTTAATAAAATGTGCTTCAAAGGATAAAATAATGACATGTGTAAGGACAGAATTAAATGGGAACTGCAATTTGTTTTAATATTAAATTAATTTGATAATCGTAACCCCCAAGAATAGAGAATAGAAATATGGTCACTCTGGTCTCATGTCCATTTGGCTCTGCGGGATGTATAAAAAAAGCTACGTCCGATCAGAATGTGGATGTTAAATCCGATGTCTCATGTAGAGAGAGTGATGCACAATCTGCACGTTCATAGCCCTTGCAACAACTCTTTGAGGGTTCGTATGTGACCTGTCGCAAGACAAAATTTCTGTCCCTACTCAACATACATGAAATATTTGCCACTGGTCGTTAATAAACCAACAATCAATCAATCATTTAATGGTAATGATCGTGATTTTGGGTTTTACTGGACAATCTTTTATAGTCTGTAACGATTTACACAATCATTTCCTCCGTTTATTAGACTGAGATACCAAAATACCATCATTAACACAGAGTTTATTTTCGAAATAAATAATTTAAAGTTTTGTTGATATAACTCATTAAAGATACCAGGCTAATAATGTTGTACACCAGACGCGCTTTTCGTCTACAAGCGATTCATCAGTGACACTTAAACGTTAAACGGCTAAATAAAGTATGAAGTTAAAGAGCAGTAAAGACAAAATATTGCGAAAGGTTTTGCCAAACGCAGCTACGGTAATCTATTTCTAGGGTAGAAAATCCTTAATTTTGTGAACAGTTACTTTATGAATATTACCTAATCAATGATAATTCATATAAACTCAGATGTGTTAAATGTCTAGAACACAACATGACAGAAGACGACTTTACAACATAATGTCAAATTTATTGAACAGGACCCTATCGTTTTTATTGTCATCCGCTCTTCTGTGACGGTTTCTATTCTGTTCACGTTGTTGTAGAGAGTTTCTCTCGATATCTCAGACACTTTCAGTAATTTAGCTTTATTGGCTGGTTTAAAGAATTTCATTGTTCTGGT
Source organism: Mytilus coruscus (assembly GCA_017311375.1). Taxonomy (NCBI): domain Eukaryota; kingdom Metazoa; phylum Mollusca; class Bivalvia; order Mytilida; family Mytilidae; genus Mytilus; species Mytilus coruscus. The sequence goes on from CM029597.1 coordinate 17,325,619, forward strand.
AACTGCTGTCTTGACGTCTGCACATTAAGTTCAGAAGAAAATCAATCTCTTTTCCCAATAGAAGTTAATATGGAAATACCTGTAAGTTCTAGAGGATAAACTATTTAAGTAGTTCTCATTAAATGAAATTGTGAAAAATTAGGTACAGATTTGAACAGATCAATTTTGAAAATTTGTGCTTGGTATATATACAATTTTGATGGTATGTTTTAACTAGCAATACATTATTTCAGTAGATAACTGTGATATCCGGTCAGCATTCTTCCGATGTGTCTGTGTCTCAAATCACATATTTCATCGTTTCGCGATAGTTCCATTCGTTGATATGGTCGAGCGTTTGGTTTTGTCAGGTTTCATGGACTTCGCCTATTGGAACTACCGTAAAGTTTTTGATATTACATTTTTTTATCATTAGATACAAGGATAGTCGTCTTATCTGTAAAAAGACAGATTATATCTTGTTAAATGAAATTGTGAAAAATTAGGCACAGATTTGAACAGATCAATTTTGAAAATTTTGCTTGGTATATATACAATTTTGATTGTATGTTTTAACTAGCAATACATTATTTCAGTAGATAACTGTGATATCAGGTAAGCATTCTTTCGATGTGTTTGTGTCTCAAATCACATATTTCATCGTTTCGCGATAATTCCATTCGTTGATATGGTCAATCGTTTGGTTTTGTCAGGTTTCATGGACTTCGCCTTTTGGAACTACCGAAAAGTTTTTGTTATTACATTTTTTTTAATCATTAGATAAAGGATAGTCGTCTTATCTGTAAATAGACCGATTGTGTCTTGTTACCGATTGAGACATTTTAATTGAGTTTGGATTTCCATGGCGGGTGATGCATGCAGGAGACGCTTACCCTGACCACGCTCCCAATATGGATTCTTTTGGAGTTAAGGCAATTTCCTCAATGTTTTGTTTTCACCAACCTTGATATGTATCTTCCGAATGGATTTGTGAGATTTTAAATACATCGCTCTAAATATAAATATAAATATAAATTATTAAATACAAAGGTTCCAACTCCCTTAGGCAAAGTTGACCATGGATGGATTTGGGCATTCTTTTAATGTTTTTTTGGTTATATAGCTTATCAAGTGTTTAACACTTATACATTCTAGGCTTTCAAATGTTTGGCTCAAAGCGTTCCTGATGAAGGTATATCCACAAAAGCGCTTTGGGTGCAACTTGTGTATATAGCGTTATGTTCATTTTGAGCATCGTTAAACTACTATCGAACATAAATCAATATGCAAAAATCAACTGTTAATGAGCTATTTAGTTCAGTGATGATTTATTTCTGATATATAATACCATCAACCACCTAAACATTATCCAAGTTTAACCAGTATCTTTGTATGCCTGGAAATAAACTGGTATAACATTTTCAGCCAGGTATTGTGCTTTCCTTTCCACTGATGAAAGTACTTTAGATCAGAAATATGGTCTATCTTAAGCAAAATACTGCGGTAATATTTGGTTGAAATAAAATTCAGAAGATAATCGCACCAATGAATTGGATATTTCATGTCAACACTAAAGTGATGAATTCTGAGTCTGCGATACCCTCCGGAACGCAACGTCCACCAGAAGGGTCATCCAACCAGTGGTTGTTGAACATCATTAGCGGAGTTCAAAATTGGACATAAAAATTCGTTAGAATACATTTTGTACTTTGTCTAATATGGCTTAAATATTATAATGCCTTTTAATCTGACGATTATTTTATTCTGCCTTCCATTTTGATACTCTGAAAAAGAGTTCCATAATCTCTGAAATATGTGTTTGGGGTATTACATTATGGATTGCTTGGTTAGTAATCATATAAAACATATTTGTGTTGAAAGCTGGAGGTTTTTTTTTTGCTGATCTTTGTCTTCCAACTGCAGCTTCCAATACCAACACTGATGATCAACACAACTAAACATGGATTCAGATTCTAGGCAGTATAAGAACATATCTATTGTGAACAAAGGATAGGCCTCCTTTATGTTCATTTCATTAAGTTTCTTGAAATATTAGCACCACCAAACAGTGTTATTTTCTTAGGCAGTAGGGCGAACTTCGAGGCAAATGCTAATTCGGAAGTTTGTCAAGGTACCTTGTTTCTTCTTTCTGTAATATTGTTGGTGTTCTTCTTAGACGTTGTCTTAAAGGGGCAGTCCCAGTCGGATCAATTCTATGTTTTACAAATGAACATGTTCGTAAATCGGTTTTTAAAGTTGCACTAGTCCTTGGTGCTCTTCTGCAGAACGTTTGTTTTCGTGTGTCTTCCCCTTCTTCGTATATGGCTTAGGTGTCATGGAAATTATTAATGCTTGATCCTTTGACGTTGCAGTTTTTTTTGATTACTCGTGTGTTTGACACAGCTTTGCATGTCCGTTTGTGACAGTAAGTTTCTGATTCCTTTATCCTCCAAGTCATTCATGTCTTTTATGTGGCAGACCAAGAAGGTAGTTTTTTAGAACACATATGGGGTCTGATTCTAAATCAATGTAACAGAGATAGTTTGCATGTAGCTGTTTACATATGTCTGTTCCACCATAATTTGCCTACTGTCTGCCACAACAGGATAAAGCGTAGACTATCTTCTATCTAAAACCCTTGTTTTTTTATCGCACCCACATAGAATAAATTCTAAAGATAGTGGCGTACGAAATCTTATTAACAATATTATGTTTGTACAATGGAAAGCTGCTAACGTTTCTAAAATTGTTTGTGTTCATCAATATATATAGAAAGACTCAGAGAATAGAACCAATTCCAGTTTTAAATATTATTATGTGTTATTACTTTGTGGATTGGATATATTCATCGGTCTATATTTTATCATCTTTGGTCATACTTTACAGTACATCATATGTGGACTTAAATCAAAACTCATAGACTTAACAATATATTGTAACAGCCTGCTTGTGACCTTATAATTAGAGGATTCTAAATTAATACACTGTTCATCATAAAGAAATTGGGATTTTTGTGTGACATATTTGTGAGTTAATCTTTAATTTATTTTCAAAAATAAAATTCATTTTTGCTATATTGCTGGTCGCTATTTCTGTAACTCATTATAAATTAAGTCGTACATAAATCAAGATAAAATCATAGCTTGGAGGAATTGCATGAACTCAAAACGGAGCGAATCTGATAACGGCAGTAGGTGAGCTTTTTCTTGGGTAGACCGAAGTCCGTTATATACCTTTGGCTCTCACAGGAGTCGCTGATGCTCCTTTAGAACATCAAGAATGTGCATCTTTCGTTTGCCTGATTCGATTTTTAATTTAGGATGGTTATTATTCATAATGGTAGTCTTATAGCAAGTTGCATACCCAAAGGTATGATGAAGAACAATAGGTCCTATTTTCTATCGTCGAATAACGTATAATTTCCAAATCTAAAATAAAATAATGTTGCACTACAATCTTAACGGAAAGGAGATAGGTCCAGATTCTGTATTTTCTCACTGACAGAGTATATTGTAAAGTGTATATGATATACGACAATTTTATGATTTTCACTCCAAATTTTTGAAAGCGGTTGTATCGCTCAGTATTTCTGTTATTTTTTTTTTTTTTTTTTTTTTTTTTTTGTAGGGCTGAGCAGAAAGTAGCTTTTTTTATATGGCATTGTCTTTTTTTTTTTTTTTTTTTATTTATGACATTTTATAATCCGTTGGTAGCTTCTGCTTTTTTCAACATAAAATCTTACTGCTCACTAGCGCAACATACTGCAGTTGAGGACAATTTTGATGCAACAGTGTCAATTTTACATGAGTGTGTAAATTATGCACTCAAGGGCAAAAGCAATTACAGAAATGAATAAACCTGTTCTGTGAGACAAAATGAATAATTCCTTCCTTCAGAATTTTAATTCAGTCGTAAATTAAAAACAAGTCATCACAGTGTCAGATCCTAAACACACATACAAGCTACGGTACTGTGAATTTTAGTCGATATTGAAAGCTTTTGGACATTAATAACCCTTAATACATATCGTTCGTCCGATGCTTTTTTATAGCATTACCTTTACAAAGAACGTACAAACCGAAAAATTGTAAAGCCAGGGACGTATGAATAAGCAAAAACGTTAGGAGCTATATGACAAAAAGGGATCGAAAGGGAATAGCCAAACTGAAGATTGGGCCCTGTGTGCAACAAACACATCGGACATATTCCGATTCTGTGTTCATTTACCAGCACTTACGAATTTTAATGCGTAAGATTTGAGTATTAATTAAACCTATATAAATGTAATTCTATTGAAAATGTTTCTTTGTGATATATGAATTTGGACATTATTGCGCAGATTGCATTTTTATGGTACCCGTAGTAAAATCAATCGTATATTAATTTATTTCCATGTTGATTACCTCCTCCCCAACTTTATTTTACTTTACAATACACTGTATTTTCACTTTTAGGCATATCTACACTTTTATTGCTTGGAGCAGTAATGGCATTGTCACAGAATGTCTAAACTATTTCCGTTTTATTTTTGGTATGCTCAGAAACAGACGACGTGGATTGGACAAGGTCATTTATCTATCGTCTTCGACAAAACGGCATAAACGATATATATTCTACAACCGACTTTCAGATAGGTTCTAGTTATTTTGAAGAATTACAAAGTCTCATTAGAAAAGTTCAAAAAATTATGACAGTTCTTTCCAAACATCATCCCGTTCCAAAATATTTGAAATGACAATCGATTGTACAGTGAAATTAATTTGGAATGAACATCTGGTGTGTGGTATCGTTCCATTATTACTTGATGATAGTGTTGAAATGCCATTTGTCCTCCTATGCAACGAACCTTTCCTCCTGTGGCAAGAGGACATATCAAAGTTAATACGATTGTTATTATTTATTTCTGAGGAACAAGCAGTAACAGGAATCGTGAAAACGGTGATTAGTTTATCTACACAAACAAACGCAGTGCGTCGATTGAACAAGTTAGAGCTGCTGCCAGATAGCACATCTCATCATATAATTATAATATAAAGACATTAGCAATGTCTGTTATGCAAAACTGGGGTATTTCTATAAATGAGAACTGCTTAACAGTGGACATGAACAAGTTGCAAAACTGTGCTGCTTACCAAAGACTTTGTCTGAGTGATTTATTTAGACATTTTCATGGCGCTGATGCCATAAGAGTTATTCGAGCGACGGTAGTTACACAATTAAACCTTCAGACTTTGTTTGAAAACGGGCAAGTTTACGATGATTTAATAACGATTTACAAAGGTATTTTTGAGGTGGCGACACAAGACAAACAATATCGTTATTGGTACCAGTATCGCCGAAATGGACTACTTCCTGCTGATCGTGCCGAGCTTGCATTTAAACCGTTAATAGATGCTAGAGCTTTTTTTAGCGAAGGAAGCCGCATTCCCCAGAATTTCAAACGTATGAATCTAGATTGCAATCACTAAAAAAATTCCCAATTCATAGCCTGAGAGTAAGAGAGCTTATAGCAGAAAGCAGGTGTTTCAGAGTTAGGAATTTGGACTTTATACAATGCTTTCATTATGGTGCATGTCTTCGAACCTGGAACACTGATGCATCAAAGCACAGTTTTTTTTTTGAAAAGTGTGCCTTACGCGACAAGAAATTAGAAATTTTGGAAAGAATTTGTTAAAAAGAATTCAGAGATCAGTTGATAGGGGCTTCATTTGATAACCTGTTTGCAAGAATGTGTACATACACACTAATGTCGTTTTCAAACGAATATAACGTACAGCATCTGATGCAGTTTGCCCAAGCAGGCTTCTATTATTTAGGAACAAAAGAAAACACACTATGCTACTCTTGTTATCTTGGTCTCACGAAAGGTTCATTACAGATTTTCACCGAACTGTAAACATCTGAAAACATTAAACGAAGATACTCTTCGATAATTTGAAGAGAGAAGGCAATCGTGTAACAATTCAGGCGAATTCATGCCATACTTGGAGGTTGAAATAATGCTCTACAATTAAGTTTTGTCTGATAAAGCTTTCTTTTTAAACAGTCATCATTTAAGTATGAAAAAAGAACAAAAAGTTATAAAATTACGTTCATGTAAGTAAACAGTGATGGGCATACATGTATTTGACCACAGATTTGTCATGAAGATCAACACATTTTCAAGGGTTACAGAATTGTGATGGCATATCAGAAATAAGATATCTAAATATTATCATATAATTTTATTTTAATTGAAATGAACATTGTAGGGATACATATGTGTAGATTATAACTGTGACTTGACATTGTTTCATGAGATTTAGCGTTCAATTTACATTCCTTAATACGTGTGATACTATGGATTCATTTATTTTCTTGGGTAATATTTTGTTTGAATTGAAGAAATATAGCTTTTTCGTGCATATTTGATTTCGTAATGTTGTGGAGTGCATACAAACTCATACAAAATGTGTACTTCATTGAACATTTCAATTCGAATTTAAATTCGTCTTTCATCTGTACTCACAAATTCCACGAATATTGGTACCCAACGAATGACAATGAATTCACATTAAGAAAAATCGTAAACACATGATTTCGTCATAACTAAGCCATGCTATCAATATCATTTCAAAATATGTTCATGCAGTGAAGTCATTAGTTTGATATGAGATCAAATGAAAATTTAAAATTTCTTTCAAACTATGATTAAATAAATCATTTAGAATTCTCATTTCTAATTTGCATTCTTCAAAATTAAGATTTGGCACACTTACAAATAAACAAATATATAAAGAAGAGAAATTTAACATCAAGTAAAGAAACCAGCTGCTTCATAAAAATGATGAAGTAACAAGTTCTTATAGAAAAATGATAAATGCATATCAGCCGTAAAATGAAAGTTTACTTCGTTATGTTAACTAGTATCCTGTCTCACAAATGGCATTATTTCGGTGATAAGTCTTATTGGGTAAGTAAAATGATAAGAGGACGGAATTGTTACAGGATTTCCGTCGTCGTCTGTGAAACAGAACCAACTCGTGATAGCGATCTTAAAATTTTCTGATTTCAAATTGGAACTCTTGGTTTAATAACTTCCTTGTAGTTATCGTCATGTGAAAATGTGATGTATCAACTGGGATATATACAATTTATCATGACTTGTTACATAGAAATTTTACCGTCAGATATGGTATGTTGCTTTTGATGTATTTTGAATGACAGAAATAGTATCCTTTTCACGATAACGCGTGAGCTTCTTTACTCCTCTGCCCTTGGACTGCAGGGGCAATCAGCCGAGGTTCACACTTATAAAAGGCCTATATGCACTGCAAGTTTTTTAGAACCATGGTAAATGCACTAGTGAAAGTTTACTTCATTAAGATTATTCATTATGTTTATTTATTCGTTGATTCGGTTTAGATTTGTGAGTTTCCCCCTTTACATTGTGCTAGTTATCGTGTTGTGTTGTTCATCAGATATGGTTTGTTATTTGCAGAAACCACATCGTGGATCTTTACTTTGAAGGCAATCAGACAAAAATATCTTAATGCTTTTATTTACATGGTAAAACGATTTTATGGAACATTGTGTTATCAAGTGACAAACTGAACTTGTAAAATTGATGTTTAATTGTGTGAATGAACACATATTGATTAAAATTGAGATATATTTTCTTTAACACCAAATCAAATATGTGTAATAGCTTTATTTTTAGATTCTGTTAAATAAATGTCTTATATTGTTTTATTATTTCATCATTGTCAATGAAAGTGAAATAGTGAATTAATACGACGTGTCTCTTTAATCGGTCAATTTCGTTCAATTTTATTAAAATAAGCTAAGTCCAAACATTGCTGATGAATTATAAACTTGTTTGGACGAGTATTGTGAATAATTCGACCTCATTTAATCCGTATTCATGTGACCTTCAATTTAATATGTTCGTTGTTGTTCTGGACATTGGTGTCGCATTATATTATTTGTTTGTGCGTTTCTCTGTGATGAATATTCTTATTAAAGTGAAATTTCAAGTGAAGAACCATTTTTTAGTTGTCATTTTATTTTACTGATCCACAAACAAATTGTTCTTACATGAATACCAGGCAGAAAACCCTGGCGATTAGGCGTAACTTTTGAACTTTTGGTCCTGAAATCAAACAGACTTAGCTTTCAAACTTTTTCATCCGTCAATTGCACGTGGTCACCATCTGTTTATATTAAGCCTAGTACCTGTTAGCTATTATTTGTGTGTTTCATCGTCCAATATGTTTATATCGGGTTATATAACCGTCGTCAGTCTTCAGACTTCAGATGGTGAATTAGATGGCGTCTAGACCAAACCCACCATTTTTTTACCTGAACCAAGTCGAAATGTTAATACATATTAATCTGTTGTGCATGCATGGTTAATTTTTTTGTAACCCGGATACTTTTATGATTTATTTGAACAGATATACGTTTTAGTATGAAACGGGAGGTTATAAATCAAATATGAAAATTTGAGTCAAATTGGTGAACATGAATTTGACAGCTAATGATGTGTTTCCTCGGTTTTAAACCCGCATCCAAATCAACTATATACTGTTGTTTATTTAATGAAAATCAAAACAGATGTACCATGTACATGCAGTGAAGTCATTACTTTAAAAATCTGCGAATGTTTGACAGTAGCTGGTAATTCACTAGTATATTTAATGTGACACTCAAATAGTTTAATCGTTCATAACATTAACTTTTGCTTTATGACTTTATATACGAATACATCGTAAAACACTTTAAATCTTAATTGTTGTGTATTAGTTTGCGTTATTTTATACGCTTATATAACTTTATCATTTATTAAGTTTTAAAGTTTAAAACCTGTAACCGAACATTGTTAACAAATATTACAAATAAATGCTCATGCAAAAGACTTTGAGTATCGAAATACATCAAAATAAAATCATGTAGCCCTCATACTTTTGCACTTTAAAAAGAAAATTTCATGTAAAACAGTACAATAATACCAAGTGATGATCAAAATCAGACATGAAAAAGACCTACAAAACCATTGTAACTGAACACAAACATACGATTCACGTTCCACTAAACACTACAAAATTGACATAAATCGACCAAAAATCAGAATTAAGATTAATTCAAGTGCTGAACAAGAGCAAACAGTTCCGTTCCACTAATGACAACCGTCTACAGTTGCGATAAGTTCATTTGGTTGATGTCTTCAACGATAAAAGAATATATCCGTGGTAATTTGTAACACAGATAATCCAAAACAGTTACCAATCCATGATTAGGTGCTACATACTTTTGAAGAGATGAATAAAGCTTTACCATTTATTAACGAGCCTTGATTCAATAACTTCCTTGATAGCAGCAACACTATATAATGATACGGAATGTAAACCCTAACATATACGATAAACCTGGCGACATATATATACTCTAAATGCGGGTACTTGAACGTTGTTAAATGAATATCACATGAAATACAATATTGAGGAGCACTGAGAATTAACATTTAAATCATAATGCCAAATTTGGCTTAGACAATCTATGCACAGGGCCATAAGAACAGAAAATATACAGGGAATGACTGTATCGATAGTCTTGCATTTCAGCACATTGGTTGTGTCAAAAGTAATTATTCGATGAAAAGCGGATGGCGAATTTAAGGAATAGTACTACTTTTGTATTTAAAAAGCTCTCATATTACTTCTTCATCAACGAATGCAGTACTTAGCCGGCGACAGGTGAGCACTGTCGATTGGAATATTGAAAAACATGTCCATAACACCGACCATTTGTTGCCATTTTAATTGCAGTAGATTTAGTGTTATAAAAATTGGACAGAAAAGACCTAATCGCCAATCAAAAACATAAGTCGAAGAAAACAATGAAACGTATATCAATGTTGAACAAAACACTGCATAGACAAGAGGCTGTCAAATAACAACAAAGCGGGTTTTGTAAATTTAACAATGTCAACTTAATGCACGAAAACGACATAACATGTCAGTTTTCAAGCAACCAAGGGCCATATTTCCTGAACGACAAAAGTGAGAAAAAAAGACATCAATATCGATGTTGACCTCAAATTTTTTCATCAGTAAAAACATATGTTAATTTGAAATACGTTAGTTAAACATGTCTCAAGTTACTCTTTGGACACAACAATGAGTGCCATTTTCCCATCCATCATGAACAGCAGACGCAAAACGCGTCAATACCGAACTTGACCTGCATTTTATCATCAATAGCAACATAAAAATATTTGAACAAAACACATCAGTTTCACGCATCATGAGTTATTGCAAGACAATAATTGGGATCGCCATCCCACCTGAACACTAACCATCCCGTCGTACAATCCTAAATTTATAACCGGATTTCGTCCATATTAAATTCCAAGGACTGAGCACCACAAACTCCAGCAAAATCAGAAGGTCATATTAGGTGTTCAAGAAGTTTATGCCGATCCTGTGCCACATGTACCACCCGTTGTATTGTTCATTGCAACTACAAATTTAACGTAAAGTTATTAATTTTAAGAAACAAAGTTCGACAAGTGTTTTCAATCAGCATTTGAGTTTAGAATGAGGTAATTAGTGGAAAGATTATCATTATCAGCATTCAATATGGCAATGAAAATAATCTTCTGCATAGAAAATTAGTATGCGTCATTTTCAAACACGAAATCGTAATCTAGTTCGAATAAACAAATCTTAAATACTTCCCTGTTTCATATGTATAGTCATGTAACGTGACGTAGCACGGTGAATAATATATTGATGGAATTGAGACTCCCTTGATTTCGCTCAAAAAAGCTGAATTGAAGACTTTTCATAGAAACGAAAATTTCTCATGGATGTGCCTTTTATTTATGATCTTCTAATGTTCAGTAAATGTAAGAACTGTATAATAAAAATCGGTAATGTTTGTATTTTACATAGTATTACTTTTCAAAATATTCGCATTGAACGTATGATTGCCAATGTGAAAACTCTCCACAAGAGACCAAATGACACAGAATTTAACAACTATGGGTCATTGTGTGGCCTTCAACAATACTTAGTCAGCTAAAAAGGCCCCAAAATGACAAATGTAAATTCAAACGAAAAAATAACGGCCTGATTATGTACAAATGGAAAAGCATTTTCAGCAACAAACGACAACCACTTCACAAATGTTACTGTAAACTATGATTTTTTTTTAATCAAGGCCATTTATTATGGAAATTATTTTTTGTGGAGATTTTTTTCATAATGTTCTACAGCACGTGACATATAGTCATTGTATTATTTGTATCACCAGTAGAAAAAAAAATGCTAGTTTGCCATATTTTGATAAATGATTCATGCACGATGCAAATTAACAAATATTACTAGCGTGTATCAGACGCATCCACTGGTGTTAATTGATGACATTTTGCGTTTAACATATCTGCCAATATCGTAATGAATAGACAAACAAGTCCACAAAAGACTACATAGAAATCTAATGACAAAGCAACACAAAACCATCTTAAAGTTATCTCAGGTGCTCTGAAAGGGTAAGCAGATCCTGCTGAAAATGTGGCTCTCGTCGACTTATTGCCTAAGGTTAGCTCAAATTCGGTGTTAAGTATCATTCATTCTTTGATGTATAAATATGGAATAGGTACTCATGTACAATAATATAGTACGCACTTTTGTCAAGTCAATACATGCATATTTATTAACATTTCCAACTATAAATAAGAATAACAATTACAGAATACGTAAAAGCTGGAAATGCTATTCTTGAAATGATGTCTATTTTCTTTGCCAGTGGAAGGGTACGGTAACATCAAAATTAGGATCCATATCATTACCTTGTGACTGCAACAGAAAATAATAGTTGTTCATTTGACCATTTTCCACTGAATTCATTTCACACATAGGTCTTCTCTTTTTACTAATTCCTGTCGGATTACAGCTAGTTTTATGTTCTAACAACATAATGGTGTATATCTGAATATGTTACCAAATTTGATATACCTTAATATGTCCCAAAATTGTAATTTGGGAAAATTGAGGTAAATTTCCTAAATTATCTTAAAAATTGATATAAAGAGTATTTTAAACAAAAACTAGAAGTAAATCTGTATGGTATTCCATCCTTCATGTTGGGTAAGGATGTCTTCATTATCAAAATGTTTTATAAACTTGTTAAATATGTATATTGTAATACAAATAAACTATAGACAATTTAAAACCCAAAACATATTTTTATTTTATGAATACATGTGTATGTGTAAAATTGTTCTTCATTCTTTAATGTGTTTTAAAGCAAGACCCTCCAATATTCGAATTCTAAAAAGTTTTGAAAATTCTGTATTATAACCATAGGGGCGTGAGAGACTAACTATATAACTACCTCTTTGACATTAATGCAAAACAGACACTAAGCATAATGTTAGTGGAAATTATTAGAACAATTATTAATTTTCTAACAAGAGAAATATATTTAAAGATTGTCAAGCAAAAGAGACAATAAATTCAGTATAAGAGCCTTAATGAAAAAAAAAGAGTTTGAATGGAAGAAACTTTCGTTATGAATCTGACACTAGAAGTGTACATTCTGAATTAATATTAAAACTAATGTCTACACACCTCTCTGTACTTTTTCCTTGCTATTTTGTCTGCCTCCTCTTCTGACATCTGTTTACTAGCCAATACGTTGTCATATTCATGGATTTCTTTACGTTCGCTGCGATTTCGGCAGCTGTTTCCTCTGACACTTTTCTTCTAGCTAATACATTCACTATGGAGAATTCAATCAATGCAACAAAAACAAACATAGCTTGAAATAAAGTCCAAACGTCGATTGCTTTCGGATAAGAGACCTGTTGTGCATTGAGTCTTGCTGCAGAACCTTAAGATGACATAGTTAAGATTGTAATGGCACCCACCTAAAGATATTCGTCCTGGAACAGCGAGAGGATGTAACCAAAACGAGACCCATGACATGATTACAATTAACATATCCGCAACGAAGATTTCAAGCATTTAGTATCCAATGGCTCTTTGTAAAATAATTGTCAATTGTAGACAGGAAAATTCATTTTCTGTAAAATAAGTCAAATGAATATTTTCTTTCACCACTCAATAATATGTTTGCATTTAAATTTAGAGTATAGACAATCCAGCCCGCTATTCTCTTTATCTGTATATTTCATTCGTAAAATATTAATCATATAAAAGTTAACGACATATAAATTGCACTATCTGAAACGTTTGTTGACCGTAAAAGGAGTTGATAATTTTGACTCGAGCTTGAAAAGAGTTTATTATTGAATAAACTCTTTACAAGCTCGATCAAAGACCAATTTACATATATTTATATTTCTCTAGTTGATCTTTGAATCCCAGCAGCATAAAAGAGGGACGAAAGATACATGTAGCAGAGGGACAGTCAAACGAAGATGTATGTCTCGTAACTGGCATTAACTTTAAAGAATTTTATGTAAACATCTGTAAAATGGGACACCATCATATTGAACAACATAGTTATTTGTAAATTGTGCTACCACTTTTAAGCAGAATTGATGAAAGTGCAGATATGCAATATAAGGACGACGCAACAACACCCCTTTTCTTGTTATTAGTCAAATCATGGTACACTATGGAATATGCACGTTTTCATGTGAACTGTATTTGAATTAATGAATATCACTCGATATCCTTAAGGAGATGAAACTAGACATCAATTATGGTTTTAAAAAGAAACAGCAACCCAAAGTCAGAAATAGCAAAAACATCATTAGGGCAACATTGAGTCATTACCCTTTCAACATGAACAAAACTTATATTAATTAGCTATATATATTTACATAGTAAGCTGTAAAAGATTCCTGGATATATAATATTAGTTACATAGTGTGCTAGTGACTTACAGCTAATACGATATGTATGGGGTCAATAAATGCCATATGGGGTGAGAGCGAATATGACCCCATATATGTATATCGTATTAGGTCAATAGCACACTATGTAACGAATTTATCTTACCGACTATATTTTAACATGTGGTATTTAGACTAGTGGCCTATTAATCAAAGTGATCAAGGCTTCAGTACCGTTAGTATTAAGAATCAGTAAGTCCTACTTCCATTGGTCTATACAAAAATGAATGCCAGCCATAACAACTTGTTAGCTTTAATGTAGTATAGGTGTCTTTCGCCATCTTGGATTGTTAATAACAGAGAACCTAAGGTCCAGATTTTCAATCAAGTTAGCAAAATTTGATGAGGAATGCAACTAACTAATGTGAATTTTCATTTAGAAGAACAAATTATAATATTCTAACTTATAAATATTATTATCTTACCTCCTATACATTTCTAGGAATATGATTGGTTAAAAGCGTCCACGTGGAGACCGTGTATAATCCATATTAGGTTAGTAGGGAGGCGGGGCTTATTTCAATACACGGTAAGTAGTGGAGTTACGACTTTGGCACTATTTGATTGTTTAAATGTATTGAAAGTTCTGTTTAATATTGTTATATCAAGGTTGTTGATAATAAATTGTTATTGTTGACATTTTTTTGTGTGTGCAGACCAATGGAATTAGATTCTTAAAATTGAACACTTGAACACTTTAGTATAGAAATAAGAAGATGTAGTATGATTGCAAATGAGACAACTCTAGTCTAAATGCAACACATAAAGATAGTCGGTAAGATAAATTCGTTACATAGTGTGTTAGTGACCTAATACGATATATACGGGGTCAGTAAATTCCATATGGGGTTCGAGCGTCGCTCTCACCCCATATGGAATTTACTGACCCCGTATATATCGTATTAGGTCACTAACATACTTTGTAACTAATAATATTTTTACAAGCATAGATTATGTTTGCTTAATTTTTAATGTTTTTAATTGGCATTTTGAGGGGAGGTAACTCTGAAATAGTGCATTTCCTGAAGGAATCTACATGAAATTTTGCTATTTTATATTTTAGCCAGAAAAAAAAACGTACGGTGACCCTATCTTTTCTTGTTATATTATCAAAGCATTAACTAAAAGCTATCTTCTCGTATTTTATTTTACAATTCTATCATTTAGTTTAACTTCTTATCACATAATGATGTTTTTTCCTGTATAATCCATACAAAATGTGTCATTTTGTCACAACCTGTAGCTTGAGAAAATGCTCGGTGACCTATCATTTTTATTAGAATTTGAACATATCACAATATATACTACGTTTTGGCAAAGTATGAACAAATTCTATCATTTTTAATTTATACTCCCATACCACCTTAAATGTGTTTTATGAATTTATTTCAATTTTTTCGTCTGTTTAAACCTTTAAGATTTTTCCTCAATACCGTTTTATTTTTATACAGGGACGTAACACCACTACAAAGCGTGTATTGAAATAAGCCCCACCTACTAACCTATTATGGAATATACACAGTTTCCACGCGGTTGCTTTTAACTAATCATTTTCCCAGAAATGTATGGGAGGTAAGATAAACTAGATTGCTACGCCGTAGAGAAACACTTCACGCCGATGTCAAAATGAGAAATGAAATTGCAAGTACAGTAGAATTGTGCAACAGAAATATAGATAACAATATAGTAAAATTCATTTTGATATTTTGTATTTGTTGCTGTTATTCCTGTCTTATCACGGTAAATGAGGCGCTTCTGAAATTAAGAGAATACTGTATGTCTATATATATAATTTGAAATATGGGAATGCACATCACATAAGTAACTTTATGCCAACCGGTCTCAAAAGAGGTGTCATTGTGGTAGGAAAGTCCATAATAGCTCAGTCTCATTACTCCCGTACAAATTATCGAATCAAAATGGTGTTATAATATGGACAGTTATACATGTTGGAAAACAATCCGATTAAGGGTGAGAGCTTAAGTAAAACGGTCTCAGAGGAGTTGCGGTCATAAGGTGCCATTGTGTTACAATAGTTAAAACAATATTGATCAAAGTTCCATAATTCCTGTAAAAATCGTAAGATCAAACTGACGGTATAGTATGGTCAAGTGAATATAAAAGCAAATAATGCTAAATATGGAGCTTTCTATCAAATGGTATCTGAGTAATCTTATGTTACGATCAAAAGGACGACGACTACTACTTTTGTCCCCGTGGCTAGGACAATTAACGAATAACAATTATGGCGGACTGAAATCAAGGCAGACTACCGAATTTGGCTTCTGTCTTTGGAAATGAAACCTCTGTCCTCCCCTTACATTAAAGAGAGGCGTTATAGCAAAAATAAACATCCCTATTCCGACCAGAAGTGATTGTGTATTCATGATACTTTCTTGTTATACATAATCTTTTTTAAGACAATGACTCATCAATAGAAAAAGCAAATATAAACCTATCCCTCCCTCTCTCTCTTCGACTTACAGCTTTCTAGATGGATGACACAGGACTGTACATCTAGTAGATATAAATGAAAATCAATAGAACACGCCAACTTTACATGAAACCTGAATCAGACAAAGATTAAAGTTCGAAAGCAAAACGATCAGACTTCGAACATAACTTTAACTGTTTGATAGGAATGATAATTCTAATTATAAATGTTATGTTTTCGAGACATAATATATGATGCATTATAAACCAAATAAACCCTTTTGTGTTAGTGGCATGTTTATAAAAATATTACCATTCATAATCGATGATAGGAAGGTAATTATTGCACATAGTAACAACCTTGTTTCGAAATGTTGTGTTGTTTTGTTTTATATTTGTATTAGCAAGCATACATGGTTTATTTGTTTCCGATTCATAAAAGTGTTGTCTGCACATGCTTATCTAGCTAGATGCTTGAAAATTCAAATTGTTACTAATTCTTAAGAAAAAAGAAACTAAAATATGTACTAAATCGTATTGTGAATCATCATTTGGGAAGGTGCTAATCGAGAGGGAAGACTGGTGCTACCTCTCAAAGTACAAACAAAATTTGTATCCGACAAACGCACTGTTACATATTCTGTGACCGGATAAAAACATCAAACTTGTTTTCGCTAGGTAACTTGCACAAAATTAAAAATTAAAATGCACTGTCCCCGTTTCTCGCACAGAGTTAAGAATATTCATTCTCGCCAACATGTTACACATGATTTGAGAATCCGAAATACATAAATGCATGCAACACAAATTTGATATAAAAATATTACACATAAGTGTTTTAAAATCAAAATAAATGAGTATCTTAACCCTTTACATTTTCAATGAACAACAGTCGTTCAGTTAACGTCTAGTGGCAGATATTTCTTGCGGCTTAAAGAAAAATAAATGAACATGAACTCCAATTATAAGATCCTGAAATTCGGTCGACCATTTTAAAGGTCGGATACTTGGACTGCCACTAGAACATTTGCAGTCAGGCTATCTACTGATGCATAAAGGAGTTGCTGCAATGGTGTTATTGTCCGATGGTAGATGGCAAGGGACTTCCATATTTTGATACCTGTCGGGGCTAGTATCTTTTTAACCTTGATGATATACAATGTTTTACCGAAATATTTTATAAATCTCCCTACATGAAAATCTAGATGTGTATTTGTATATTTTGTGTATCATTTAATTAACATATTTTTTTACATATTATACGTTGTGATTCTTTTAAATCTTGCATTTTCGTGTGTTTTTAAATCCGATGTATGTATTGTTTTAAATTTTCTCTTAACTACACAACATACAAAATAGAAATATAATACATTTTGTAAGAGTGTGACATACAAACCCTCAAACTGTAAACCACAGTCCCATCATGGTGTATATGTAACAGTGAATATGAGATTTCAGAATTGATCTGATCAAACTTTGATTCTGGAAAGAATGTATCGGGAACCCAAAGTTTTTTTATTTCTTCTCTATCAAGTTGAAGGGTGATATTCGTATAGTTAAACTTTAAACGATCATAGTTCCATATCTGACAAAGATAACATATCGTGGAAAAATCCTGCAGCAAAATAGAAACATCCTTCGAAATACTGAATTTAACGATTTTCGGGTATACGAAACAAGACGATTAAGGTCAAGTGATTTAGTGTCAGTACTTTATTGTTTATATTGAAAATTGGTTTTCATTGCCCACTGACATGCAACGTTTACTTGTCGAAACCTAATGGCAGCAAACTTCGAATTAAAATGTTTGTGATACAACGAAAAGATAGACGAGCTGTATTGGCTCACATGGGTGAAATTGTCAGTTTTCGTATTAATCTATTTTTTGGATTTTGGCATAAAATTAAATAAACGAGCAACAACAATCGCTTGCAATTGGAAACATTTGAGTTGTCGTACGAAATTTTGACGGATGGACGGACATTGGTACAGCATAACACGTCCAGTCTTCGATATGCGTATGGAAATTAGAAACAAATCAAAAGAGAAAATTGACTGCATGGTTCATACTACAATAATTATGACAAACAGCCATCAATGATAAGCTGTAAATTACTTTCTCCTGGCTAGGAACAGGTTCATAGGATTAAATATGTTTGTAAGCGCTCAATCCAACTGTCCTTACTTGGGAAAGTATTTTAACTGATTTAACAATTCCTCATTAGAACAAACTGTAAAAATCAGTTGGAAATGACGTTTTGTCAAAATAAAAACTATGCCTCGTTTAACATGTGTTCATATTATAATACGTCGATATTCAGACATGATCCATATCGCTATGCTATTGCAGGGGTCTCGATGATAAACGCCAAATTCTTTATGAGAAGCATTAATTTATTGGTTATCGGTGTTGCTGTTTTTATATTGTTTCTAGCGTAAATCAGACACTTGATGTTCTCTTTTGAATTGTTTTATTTTTTGTCATGCCTGGGCCATAAAAAAACAACCTATACGGCATGGTTTTTGCTCATTTTTGAAGGTTGTGCAGTACCCTATAGTTGCATGTTTACATCCTCGTCTACTGATCTCTGGTGGGTATTTGGTTCATTGCCAATCATATCACTAAGCAAAGTAACAACTATAAAAATGACAAAAGAGTATCGATAATAATTATTCATAGATAGATGTTTTGACAAGAATGTATTATATGTAAATATAAACCAACATGTAGACATCTTATACGTTCAGGTATTTCACATCCAAAATTTTATGGTAATATTCTTTACAAAGCACACAAATGTCGGCATTCACCTCAAAAGCTAACCAAACCTTTAAACAGACGTATTCGGGAAGGATATAGTTACGATACTGTTGTCAGGTCATTAAGGATTGCATATTTTGGTATTAATATTGATTCACTCATAGGGTCTTTGCATCGGAAATAAACACTATTATTCTAAAACCAGTTGTTGGCATGATACGGGTTATGTTCTTCTCGTATATTTTATGATTGTATGATATTAAACCCCTAACGGGAGGGATTGTACTTGATTTTCATATGATGAAGACATAATCTTTCGATCAGTTTAATTGAGGTCTGGAGCTGGCATGTCAGTAACTGCTATTAGTCCTTTGTTAATGTATGTATCATTGTCATTTTGCTTAGTTTCTTTTGTTACCTATTCTGACATCGGACTCGGACTTCTTTTAAACTGAGTTTTACTGTGCGTATTGCTATGTGTTTCTTTATTCTACATTGGCTAGAGGTATAGGGGGAGGGTTGAGATCTCACAAAACATGTTTAACCCCGCCGCATTTTTGCGCCTGTCCCAAGTCAGGAGCCTCTGGCCTTTGTTAGTCTTGTATGTTTTTTTTATTTTAGTTCATTTATATGTTTTGGAGTTTAGTGTGACGTCCATTTTCATTGAACTAGTACACAATTTTAGTTAGGGGCCAGCTGAGGACCACATCCGGGTGCGGGATTTTCTCGCTGCGTTGGAGACCCATTGGTGGCCTTCGGCTGTTGTCTGCTCCTTTGTCGGGTTGTTGTCTCTTTGACATATTCCCCATTTCCATTCTCAATTTTATATGGTTTATGTTATTACTACCACTGGGTCGATGCCTGTGCTGGTGGACTGATAGTCCCCGAGGGTATCACCAGCCCAGTAGCCAGTTCTTTGGTACTGGCATGAAAATACGGATTTTGTGTTATTAAAATTTGCTGTTACAAAATTTTGGAAATTATTTAAAGTTAAGGAATGTATCTCCCTCATGCAAAACTCTGATTCCTTGCCCAGCTTTGGCTATACTTTTTGGTCCTTTCTGGTTTATAGCTCTTCATATATTTAATAAGCTTTGGATTTTCAAATATTTTGGCCTCGAGCATCACTGAAGAGACATTGATTGTCGAAATGCACATCTGGTGCAGAAAAATTGGTACCGTTTATGTTATTACATTTATTGATGTACATGTATATTGGTTTACAAAAAAAAAACCGAAAAATGTCTATATCTTTTATGCTTACAGTAGCAATACTATCCAATTACCCACTAAAAATAAGATTTTTGTTTACATTATATCAATAATAGATATTAGTAATAGTATCAGAAAGAGAAATCTAATTTCATTAATCAGGTATATTTTAACAAATAAGTGTATTACTATTTCTTTGACGTTTACATCATATATTTCAGAAATGGTCAATTTAACTCTTATATTTGTTGGCCTTTCTTGATCTAAATCTGAAAGACAATTCATAATGATTTATATCTTTATTCATGAAAAAATCATGCTTCAAGACTTGGAATAATTAAATCTGGTCTTACGATGGGCAGACACAAAACAATTTTATACTACAGGTTTTATTTGTGAAGGTAGTTATTAAGAACCTAACTTTTGAGAGAGTGCAATACCTATAACTATTGAGAAATAGGAGCAATTCTAACACGTGGTTGGATTATTTACCATATTTGATTCCCCCCCGCAAATCGATTAGCAAATGTTCAGAAGTCGAAGACAGAGATGCTTGTAAGAATTTGGGCGAAACAGGAACATATTAGACCATAGCAATATCGCAGTTAATTAACCAACAATAGAATGATACAAATAAACCTTCATTCAAAATTTAATTTAATTAAAAACATAAGTCTTGTACTTAGTTTTAAGAAATTTTGGATTCAATATTTTATCAGTTTTACAAAAATTGTTAGGAGTCATTCATTTCTAGAAAGAAAATGAATAACTGTCTATATTTCATTATTCAAACCAATTGCTTTCAGGAAAGAAAGGAAATTATATTACTAATCTTGTTTTCTTGTAATTTCACACACAAGTAAAAAAATTAAACTTATTTCTTGTAATGTCAAGTTTCATAAATCATCTAACTTTAAAGTGAATAATTTGCACAAAGGTTGTCTCCCATGGCCAAATAACAAATTTTCTTATTCATAAATAAAACAAAAGTATATTTTTTCAATGCTTTTTTAAGCACAAAATGAAATATCTCTAGCAATTGATTTTCTTACAATGTAATAATAAATTTCAAAGTTAAACGGGATTTTTTATATCTGGCACTAGATGTTCTGTTCAATTTTAGGGTCCTTATTCCTTATTTCTTATTCGTTACTTATTCCTTATTCCTTATTCGTTACCTATTCGTTACTTATTCCTTATTCCTTATTCGTTTCCTATTCGTTACTTATTCCTTATTCGTTACTTATTCGATTTTATTATGTTTCCCCCCTTTTCGGGCTTTACTTTGTTATCTCTGGTAATCGTTCCTTGGTTTGTAGAGGAAAAAAGACACTTTTAGCGCGAAGGTACCCGTTTTTTGCGCTCGACTGATACCTGTTACTTATTCGTTCATTATTCGCTTGTAAAAGTGTGTTATACGTTGCACCTTTTAACAAAATTATTTTCAATTTTGTTCTTGTCTCTGGTTCTAGCTATGGGTTTTCAGAGGTTAAATAATCCTATTAGCGCATATGTACCCGTTTCAGCGCTCGACTGATACCCTGTTACTTTTTCGTTCCTTATTCGCTTATAATACGTGTGGTATACGTTGCACCTTTTAAAAAAACTCTTTTCAATTTTTTTTCTTGTCTCTGGTGTTAGCTATGGGTTTTTAGATGTGAGATAACCCTATCAGGCACGTATGTACTCTTTTCAGCGCTCGACTGATACCCTGTTATTACTTCGATCCTCATTCGCTTGTAATGCGTGTGTTATACGTTGCCGCCTTTTGAAAAAATTCTGTTCAATCTTTTTCTTGTCTCTGGCGTTAGTTATTGGTTCTTAGAGGTGAAATAACCCAATTAGCGCGTATGTACCCGTTTCAGCGCTCGACTGATACCCTGTTACTTATTCGTTCCTTATTCGCTTGTAATACGTGTGTTATACGTTGCACCTTTGAACAAAATTCTTTTCAATCTTTTTCTTGTCCCTGGTGTTAGCTATGGGTTCTGAGAGGTGAAATAACCCTATTAGCGCGTATGTACCCGTTTCAGCGCTCGACTGATACCCTGTTACTTATTCGTTCCTTATTCGCTTGTAATACGTGTGGTATACGTTGCACCTTTTAAAAAAAACTCTTTTTAATTTTTTTTCTTGTCTCTGGTGTTAGCTATGGGTTCTTGGAGGTGAAATAACCCTATCAGGAGCGTATGTACCCGTTTCAGCACTCGATTGATACCCTGTTATTAATTCGTTCCTTATTCGCTTGTAATACGTGTGGTATACGTTGCACCTTTTAAACAAATTCTTTTCAATTTTTTTTTGTCTATGGTGTTAGATATGGGTTCTAAGGTGAAATTACCCTTTAAGCGCGCATTAACTTTTTTTGCGCTGAACACCCTGTTACCTATTCGTTCCTTTTTGTTCCTATTTTCCTTTTTATACGTTGCATCTTTTTATTGCTTTCTTTCTTTTCTTTTTCTTTTCTTTTTTTTTTCTTTTTGTCTCTGCTGGTAGTTCGTGGATCGTAGAGGTGAAAATACCCTTTAAGCGCGCATGTTACCTATTCGTTACTTACTTGTTTCTAATTTTCTTTTTATACGTTGCACCTTTTAAATGCTTTCTTTTCTTTTATTTTTTGTGTCTTGTGATTGTTCTTAGTTGGAAGAGGTGAAATTACCACTTGAGCGCGTAGGTTCCCGTTTTTGCGCTCGACTAATACCTTGTTACTTATTTGATACCTTTTTGTTCTTTATTTGCTCTTCACAAGTTGCCATTTTTTGAAGCGATATGATAAGACATGCCCAAAATAAGCTGAAATAAATTCAGTTGACCTGGTTTTGTACAAAGTACTTATATAAGTGCTTTGAAGTTCCTGTTCTTTTACGCTTTTAAGACCTTAGCAGACTGATTTAGACCGTGCTTGTTCCAGCTATGGAAGATAGCTGCAGGCCGTGGTGCTTAGTTCATGTTTTTGGTGGTGCTCATAAATATGCTTCATGAATGGCATCATTATAGGACTGAACAGCTTAGCCTTGTAGACCGAACCAGTAAGTCTGGTGGACAAATGGGCCATAGAAACCAGATAAGACCACAACAGAGTGATTTAGACCCTGAACCTTGCTTGTTGGATTATTGGAAGATAGCCGCAGCACTTGTTGCTTAATGTGTTGGGTTTTTTTTGTGGTGCTTATAAGTATATGAGATGGGTGGTCATCTCCAACTTGCAGACTGGACCACCAAGTCTTGTGGACCAATAGGTTGTGTTTATCAGGTTAGACCCTAAAACAAGTGGTTTAGACCCTGATGCTTGCATTTTAGACCTTTCGGAAGATAGCTGCATTCCGTGGTGCTTAATTATTTTTGTTTTGTGGTGCTTATAAATATATGAAATGGATAGATATCTTCAAATTGCAGACTGGATCACCAAGTCTGGTAGACCAATGGATTGTGTTTATCAGATAAGATCCCAACCAAGTGGTTTAGACCCTGAGCTTTGCATTTTACTAATTTTAGACCTATTGGAAGATAGCTGCAGTCCATGGTGCTTTATTATTATTTGTTTTTTTTTTTTTGGTGGTGCTGCTTATTAATATATGAAATGGGTGAACATTCCTACATTTGTGAAGAATTTTTAATTATTCCTCTTCAATGAATTCTTTACTGTATTTAAATCACTATTTGAATATAAAATAAATCATTGACGACTATTTTCAATAATTTTACTGAAAAAAAAAACCCGTGGAGTTTAAAGTGGTCTTCTACGTGAAATGGAAGTATATTATAACTCGAGTTTAGTCCAATATTATTCAGGAAGTAGTAATGAGCAGTACTAAGGTAACTAATGTTTGAATCAATGCCAACTCGCCCCATTGCCAACTCGCCTCATACATACGCGCCAAAGATATAAAAGAGAGTTAAATCCCGTTTAAAGAGTGCTTTTTAACTCTACAAACCCACAGCTAACACCAGAGACAAGGAAATAAAAGAAAAGAAAGCATTAAAAAGATGCAACGTATAAAAATAGAATAAGGAACGAATAAGTAGCGAATAAGTAACAGGGTATCAGTCGAGCGTTGAAACGGGTACATACGCGCTAATAGGATTAATCCACCTTTAAGAACCCATAGCTAACACCAGAGACACGAAAAAAATTGAAAAGATTTTTTTTTAAAAGCTGCAACGTATGAAACACGTATTACAAGCGAATAAGGAACGAATAAGTAATAGGGTATCAGTCGAGCGCTGAAACGGGTAAATACGCGCTAATAGGGTTATTTCACATCTAAGAACACATGGCTAATATAAGAGACAAGAAAAAAAATTGAAAAGAATTTTTTTTAAAGTGCAACTTAAAACACATGTTTTACAAGCGAATAAAGAAGAAATAAGTAACAGGGTATAGTCAAGCGCCGAAACGGGTACATACGAGCTAATAAGGTTGTTTCACCTTTAAGAACCCATAGCTAACACCAGAGACAAGAAAAAAATTGAAAGGAATTTTTTCAAAAGGTGCAACGTATAACACACGTATTACAAGCGAATAAGGAACGAATAAGTAACAGGGTATCAGTCGAGCGCTGAAACGGCTACATACGCGCTAATAGGGTTACTTAACCTCTAAGAACCCATGGCTAGCACCAGAGACAAGAAAAAAATTGAAAGAATTTTTTTAAAAGGTGCAACGTATAACACACGTATTACAAGCGAATAAGGAACACATAAGTAACAGGGTATCAGTCGAATGCTGAAACGGGTACATACGCGCCTGATAGGGTTATTTCACCTCTAAGAATTAATAGCTAACACTAGAGACAAGAAAAAAATGGAAAATAATTTTGTTAAAAATTACAACGTATAACACACATATTACAAACGAATAAGGAACGAATAAGTAACAGGGTATCAGTCGAGCGCTGAAACGGGTACATACGTGCTAACAGGGTTATTTCACCTCCAAGAACCCATAGCTAACACCAGAGACAAGAAAAAAATTGAAAGATTTTTTTTTAAAGGTGCAACGTATAACACACGTATTACAAGCGAATAAGGAACGAATAAGTAACAGGGTATCAGTCGAGCGCAAAAAAACGGATACATACGCGCTAAAAGTGTAAATTCACCTCTACAAACCAAGAACTATTACCAGAGATAAGAAAGTAAAGCACGAAAAGGGGGAGACATACTAAACTCGAATAAGTAACGAATAAGGAATAAGTAACGAATAGATAACGAATAAAGAATAAGGAATAAGTAACGAATAAGGAATAAGTAACGAATAAGGAATAAGTAACTAATAGGTAACGAATAAGGAATAAGGAATATGTAACGAATAAGGAATAAGGAATAAGTAACCAACTTGACGACCCTTTTAATTTTCTGTTTTACTACATACCACAATAATGCGGTGTACCTAGCATACTTACAGTACTTAGTTTCTTTTTGTTGTTTGGATGTTCAAGTACCCGGCCACGTCAACTCTGTGTTTTTGTTAGATGTATTTCTATTTGTATCCATCTGATGAGTTAAGACTTTTTCAACTGATTTTTATAGTTAGTTCTTATGTTATACTGTTAAACCACTGTCCCATGTTAGGGGAATGCTTGGGCGCCCGCTAACATATTCAACCCCGCCATATTCTATATGTGCCTGTCACAAATCAGGAGCCTGTAATTGGGTGGTTGTTGTTTGTTGCTGTTGATTATATTCGTTGTTTTGTCATTGTTTTTGTTCAGCTCTTGTATTGTTATGTTGCACCACTGTCCCAGGATTAAGGGAGAGTTGGGCGCCTGCTAACATGTTTAACCCCGCCACATTCTGTATGTATGTGCTTTCCCAAGTCAGATGCCTGTAATTCAGTGGTTGTCGTTTGTTGCTGTGTTACATATATGTTTTTCGTGCATTATTTTGTACATAAATTAGGCCGTTAGTTTTCTTGTTTGAATTGTTTAAATTGTTTTACATTTGTCATTTCGGGGCCTTTCATAGCTGACTATACGGCGTGGGCTTTCCTCATTATTGAAGACCGTACGGTGACCTATAGTTGTTAATTTCCGTGTCATTTGGTCTCGTTTGAAGAGTTGTCTCATTGGCAATCATACCACATCTTCTTTTTTATATTACACTACTCAACTGCATATACTTTTTGTTTAGTTCGTATAAGACATAAGACAGACTTCATACGGGAGCTTCTTCGGAAGAATGAAAAGAAGTTAGCATCATCCTTTTAACTTCGCATTCCGATCCTCTCACTAAATAATTCAAAGTTTATTGACAATGTTGAACGTTTCTATTACATCAATCTTGAAATAAAGGATACATCGGATACAGATTAGTCTGCTTTATATCCTTACTTACATCTACAAATTGACAATGAGGGTCGGATGAGAACATAACTTTACGACAACAGAGATGATTACAGCTTCCCAATTGTGAACTTTCTATGTAGCAACATTCTAGAAGCGGCTGCATATGGAATATATATCTCCGACTTGGTAATATATTCCATAGCTTGCACTTCCATAATAATTTCCTTGATATTAAGTGCTGCTTATAAAGAAGCGTTTAAACAATGGGTTTAAAGTGGTGAGGTTGAAATAATTCCTTGGAAATTTGTGGATGGCGACAAATATGTTCCAATTGTCGTAATCACAATCTTATCCTTTTTTCCTCGAATGTGACCCACTGAATTAGACTAAATCCCGGCTCTGGAATTACATGAGCAACACGACGGGCATCACATGTGGAGCAAGCTCTGTTTACCAATCGTCCCAATATTGGTGAGGTTCGTGTTGCTCAGTATTTCGTTTTCTGTGTTGATTTCTAAGTACTGCTTTTTGTCTTTTGATCAATTTTTGCAATGACATTGTCAGTTCGTTTTCCAAAAAGGAGTTTCATTGTCCTTTTGTTATCTTTTGCCTCTCTTTCGTTTTGAATGACTGAACTTATGAAGGTATGTTTTTTTTTTTATTATTATTTCATACCCCCAAGTTAACACGTAATAGGACAATTGAAAAACTTTACGTAAAAGATAAACACACTAATCATTGATTCTTGTCCTAGTGGAATCTTTAAGTGCATGTACCTATACATTTTTAAACATGATACTTATTTATCGAATAAAACGGAAATAACGCATCAATCATAATCAAATCTAGTCAACTTAATATTCGTTTAATATGAATCAAGTGTAATAAAAATTCTGTTTGAATCGGTATATACAGTGAGGTAATAGATAATCATCTTCTCCTGATGGAATCGTTATGGAACATGTGGTTCTAGATAATATTATACTTACCACCGACATCTACTCCTGGAGGTATCCTTTTATCATACGCTGTATCCAACTTCAAAGAGTTAAGACTGCTATGTCTAAAATAAATATACTTCAAACTTATGTATATGATTTTGCTAGATATGTAAACAAGAAATCCATATACCTAATATACATGTTGTTAATAGTACAGACATATCAAAAGTATGGAACTTTAAGAACGAAAACACATATATTTCTATCGAAAACATGGACAGAATCATGAAAGATTATCCAACCATCCACTCTATTCCAGTTAATGCAATTTCGATTTCTTCACATTACACCGTGGATTTGACTGTGAATATAAAATTGTGAAAGTTCAAAACATGTGTTTTGTATAAAGGAAGATATTCTAGAACACGTATGAAATGATAAAAACCGATGTCATTCGTAAAGGGCGCTCATCTCAAAGTTATTTTGTTCGATTTATAATCATAATGAGCTGGATCTGCAAAACTTAACGGAGCACCTGAGATCACCCCAAGTTTTATTGGGATCGTGTTGCTCAGTCTTTAATTTTCTTTGTGTTTTGTAAACTTACTTTTCTTTTCGTCGTCTTTCGTTTTTGAACTTAGATTGTCAGTTTGTTTTTTACCTTTGATTGCAAGTTCGTTTTGACCTGACATTGTCAGTTTGTTTTCGACTTAGGAGTTTGGCTATCCCTTTGGTTTCTTTTGACGCTATTGTATAAATTCTGAATATTTATCTGTACACATTGTCTTTTAAATGAATGTTCTTTAATGAATTTTTATTCAAGGATTTTTGTTTATCCATTGGATCCCCTCTTATTTTTGTATTGTGAATAGAAAATAAAGTAGTACTCACTGACTGATACAGCCATCGTAAAGCCGATCAGAAAACTTAATCTTATGAATATCATTCGAGTGTCCATCTTAGATTAGTTTTTTTAATACGTTAATTTTGCTCACCAGAGTAAAATTGAAACCTGTAATGAAAATACTGAATTTATATATATAACATCGTATACTGAAACTGGTATCATCGGGTTATATTATAAAAGGGATTTTTCGAACCACGATACTGATTGCCATGAAGAACACTACGGGTGCCACATGTGGTGCAAAATCTCCTTTTCTGCATAAGAAAATGCCTGTACCAAGTCAGGAATATGACAGTTGTTATCCATTCGTTTGATGTGTTTGATCTTTTGTTTTTGCCATTTGATTAGGGACTTTCCGTTTTGAATTTTCCTCGGAGTTCGGTATTTTGTAATTTTTCTTTACCATTCCGGAGTACCTGAAATCACCCAATAATTTGATGGTTGTAAGTTGTCTATTATTTAGTCATCAATATAGTGTATTGTGGACTGTTGTTTGTCGTTTCGTCGTTGGCGTTTTTTATTATGGTGTTGTCGGTTTTACTGCGACATATGATTTGTTATTATTCCTTTAATGATGAGTACAAATGTTTGAACAAGTTCAATTGAGCTTAATTTTTATTGTAATTGCATAATTTTGGATATGCTTAATCGATATTAACTAAATCTGATGGCCCGAAATTTAAAATTATCAAGCCTGATGTGACATGTATTTTTTCTTTTATTTATAAAATTTCATTCTCCCCACCTGAAATTGCACAGCTTTAACTTCTCAAATCAATCTATTGCTTTGATAAATCACGATGATAAACGCCCTTTACTTTTACTTAACGGAATAAACAAAATTACAGGATTTATTTGCTTACTGTTGAAATCACTTTATCACAAGTCAATAAAACCATTCATTTACCTCATGCAATGACAGTAGTTGTATAATATTTAATGTTTTTACTGTTTCATTCAACATCGTCTACTCTCTGGAAAGCGTTTATTCTATGTGTTTGTAGATTTTAAGAGTATTTTTGATCCAGTGTGGAGGGCAGGGTTGTAGCAAAAGCTGATACCAAGCAATATAATAGGCTAGACATTTAATTACAGTGAAATATGTTTAAGAGAACGCTTACGGGAGAGCAAAAAAGTGGTCTCATAAAACAGGTGGTCTTTTAATACAGGTTCAATCTATATGAAATGCACTATACAAAGACCTCAAATCAATGGTCTTATAACACATGATTTTGCTTAATGCGAGTGGTCTTTTATAACAGCCCAACAATGTTAGATCTGTAAATTTGCGTAAGCAAATTTTTGTTCCTCCCTGGCCGGGATTCGAACTCATGCTACTGAAATATCGTGGCACCAAATCGCCTTGCACTATGCCCGGCGCGCTAGACCACTCGACCACCTAGGCTCGACAAAAATCAATCATTCGGTGGCCGGGTGTTACCTTTCCTCGTCAGTTTTTATCTAGCGTCGTAACACAGTACATGTTATATAAGGCATGGAATATTACAGATCAGCTGAATTATCTATCATAGAGGATCTTACAAATTAATGTAGGATACAGTCACAAAAATAATTATATTATAAGTACGTCTGAACCAGTGACAACTCCACGACATATTTTATCCATCGGATCACTAGTGATGGTGATACAAGGCTGAAAACACATTCTGTATATATAATTCGTCTAAATATATATATATCACCTCTACTCTTAACATTAATGTAAGACACATATCATGTCATTCGCATTTTTTCCAAATGAAATGGGAGGTAAACAGTAGGTCACCCTTTATATTCCCTCTTTGCATGTATTATAATTTAAAGGTTTTAGAACAAGTACACAAATTTTGTCTCAGTGTACTTGGCATGTACATGTATATTAAAATATGTATGCAAATATATGCTGATATTACTGCCAGAATCATCCGGCGAGTTAAAAAATAATTTTACAAACTTTAAGGTTTGAAGTATTCTGAGCTCAGTTGAAACTGCATGTAAATATACATAAAGCAAAATGTATGGTGTTCGAAAGGGGGAATTGAAGATGTATTTTAAGGGGTGATAAGTTATCGGTTACATAAAGAGATATATAATAAAGGAAATTGTAAGCATAATATATAAACGACAAAAATGGCTGAAAATTGTGTTGTATGCAATTTACTTCAAGTAACAAAATGAAAAATTTCTACCTTTTTTGTCTTGTCTAATATCTACTAAATCTTAAAAAGGCAGATATATCTACTGTAGATTTAGAATTTTAATTTCAACATCTTTTTTTAAGATGGCCAGGGGGGAAAATATTCCTAAAGGGTCATCTTTTCCAGCAATGTAATTCAAATACATTGGGTGATTATCATTCGTTATTTTTTGTGTATACTAGCGATCGAATAAAGTTATTAACGAAAGCATATATATATATATATCTTCATATTTATTATAAAGCCTCAAATTAATAGATATTCTAGATCTCAGACGTATTAAAAAAGACTCCTGAAAACATCTTCCTCGGTGTTCAAAATACAAACTTGGAATTTCGGTGTACTAACTGTTGTAGATAATAATGTATTGTATTATATTGCTCGTTTATGTTTGGTTGTGAATACTTGCAAATGTATCATTATGTAATTGTTAATGCATAATTTTTATCCTCTTGTAGCACCTTACATGTGCCTAAATTTTAAATACATTATTGTATTTTCAGAAATTTTATGCCTACTTCCTTTTGTATTGATCATGTGATGAGTTGGGGTTCTTCATTGCAACACTGACATTGTCAGTTAGTTTCCGATTTACGAGTTCAACAGTCGCGTTGGTATCTTCCGACTCTCTTTTTACATGGCCATTATTTCCAGTTAATTCAAATAAAATTTTTAAAAATTTATACCTATGCGATAAACTAACTATTTTAATTCATATAAAAGTATCCCTTGATTGGATATAGATAGATATTTTTAGCAAAAAGCTTTAAATCATAACCTTAGATTTTACAAAAAAAAACATCAACCAATAATGCAATTGACTTGAATACACCCGAAACAAAAATCGTAAAGGCAAATTCCTACCTTAAAAAGTATTATTTTACTTCATAAACATCTTCTTCCTTATGCAATTTTACTTCTGGTCTAACAAATATATTACCTTGACGTATTCAATACTTTATTTCGTATTGAAGACATTTGACCTAGATACAGACACAAATATAAAGAAACGGTGGAACGATATCTACCCATAACGAAATCAAAGTTAATGATGTGGGAAGGTAAACACTTAAAGATATGTTCTGTTATACTGCAGTGTTTTATCCGTCAAGGTAAATCTTATCTTGGTTTAATGAATGTAAATAAAATTGTTGTACATGTTGTGATAGATGACATTTATACTCAATTTTGAAATTTGGTTCGCAATGCAAATTTTTTTCTCTTGCTATATTCTAAATTTGATTCTGATTTCAATATCATGAAATATTTTCAATTTACCATGTTCAAAATGTTTTACTTCAGATAAATTGTATTTCGATATTTGATCACTGATAATTGCTCCCTAGTTATCGATGCAAATTAAGAAGAGTCCATTTTATCAAGAGTCCCATTTTTCAATGTTTGTAATTCGTGGAATAATTTATAAATATTATGAAGTTTAACGACGACTTAAGTAAAGAAAATGAACCTCAAAGCTGATTTTTGCAGAAATAAAAAGAGAAAGAATATATCAAGCAGGCAATACAATGTGTCGAATAAAATAAACCCAATATCATAGCCAGAAAGAAGGAAAACGACGAAGAGACAAACAACAATCCACAAAATTCTACACATTTACATGTAAGTATAAATTAAAAACACCGCAAAACAAACGGGGAGGAGCTCGGGTCTTCCGGGAGGGGAAGCAGTAGTGTGTTATTCAGTCATCGTCGAAATGCACTTAGATACGGTGAATTATTTCATGAATGCGTATACGAGTTAAGTTTCTAAGAAAAACGTATACTATAGTGGATACAAGAAAGGTAAAAACAATGTCTAATGCTATACAAGAGGAATTATTATCAAAAGTTGAACGCGAGTTACAGACAATAAGCGATATGCTTTTCATAGTTATTAAAAACATGTATCATAAAATCAGTTTAATATATCCAAATGGCTGAAAGAACCGTTTCCCAATAATAGACAACATTAATGTGTGCACATTCTAACAAGTCTGGCTCACCTCTGACCCTAGAGAATATTATAACTTATTGTCATTACTTTCCATAAGCTGCTCGTAAAATTATCTATCTGTCAACAGGCGCTTGGGTACAGGATTTGGATTTTTTTTTTCATGAATATTCAACTTTTTCTTTTATACAATATGAACACTACTATGCTTCAATATCTTGTTTCAGATAAACTTATCAACTCTGAAATAATCCCAAATTTGTACTATACATACTAGAAGAACGTTGGTTCATGTCTGTCATATTTGTTTTTCGTAAAATGTTTTGTTATAAATTAGGCAGTTAGTTTTCTTAATTGAATTGTTTCATATTTTTTTATGTCGTGGCCTTTTATAGCCGACCATACGGTATGTGTTTTTTTCTCATTGTTGTCCGTATGGTTGTCTAGAATAAGTCCGGGAAATATTATCTACTTTAAGTCAAAACAAAACATCTCATTAATTATATATATAATCTTTGCACCTTTTGTTTGCGGTATACCATCTTTGCCGCCAGTTTATTGTTTTCTGTTTGGTATTAAATTTATAATTAAGATCCATTTATTACACATAGTGATCTGTTTATTTGGCAGTCAGCATGGTTTAAGAACATTTGTTGTTAGACCTGTTAGTCAAATGCGTTTTGTTAAAGTATACTTTTCACTTTTTTGGTATTTTGGAAACTGTTGTTGGTGCTGTATTTAGACCCTCTAACAAGAAATTTGTTTTGCATGCACACGTATAAAAATTGCGGTTTTTATCCAACGCAATCATAGGTTTGAACGTTGTTTTCAATTTAGACTTGTGTATATTTTTTCGTTTGGGCTTGTATTATATTTTCCCTCGGGTTTATATGATCTCTTCATCCTATTTCGGCTCTTTTAAATTCAACAGTCTATCCTAAATTGAGATAAATTATATGGCCTTCCAAATACTGTTTCGATCCCTAACATCACTGAAGAGACATTAACTGTCGAAGTCCGGATATGGTGTACAAATTTTTGCACCTCATGTTTGTGGTATACAATCTTTTCCGCAAGTTTATTGTTTTCTGTTTGGTATTAAATTAATATTAAGATCCATTTCGTTAAAACTAGTGATCAATTTATTTGGCAATCGCCAATGGCAGTCAGCAGGGTTTTAGAACATCAGTTGTTCGACCTGTTAGTCAAATGCGTTTTGTTAAAATATACTTTTTCACTTTTTGGTCTTTTGGAAAATGTAGTTTGTGCTGTATTTAGACCCCTCTACAAAGAAATACGTCTGAACTAGTGACGACTCTACAACAGATTTTATCCATCGGATCACCAGCAGCACCAAATCACCTTGCACTATGCCCGACGCGCTAGACCACTTGACCACCTAGGCTCTAAAAATAAAGCTTTCGGTGGCCGGGTGTTACCTTTCCTTGTCAGTTTTTATCTAGCATCGTAGCACAGTACATGATATATAAGGCATGAAGATAGAATTGTTACAGATCAGCTGAATTATCTATTGTAAAGGATCCTACAAATTAATGTAAGATGCAGTCACAGAAATAATTATATTATAA
Source organism: Mytilus coruscus (assembly GCA_017311375.1). Lineage (NCBI taxonomy): Eukaryota > Metazoa > Mollusca > Bivalvia > Mytilida > Mytilidae > Mytilus > Mytilus coruscus. The sequence goes on from CM029597.1 coordinate 17,359,782, forward strand.
GTACGTCTGAACCAGTGACGACTCTACAACAGATTTTATCCTTCGGATCACCAGCAGTGATGGTGATAGAAGGCTGAAAATACATTCTGTATATATTATTCTTCTAAACAACAGCCTAACAATGTTATAAAAGGCAACAAAAAGTTAGAAACTGCGTTATTAAGGGACAATAACTCCATTAAGAAATGAAAACAACACTTTATAAATTTCTTCCGTCAGAATCGCGTTTCTGGAAATACGTTCATCAGAAACAATGATCGAAAGATGAATATGTGAAAGCCAAGGATGTTCAAGAACAGATACAATTGAAGATAAACTCATCAGAGATACCAGGATTAAAATGTAAGATCTAGATGAAAAAAGAGCTAAGTATTCCTATGGGCACTAACTGTGCCCCTTAATAGCAGATTTATTTCTATATTGCTATGAATCTCAGTTTATGACCAAACTCAGTAAAGACCCATCATTGTTATATTTAGTTGATACATTCAACAATACCTACCGTTACCTGGATGATATTTTTTCGTTAAATAATCCAGAGTTCTCTAAATATACTTCCGAAATTTACCCAAAAGAACTTACTTTAACTAAATCTAACATAAACAGCAGCAGTTGCCCTTTTCTAGATTTAGACATTTCAATTTCTAACGGAAACTACATACTAAAATTTACGACAAAAGAGACGATTTTCATTTCCTATTGTTAATTTTCCATTTTAGACGGCGATGTGCCTTTGGCTCCATCATACGGTGTTTATATATCCCAACTCGTTCGGTATGCCCGTGTGTTCTGATGTCATAGATTTTAACGAACGTAATCAATGCATCACTGGGAAATTATTGTGTCAGGGATTTCGATACCATAAATTACTTAAAACTTTTACTAAATTCTTTCATAGATACAAAGATTTGATTAGTAAATTTGGCTGTACCTGTAGAAAACTTATTAAAAATGGTATTTCACATCCTAAATTTTACGGTAATATTGTACTTAAAGCGAGGAAATCACTATGTGATCCGTGTAAACTCATCGAACCTTTAAACAAACTTATAAGTAAGGGTTATCGTACCAATATTGTAATTAGATCTCTGAATATAGTTTACATTGGCACTAATATCGATTTTGTCATTAGCAAATTAAAACATAACTAAGTTGTATCTTCTTTTGAGGCGGGATGTTTAGAGACACACACGTTATTTTTATCTCTTAAGAAGTAGCTCCTCACTATCCTACTACCTGTCGATACATTTATTTTGGCATTGCACTAGTCAAGTCTTCTCTGACTGTTCATGACGTTAAAATACTAAATCCTGGGATGTGTTTTAGTTGATTTTAGTCTCTGATGCATGATTTTTATCATTAATTGTTTTGGCTTTTAACTAGCTGTCAGTAACTGCGAGTACTCTCAAATCGTACTTTCTTTTAATTCGACCTGTTGATACTATTTTTAATACTTTTTGTTATTTTATATTAATATGGATCTTGTCTGTATACCAGCTTTGATTATTTGGAATATCTACTAATTTTCACTTCTTCATACTACATTTGTATGAACATCAAGATTATTCTCCTTTAACCTGTACAGGAAGTTTTATTGTTGATATTTACCCTTATGTATCTAGTGTTAAATTAGGTATTTATATGACAGACCTTTCTTGGTATTCCTAATTATTGGAAGATTTTATATAGACAGAAAAAGTATACCTAAAACGACAAAGTTATTTTTCATTTACCTGTATATATTATGAAACCGGTTTTTCAAAAGTGATTATTTTGTAAGGGTTATATATTTCGCGGTGGTGTATTGCCATGGCTTTATTTGGACTTGTTTGTTTGCTTTTGGCCTTGAATGTTTGTCCCTAATATTTTATTAACTATGTATTTACTTTCAGGTATCACAGATCAATTTATTCGTTCATAGTGTGTTAATTTACGTTTTTGATTGAGTTAAGCCTTCCAATTGATGTTTTATCGTGTGTTTTCTATGTTGTGATGTTATACTATTGTTTCAGAATAAGGAGAAGGTTTGGTACCATTAAAACGTTTAATCCCGCTGCAAATGTTTGCACCTGTCCTAAGTCAGGAATCTGATGTACAGTAGTTGTCGTTTGTTTATGTAATTTATACGTGTTTCTCGTTTCTCGTTTTTATATAGACTAGACCGTTGGTTTTACCGTTTGAATGGTTTTACACTAGTACTTTTGGGGCCCTTTATAGCTTGTTGTTCGGTGTGAGCCAAGGCTCCGTGTTGAAGGCCGTACATTGACCTATAATGGTTTACTTTTATAAATTGTTATTTGGATGGAGAGTTGTCTCATTGGCACTCACACCACATCTTCCTATATCTAAATATAATAATTAAATCCATCAAAAGTCAACTTTGCCTGAGAGAGATGAAACTAAATTAGTTTCTTGATAATTTCTAAGTTTATGAACGGACAATTTAGGAAAGGTTTGGTAGAAATCATTTCATTACCGAAGTTCTGACTACTGAGCTGATGATACTCTCGGAGACTGATAGTCCACCACCAGTGGTATCGACCCAGTTGTGTTACAAATGAAAAATGCATGTGTCCGAAGCGCATTTCTTGATTAAGAACTAAATAAAATACTTTTAATAAAAATTTAAATCTTATTTAACAAAGATCTTGTTGATTAGTTTAATTTTGCTGTATACAGTTTATGACTTTCTTTAATTGTTTTTCAAGTTAATACAAATGTAATTGATAAATAGGCTAAAATTGGTTAAAAAAAACAACTATCATTTATAGGGCAATAATTCAAATAATTATAAGGAGTCGTTTTTTTCAGTTTTTTTAGGTCTAAATGTATGGTAGTGAGATATTGACTTTTCGATCATTTATACAGATTCTATTTTTCTACCGTTTTACCTCTATGTTCTATCTTTAGCCATAGGTGATATTTTGGTTGGTAATTAAAAACAACTTTGTACTAGATTTCTCTTAATGATCATTCAGCCAAATTGGTTAAAACTGGTGCATTGGTTTCAGAGAAGTAGAGTTTTAAAATGTTTGCGACAACAGATGCCAACTGATTGCTCTGATTGCCTATGAGGACAGTTGGGATACAAATGGAGTGGTTTGATATATGTCTTAGATTAAATTATTATAAATTTCAATTTATTCAACTTCTACATTATAAAAAGAACGTCAGATGTTTCGTGGTATGCTTATTCATTTTTTGTTCTACCATTATCATGATTCGAACATATTCTAATTTCACGTTTCATAGATTTGGCACAATGACCCAGAAAAGAAAGTTGAAAAACAGATAGACTGCAGGGAAGGCAATTCTTGATATTTTATCTATCTTCTTGGCCCTTCCTAAATAAGGTCTTCTGTTTTCGTCTTTATCTGGATCTTGGACATTTCCCTGTGACTGTAATATATAGGCAAATACAATAAAAAATCATGCGGTAGGAAATAATCATACGTAAATAGTGTTTAAAAATAGATATGCACATGTTTGTTAATGTTTATATCATGTTTATTGTGAAATTTTGGTAGGATTCCTTTAATTTTTTATTAATAACCAATAAAATATTCTTTTTCTGTACGACATTACCGGTTTGAATATCATTAAATGTATACTGCTGTATTGGTATAATAATTTGTACAAGACATATGTTAATATTATGGTTGTGTCATATATATGTGTAAATGACATGACGGGCTCCAATACCACTACCATTTTTTTAAATAACGGAATGATTAAAAAAAACATCATTTAATATAAAATGGGTTTTGATTAAACTTTGTATTAAAAAGCGCCAGCCGAATTCATAGGATACAGTCAGTATATTTATATCATAGTAACTGCATCATTTATATATCGGAAAGATCATTATCTTCATAATACAGTTAATTGCTTTTCGTAATGTCTGATGAATCTAGCTGTTAAGCAGTTGATTAAGTATCGTTTGATATTTGTAAAAACTACAGAGTAAAATAATCTTAACTGTTAACATTCAGTAGTAATAAACTTCGCACAACTCGTCATTTTAGTAGATACCATTTTGTGTTTTCACTCATGTTGTATATCTATGATGTTTGTTAACACAATTCAGGTTGCTAGGTCAAAATAATGGCGCGTAATCCAGTTGTGTCTGTCTGGGTTGTTCATAAAGTTTTGTCAAAATATCAGAAACATAAACAACTATCATGCAAGTCGGAGATTTAGCTTGCTATAAAACCAGCTTTATTTACCCCACCATTTTCTTCGGAAAAAGATTGTAACAAGAAAGTATTATGACAGTTGTTTTCCATTCGTTTCGTTGGTTGATAAAGTCGAACATTTGGTTTTTCAGGTATTATGGACTCGGTGTGAGCCAAGGCTCCGTGTTGAAGACCGTACTTTGACCTATAATGGTTTACTTTTATAAATTGTGACTTGGATGGAAAGTTGTCTCATTGGCACTCATACCACATCTTCTTATATCTATTCTGCTTTTTTATTTACCTTAGAGATTGGTATTTTTGTTCAAACTTTTTTATTACTTTTAATTATGTTTTTGTATATACTACTTCGATACTTCTTGGTACGTTGATGGAAAATATTTTTTTCTTTTCTAAATTCATTATATATGCAAATAGTTTTACTCACCTCTCTGTGCTTTGAAGCCCTCTCCTGTGCTATTTGTGAAGCTCGCGCATCAGAAACTTTGATTCTTGCAAGTACATTCACAACAGAGAATTCAACTAGTGCAGCAAACACAAACAGGATCTGAAACAAACTCCACACATCTACAGCTTTAACATATGACACACGTGGGGCATTCCGTCTGGAGGCTGATCCTAGAGATGACATTGTGAGGACAGTGACAGCACCTAGAGAAACACGTCCTGGAACAGCCAGAGGGTGCAACCAGAACGAGACCCACGATAGAACAACGATGAGAATGTCGGGAATAAAAATTTCAGTCATGTAGTATCCAATGGATCTCTTAAGTTCAATAACCATTTCTAGACAAGAAAAACCAGTACCTGAAAATATAGTTAATATGAAGATATTCTTATGTCAGTTGTCGGCAGACAATGCCTAATTAACAGCTATCAAAAATACAGTTTTTTTCCCCTATTTTTTACTACTTGAAATACATTTTTTGTTTGTTTTAACAATTAAAATTACTTCTAATTCAACCGTATAAACAAAGCAAAAGTCTCATTTTTTGCTTATTTTGTAATGTAATTGGGAAAATGCAGCACACCATTGTTGATCAAATTTTATATACAGCATCCTTATGCAACGTATAACGTCGTCTTAAGAATGTTTGCTACTCTATTTGAAAATAACAAGTTTTTTTAAAAGACTGTAATAAATTGAAAGTATATGAATAAAGGGACAAAAAAGCAGAAAACAATGAAGGGTCCGTATGTTTGTTTTTAAGATAGAAGCCATGGAAAATTCGGCGGGAAGTGATTCTCTCTAGATTTTTCTTACATTTATCATTGGCACCTTTTTTCTTTCAAAAACCATGAAAAATAACAAGGAATTTATAAAATTTTCAAAGTGGCTTTTAAAACTATATGGAATTAAGATATGAAAAGAAAGGTAGGGTTTTGTGGGCAAAAACATTTGATGGCACTACATGGATAAAACCAAAGGATTCCAAATATCTGGCCTAAAGTAAAAAAAAAAATAGTGGAGCGAGCATCTTTAACTGACTTTGAAAGTTTAGCAAAGCTACGTCAACACTGTTTCTGAGTTTGAAAGGATATTTGTAAGAGTTTAGAACAAAAGGCTTATGTCAAGAATATTTTGGCTAAATTGGAATAGAACACATCGAGTAACTCCCTCATAATCACATATAAATCCTCTTCCTGTGATGAAATTATTAATGAATATTATTTTGACAATATATGAGTCAAACAGACAATACATTGAATAATGTAAGCTTTTACTGTTGTGCCTATCATTTCATTGCAGTATAGTCTGTACATAAAAGGGGGAGGCGAATTCGGAAGACATTTTAAAATTCTTTCATGGAAGAAATTTTATACTTCAATTAATTATAAGGGAAAATGAAAAAGGTATTATTTTGCCTTATATCGTACTGTCTTCTTTACAACAACATTGTATCCTACATATAAATTGTGAAGAAGCATAATAGTCAATAAACATTTATTAATATTTTTTTATAAAATTACAGGTACATGTAACGTTTCGTTATATTTCACGATTGATGTTTACCTCCATTAAACAGACTTGAGTGGCATAAACTGACATCTGTTGGTGGACTTCCGTTTATATCATACAGTGGTAAATTTTCGTTCAACACATGTACTGGCGTTCCATCAATCCATGAATACAAAAGTTTGGTTGCCGTTAGCCCGTCTGTAGGACATTTTTAAGAGTTAAAATATTTTGAACAAAATATAAAATAATTTATGTATGTTAATTTCACAAATTCAGAAGTCTCAATAATTCTCTGGAAAACAAAACAAGCATGTACAGTGTAACGACCAAAAATACATGACAATGGCCCATGTAGACAATAATGATAGTATATTTAGTTCTCGTCCATCTGTCACGGGGGATAAGGATAATGTGTCTTGTAATGTGAAGTTGTTATACCAGATTTAGTGCGAATGTAATTTGTTGTCGACTTCTTTTATCTAGTAATTTTGGGGGAAAAAACAGTTTGGGGACCAAATACAGAAAAAGAATAAAAAGGACGAATGGTCATGCGAAGTTATATAGAAAAACATATTCCTTAGAAGGTGATAGAGTATCGGTTAACTTCAAGAAAGCATTTTCAACCGAGCTCCGTCTCCCGACCCCCATGGTGACTGGAGAGTAGAAATATGGTCACTCTTGGTCTTCTTTCAAAAGGCATTTAAACCCATGCCAAAGTGGGGCGTCCGTTTGGTAATGCGGAATGGACAAGTACTCAGCCACGTCCGATCAGAATGGGAACGTTAAAGCTGATACCTCGTGTGAAGAGAGTGCCGCGCTCTCTTCACGTTAAAATTCCTTGCAACAACTCTTTGATGGTTCTGTAAGTGACCTGTTGCAAGGCAAATTTCTGTCTCTATCCATTATACATATACCCTCATTTTCCAGTGGTGGTCCAAATTTCCCGACCTTCTTCCCGGACAGCCCTATTACAGCACCTACTTATTGTATTTACTGTTAATTTGTTCTCGTTCTTAACATGCATGAAATATTTGCAACTGGACGTTAAGCAACCAACAATCAATCCATTAATCAATCAATCGAGGCGAGGGGTCAAAATCTGCCATATTACCCTCTAGGGTACATGTTTTCAATCTATCATGCTGCATGTTCTGTTGTTATTGTCATTTACATTTGGAATTGTAAGTTATAAGCTATGACGTCATTTATAACAATGTTACAGTCATAACAAAAGTAACGAAAGAGAAGCAGAGTGTACTAACAATCTTATGCTGACAGTCTTTGCATGTGACCGACACGTTATACTTGAACACTGTCTTTATATCTAGTTCCATTATTCTTATGCTTCAAGGGTTAGCAAAGAAATATTCTTGGATTGATAAAACGCACAAATGATTAAGCGTTTCCGTGAAGGTAATACTATATAATAACCATGGGATAGAGTAGACTACCTCCTGGTATTAACCAATCAAAATCCGGCAACTCATCGTGAACTGTAATAACATCTAATAAAATATGTGAATTAAGGAATGAGTCGGGATATATAAAATGAAAAAAGACAAAGCTTTTACCCGAGCTCCCAAAAGTCAAAACCATAACTCCTTATATCATGCTCAAAATGCCCAACATCAAAACTCAAGTCATCGGAGAATTTGGGCCTACTTTTAGACTAAAACGAAATTTTTATTTGCTTTTTTAAAGAGAATAATAATCCACATCCAGTTTGCTGAATACTACATTGTAATACAGATATATAGTCACCTCCTGTCGTGACTTTTCATAACGGTCACGTACTTTTAAGGTTTCTAAAGTATTTTCAAGTATTTTATTATCGGTAGAATAATATCAAAAAGTATTTCAACATTGCATTTCACTATTCTGTATCTACTTATCTAGACAAAAAGTAGGACAACTGAGTACTAAACTAACCGGACTGAACTCGCCACAGTAATTTGATCAGTACTTGTCTGTGTCAATGTCTCCCTCTTTTCTTTCGTTATGGGCATTTAATGGTAATGACAGATCTTTCATGGTTTCTGGAGCATTTATATGTAAATTGTTTATACTCAGGACGATCCTTTGGTACAGACAGTTATCTGTGTTTGAAGACAGTATGTTAACCATAAATTGTTCTTATGTTCGATTTAATTGTGTTGCTGTCTTGCTGTGTAAAGGACGTACGCCTTAAATCTTTGTCAACTCATAAAGGAAAAGAATAAATGTATTCAGATTTGATACCTTCGAAAACTCTATCGCTTTTCCAAAGGAACATAAATATCAAATTCGACCATAGCATTAGACCGATTATACAAATACTGATGAATTTAGGTTCCAATCAATAGATAAACAACAAGACTTACAGCTTTCTAAATGAATTTTGCACCTTTGATGATCAAGCGGGTATAAGTGGAAATCCATTGAACACGATAGCTGTACATGCAACCTGCAAAATGCATATTTTTTTAAATATTAATTTTGTAATTGTTCTATACCAGGAATATATTACATTAGCTAGCTGTATTTGGCATAAACTTTCGGAATTATGTGTGTTCGATGTTCTTAAACTTCATATTACAGTACCTCTTTTTCAGACCAGCGTCATTGATGAGTCTTTTGTAGACGAAACGCGTTTCTAGTGTAGACAATTATAAGCCTAGTATTTTTTATGAGTTTTTTTACCGATGTTCAACGCTCATAATTCGATTATGAGTATAACAGACAAGGTAACACACAAAACCTCGGGGAATTCGCATGTACTCTGAAAGGAGCAAGAATGGTTGCATTGAAAGTGTAAGGATCACCCGCAGTGTAAATCCACACTCAGTTATAATGTAACAATAGGAAAGAGAACTAAGTCATACTAAGTCATAATTACATTATTCTGGATCACATGAAACCCCTCGAGAGCTGTTTACCGTATGCGCTGTTTATAATCTAATAAACAATAGCTTTGCTGTTACTCTTTTTAGTGTGAATATTACGTTTTGAATACTTTAGTGTTGAAGCTGATCCGTTTTTAAATTTAGTAGTTAAGTTTACAGTAACCAGTTTCGCTCATTTTCGAAATTAATTAAAATAAAAATAACTCTAATCTTTAAAAAAGTTTCATTTTCAACCGTTAAAATGTATCACGACAGCCCATTCAAAAATAATAACTATAGCTTTACAAAAATTTTATTATTTTATAAAAAAAAAATTACTTAGATAATCATAACAAAGAGTTCTTACCATTCAGAAATAATTAATTAACGAAAAAATATTTATAACTCGCCCTCTCTTCGAATTAGCGGAGGCGTTTCATAATACAAAAATGTTCGCACTGTTATTTCATGTTTAACTACATAAAAAGGTAGCATTTAACTATTGTAATTACATCTAATGCCACAAAAGGGAAACGAAATACCAAGGAGGCAATCAAAAATATAACGTTGAAGAAAATCAGACAGCACCATGACCAAAGGAAAAAGACTAAAGACTGCTAAAGATCTACAAACATTACACAGAAACTATATACAGCAGCACGAACCACATCAAAACATCAAGTTGGCCTGCATAGTTATCAGGTCAGGCCTGCTCCACGACAGGTTCTCCTGAAGTTGCTCTTTAGTCGATACGTTTCATTTTCTGAAGTCGTAATCGATGAAAAGAGGACGAGATTGTGACGACGATAAGTGGGACATGTATTCCTGGGCATTAAGAAAACCACGATAGGACACACTAGCCCTGTAATATTGTATCTACTGCGAGACATATGATAATAGGAAACTTCGAGTTGAGACAATATAAACCTTTTTTTTTTACGTTTCAAAAATGTATTGCTTATTGTACTTTTTAAAACGTATACTAGTCTATATAACGTCATCTTGTCTTTTATCCAGCTTCATCATCGAAAATCTATGGTGGGTTTCAGATATATGGCAAATTCCTAATCTATAGTGAATATGACGTCACAAACGCCAAGCAAGTCAAACATTTATGGCAGTTTTTTTTGTTTTTTCTTATTTCCCAATCTATGGCAGATTTTGACATTACGTAATTTTCCGAGAAAAAGATTAGAAACAATAATGTCCACACCGCCGCTAACGATGACATTTTTGTTATATAAAAGGAAAAGAATGCCAGTTTTCAGGGATCATAATCCATAAATCAGAATTTCATGCAAAGGAGAAAATCTACTAATCTAATTTCGATGATATATGAATGCTAGCGAACAAACCCATAGTCATTCGTAGCAGCAAACTCGCTGGTGTAGGCAATTTCACGCAAACGAATATCTTTTTGGTGTTTTTGGTGTTTCGAAAATCTAACATAGATTTGAAAACTGGAAATCGGCCATGTTTAGGAAACTTAATTTTTGCCATAGCTTAGGATTCTAAAGAATCTGCCATAGATTTGGGACTGCATGACGTCATATTAACCATAGATTAGGAATCTGCCATAGATCTGGAACCCCTATAGATTTGAGTCCTACATAAAGGACTATAAACGAAAAATGACTATTATATGACTAGAAAGAAAACTAAATTACATTTTTTCAACTCAACAAGGAGCTAAAATTCCTTCACATGTGCTCTCAAAATAGGAAAAGAAAAAGCCAGGTCACTTTACTCGTGTCTTGCTACGCAAATCGGCGTCATTAAAGCATTGCAAACCAGATATAATACATTGTCGTTCGTATTTTAGTACATTAATTTTCTAATTAGGTTCAAAATTGGCCTTTTTAGCAGGAATAGTTCTTATTAAATAGAACACCATATAATTCTTTTACAACACATATGTCATACCTTAAACTGTAAAGAACCGTTCCATTATGATAAATATGCATCAATGTATTCGGTTTAGTGATGGTGTGCAAATCTCCTTTTTTAGATTCTGGAAAGAATGTATCTGGTGTCCAAATACTATTAATTTCATCTTGAGTCAATTCTAGAGTTATGTTTGGGTGGCTAAAATTCAGGCGATGGTCAATCCATTTCTGTCGTAAATAACATGTTATAGAAAAATCCTGTAATAGAAAAAACCCATTAAACACGTAGCTCAAATTTCAGAACGTATACACTCGTAAACTTTATCAAAATTTAAAAATAAATTAAAAAGAGTTCTACAGTAGGTAATAAAACGGTGCCTAGTTACTTTGCATATGGTCCAAGAAACCTTAATATTATTTTAACGCAATTTAGATGTTCATCTACATTCCTTAATTATGATCTCTTTCAAATAAATATTGTATCAGATCCATCTTGTCGCTGTGGAAATCCCCGCGAAGATTCTAATCATTTCTTCTTTAAATGTCCTTTATATACAGATTTACGTCACATTCTTAGGAATAGTCTTAGTTGGTTACCAGATGACCTTGTGTTGGATCTAGAGATTTTAACATCTGGTAGTTTAAATCTGACAAATGAGCAAAATGAAGAAATATTTAGAAATGTTTTGATTATATAAAAAGACCAAAAGGTTCCTTGTTTAATCATGTGCATAAGCTGAATGTGATCCACACACACACACACACATGCATATATTTTGTTTTCCTTCTTCCTATCTTTCCCCTTTTCTATACTGTTTTTTAATATGTCATTTAAATTACAGATGTTTGATTATATATTGTGTAATAATAAATTTGATATTTGCATGCTATGAAATTCTATTGTCTAATATTGTATCTTAGGAGAAGACGATCTAAGTTGGACTAACTTGTGTCTAATCCTTTTGTAAGTTTTTATTTGCAAATAAAATATGTTTAAACTAACTCGTTCTACATTATATAGTTATTCTACTTTTATTTGTTGCTCCTTCGTCCATAAATATACAGGAAAAAGAATGATTACAGCTTCATCATCGAAAATCTATGGTGGGTTTCAGATATATGGCAAATTCTAATCTATAGTGAATATGACGTCACAAACGCCAAGCAAGTCAAACATTTATGGCAGTTTTTTTTTTTTTTTATTTCCCAATCTATGGCAGATTTTGACATTACGTAATTTTCCGAGAAAAGAGTAGAAACAATAATGTCCACACCGCCGCTAACGATGATATTTTGTTATATAAAAGGAAAAGAATGCCAGTTTTCAGGGATCATAATCCATAAATCAGATATTCATGCAAAGGAGAAAATCTACTAATCTAATTTCGATGATATATGAATGCTAGCGAACAAACCCATAGTCATTCGTAGCAGCAAACTCGCTGGTGTAGGCAATTTCACGCAAACGAATATCTTTTGGTGTGTTTGGTGTTTCGAAAATCTAACATAGATTTGAAAACTGGAAATCCGCCATGATTAGGAAACTTAATTTTGCCATAGCTTAGGATTCTAAAGAATCTGCCATAGATTTGGGACTGCATGACGTCATATTAACCATAGATTAGGAATCTGCCATAGATCTGGAACCCCTATAGATTTGAGTCCTACATAAAGGACTATAAACGAAAAATGACTATTATATGACTAGAAAGAAAACTAAATTACATTTTTTCAACTCAACAAGGAGCTAAAATCCCTTCACATGTGCTCTCAAAATAGGAAAAGAAAAGCCAGGTCACTTTACTCGTGTCTTGCTACGCAAATCGGCGTCATTAAAGCATTGCAAACCAGATATAATACATTGTCGTTCGTATTTTAGTACATTAATTTTCTAATTAGGTTCAAAATTGGCCTTTTTAGCAGGAATAGTTCTTATTAAATAGAACACCATATAATTCTTTTACAACACATATGTCATACCTTAAACTGTAAAGAACCGTTCCATTATGATAAATATGCATCAATGTATTCGGTTTAGTGATGGTGTGCAAATCTCCTTTTTTAGATTCTGGAAAGAATGTATCTGGTGTCCAAATACTATTAATTTCATCTTGAGTCAATTCTAGAGTTATGTTTGGGTGGCTAAAATTTAGGCGATGGTCAATCCATTTCTGTCGTAAATAACATGTTATAGAAAAATCCTGTAATAGAAAAAAACCCATTAAACACGTAGCTCAAATTTCAGAACGTATACACTCGTTCTACATTATATAGTTATTCTACTTTTATTTGTTGCTCCTTCGTCCATAAATATACAGGGAAAAAGAATGATTATTATAAAATTTCTCAATGAATCACTAATTGAATGTCGGTTGTCTTTAGCAAGAAGGGGCCTCGGTAGCCGAGTGGTCTAAGTAGTTACTACTGTAATCACTAGCCAGTCAACACTGAGGTTGTGAGTTCGAATCCCGCTCGTGCGGGTGCACTCGACTCAATCGTAATTGACTAGGATTGTCAGTTTTCCTATCGAAGGTCGGTGGTTTTCTCCGGGCACTCCGGCTTCCTCCACTAAGAAAAACTGGCCGCCACGAAAAAGCCCAAAAGCGGTGCTTAAAAGTGGCGTTAAAACACCAAAATCAAAATCAAATCTTTAGCAAGAAAAGTAAACAGACGTTAAGAACAATTTAAATGTTTTGTAAATACTCTTTCAAATCGGTTTCGGTGATTGTGTGGCCGAGTGGTCTAAGTAGTTATAATCTACAGTTATCACTAGCCTGACAAGACTAAGGCTATATAAGTTCAAGACAAGGTGCGTTCGACGCTTGACTTGACTAGGATTGCCAGTTTTACTTGCAAAGATAAGTGGTTCCCTCCGAGTACTCAGGCTTCATCCATTACAAAAGATTGCCCGCAAAAATATAGTCCCGAGTTCTAAAAGTGGCGTTAATCACCTTCATTCATCAAATTTGTTTCTTGCTATGGAAAAGAATTTTTTCAAAGAATTTCATTCCTTTTTTTATTATGTTTTTTTTTTCATAATTCTTTTACATTTTTAAAAAATAAAACATTTTGCGTGTTGATTTACCATTATATTTTATTGTTTTCGCATGGGCGATGACCATTTGTGGAAAGTAAACATACTATATTGGAAGACCAAGTAAACGATTGCCGGAAAAATGTTGTTTTTTTTTTTTTTTTTTTTGTTCATGGATATGTCAAACATTGTAAAGGTCGTTGATTTCCTCATTTCAATTGTTCCACATGTTGTCATGTCTGAACCTATTATTGATAACTATACAATATTGGTTTTGCTCGCAAAACATGACTAAGAGCTCGGAATTGTACGTACTATGTTTGTGGTGAAATCTTTTAACTCTAATTGAAAGGAAATACGCCGAGATAGAAACCCAGAGTATATATATACAAGTAGTTGATTGGTTGGTTTGTCCATGCTTTAGATGATTTGCCAAAGAGGTATAAACTACATTTATTTTCCTTACATTAAAAAGGTTCCTGTATTTGTTAAATGGCATATTTCATTTGATATTCAGAAGGATAACTATACAAATACTGTAACGACTTACAAGTCGCGTACATAATCTAAGGTTGCGACTTATGTTACGTTTTACATGGTATAACTTAATTGTTCTTAAATAAAATTTAAATACGAATTTAGAATGTCGGGAACAAATATTACATATGTATAATGTTTTAAATATACGTTTGAATATAGAAAAAGAATACCATTTCGTTAACGTTGACATCATAAATTTCTGTGATAAATAACTGCACGCTTACATTTGTTGGCTGCTCTTCGTATATATCTAAAACATATATATGGCATAATTCAATATAACTATGATAAAAACGGTTTGTTTAAAGGGGCACTAGCTACAAAATGTACAAGATATATAAAAAAAATTAAAATTATGTTTTTTTTTTTTTTGTTCAATCATTAATGAAAATGAAATAGTGAAATAATAGCTCGCTTTTAGCAGCCAATATGGGACAATTAAGTCAAAATAAGCTAAGAAACATCGATGATGAATATTATTCATTTGCAAGTGAATAATTCGACCTCATTGAATCCGTATTCATATGACCTTCGGTTTAATCCCTTAGCTGAGATAGATTACGCATGAATTATGCCTGTTCAGGAAAAGAATGTCAACATTGAAAGTGAAACAAAGGTAAATCACAAAAACTCGTTCTTATACAGGTACAGGCGATGACTAACATATATCTTATAACCTAAAGTATGAAAGTAAACTCACCTAGAAAACTCAATTGCACGAGTTCGCTATCTATTTATATCTATATTTATGTTTATATCGCTTATATGACCGTCGGCAGTTCTATAAGGTCAACTCGATAGTTAATTAGATCATAAGGCTTCTAGACTAAAATACACACGAGAAGATTATTCATATTATCGAGCCCATGCCTTTTAAATTGTTTATTTTTGACTTTTTATAATTTGGATATACGTTTTGGTATGTTATTAATCAAATATAAGAATTTGAGTCAAATTGGTGAACATGAATTTAACAGCTATAGCCCCTTTAAGGGAACCATTTTTTTTAAACTTAATGAATGTTCATTGTTTATTTGATATCATGTAACAGTGTATATAAAGTGCGAATCCAGTTAGGTCATTTTCACTGTTGTATGCGAGTATGTCTATTGTGGAATAAAGGATAATGGGAAAAACTGCGTTTGTTTACCTTTTGAAAATACAAAATAATTGATTTGAATGTATGTTTTAACACAATTTCATTAGAATATAATTTTTTAATGTATAATAACAGGATTAAAGCCTAAAAAAGTGTAATAAAGCAGCAGAATCCATAATATGAATTTTTGTATGCGATTCATTTTAACTATAGATGCGATGAATTATCAGTGTAAGTGCAATCATTTCTGATGTATAATTTTTGAAGGTGCGATGAATTTTCATTGTTGTTTTATATGTTAATTAGACATGCAACAACTGAAAATAGTGTTTAAATTACTTTAATATTGATGATATTTACAATTTGAAATGCAAGCTAGTCGTAGATGCCTACTTGAATATACACGGGTATAACCACGTTCATATCATGCATATTCAAATATTGTTGGTGAGTTTGTATGGAACGCCACAGCTGTCTTATGTGGAACTCTGATATTACGTTATATTGTTTTATTATTATTTGATGATATTTTGTCTTTACATAATATGGTTTTGACATTACGTAATAATGTTTTGATATAACTCAATATGGAATAGTCATTACTTAATGATATTTCGATATTACACGATATGGTTTCGTATTGACTTGATATAGTTTTGTCATTACTTAATATGGTTTTGTCATTACTCGATGCGGTTTCACCATTATTTAATGTGGTTGTGTCATTAGGCAATGTGGTTTTAACATTACTTGATGTGTATGTGACTTGACGTAATGTAGTTGTTTCATTACATGATGTGGTTTTGTTATTTCGTAATGATGATTTGCCAATTCTTTATATGACTTTAATATTACGTAATGATGTTTCAAAATTTGACGATTTTACACTACATGATGTGTTTGTTTCAGTATTTGATGTGGTCCTGTCATTCTTTGATGTGGTTATCACATTACTTGATGAGGTAAAACCACGTGACCATTTCGGAAAAAATATGTTCTATTTTTAAACCGATTTCAATATGTCGTTTGTTTAATGTGCTTTGGATGAGTATCGCTATCCATTGAGTTAAAGTTCAAATTAAAGTTCGAGTTGTTGTTCAGAGTTATTTGGAATGAAAAAGGGGAACGGCAGACAAAAATAAGAACTAAGAAATTAACAGTATTTCGGACATAAGGGGGATATCCCTAAACCACTTTATCCTGCAGTTTTTTCCCTTAGTTCTCAAATGGAAGCAGTATTATAATAAATTCGTAAAAAAACAGTATAATAATAAATTCGTAAAAGATTCCACGGAACCCTGTGTCTCGCCTGAAATTGCTGTTGTCAGTGTAAAAGCGTAATGTTGACTGTACATTTATCGGTACATTTATCGGTAAAAACAAAATTAAAAAAATGTTTTTCTGTAGATGCTTTATCTTGATCTTGAAGAATAACTCCTATACAAGTTTTATAACAATTCATGGAGGTTTACAAATTTATCAGGTCAAAACAGTTTAATTCGGTAATATTTAATGCAAAAAAACCTTATATAAAAATAAGAAAATGTGGTATGATTGCCAATGAGACAACTCTCAACCACATACCAAATGACGTAGAAGTTAACAACTATATGTGACTGTATGGTCTTCAACAATGAGCAAAACCCATACCACATAGTAAGCTATAAAAGGTCCCGAAATGAAAATGTAAAAACAATTGAAACGAGAAACCTAACGATCTAAACGATGAAGACGCCGACGCCACTACCGACGACGGAATATAGGTTTGTTGTGTCTCACTGCCGCTACATTAATGTCGCAGGCTCGACACAAATCAAAAGACTTGTACTTAATTGTCAACAAATGAGACACTTTAAATCAACTCACACTAAAGTTACAGGGAAATGGGGGATCGGACTAAGCGACAAAGCATCAATTCTATAAAATAAGAATTCTCCGATTTTTTTTTTTTAGCGTGTATGATCATTTGAACATATACGAATATCAATCTTTTATTTTATAAATTGCATTCTCTGATATACCTCGCACTATTGAAAAACAAACTTTTGGAATATCTGTTTAACAGGTGACGACGGTTATGTTGCAGTTGTCGTAACCACAATCCCGTCATCTTTTCCTCGAATGTGAACTACCAAATAAAACCAAATCACTGGGTTTGTACTTTCACGAATAACACGACGGGTGCCACACGTTGAGCAGAATCTGCTTACCCTTCCGGAGCACCCGAGATCACCCCCGATGGATTCATATTACCCAGTCATACCGATCTATTGAGTTAAGCCAATTGAAACTGTTTTTTTTTTTTTTTTTTTTTTCTTATGTTGTGCTGTTACACTACAGTCCGAGGTTAGGTTAGGGTTTAGCGCTCACATACATGTTAAACTCCGCCACGTGCACTTTCTTTATGTGCCTGCCCCAAGTCAGGAGCCTGTAGTTCAATGGTTGTCGTTGTTTCATGTGTGTCATATTTTTTTTCGTAGATTGTTTAGTTATAAATTAGACCGTTAGTTTTCTCGTTTGAATTGTTTCACGTTTTCACGTGGTGGCCTTTTGTAGCCGACTATACGGTGTGTTGAAGGCTGTACGGTTGCCTATAATTGCTTACATCCACTGCATTTAAACTCTGGTGGATAGTTGTCTCATTGGCAATCACACCACATCTAACTTTATTTCAATTTCTATGTTGTGTTTTATATACTGTAACATTGTTTATCTTTTGTACGCATACCCCTGAGCCCTCTTTTCGGCCCGAGCAAAAGCCCTTGATCCGCGATAGAAAATTTAAATACGAACTCATATTAGATAACTCGAATTTCAACCTTAATCTAAATGAGACTCAAATTCGAGTCTAACTCGAACTCTACCTCGAAAGGTGACTGAAATTCAAAGTTGAAGTCGAATGGTAACTCGAACTCTACCTTTAAATGTGACTCAAACTCGAAGTTCAACTCAAAACCCAATGCTACCTAGAACTTTAATTCTAATAATGGCTTGAATTCTAACTCGAAATCGAAGACTGACTCAAAGTTTAACTCGAACAGTAACCCGAACTTTAATTTGAACTCTAACTCGATGGATGGCCACACTCATCCAAGGCACATAAAACATGGAAATCTATTAAAAAATAGAACTAATTTTTCCGAAATGGTCACGTGGTTTTCGTTCATCAAGCGTAATGTGAAGACCACATCAAAGGATGACAGGACCACATGAAATACTAAAACAAACACATCATGTAGTGTAAAGTCGTGAAATTTTGAAACAACATTACGTAATGTTAAAGATATATAAATAATTGCCAAATCATCATTACGAAATAACAAAACCACATCATGTAATGAAACAACTACATTACGTCAAGTCACATACACATCAAGTAATGTTAAAACCACATTGCCTAATGACACAACCACATTAAATAATGGTGAAACCGCATCGAGTAATGACAAAACCATATTAAGTAATGACAAAACTATATCAAGTCAATACGAAACCATATCGTGTAATATCGAAATATCATTAAGTAATGACTATTCAATATTGAGTTATATCAAAACATCATTACGTAATGTCAAAACCATATTATGTAAAGACAAAATATCATCAAGTAATAATAAAACAACATAACGTAATATCAGAGTTCCACATAAGACAGCTGTGGCGTTCCATAAGTTTGCTATTAGCTTGTCATGGATCCGAGAAAATTTACTGGAGCAGAATATTCATGAATATCACATATTTCTACGGCGAATTTTCCTTTGAAAGTTTTAGAATTCGCTTTAAAAAAGCTTCGAAAATTTGTCACGCCGTGTCATACATATTTCTACCATATTAATAGGCTTTTGCACAACGAACAGTATAAGAATGTACAACGAATGGTACTAAAGAAAATAAACAAACTACTAAGAGAATGAATCGTACAGTGCCAAAATTCTGAGGTCAGTTTTTCAAGTAAATGTCTTCAAAAATAATTAAAACAACGGGTTTCTCATTCGCATTTTGTATTTTAACAACAACAAATCACAAAATACACGGTCACATTAGTGTAAGAGCCAACCAACTATGCTCTATTTGTAGTTTAATCAAGTTTGAGTTACACAGAGTGTTTGTTTCGCGATGTTTACAAGTAATTCACAGACCTGTCTATTTAAAATAGTCACATAGTGTTCATGTAATATAAATAATATACAATGCTGCCAGGAGCAGTCAACTTTGTTTTAGTACATTTTGAAAATAATTTAGAAGTAAATAATAGAGTACATAATACACCTATTTCCAGAATAAGAAATAAACTTCAAGAACTTTCAAAGCGGTTTGTGTTTGTACCGGCCGACAAAGCAGCCAACAATGTGGTGGTGGTATGCCGTAAATACTACACGGACGTTCTTAAGAATGAAATTTTAAATTCATCTCCATTGAAGTCCATCCGCTCTACGGAGAGTCATATAGTAAACAAGCATATCACAACCACATCAAAGCTTAAGGCTTCTTCTGAACATTTGAAGGTCCCTACTATGTATTGGCTACCTAAACTAAACAAAAAACCATTTAAATATCGTTTCATCTCGGCCTCTAGTAAGTGTTCTACAACTAATCTTTCAGTGCTTTTAACAAGTTCATTAACTACTATTAAAGAGCTTATCATAAACTATTGTAATAAAATATATGAACATAGTGGTATAAACTATGTTTGGAGTGTAAAACATTCTTTGGATGTTTTAGATAAATTACATGCTTTTGATGGTCCTTTTGATTCTGTTGACAGTTTTGTTTTTTTCACTCTTTACACTACACTCCCACACTATCTTATCAAACAAAAGTTTTCCTATTTAATTAAATGGTCGTTTGGTAAAGCTGATTGCAAATATATTTGCTGCAACTCATTTAAAGCCTTCTTCTCTAATGAGAAAGGTAAATATGCTAGATATACTTACTGGAGGTGTGATGAGATGACTGAAGCTGTTAATTTTCTCCTTGATAATATTTATGTACGTTTCGGCAACAAAGTTTATCGACAGGTAGTAGGTATCCCTATGGGCACTAATTGTGCCCTTTAATAGCAGACTTGTTTTGTACTGTTACGAATCACAGTTTATGACTAAACTCAGTAAAGACCCGTCGAAATTGCATTTAATTGATAAATTCAACAACACTCACCGTTATCTTGATGATATTTTTCGTTAAATAATCAAGAATTTTCTCAATATACTGCTGAAATTTACCCCAAGGAACTTACTTTAAATAAATCAAATTTAAACGGTAATAACTGTCCTTTCCTAGATTTAGATATTTCGGTTTTAAACGGAAACTCCACACTAAAATTTACGACAAAAGGGACGATTTTTCGTTCCCTATTGTTAATTTTCCATTTTAGATGGTGATGTTCCTTTGGCACCATCTTACGGTGTTTATATTTCACAGCTCGTTCGCTATGCCCGTGTCTGTTGTGACGTTTTGATTTTAACGAACGTAATCTATGTATTACTGGTAAATTATTAAACCAGGGATATCGTTACCATAAATTACTTAAAACCTTTACTAAATTTTTCCATAGATATCAAGATTTGGTTTTGAAGTTTGGTTGTACCTGTAGAAAAATTATTTCAAACGGGATAGCACATCCTCATTTTACGGAAATGTTGTTAACCGTGCCCGGAAATTTAGAAATGATCCTTGTAAACTTATCGCTCCTTTAAATAAACTTATTCTAAAAGGTTACCAATTCAACACTGTAATAAGATCATTGAATATTGTTTTTATTGGTATAAATATTGATTTTGTTATCAGTAAATTAAAAGCAAACTAAATATTACTAGTATGTTATATACATATACACATTCATGGATCTACAATCTGTCGATACCTGTATCTTGGCATTGCACAAGGTCATGTTTTTCTCTGACTGTTTATGACGTCTTTACACTAAATCCATTGGATGTTGGATGTGTACGGATTGATAATTTAGTCTTAGATGCATGATTGTTTTTATTAGTTGTTAGTGGCTTTGATCTAGCTGTCAGATAACTGCGAGTACTCTCAGATCTGTTCCTAGTGTCTTTTTGTTGTTGTGATGTACAAGTACCTTGCCACGTCCACTTGTATTTTGTCCATCTGATGAGTTAAGCCTTTTCAATTGATTTTTATAGTTCGTTCTTATGTTGTACTGTTATATCACTGTCCCAGGTTAGGGGAGGTTGGGATCCCGCTAACATGTTTAACCCCGCCACATTATGTATGTATGTGCCTGTCCCAAGTCAGGAGCCTGTAATTCAGTGGTTGTCGTTTGTTTATGTGTTACATATTTGTTTTCGTTCATTTTGTACATAAATAAGGCCGTTAGTTTTCTCGTTTGAATTGTTTTACATTGTCATTTCAGGGCCTTTTATAGCTGACTATGCGGTATGGGCTTTGCTCATTGTTGAAGGCCGTACGGTGACCTATAGTTGTTAATTTCTGTGTCATTTTGGTCTCTTGTGGACAGTTGTCTCATTGGCAATCATACCACATCTTCTTTTTATATTGAATACTTATCTGAACATTGCGTAAATTAGTCTTTGGTGAAAATATCTGAACATTGCGTCAATTAGTCTTTGGTGAAAATATAAGAACGGTCTATCTACCTACATCGCGAAGAGTAGCGATTTACGTCCGGAATCAAATGTACGGCGGTTGTACCCCGTGGTATAAATATAAGAAGATGTGGTATGAGTGGCAATGAGACAACTCCCCAACCAAGTCACAATTTGTAAAAGTAAAACATTTAAATCATTTAAACATGTAACAATGAACTGTTTGCAATATTTCCTTGTATTCTTACAACTGGGTTTTTGCTTATTTGTAACACGGACTTCATAAATTTTGTTAGAGATTCGGCTGAATCAAGACTTTATATAATGAAAATTAATTAATTTCCTTCTGTGAAAATGCATCGCATGTACAATAGAAATGAATCGCCCTACAGTGAAAATGAAAGTCCAGTATCATTATTCGACAGTAAACATGAATTGCATAGCGAAAACAGCATAGTGGATTTTGATTCAATATCAACAAGCTGAATAACAAAACCTGTTTTAAGTTATACAACATAGATAATTATGTTAAAAGGTACATTTTTCTGCAAATGAAACTTAACTGCTACTTTTAAATCTCTTGCACGCTCTGTTCGTGAACTATTCTTAATATTATCTATTTGTGCATCAATTTTGTACATGGATAGCTGTAGGCGCGATAAAAATCCGACCGCATCTCATACCTATATCATGAATTTATAAAAACAGTACAAATTATATATTATTTCTTATTTTATTCAAAAATCATGAATTTGTCGTCTGTATATTTATCATTCTACATCAGAAATCCATCACGGATACAGTGAAAATGACATTTTAGGATTCGCATATTACATTCACTGATGTAATGTCTTCAAAATTATATTGACAAGTTTGACTATATTACCTATTGTAATATCAACAATAAATAATGGGATGCAATAAATCACTTTTGATTTTAAATGAATTGAAGTCTATTGAAGCCGGTTAAGGTCAGGGGTGGTTTTTTTAAGAGTTACTAAACTAAGTCGTCATAGCGAGTTACTTGGTCGTGATAACGAGTATGTAAAGTCGTAATAACGAAATACTTAGTCGTTAAATCGTTTTAGCTTTGTCGTTATAACGAGTAACTAAATCATGATAACGACTCCAAATTAAACTACACCAAAACTATAATGTGACGTCATTGATTGCGGTAAAATAATTTGCTTAAGGGGGTACACAACACTTTGACTAGTATGACATATTCGGCTCGTTTAATTTTCATTACAGTTTGACAAATATTTTCTTCGATCTGTTGACAAAAATATGAAAATTTAAAGAAATTTGAACTACACAATTTACAGGAATATTTGCATTGGATATATAGCAGTTTGACAAACACTGATGTTATTCATTGACAAGCTTGATTTATCTTTATATACTAATAGCATACTATTTTTAAAAAAAAAACTTTCACCTGATTTTTCGAAAATTAACTCCCTTAGGTGTTCTGTACCACCTTGAGGGAACTAATTGTTAGAAAAATTTATAATTCATTGTTAACCAATGAAAAGTCCGTTCTGTTATTTCTGTTAACATTTATAGAGTATCACAACCAAAGGAAGTAACTGAACTCAGACTCTTCTGAAATGTTTTTCCCATATAATTTTGGTCAAAGGCGATAGTCTGTTTTATATTCCAAAGTAAATTGTTTGTTTGCACTTACCGCCCAAATCTATTCCAGGTGGAATTCTTTTGTCATAATTTCTGTTTTCAATGATATCACCCAGAATTTGTCGTCTAACATATTTGAAAATAAATTTTAAAAAAAATGTATAACGAAAATAAGAGGAGAGAACATGCTGTAATGATATGATATCGTGTGACATTGAAAAGAAAAGATATTTATACAGTTAAATAAAATATATGTAATGACATACAAGAGTTCACACGCTTAAATATCTAGCCTGTTCTACTGATCATGATTGACTGTTTGTTGAAAGTCTTAGAGGAAAAGGTTATACTGCAAGTATTACACAAAGTTATCATCATTCCTGTTATTGAGGTTAAGGTCAAATTAACCCTGTCAAACAGACATTTAGGCAATTATCTTTCCATACACCAAATATAGTTGACTATTGTTTATAGTTTACAGACTTAATTATCAAAATATAATGCTACATTTGAATCATGATAGAGGTCAAAGTCAGACGAACCTGCCAGACATTAAACACAGTTGACCTATTGCTTTTAGTACCTGGGAAACAGAGTTTACCACGAAATGTTAATATTCATTTGATCAAAGAACCACGAAAATGTGGTGAAGGTAAGATGAACCTTGTCAAACAGACATTTAGGTCTTACAATCATTCTATACTTACAATGTAGTTGACCAAATGCTTATAGTATCTGATACTAAACTGACAAAACCGCAAAAATGTACTATTGAACAATGAACCATAAACATGATTTCAAGGTTATATGAACCCTGCCAGACCGTACAATCATTGCGTACACCAAATATAGTTTGCATATTGCTAATAATTTCTGAGAAACGGACAAAACACAAACATATTGCATTAACCAATGAACCATGAATATGAGGTCAAGGTCAAATGAACCTGCCAAACATACTTTTACACCGTATAATCAGTCCTAACACCAAAAATAGTTGACCTACTGCTTATAATATCTAAGATCATAGGTCTTTAACACGTAATAATGAAAGAAGATTGAGGTCAGATTAACACTGTCGAACTTGTAGACCTTACAAGGCTCCCGTGTACCAAATATAGTTATCCAGTTACTCAAAATCAGTGAGAGATTCACATGACGAAAAAAAACTATGCAGTTTGTAAGCAGTCCCTGAACCATATATATTGTCAACAACAATGGATTTATGAAGCACCAATATCTTCTATATTCTGAAATATTAACCTTTATACAAGTAGTTTACGCCATCGCCGGCAGATTGTCATATCTGTGTCTCGCATTCTGCGATTAACGTCGTAGGCAAGACAAAAAAGAATAAGGTTAGGGTTATATAGGGTTTATGTCAACGACGCAAAAACTCAGCAATACAAACAAAATTAAAAAGTCGTTTGCATACATTTATATACATGTATAGTTATATGTGCTCTGGGATTTAACATATTTGGTTAAAATGATGTTTTTCTACTTTTTTAGTTTGCTCAATTCTTTCGTGTTGTTTACGATATGTAAGCTGTAGATTATGAAGAACAAAAACATAGGTACGTGGAAAACAATAACTACAAAATCTTATAAAAGAATACTTGCACAAATTTTTAGTCCTCTTTGTTTAGTATTGTTTATGCACATTATGTTACTTGATCTTTCAGATAAAAATCTATTCAACCTTTCACGTAAACTTACTAATGTATCCCTAGTAAAGTATTTTTGTGTATGAAATGTTTGACAATAATTGTACAAAAGTCACTCAAAATACATATTGCAAGTTGTGTGACGAGTCATATGAAAGCATATTTGTAAGTTACGATGTTAATTCTTTTTTTAAAAACCCTAGATATTCATCATTTTATATTTGTCTAGATATTTAAAATTTTAAACTTACTGGAGAGATATGGCTTCAGTACAAGCATTGTACAATGTGAACACCAAAAGGGATGAACACACAATTTTTTCAAAACCAATTACATTCATATTCGTCATAGGATACTAATACTTCCTGCATTAAAAAAGCAAAACATTTTAATATATTTCCTTTCATATGTACGATGTATATAGCATGTGAACTTGTCCATACATAAATAATAATTAAAATTATATTGAATGATTTATTCCATATACTTTGTGTCCGGTATAGAGAAATAAACACAATTGAACGAACGAAATATATGCTTAATACGTTAAAAAAAATTGATTGATTGACTGACTGATTGTTGTTTGCTTAAAGTCCTGAAGCAAATAGTTCGTCCATATTCAGTAAGAACATAAATTTACAATAAACCTAATAGGGAGTTTCCGTTAAGTGGGTGACCGGAAAGAAGGACAGGAATTTCGACTGTCACTGGTAGACGAGGGTATTTGCGATAGAGGCAGACATTGCCGTCCAACAGGTCACCACAAAAAGTAATTTTATATTGAATTTAAACATCCTCATTCCGACCGGGCGTGGGTGCGTGTTCTTACATCCCACAGCTAAACGATCGCCCTATTCTACACGGATTTTACTATCAAGGGATGGTCATATTTATATCCCCTCTTCAACTCTAAGGCTTCTAATAAATGAGAGGTTCTTCAAATGATACAATAAAACAATTAATAAAAGTTTTGTTGAAAATAAATGACTACAATACTGTCTTTGTGTTTTATTTGTTCTCTGTTAACCTTTTTCTGTCAATTTGTGTTGAATTTCGGACTGTTTCCGGTTTGTGTATTGTTTTTCATGGTCAAATGGTTTGTGCATAAACCCAAAAGAAAGAGCCAAGAACCAAAATGAAAACGAGATAACAATGTACCAACTATGTAAAAGGATGTATTCAGCTGAGTTATTGAGTTATTATTGTGATATCATGATATCAATTCAATACTTAAAAATCATACAATAATCAAAAATAATTTTAAGATTCATTCCCAAGATCAAAATATTATTCATTAAAATGTAAACACAAAATTACAAAATTGATTGACAAGCCAATATAATCCATTGATCATGTTGATAACCCTAATTAAGAGACAAAGAGTTGTATTCACTAAAGGTGTGAAAATATCAGTGATAGGTGAACAGATGACACTAATGAGTTGGATGTATTTTAATATAAATTGAAAATATACAAAACTTGTCTACACTTGACCGCTGATTAATTCCATTTGTGGTTGTCAAAATTACATTCTCCATCTTATTTACGACTACGTATCTTTCAATTCAACTTAACGTCGAATTCCTACTTGGATTAAACTACACGACGAATGCCACTAGTCGACCAAGACTTGCTCCTCCTTCCAGAGCACCTGCTTAGATCTGAAATTTGTGCACAATTCTCTGTAGTGTTTTGTTGAGATATGTTCGTCTTTCTATGTCTTTTCTTTAGGCTGTTGTTACATCTGTACTTTTGAGACTAAAACTTTAAAATCTTATAATAAATGTATATCTACTTCCTTGTTATAACGTTGAATGTTTACGAGCACGAAGAAACGGTGTTAAAATATCTTGGTGTTCACCGTGTGTTAGAAACTTAATACGACAGGAAGTCAAAGCCGGATTATGGATATCGACTACAATATGCATTTTAGATAGATTTTAGTGGTAGTGAATAGAATGTTATACGAGAAGATGGTTAAAAACAAAGACCAATCCACTTCTTTCAATGGCCATACATGTACAAAATCGGTACTATGACAGGGAAAAGCAGTATTTTCGTAAGAATATAATTTCATGAGACTTTCCCCAAATTTAAAGCTTCAAGTATATCGTTACATAAAAGTGATAACAGGTAATACCCCATATATTGGACATTACAAAAAGACCACACAAATCACTAACACCAGACATATCAGAAAATAAAACAGGCGTACAAACAATTGTCAGGTTTAGGCTGAATTGGTACTGGCACACAATCTGTTGGCGTTTCAGATACTAGTACTCATCCAAAATAAACATCTTAACCTGCTGATACATCTTCAAATAAATGAAAATCCTTATTTTTTTATGTTCATCTATATTTTTTAAACACACCTTTATTTACTCATAATCGATTTACAAACTGAAACATACTCAACAAATAACAGAGAAGATTAATATAAAATGATGAGGAAGTGCCAGGTTTTGCTGTTTATTTTTCCTTCATATAGGGTCACATAAGAATGTAACACTTGTCAAAAGTTTCAGAAACTTGAACATCAAAGAGTTTACATAACAAACTTAAAACTTTTTCTGGTTGTATGGTGGAAAAGAAGCTAATAAAATTCCAGTTTGTTCCATCCAGGGTTAAACTCAGGAGTCGTGATCTTCAAGTCGGTATGCTACCACAGGAGCACCGAGGCGTTTATTTATGATTTGGCTATAAATGAAAGGAAATGTGAGTAAACTTCAATGAGACATCAGTCAAAATCTATTTAAGAGAGATGACTTTTATGTCCAAAGGAAAAAAAACCTTGTTCATATGCATTGTGTTTCAAATGCTTCAAAAATAAGTTTATTTATAGTCTTAGTTATACACCTACCTTAAATTGGTTATCCTTTCACATGTACTCATAAATGATTGAAATATACAGGAAATAAATTTCGTACTTCGAAAACTTCCTTGTCAATTATGGTATGTTTTAAATAGTATTGAATTTTGAAAAAAAAACAATACTAATTTAAATATAATGAGGAACTTCTCATGCATTTTACATTTATAAACTTCTTCCTCAATTATTTGCAAATAAGCATAATATAATTACCTATTTATAACCCTGTATGGTTATATGGCAATGATCTTGTTCCTGTTAACAATTTTATTATGTTGGTCGACTTTATTGTAACTTTTAATTTTTTATTCGACATTTGCACGTACCAATCATCATGAAAAACTAAATTATATAAAAACATGTTCTTATTCTAAAAAGGTTAGTATGTTGTACTAATTACAGATGGTTGTCCTCTTAATTTCGATTATCAAATCACCGAATGTGACTTATCACCGAATTTGTTATTGTCATGTGCAACACGATATTAAATTAAGGATGTGACTTTCGTTTTTAATAAGGTTTTTACAGGTACAGACAAACTTCCAAACCAAATCTTTACATCCGTAAAGATTTTTAAATGTACATGTAATATAATTTGTGGTAAAGAAATCTCCGACTTAATAATTTACCAATTATACATGAACAGACGTTTAGCGAACAAATGTGCAATTAAATATAAATACCGTAAAAAAGACAGAAAGAACACCAATGTCCAAAATATGAGTTTTCCTTATAAAACTGATATATTCAAATCTAGAAATAGCCAATTATTGCTGTTTTATTAACTATATTTCAGGTCTGTTTCCTTGGATAAATGTCCGCAGTAAAATTAGTGAATTCTTGAGTATTTATAGTAATTCTATCATCAAGTTTACAGAAAGTGTTATTTAATTTTTCAATTTAATGGAATTCATGCAAATGTTTTTACAGGTTTGGACATAAACTATGTCTTTAAAAGTTAAAGGAAATAGTCTGCTATTACCAGAGCGCAATTAGTGCACATACGAATATCTTCTGTTGCTGTCGTTGGTTGCTGACTGTTATATTTGTTTTTAGTTTATAGTTTTGTCGTAAATCAGGACGTTGGTGTTGCATTTGAATTGTTTCCCATTTTGTCAAGTCGAGGCCTTTTATAGCCGACTATACGGTATAGGTGTTTTTGTTTCATTGTCGAAGGGCGTACAGTGACCTTTAATTGCTCATATCCGTGCCATTCGGATATAGAAAGTTCATAATTGTAAAATTAAAATCATCCGTTTTGTCCTCAATCGACTCTGGTTGTCAATTTTTAAATGTAAGTCAAGATAAAAGACCGACTTTATTGTATGTGTGGTATCATTTATTTCAAGTTCGATTGGATGCGTTTTATATAAGAATAGAAAGAGGCAGAATATATCAAGTGGACATTCAAAACTCATAAACTAAGAGACACAAAATGCCATGGCAAAGAAAAACGAAAGACGACAGTCAGACAAACAAGTTCAGAAAACAATACAAAGAAAACTAAACATTGAGCAACACACACTTCATCCAAAAGATAATATATGTCATGTGTATTGGTAAGGTGGGCATATTCTACTCCACTTGTGGCGCCCATTATGTTGTTCATGGTATGTACATATTCGTTGATAAGTCTCGTTCGTTGATGTCACAATCGTGGAAAAGATGACGGGATTGTGGTTACGACAATTAAAACATATCCGGGGTCATATGTGACACAAGGATTCCAAAAACGGCCCAACTACTCGTGATGGCTTTGTAAAACTTTCGAAGGGATGACTTTACCTTTACCACTTGAACCATTGTTTCAATAGCTTCCTTGGTAGCAGCAACCCTCTATCAAGGGAATCACAAAACTTTGAAATATTTATTAAGAATACATTGACATCATGTATATAGCGGAACGTGAAGTTAAAAGATAATGCTAGCTTCTTTTCAATATTCCTAAGAAGCCCTATTATGAAATCTGCTGCATATGAATAAAAGAACAATCCGGCAAGAAGAGCTCAGTTGGTTCCCATAAAAATAACGATTGTTTGTAATACCCCCCGTCACACTAGGCCACGATCGCACTACGATCTCTGAAAAAAATGCAAATTTTGACGATCGTAGTGCACTTGTGTAGATCGCAGTAAGGTCGTGGTACGGTCGTGGTGAGGTCTTCGTGATCGTGATGAGCGTGGACAAACTTTGAACATGTTCAAAACAATCGTGGTGCGGTTTTGGCGAAATCAGGTAGTAGTAGAAGCGTAGTGAGAGCGCAGTAAGGTCGTGATAAGATCGCAAAGGTCGCTGTACCATCGTAGCGAAAGCGCGATTCTAGTCGGACAGACTGCGTTACCTACGATCTCACATCGACGTTACTACGACCTCACTACGACCATCACTTTCTCACTGCGACCCAACCACGCTTCTACTACGACTATACTACGTTTATACTATGCTGTTCAAGACCATAGTACGATTCTAGCACGCTCATGCCGTCCTCATCACGCTCTTCTTACGACCTGACTATGTTCATACTACGACCAATTCGAGTTCTAGTCATGCTCATTGTCATTGTCACAAGACCATGTACATGTAGTAATGCTTCTACAATCATTAACACAGATACACAATCTTAACGACCAGGCCATGATATTGTTATTGAGAGAGCGAAGAAGAAAAAGAAGAAATTTTAGACGGCGTAGGTCCTATTGGGTTCGTCCTTGGTTATCAACCGAAAGGAGACTCCAGTTTGGTCATTATGATCAGTTGATAAACGAGTTACGAATCGAGGATGAACCTTCCTTCTTTAATTTTTTGAAAATGCAACCAAAGATGTTCGATGAACTTCTTAACAGAGTTGATCCAAGAATCAAGAAGACAGATACTCTATTTAGAAGAGCCATGTCGCCTGGTCTTAAACTTGCCATCACTTTAAGACATTTAGCTAAAGATGAGGTAATTTCATGTTCAACTGACCCAAATGATTGGAGGGCTATTGCAGACGAATTTCAGAAGAGATGGAACGTTCCACATGCGTGTTGTGCATTAGATGGCAAACATGTTGCTATTAGATGCCCACCTAAAACTTGATCCCTTTACCACAATTACAAGGGTTTTTTTTCTCACTGGTACTCCTTGACTTGGTTGATGCTGACTATAAGTTTTTATGGATTGATGTTTGCGAATACGGTTCCAATTCAGATGCCAAAATATACAATGCATCCGAACTGAAGGAATGTTTAGAAGATGGGACAATTGGATTTCCAGAACCGGATCCATTGCCTAATGATGACCAGAACATGCCATACTTTCTATTAGGTGACGACGCATTTGGGTTGAGGACGTATTTGATGAAGCCATATTCCATACGTGGAATGTCAAAAGAACAAGCAATAACAAATTACAGAATTTCCAGGGGGAGACGAGTGGTGGAAAATGCATTTGGTATTTTGGCACAGAGTTGGTAAATATTTCTTTCCACTATGGTGCAAGTACCAGACACAGTGAGTGTCATAATAGAGACTTGTGTATGAGGATGCGATATCCAAACCTGCAAAATGTCCAACCTGACATAGAAGACGACCTTCACAATCTTGTACCGGATCTTTGGCGAGCTAGTGCAAATATGCATGAGGTCAACAGTATAGTAGGCCCAAAAGGGACACGGTAGCAGCAAAGAAACAGAGAGAATACTTAAAATTATATTTCAATAGCCCCGCTTGATCTGTATCATGGCAGGAATGCATGGTAACATCACAATAAATTTATATATGTTTTATCCTTCATTGTGTTTGTCATAATGATTTTTTGTTGTATTCAATAAATATTATAATAAAGCTTAAAAATATGAATAACTGAAAATAAGAAATAAAAAAATAGTTACTAAAATATTATCAAAACACATATAAATACTAGTAACCAAAAGAAATGTTCTTTACACAACATATCCTCCAAGTTTTATAAAAAAAAAAGGGCATACATCCGTCAGTTTTAAATCCCCCAAAACCTAAATAGAAATTATCCCTTATAATATACACATCTTCATATAATTATCTAACATCTCAACAAGTTTCATAACAATCTTCAAATTGTTTTTGATATCATTTATGGATAACACATTTCGGATAGACAGACATACAGACGGACGGATAGACAGATAGGTTTTAACCTATACACAAGAAATCTCTTTTGCGGAGAAAAATTATTTTTGGAAACAAGTAAAATGGACAGTTTTGCAATTTTTCCTTAACGGAAAACTGCGTGTACGTGTATGTATGTTGTATGTATGTATGTGTGTGTTTTTGTTTGTTTTGAGATTTATAATCGCGATGTTTGTTGAAGACCCATGGATGGTCTTTTACATGTATCAAATCATGGGCGTTGTTTGTATATCCCTTGATTTTCTTTCCTATTGTATAATGTAAATATCAGCGGATACCCGGGTGCTGCATTCGGTCATGTATGCAAGATGTCTTCAAGATTATGTTGTAAAGTCCATTAAGTATCAAAAGGTAGTAAATGGGGAATCAAAGTTAAATAGAATTCAACTTGTCAATTTTGAATCTAATCTGTCACCGTTCTAATGTTTAACCCTTTTGTAAGTTGACAGGTTTCTTTTATTTTTTTTCTTCTTCATATCATATTATGCATCTCCGGAATTTCGATAAAAAGCATACCATAAAAAATAAAAATCAGCAAAAATCGTACATTTTATTTCTTTCTAAAGAATACACAATCAACTTTATGATTAAACCCAGTTTAATGACTGTCTAGACTTTAAAGACTCTCTGTCTGAATGAATAACACAAAATGAGATACTAATTCAAATACATAGTATTGTGTCTAAGCATTGTCTGGATACGGGTTTGAAATGTTTATCAAATCACACAGATGAAAAAGAACACTGACTGGTGCCCGAATTATCTGCTTGTATTGTTGGTGAAGGTGATGCAGTCATAGATCTGTTCGCGATACCATCCCATCCCGATACTGGCACACTTGGACCGGCGGAAGAAGATCGAATAGGCTGAAGTTGGGACATGTTTTGTCGCGGTTGTGGAAACTGTTGTGAAACCCAATTGACATCTTGTGACTGCCACACAGAAACGTTTGACGAAGGCTGAGCATGCCATTGAGATGGTGGTGGTTGCCATGATGCGGAGTAGCTGCTAGATGGTGCTTGCAGAGGTTGCATCTGTTGTCTTAGTTGCGGTTGTATCACTGGAGTCGGGACGCTTTGTGCTCTCTTTATCTGGTCATTCTCTGTGATGTACCTGTAGAGACATTGCCGCCATACGACGTGATCTAGCTCAGTAATTACCGTGCGTATCCAGTCAACAAATGCGTCTTGTTCCCTGTCGGAGCTGACTGGTCGCAATCTCTCTAGCACTTGCTGCTGGAGGGCCATCATCTTATTGCTGTGGTCTTCAATGCCAGCCAGAAGAACATCCTCAGTTTCTGATGTATCATGAGTATGTTTGTGAGCTTTTGCTTTCAGTCCTGTTGTTTCCGAAATGCTTGGCATGTCACTTGGGGTTTCATCGATTTCATCAGCAAATGTGGCACAGTTTTCAGCTGCTAGTAATTTCTTCTTCATCTTAAAAGGAAAAAGCAAAATCGACTAAAAGATTATCGAATTATTAGTTTAAACTTTAACAATAACAGAGTCCCATCTTATTGCTCTATTCCTTGACATTTTTGTTGTCATATGGATTTGTAGATCGCATATAAATTCAAAATAAAAAAACAAAAAGAAAAAAAAAACTAAAAATATGACACTGCCGTGAATGTCCACTACACTCAGTCTGATTTCTCGAAAACGAAAATCGAAATTGCTCCCAAGGGCGCTTCCTCTAGTGGTACTTTATTTTATCTAATAGATATGAATTAAATCTGTCAACTTGAAGGCAAACTTGAGTTATCGTACAACGACGAAAGTACTGACGGACAGACGGACAAACGGACAAGGTGATTACTATTGGCCAGTACTCTGAGGGCCTTAAATATGTATTATCATATTTTATGCTGATGCATTACGGCTTTACTTATCGAAATCGATGGTTTTGAGATGTTGGGCAGCAGACTCGGTAAGTTCTGCTTCGTGTTATACAACTTTTATATTTGAAAAAAGGCGTCTAAGATTTGTGCTTTTTTTAGATATTTGATTTTAAATAAATACATTTGAAAAAGAATTCTATGGGATTAGGAATAAGTTATACAACACTTCAATGCATTCTTCTTTCTATTTTGTTTTCCTTCGAGTTACCTTTCAATATCAATTCAAATCAATAATGTCTTTACAATATCATTACTATACTTACACTCACTAATGTCTTCTTTTGTACCTCATGAACATGAGGATGGAGGAAATCGAAGTTCTTTATCACCCAATCATCTCTCTGTTTATTCTTTGTCACCATCGCCGGATTTTATTTATTTTATTTTTTTTTTTCAAGCGTCCGTATCTGGTTCTTATGCTGGAATACCATGTTTTCAGCACCAAGCGGATTTGCCGAGTTCTTCTGCTTTTTTAGCTACATCTTTTCTTTCTTGCCGGTATCCTTGTACGTAGTCATCTTCTTATTGTAGAAAATAGGTTGCGCCTCCAACCATTCTACCATGTTTTGCTATTCCTCTAAGGTTAGGTCTGTATGTAATTTTGACCTCTTTTCCCTTTTCTCTAACGGCTCAACCATGCTTGACACATCTGTGTCATCCCGACTATCGTTCACTAAAACATCGTCATTTGATCTTGATGGACCAGCAATAGGTTGTGATTCAGGTTGGATTGGTCCGTCCGATATCTCTACTGGATCAGGATTCGTATCAGAGGCCCCTCTGCCTCTACCTCTACCCCAACCACCACGCCCACGAGTTCTGGTAAATTTTGGTGGCATGACTGTGTTGTTTCCGAGAAATCTACGTATTAATGAGAAATAAAAGGAATGGAACAGTAGTTATATGGAACACGATGTTGACGTTATTGCTGAGAGCGTAGAAAGATCGCGGTATAAACGTGGTATGATCGTAGTATGATCGTGGTAAGAGCGTGCTATAATCGCAGTAGAAGCGTGGTAAAATCGTGTTGCAATCGGATAAATAGTGGTATGGGCGTAGTGAAAACGTGATGAGCGTAGTAAGATCGTGATAATCGTAATGAGGTCGCAGAATAAGCGTTGTGATAACGTGGTATAATCGTAGCGGGATCGTTGTAGAAGCGTAATGAGGACGTAGTAGCATCGTGAAAACAACGAAAATTTACATTGAATTTATTTTAGATCGTGATGAGCGTGGTGCGATCGTGGTCTAGTGTGACGGGGGCTTTAACAACTCGTTCTTCAAACGTCAATATAATACTAGATTCCCTTTAAGGTAGAAATGAATTCATGCTCATCAGCTTCAGAGCAATTGGAAATGGGATATCCTACATACGAAGAAAGGAAATTTATAATGAAAACCAACGAAAAGACAACAATAACATACCAAATAATCAACTATTGACAACCCCACACAATTATTATTGCAGAAGGATTTTACATATATGTATATAATGAAAAGAAAATAGATAAAAAAAGTAAATCACTTATATAATGTTGATTTAATTCAACGATCGAGTCACAGCAGTGACAATTTATTACAAAAATAAATGAATTAAGAATAAAAGAGAAAATATTTTTAGATGGTTCTAGATACTCTTACAGGCAACTTTCAGGATTTAGTTATGTTGTCCCTGAACTTAAAATATGACGATGTGTTTGCCTTATTGTGTGTCTTTATTTAACAGTGAACTGATGGCCTAAGTACTGGCATTATAATTCATACAATATTTAAGGTGAAACAATATTGCTATATTTGTCGACTCTGTACCAGCATTTATAGCATGTACCATATAATCACATTTCTTTTTAACTAAACATGGTAAAATGATTATCTGTAATGTCGATGTATCAGGAAATGAATTTGGTAATAGATACGCAAAGCTACTATTAGAAGGAAATAACATTTATATCAATATTTCTATTATGAAATCTGACATCAAAGGGTTATATAAGTATATCCTTGTCAAAAAATGACAGATCAATTAGGATATAAACGTGATACTTTAGTCTGGGAAACATGATTTATTTATTAGTTGTTATTGGCTTTGAAATAGCTTTCAGTAACTACGAGTACTCTAATATCCCGTACTTTATGTCTTTTCTTTTTATTTTTTATGTTATTTTTTTTTTTTTTTTTTTTTTTGACTTCTTGCAGATTTGATGAGTCAAGCCATTTCCTCAAAGTTTGTCCTTATGTTGTGTTGTTACACCATTGTCTCAGGTTATGAGGAGGACTGATAGCTCATGTTTAACACCACCACATTATGTATGTGCCAATCCTAAGTCAGGAGCTTGTAATTCATGGTTGTCATTGGTTGCTTTCTGTTATATCTGTTTTTCATTTATTTTTTGTCATAAAGCAGACTGTTAATTTGTTTTGTTTGAATTGTGTCACGTTTTGTCATGTCGGGGCCTTTTATAGCTGACTATACTGTATGGGTTTACCTCCGAAATAGATTACTTTAGCTGTATATGGCAAAACTTTTCGAAATTTGGTTCCTCAATGCTCTTCAACTTTTTTTAATTGTATGTAGCAAAAAAAACACGTTATTCTACCCTTATTTTTGTGTATTGTGTTTATGTACATATATACACGAAAGTCTGGAATAGAATGGGATGAAGCAGTTCCCTCCTCCTCTCAATATACAGAAACAGCACAAAGTATACGCCAAGTGTGTTAGCAGCTCAGTTAACGGGATAAAGTATAGACCAGATTGAAAGGGTTTGAGGATAGTGCACGTGAATATGGGTACTTTAAAAAAGGGTATAAGGTTTATTCCCAAAATCACACAACCTATTTTGTTTAGAGCTCATGGCATGATATCGAGTCAATGCATACAGCGGGAGGCAGAAAACTAATTAAAGGTAATTTGCTTTTGTCTTTACGTCATAAAATATAACACTGCAAACATAATATCCATTTATTCATGTTTTAGTATTAATATTTCTTTTTCATCTTTATTTTAGTTTACTTTAATGTAATTGTTCCCCGTCATTTTTACAAACACATATATACATAATGACTTTACCACAGCGATGTTCAAAACAGCATATATCCACAATAACTACATTTTATCTAAGCTTACATGACACTCATTCATATTTACCATCGTATATTAACTAGAGGATAGTGATGGAGTCATCACAGAGGACACCGCTCGAATTAACAAGCGAATTGTAATGCAAATACGAACTCTTTTAAGAAGTTATCAGTGTTATTTTATTTAATCATAGCTATCTTATAACCACGAACGGCAGACATGTTCCGATGCAGCAATAATTCATCCCCAAACCCCAAGGGGTTTTAATGTTACAGAATTGAAACAATGTTTTTACATATACAGAGGGATAGATAAGTTGATCTATGTGTTTTTACTATGACATTTATAATGTATTTTTTCGTCCGACGAACCTTTTAGTCTTGGTGGATAATCATATCAAGTGTCAATACCCAACTCCTAGGGGTTTGAAAGTTAGAGAGCGGAATTAATTGTTGTAAATATTGACAGAGGTGACTAAGTTGAACCAAGTTTTTCAACTACACACCTTCTATATCAATAATATTTCATGTCAACACAAAATTGCTGGCTACTGGGCTGGTGATACCATCGAGGACTGAGAAACGATATTAGCTTAACATTTAGAACACTGACATTAGTTACGCTCGATTCAAAAAAGTTAGAAAGTCAAATCAAATACGAAGTTGAAGGTCATTAAAAACCGAAATTCTGAAAAGTTATGGCAAATTCGGCTAAGATAAACTAATCCTAAGGGTAACAAACCTTAGCGTTTCGAACAGTTAAATATTTAATAAACAATGTTTTTAAATGAATAAATCAATGCTGTTTCTTGTCAACACAGACGTGCGGACAACTGGACTGTGGATACCCTCGGGGATTAAACTTCCACCACCAAGTGGTGCCCGAATAAAAACTATTGAAAGGTCAAATGGAATACGAAGCTGAAGAGCGTTACAAACTCAAAATTCCGAAAAATTGTGCCAAATACGACTAAGGCAATCTTTGCTAGATGGTAGAAAAAAAACGTTGTTATCAAAAAATAGATTTACTGAAAATAAACATATCATTGATATTTTATGTCAACAAAAAAGTGCTGACTACTGGGTTTGTGATATCCTCTAGAAGTAAGAGTAAGAGAAAGGAAACGAGTAATGTACATATGCACACGGGTGACTTATTATATTATTTGAACTAAGTTTTTGACAATGACTTTCACTATATGGTGTTCTTCCTTATATACGATACACTTTCTATTAGTGATGAATAATCATACCATGTCCCGTTTCAGCACCCAACTCGAAGGGGTTCAAAAGTTAGAGAATGGAAAGCATTTTGAACATATGCACCGGGTTTACTAGGTTGAACTTTTTTACCATGGCTTCCACTGTACGATTTCCTTTCTTTTACGAGGCACACCTTCAAGTAACGGTGAATTATCATACCAAGTTTCCAACTCTAAGGGTTTAGAGTTAGAGAGCGGACACGGTTTGTGATGCACGCAAGGGGAAAAGGTGATTACTATAGGCTTTTCGTCGGTTAATCGGCAAGGCCCTAATTATAGTTTGACTATAAAGTCATTAGAACAAAGACATAAATATAAAAAAAACATATTGCATTATATAAACATAATTGGCGCAAATGAAGTATAGAGGTTCGAGTCACTATTAAAATTTAAATCGTGTCGTATAGCTTAAATTTTTTATGTAATGTGTAAATGATATCAAACACATCAACAAAACCTCTAGGGTAGTTGAAGTTTAAATTTCAATTTTAAGTATATCAATATTTCCATTCTGTGCCTTCTGAAGATTCTGCGTTTATATGAGTAAATAGTGTTTTATACTTGATATAATGAATTACTTGTAAAAATCCAATAGATCTTATTTTTGTGAACAGAAATTGATTTAAAAACACGATACAAACCAGTATAATGGACAAATACGACGTGCGCCTTTATATTTGTAAACATGACGTGTGATGCAAGTTGGTATAACGTTTGGAATAAAATGTTTGAATATATATGCAACTATGTTTAATTCTTTGTTTTTCCTTTTTTTTTTTTTTTTTTTTTTTTTTTTATCTTATTTTGTTTTTCATTGTTGATATTATAGTAGTGAGCATGGAATTTGTTTATATTTTTAGGTCACCCGTCGTCGTCCATTAACTTTTTCAAAAATCTTCTACTCTGAAACTACTAGGCCAAATTCAATCAAACTTGGCCACAATTATCATTAGGGTATCTAGTTTTAAAAATGTGTCCGATGTCCCCGCTTGCCAACCAAGATGGCCAACAAAGCTAAAAGTAAAACATAGGGGTAAAATGCAAGTTTTTAATATTATTTTTAAAACCGCTATAAAAGAGAAAATCTGACAGAGACGAAAATGTTCAGAATGTTGAGCTCTACCTGTTGTTCATTTACGTCAAAACCGTCAGATGACTCCTTGTAGGAGTTATTGCCCTTAAATAATGAATTTTACCATTTGTTTTAAATTTTTGACTGTTATCTTGAAAATTATAATAGATAAACAGAAACTTTAAATAGCAAAACCTATCAGCAAGACAAGATCTACAAATACATTGTAAGTCAACATGATTGAAATCTTCAGTCGACTCCTTACTAGAGTTGATGCCCTATAATGACGATTTTTACCATTTTTGGCGTTTTTGCCTCATATCTTTAAAACAATATAAGTTAGATGGAATCTTTAAATAGCAAAAATGATCACCAAATCAAGATCTACAAATAAGTCAAACGACCGAAATTATTAGTCGACTTCTTATTGAAGTTTTTGCTCTTCAATGACGATTTTTTCCCATTTTTGCCTATTATCTTGAAAATTGTAATAGATTGATAGAAACTTTAAAAAAAACACTTATGATCAGCAAGACAAGATCCACAAATAAGCTATGATGGCCAAAATCTTCAGTCGACTCGTAATTGGAGTTATTTTCCTTTAATGATAATTTTTAACATGTTTTTGCATTTATTGCCCATTTTCTTGAAAACTATAATAGATAAATGAATAATTATCAGCAGGATAAGATCTACAAATATATCAACATGACAGAAAATATCATTTAACTCTTTATAGAGTTGTTCCCCTTTAATGATGATTTTTACTAAAAGGTGGCCATTGTTGAAGATGCAAGTTTAGAGCCTCTAGTTCTATTTCAGGTTCAAACTTATTTAAAACCGTGATAACATTCTTTGTCCATTTAACACATGTATATTTAGGTTGCATCCACATCTGTATGTTGGATGCATATCTTTACAAGTACATTTCCTTTCATTGTTTTCTTCTAGAAAATTGCTTTCGTTTCGCTAGTCTAGAAAGAGAACTTATTCCATACGGCATAATATTCAAATGCATGCTGCGACGAAAAATTTATTCAGTTGTCATTAAAACGTTCATTCCCCATGTCCATTCTCTGTTCTATAAAGTGTCATACATATTGTGCAAAACCAGTTAAACACGGATTGATGATACTATCATGATATCTTCACCACCCTCCCCTAAAAATAACAACAAAAAAATCCAAAAGTAAATAACGTTACTTTTGTTAATGTAAAAAGATACATGAAATATTACATAT
This sequence comes from Mytilus coruscus, assembly GCA_017311375.1. Taxonomy (NCBI): domain Eukaryota; kingdom Metazoa; phylum Mollusca; class Bivalvia; order Mytilida; family Mytilidae; genus Mytilus; species Mytilus coruscus. The sequence goes on from CM029597.1 coordinate 17,400,802, forward strand.
TACAACTGATATAATTGACAAACACACTTCCTATAATATATCAAGTTACTGTTCATCACATGTGTAGGTTTTGAGCTACGGGATAACCATTAAACTGTCAACACAAGTGTGAACATGTCAATATGAATCTCACTTGAATACTATGTCCTTGTGATATATATCATGTTTACTACTGAAATACTGAAAGTAGTGATGTGTGAAATCATACACAGGGGAAAAACAGGAGACATCGCTATATGGATTAGTTTCTATTCTGTATTATTGTAGTGTTTGTTCCATTCTACTTTGCCTTGAAACGGAAACTTTGTTTTATTAAGAAATACATGGTCAGTTTTCCATGTACACAGTGACAATCCAGAATAGGATATTGAACATGATATACACTACCGGAAATGCAAATCTCGATATAAAATCAATCCGCTTTGCTTCTTTCATAAACGGACGATGATCCTGTGTCTCTATCTTTTTGTTGTTCGATGATTTAAACTGAAAAGAAATAAATCGAATGAAAGTGCATTTGTCCATTATCCATTCGTTTGATGTGTTTGGACTTTTGATTTTGCCATTTGATTGAGGACTTTCCTTTTTGAATTTTCCTCGGAGTTCAGTTTTTTTGTGATTTTACTTTTTGTCAACCTGAAAATTGCACATTAATGTTAATTGATATACTAGAGACATGTTAACTGTGTCACATATCCATCATGTCCATCTGCTATTATTTACCGATTCTGTTATGTTCATGACCTGGACACTTACTACTGAAACGATCATCATGGCAATAATTATCTAGACTGTCATAGTCCTTACTTGATATAGGCTTATTCGAATGAACGTAGTCGATTTAACAAAAAGTTAACTACGCGACAGACCTTCGACTTGTAAAATAGTCTTTGCAGATCAAATTTATGTTTGCACCAAGGGAAGTGCTATTTTGCAGGTTGCCGGTTGCAGGTCACACATATAAAAATTATATATGCAAAAGGGTCATATATATGGGGAATTAATACGTATAAAATCTACCCCATGACTGATAAATTTATAAATTTTTTCTTACAGTACACAATACTGTAGGGTAGAAGTATTTTGTCAGTTATCAGTTGTCAGTATTTAATTTCGTCATTTTTTTTTTTTTTTTTTTTGTATCATTATCTTCAAATTCAATAATCATAATTTTAATACACATACATGTATCTTTTGATGCTTATCATACTACTCAATTGCTATTAATAGTTCTAAACATTGATTCTATTGAAGTTAAAGTAATAAAAACTTCAAATTGACATAGGCTGTACAGGTTCTATGGAACACATTAATCTGTCTTAATCTAGTTACATAAACAATTTTAAAAATTCCTTTCAGTGGACATTCAACATCTTTGAGGCTAATTTATTAAGAAATTATTAGCTTTAAATAATTATATGCCTTTGCTTGCATGAACACAATTTAGTGCAAGAAACAAACAAAATAATTTGCTTCCCAAGTCAGTTTTTATTTATGTAAAGACCCAAAACCAAAATTTAGACATTACAGAGACGCTTGAGAGTCAACATTTATTTTAGTTTGCAGAACTTGTCCGAGATATTGCTATTAACCTAATTTTAAAAGTATAAGTTTTATAAAATCTGGCAATACAATAAGTGTATCCGTGAGAACACTAATGAGGCCATTTTCCATAAATTTAATATGTCAAAGGGACATAACTCTTTTAAATACAGTCGATCGTCCACCATTTTAGAACTTGTTCGAGATATTGCTGATATCAACCTATAGTATAAGTTTTATAAATATTTGAGAATTGCACCAGAGAGAGAGAGCGCTAACAAGGCCATTTTCCATAAATTTAATATTTCCAAGGCACATAACTCTTTTAAAAAAAGTCAATAGTCCATCATTTTAGAACTTGTTTGAGATACTGCTGATATATACTAAAGTATAAGTTTTATAAAAAATCTGACAAGAATTGTACCCGTGAGAGCGCTAACGAGGCCATTTTCCATAAATTTAATATTTCCAAGGGACATAACTCTTTTAAAAGTAGTCGATCGTCCACCATTTTAGAACTTTTCCGAGATATTGCTGATATAATCATATTGACCTATAGTATAAGTTTTATAAACATCTGGCAAGAATTGTACCCGTGAGAGCGCTAACAAGACCGGACGGACGCACGGTATTTCCAGGTCTCCCGCAACGCATTACGCGGGGGACAAAAGATGCCTATCATAGCGGATAAAACGCAGTAAAAATTTAAAGGAGCATCAAGCGAAAATAAGACTTTTAAATAGGTAGACTTTTGAGAAAGACCCTTGTTAAGAATGCAATAGAACTTAGCTAAATAAATAGAGAATGTGTCCATGGGACATAACTCCAAAACTTTAAAAGTGACGCTACCCAAATTTGTACTTGATCGGAATTTTATGGTAAGAAGCATTGTTTATAAGTTTCATAACATTTAGTTGAGGTAAACTTAAGTTAGAGAACGGAAACGAAAAATTCAGCAATTTTTCCATTTGTAAAGGGCACAACTCTAGAATGGTAAAAGTGACGCCACCAAAATTCAAACTTGATCTGTGTTTTGTGGTAATAAGCATTGTGTATAAGTTTCATAACATTTGGTTGAGGCGAACTAAAGTTAGAGAACGGAAACTTTTGGATGTACGTACGTACAGACGGGCAAGGGTAAAATTTAATGCCCCCTCCGCTACGGGAGGGGGGGGGGACATACAATTCTAGAAACACCGTTAATTTAGAATATATACAATGATATACATATACACCTAGTTAAAAGGCAATAAGTATTTACCACTACATAAAAACCGCGTCAAGTCTCGATGTTTTAGTATGTATGTTAGTGATGAGAATCTTTGCATTGAAAGTTTAACCCAAATGTTTGTTACGTTTTCACTTTTCGAATAGAAAGTGTATGTATTAGATAAACCCTGAGGGTGTTAGACCAATTAAGTGCATTTACATCTCAAGATATTATGATTAATGTAAATTGATGGATTTCTATTTTTAGGTGTAAGTTTATTTATACCAGAATGTTGTTTAATGTAACTGGATACACTGCCTTTAACATTGATCATAAAATTGTGTAAATTAGATACACCCTCTCATGCTAATGCCCTATGCTATCATCCCACGAGCCCGGTCCTCTATTCGTGGATTGTAACATCACGGAATTAGAATTATTACCGCATTTGTTCTTATCATGGAAATGGGGCGATGACCCTTCCGGGGACATGAGATCATCCCCTGTTTTAGTAGGGTTCGTGTTGCTCTGTCTTTCGTTTTGTGTTTTGTAAACTGTAGTTTGTCTTTTTTGCTATGGTTTCGTAGGTTTCTCTTAGACATGTATGCGTTTAGATTGTCCCTTTAGCCTTTTCCGCCTCGTTAATCAGTCAGCATGACAGAATGTGAGATGGCGAATCTCACACCAAATACAACTTGCTGATTGATATCCAACATAACAAAAAACGATAAAATATTCGCTAAGATAAACCTAACAATAAATGTAATGAAGATGAATCATATTCCTTTCTGTATATTCAAAAAAGTCAAAAAATTACCTCAATAATGGGTCGTTTTTTCCTAGATAATACATTGACAACCGAGAACTCAACCATTGCCCCAAAAACGAACAAAATGTGGGATAAACTCCAAACATCTATGGCCTTAATGTACGAGACTTTTGGAGCATATCTTCTAGCAGCTGATCCTTGTGAGGATATCGTCAGAACAGTTACAGCACCCAACGACACACGTGCTGGAACTGCCTCCGGATGTAACCAGAACGTAACCCATGACAACAGGACAATGAGAACATCCGGAATGAACACTTCTGTCATATAGTATCCTATAGACCGGTGAAATTCTATGGTTACCTCCAAATCCGAATATTTCGACGCTAAAAGTTAAAAAGTAGTGATGCAATACAAATAAAACAATACATCTATATAATAAATAAGTTAATCTTCTGTTTTACATAAAATAAATTACAAAAATGAATAAAGAAAAAAACAATGACAAAATTGTGACTTATTTCATTTGAAAATAAGATTTTAGACAATCCCCTAGAACTATCTTGCACCATGGGTTAAAATCCTACGGATAAAAAAACTAATTCATTTTGAATTTGTGAAAAAAAAGCTACGTGTACAAACGTATTCACTCATGTATAAAGCTAATTTCAGAAGCATCCACTTACCTGTAAGGTCATGATAATTTGTTGATACAGAAGTTTTTGGTCCATGAATTTCATACAACGGAAGATTAAAGTGTTGAATGTTTACAGGACTTATCGCTCGCCATGCATATTGTAGTCTGTCAAGAGTAAGACCAACTGAAACACAGAAACGTCACTTTTAACAAACGTATCAGAGATACAATTCGGTTTACATAATACATAAACATAAAGTTCAACTAACGTGTCGATTAATGTTTCTTAACTAAATGTATCGTGTTTTCTCATTACATCCATGTAAATGTTTTGAGTTAGAGCGGTGCTACCCCTTACTTGGTACATTTATTACCGCCTCCATTAGCTGCGCTAGATGGATACTTGCATCGCAGAGGCTTATTGTGCCAGGGGTCACGGGTTCGAATCCCGGTTGGTACAGTATTTAATTTTGGAAGGCAAACAATGCTCTCTGGTTACATTAGGTGTGTGTTTTGTTTTGTTTTTTGTTTTTTTTTTAAATCTTGTTAACGTTTTATATAAATTTTGAAATTGTTTCCGAATTAAATGAAAAATACCCAAACAATAGATAGGCAAGTGCGAATATGATGACCCGCAACCCATATTCATTGTTTTGTATTTTGTATTGCCCTTTTTAAGGTAGTCTTTCTATTATTTAAAAAAAAATATCAAAATCTAAGGTTCCTAAAATGTAAATAAAAAGATCAAGAAAACACATTAAAAATCCCAAGATAATCGCCATTTTCCTGATTTGGATTTGTAAAGATAATACAGTTAGAGTATCACACAATTATTATTTGCTAGTGTCAAATTTTATTATTTTGACATAAACGGTTCAGCTTTTCCTATCAGCTGCGCTTCACTCCTATCATTTATTTATGATTATCTATACAAAAGTACAACTGGTATTGATTTTGATAAACGTTTAGAACTCGGTAAACCTTAGAGCAGACAATCTTTTTTTATAAAATATACATCTTGCTACGTTTTGGACCAAATTCAAATTGATGTTAAGAGTGCAACATTGAACAAGTGGATCACCATTTAATTTGTACATTCTGTTCAATAAAGCAATAGTCATTATTTGTTCGAAAAATATTTGCGGAGAAAATTGATTCTTGAATATGCTGGAATAATAGAGAAATATCAATCTTTTTCATAATAGGCGATGCAAACTTTCGACAGTATTTTTAATGTACGAATTTCACTACACTTTAATTCTTTAAATCAATCAAATAATCTGAAATTTTCTTCTAGAAAATTGCTTTCGTTTCGCTAGTCTAGAAAGAGAACTTATTCCATACGGCATAATATTCAAATGCATGCTGCGACGAAAAATGTATTCAATTGTCATTAAAACGTTCATTCCCAATGTCCATTCTCTGTTCTATAAAGTGTCATACATATTGTGCAAAACCAATTAAACACGGATTGATGATACTATCATGATATCTTCACCACCCTCCCTAAAAATAACAATAAAAAATCCAAAAGTAAATAACGTTACTTTTGTTAATGTAAAAGATACATAAAATTACATATTACAACTGATATGATTGAAAACACACTTCCTATAATATATCAAGTTACTGTTCATCACATGTGTAGGTTTTGAGCTACAGGATAACAATTAAACTGTCAACACAAGTGTGAACATGTCAATATGAATCTCACTTGAATACTATGTCCTTGTGATATATATCATGTTTACTACTGAAATACTGAAAGTAGTGATGTGTGAAATCATACACAGGGGAAAAACAGGAGACATCGCTATATGGATTAGTTTCTATTCTGTATTATTGTAGTGTTTGTTCCATTCTACTTTGCCTTGAAACGGAAACTTTGTTTTATTAAGAAATACATGGTCAGTTTTCCATGTACACAGTGACAATCCAGAATAGGATATTGAACATGATATACACTACCGGAAATGCAAATCTCGATATAAAATCAATCCGCTTTGCTTCTTTCATAAACGGACGATGATCCTGTGTCTCTATCTTTTTGTTGTTCGATGATTTAAACTGAAAAGAAATAAATCGAATGAAAGTGCATTTGTCCATTATCCATTCGTTTGATGTGTTTGGACTTTTGATTTTGCCATTTGATTGAGGACTTTCCTTTTTGAATTTTCCTCGGAGTTCAGTTTTTTTGTGATTTTACTTTTTGTCAACCTGAAAATTGCACAATAATGTTAATTGATATACTAGAGACATGTTAACTGTGTCACATATCCATCGTGTCCATCTGCTATTATTTACCGATTCTGTTATGTTCATGACCTGGACACTTACTACTGAAACGATCATCATGGCAATAATTATCTAGACTGTCATAGTCCTTACTTGATATAGGCTTATTCGAATGAACGTAGTCGATTTAACAAAAGTTAACTACGCGACAGACCTTCCACTTGTATAATAGTCTTTGCAGATCAAATTTATGTTTGCACCAAGGAAAGTGCTATTTTGCAGGTTGCAGGTTGCAGGTCACACATATAAAAATTATATATGCAAAGGGTCATATATATGGGGAATTAATACATATAAAATCTACCCCATGACTGATAAATTTATAAATTATTTCTTACAGTACACAATACTGTAGGGTAGAAGTATTTTGTCAGTTATCAGTTGTCAGTATTTAATTTCGTCATTTTTTTTTTTTTTTTTTTTGTATCATTATCTTCAAATTCAATAATCATAATTTTAATACACATACATGTATCTTTTGATGCTTATCATACTGCTAAATTGCTATTAATAGTTCTAAACATTGATTCTATTGAAGTTAAAGTAAGAAAACTTCAAATTGACATAGGCTGTACAGGTTCTATGGAACACATTAATCTGTCTTAATCTAGTTACATAAACAATTTTAAAATTCCTTTCAGTGGACATTCAACATCTTTGAGGCTAATTTATTAAGAAATTATTAGCTTTAAATAATTATATGCCTTTGCTTGCATGAACACAATTTAGTGCAAGAAACAAACAAAATAATTTGCTTCCCAAGTCAGTTTTTATTTATGTAAAGACCCAAAACCAAAATTTAGACATTACAGAGACGCTTGAGAGTCAACATTTATTTTAGTTTGCAGAACTTGTCCGAGATATTGCTATTAACCTAATTTTAAAAGTATAAGTTTTATAAAATCTGGCAATACAATAAGTGTATCCGTGAGAACACTAATGAGGCCATTTTCCATAAATTTAATATGTCAAAGGGACATAACTCTTTTAAATACAGTCGATCGTCCACCATTTTAGAACTTGTTCGAGATATTGCTGATATCAACTGCCTATAGTATAAGTTTTATAAATATTTGAGAATTGCACCAGAGAGAGAGCGCTAACAAGACCATTTTCCATAAATTTAATATTTCCAAGGCACATAACTCTTTTAAAAAGTAAATCGTCCATCATTTTAGAACTTGTTCGAGATACTGCTGATATATACTAAAGTATAAGTTTTATAAAATCTGACAAGAATTGTACCCGTGAGAGCGCTAACGAGGCCATTTTCCATAAATTTAATATTTCCAAGGGACATAACTCTTTTAAAAATAGTCGATCGTCCACCATTTTAGAACTTTTCCGAGATATTGCTGATATAATGATATTAACCTATATTATAAGTTTTATAAACATCTGGCAAGAATTGTACCCGTGAGAGCGTTAACAAGACCGGACGGACGGACGCCCGGTATTTCAGGATTCCCTCAACGCATTACGCGGTGGACAAAAGATGCCTATCATAGCGGATAAACCGCAGTAAAAATTTAAAGGAGCATCAAGCGAAAACAAGACTTTTAAATTGGTAGACTTTTGAGAAGGACCCTTGTTAAGAATGCAATATAACTTAGGTAAATAAATAGAGAATGTGTCCATGGGACACAGATGATTTCCCGCTTGCATATAACGTTAGAAAGGGACATAACTCAAAAACTTTAAAAGTGACGCTACCCAAATTTGTACTTGATCGGAATTTTATGGTAAGAAGCATTGTTTATAAGTTTCATAACATTTAGTTGAGGTAAACTTAAGTTAGAGAACGGAAACGAAAATTCAGCAATTTTTCCATTTGTCTAGAATGGTAAAAGTGACGCCACCAAAATTCAAACTTGATCTATGTTTTGTGGTAATAAGCATTGTGTATAAGTTTCATAACATTTGGTTGAGGCGAACTAAAGTTAGAGAACGGAAACTTTTGGATGTACGTACGTACAGACGGGCAAGGGTAAAATTTAATGCCCCCTCCGCTACGGGAGGGGGGGGGGACATACAATTCTAGAAACACCGTTAATTTAGAATATATACAATGATATACATATACACCTAGTTAAAAGGCAATAAGTATTTACCACTACATAAAAACCGCGTCAAGTCTCGATGTTTTAGTATGTATGTTAGTGATGAGAATCTTTGCATTGAAAGTTTAACCCAAATGTTTGTTACGTTTTCACTTTTCGAATAGAAAGTGTATGTATTAGATAAACCCTGAGGGTGTTAGACCAATTAAGTGCATTTACATCTCAAGATATTATGATTAATGTAAATTGATGGATTTCTATTTTTAGGTGTAAGTTTATTTATACCAGAATGTTGTTTAATGTAACTGGATACACTGCCTTTAACATTGATCATAAAATTGTGTAAATTAGATACACCCTCTCATGCTAATGCCCTATGCTATCATCCCACGAGCCCGGTCCTCTATTCGTGGATTGTAACATCACGGAATTAGAATTATTACCGCATTTGTTCTTATCATGGAAATGGGGCGATGACACATAGTAAGCAGGATATGCTGACCCTTCCGGGGATATGAGATCATCCCCTGTTTTAGTAGGGTTCGTGTTGCTCTGTCTTTCGTTTTGTGTTTTGTAAACTGTAGTTTGTCTTTTTTGCTATGGTTTCGTAGGTTTCTCTTAGACATGTATGCGTTTAGATTGTCCCTTTAGCCTTTTCCGCCTCGTTAATCAGTCAGCATGACAGAATGTGAGATGGCGAATCTCACACCAAATACAACTTGCTGATTGATATCCAACATAACAAAAAACGATAAAATATTCGCTAAGATAAACCTAACAATAAATGTAATGAAGATGAATCATATTCCTTTCTGTATATTCAAAAGTCAAAAATTACCTCAATAATGGGTCGTTTTTTCCTAGATAATACATTGACAACCGAGAACTCAACCATTGCCCCAAAAACGAACAAAATGTGGGATAAACTCCAAACATCTATGGCCTTAATGTACGAGACTTTTGGAGCATATCTTCTAGCAGCTGATCCTTGTGAGGATATCGTCAGAACAGTTACAGCACCCAACGACACACGTGCTGGAACTGCCTCCGGATGTAACCAGAACGTAACCCATGACAACAGGACAATGAGAACATCCGGAATGAACACTTCTGTCATATAGTATCCTATAGACCGGTGAAATTCTATGGTTACCTCCAAATCCGAATATTTCGACGCTAAAAGTTAAAAAGTAGTGATGCAATACAAATAAAACAATACATCTATATAATAAATAAGTTAATCTTCTGTTTTACATAAAATAAATTACAAAAATGAATAAAGAAAAAAACAATGACAAAATTGTGACTTATTTCATTTGAAAATAAGATTTTAGACAATCCCCTAGAACTATCTTGCACCATGGGTTAAAATCCTACGGATAAAAAAACTAATTCATTTTGAATTTGTGAAAAAAAAGCTACGTGTACAAACGTATTCACTCATGTATAAAGCTAATTTCAGAAGCATCCACTTACCTGTAAGGTCATGATAATTTGTTGATACAGAAGTTTTTGGTCCATGAATTTCATACAACGGAAGATTAAAGTGTTGAATGTTTACAGGACTTATCGCTCGCCATGCATATTGTAGTCTGTCAAGAGTAAGACCAACTGAAACACAGAAACGTCACTTTTTAACAAACGTATCAGAGATACCATTCGGTTTACATAATACATAAACATAAAGTTCAACTAACGTGTCGATATAATGTTTCTTAGCTAAATGTATCGTCTTTTCTCATTACATCCATGTAAATGTTTTGAGTTAGAGCGGTGCTACCCCTTACTTGGTAGATTAATTACCGCCCTCCATTAGCTGCGCTAGATGGATACTGGCATGGCAGAGGCTTATTGTGCCAGGGGTCACGGGTTCGAATCCCGGTTGGTACAGTATTTAATTTTGGAAGGCAAACAATGCTCTCTGGTTACATTAGGTGTGTGTTTTGTTTTGTTTTTTGTTTTTTTTTTAAATCTTGTTAACGTTTTATATAAATTTTGAAATTGTTTCCGAATTAAATGAAAAATACCCAAACAATAGATAGGCAAGTGCGAATATGATAACCCGCAACCCATATTCATTTGTTCTGTATTTTGCATTGCCCTTTTAAGGTAGTCTTTCTATTATTTAAAAATATATCAAAATCTAAGGTTCCTAAAATGTAAATAAAAGATCAAGAAACCACATTAAAATCCCAAGATAATCGCCATTTTCCTGATTTGAATTTGTAAAGATAATACAGTTAGAGTATCACACAATTATTATTTGCTAGTGTCAAATTTTATTATTTTGACATAAACGGTTCAGCTTTTCCTATCAGCTGCGCTTCACTCCTATCATTTATTTATGATTATCTATACAAAAGTACAACTGGTATTGATTTTGATAAACGTTTAGAACTCGGTAAACCTTAGAGCAGACAATCTTTTTTTATAAAATATACATCTTGCTACGTTTTGGACCAAATTCAAATTGATGTTAAGAGTGCAACATTGAACAAGTGGATCACCATTTAAGTTGTACATTCTGTTCAATAAAGCAATAGTCATTATTTGTTCGAAAAATATTTGCGGAGAAAATTGATTCTTGAATATGCTGGAATGATAGAGAAATTATCAATCTTTTTCAAACTTTCGACAGTATTTTTTAATGTACGAATTTCACTACACTTTAATTCTTTAAATCCAATCAAATAATCTGAAATGAGTTTCAGAAAAAATTTTTACTACTAAAATTGATTGTAAGTCTTACACAATTCAGTATACTTACAATCAATTTTAGTCTTAAGATTTTTTGTGAAATTCATTCCTGGAAATAATTGCATTTGAGACAGGAGTAAATACGGTGATCTTTGATTAACAATTTATCAGATATTCATCTAAAATTTGAAAACGCAAATTGTAATCACATATATGGTTAGCTTAAGTTAAACAAAACTTACAGCTCTCTATAACTACTTTACATTCCTGTTTGTCTAACGGATAGAGGTGAAAGTCCATTGAACATGAAAGTTTTAAAGACAACCTGAAAAGTAAATATTCTTATTTTACAATTTTTCAAGTGTAACGTTTTTTCTTCCAGATATAACAAAAGATTCGAATTTCTGTTAATCTATATTACTATTGAATAAAACATACTGCCTATACAATTTCGGAAATGAGAAGACTTAGAATTTGAAATTATTTGAAAACTGTAAAAGTTAGAAACAGGTTTTTCGGCAATCCAAAAAAGGAGATTTAAAAGTGACACGTTTCACTTCTGACAATTAGGTTCCATGCACAGAAAAATGTATATGACGAATTAGCATTTTACTCCCAATCGTATTATAATTCAATAAACCAGATATTTGAAGTTTTTTATTATCTCATTTGACAAACCGCGCCATGATTGATAACTGTTTTACTTGGATACTTTGTAAAAAGAAAATAAACAGAATACAATTGAAATTGTTAAAACAAACTTGGTGCCAACAATTGTCAAAGAAGTGGTACATATACATTTACTGTCCATTGATTAAATTATAATATATTGCATTAATTTGTAAAGTCAATCATTAGTAGCTGTATACTATGAACTTTAAACTGACATTATTTTCTCACAATAGCAGTAATAAATTCAATGTTAATGTAAATGTGTATAATTTTATATTTTTGAATGACATTAAAATAACAATCCGCTGCCGGTTAAATCCCGATGGTAATATCTGATCAGTAACCATGCAGTGCTTCGGTATTTGGGCCGATATCTATTTGCTCCAAAAATGAAAACATTTGCGCCACAACTTATTTGCGCCAATGCTACTTCTGCGCCACTTTATTTTGAAAACAATATGTTTCATTTGCGCCAGTAAAACAATCATACAATTGCGCCAATTTCATCAATTTATTTATCTTAACTTATATATGTCTGTAATAGTTATCCCATGAGGATGGTCTTACACTGACACACAAAGTCCGAGTGGGATAACTATTTTATATCCCAGCTCTTCTAGACTGTATGAAAAAAAAAACATTTACGCTTCATAACATCTAGTTCAGAATGCCATAAAATAATTATAATATACTTTATATATTACTATATAGTATATACCCTTTTGAGCCACGGATACAATGTTTAAATATGTTAAATTAACGATAAGATGGAATCCAGTCGTCCTGGTGTAGGGTATGATTTCTAAGTGATAATTGTATTGTTTTATTACAAGAAGATATCCTGCTGTTTTATTTGTAAATATGTAGTAAAATAAGATATAATATTGACATTTTGAACTGAACATGTATATTATGTAATTGTTTTATTGGAGATTTGCAAATTGAAGTGATTGTTTTATTGAATAAAGATAAAAAAAATGTAGCCTGACTTCATATGCTCGAGGTCTTGAGTTCGATTCCCGCACTGGAAATTTTGTGGATATATTCTACATAGATTTTGAAAGTGTTTTTTCCGCATAAATATTTTTAAATTTTATTGTGTTCGACATTCCCGCCAAAATGTTACAAAACAAAAGAAAGCATGTAGAACAAAGAAACTCAAGGTAGGGTGATCTGGTAGGGGTGATCCGACTCAGATCACCCCTGTTAGAACAAAGGAGTTGGGATGTAAACTAAATGATTGACTTTCCTCCTCCATTATCCCGGCTTGGACCGGCACTTTACCGACTGGCGGAGTTAAAGTCATTTAAATAAATAAAAGATATGTTGAAGTAAAACGTTTCACACAATAAAAACTATAATATGTCTCTGTTCAACTTTAAACAAAGTCTTGTATTTGTAACTTAAAATAAAAACATTACTTTTTGATCACTTCTCCTCTCGCTAGTTTTTGGTACTTTTCTAGAGCAAAGTTTGTTCTCTTTTTGACAGTCGTGTCGACTTTTCACACCTTCTGAGCCAACACTTCGGATTGAATGTATGTCACGGCCTTAACCTTTGTGAGAGTATCTAAAAACACAAACATTGGCGGATGTGAAGCATAAAATTGTTCGTCATTATAATACCTTTTTTCTTATTATTATTATTTTATTTCTATCCACAAACGGATTTGCATCTAATTCACGTTTAAACCGCAATAAGTTTATGAATATTCTTCTACAATGCAACATGCAATCTTTGTTTGCGAGACTTTCAGATTTATAATTAGTATTCTATCATTTGTTGATTTACCTCATTGCATATATAACTGAACCATTCTTCATTATGTGCAGATAAGTGTTTGCCTTCGAAATATCGAGTAGCTTTCCATTTTTAGCCTGTAAAAAGAACGTGTCTGGAGTCCACACTCTTGTTATGTCTTTTTGGTCTAACTGTATCTGTTCCAAATTGGTGTCTTCAAAATTTAATCGATGATCAGTCCATTCTTGAAAAAGATCTAATGTAACTGAAAAATCCTGAAATATCACCAAAATAGCTTTTGTTTATATTCACAAATCAGTAATCTGATCGTTTTTTACTTTTGAACTAGAAAACACAATTATGTTTTTGTTGTTTTAATAATTCAAACACTATTTACTTCATTGCTAAAAGAATATAGCCAGAACAGTTACCGTTTAGAACGTTCACTTGTCTTGCGAGTGAAACACTTTAACATATAGCATATTTCATAATCTGTTTCACAATATTCAATATAGTATTCCGACTATTTATTTCACTGTAGTATAAAAATGTGATTGTAATAAAAATTGGCCCACAACAACGGCTGTATTGAGACCGTACCGCTCTTCTGACATCTATATTCATATGTAATATGCAATTGTCGAGGAAGAAAAAAGTAGCCTGAAAACTCGCAGTCGCATTAAATTCTCAACCGTAGAAGATGGATATATAGGTAAGTATAATTGTAATAACATAATATATAAATGCAATTCTATAAGCCAATACGGACAATCACATATAATGGAATTATAGAAAATAGAGATTACGTGAATGATGATTACTTTTAGTATGTAGTTTGATTGAAAGAGAGCTGCCATGGGTCACCCTCCGGATATATTGCTGACAAAAAACTATGTTCAATTTTAAAACTTGAATTTTGATTTTAAACCATTTATGCCAGATTATAAAACAATAATTTCACAATCCTTTCTCTTGCAATCCCATTTTAACACAGTTGTTCATGATTCCACATACCAACATGTAGTAAAGTCAACATTAGATTAACCAATTGAAGTTGGTATAGGATCTATATCTACATACTAAACATTTACATACAAAAATTAACTGCTTGTCTAATAGCAGACTTGAAAGGCAGACGAAAAGTGGTATGTTCATAAAATTTATAAAGTTCAAAGCAGGTAGGTAAATTGGACAAAACTTACAAGAATTGTAACTAATACTCATTACAAGACATTTACCATATTTTTGCACAATATCGTCAACGACGGCGGAAAAGGAGCAAACGAAGTGCATAAATTTTTTATATATCTAATTTTTTTTTAGATTAAAGGCTTTTTATAAGTTGTTCAAATATACTCGAAATCACATTTTTTTTCCTTCTCACCGTTGTGTTGTTTCTCCTTCGACTTTTGACTTTCAATTAGATCTAGGTAACTTCTTTTCTTAACATGTATATTAATCTTTTTTCTTTTAACATGCATTTTTTAACATGCAATCTTCTTCTTTTAATATGCAATCTTCTTCCTTTAAATAGCCATCTTAGCTCATAATTGCTATAACTATCAGCTCAATATTACAGGAATGGCCACACAAAAGTAACATATTGCCTGTTGTACTCCTGTATTCAATTAACTCAATAGTGGCCATGTTCTTAGAGTAAAATGTTACATTCAATATGTGACATCCTTCAGACATGTTTTGCCATTTGTGATTTGAATTAGCAAAGTTTTTTTTTTTTTTTTTTTTTTTGACATCCTTCAGACATGTTTTGCCATTTGTGATTTGAATTAGCAAAGTCTGTTTTTTTTTTTTTTTTTTTCTTTAAAAGAGATTTGTTTAAAGAAAAAAAAGGCACGACGCAGGCAAAGTGGCATAAAAAGATCAAACTGGCCATGGTCTTTTGATATGAGTTGGATAAAAACAACTGAGATAATTGTAATTACCATTTCACCTTCATTTATATCAAATATTTGCGAAAAATCTAAGAATACTGTGACGATAGTTGCCTGTGATTCTTCAAGTTCTGAAAAAGAAAACCACTTTCGTTATTCAAACAACAAACCAGGAAAATGAATCAATTCTTCCATTTATTCAACAATTTAGTCAACAAATATATCAATCAATCTGTATACTGGACACAAAATCCCTCTAAACAAATATAATCTTTTTTGATGATGTTTAACATGTATTTGGTTCATAAGTGTTTCTCGTTTCTCGTTTTTTATATAGATTAGACCGTTGGTTTTCCTGTTCGAATGGTTTTACACTAGTAATTTTTGGGGCCCTTTATAGCTTGCTGTTCGGTGTGAGCCAATGCTCCGTGTTGAAGACCGTACTTTGACCTATAATGGTTTACTATGATAAATTTTGACTTGGATGGAGAGTTGTCTCATTGGCACTCATACCACATCTTCTTATATCTATTTATCCAGAATCGGAAAACTGTTTTACAGCCATTGAAATAATTAATATAATTGAAACAAACTCAGCTCGTTTCATCATTGACATTCCTCTCTTAACAAAAGGAAAGAATAATTTGTGTAACGAATAAAGTCAATAATTTAAATGCACATTACTAACATATTCATCAATTTAGTAGATATATAATTGAAAACGAGTTTTTTTTAAATTTGTTTTGAACTTTTAATGATTGCACAAAATATTAAGTTCTGCATCATTTAATTCATATTTCGTGAAAACTTCATTGTCTGTTTAATCTCATCATAAAAAGGTATATGATACATGTAAAGGTACATTGACGTCCCTCCTCAGACCAGTGTCTTCAGGGGACCTCTATTTGTCTGTTGGATTTATAAATATGCATCCACATCCGTTTAATGGGGACTTTAAAGCCGATGCCCATGATTTGAATTTGTCACGCTTTTACACGAAAAACAATCCTTGAAGACTTAACTCTCTGAATGGTATGCAGCTGACCTAACGTAAAGTAATTTCTGTCCTCACTGAACAAACTTCTGTTTTGGTCAGAACCTGCCTTATTGATGTTTTGTCATGGTTGTTCCTCCTCGTCCTGAATATGCCTGAAATATGTGTCACTGGGCTTTAAGCAATTCATTATTATATACTTGATCATGTTGATCATTACAATTCAATCTTGAGTGTGTGTAATTCTATTCACCAAAATATCTTATAACTTACTGCCGTAATCAACTCCTGGTGGAACTCGTTGGTCGTATGATGAATTCAACATAGAATCTAAAGTAAATTGTCTAAAACAGACAAAATTAAAATGAATGAACTATTCTTATTTCAAATAAAACAATGATCTTTACAGTTCGGAACCCTTCCTCGGGAATCGGACTCCTATCAGTGGGGCCCAGTACCCCCAAAAATTGCCAAAGGTAGCTCAGAGCAAATGTGGTGACCGATGGAGCCAATTGCAAACGATCAAATTAGGACGTGCTACCTTCCAAAAAGTCAGTTTAAGATAACAATACACAGTTAAGTAATAAATATCAAACTGACCTACATAATTTGTAACCATTGATTTTTTTTTTTTTTTTTTCTGTTTTCCTGGCTTTCTCACAAATATAAGAATAAAGGGCAAAAAACTAGAGAAAATTGGAATCGAAGAAATAGAGAATAGAGAATAAAAGGGTGCTTAAAATGAAGAATAGAGAAAAATGGTCTATAAAATATAGAACACAGAAATGAGAATATCAATCACAATAATAATTGGAGGTTATGAAAAAAAAGTAATGATCACCGTAAGAAATACCAACTTTTCTTAATATTTAACGACGCCCTTAAATACAAATGTATGTGTAAAAGAGAAGTGCTAGTGCAAAAATAATACTTTACGTCCCAAGCACTTCTCCGGATTTACCTCCATCAGCAACACTCAAACCCAAACAAAGCTAGGTTTGTATACAAACGTAGAAACGTTAGACGCAAAACAGTGTAGTCGATGTTATTTGAAACAAGTATGAACGCAAAGTAAGCTGTTGGATAACATCTTTATTATATATGTTTTTTTTTTTTATTTAATTACAGCACGCTTGTCTGTGCAAACCTAATTCATCTTTTATCAAACGATAAATATTAAAAAGAGAATGTCTGTGTTTGAAACGTGTATGCATGGAGAATTGTACATGTCTAAAATGAATAGTTTACCTAATAAATTACATTTATACTAGAAATAGCAGTATTTAAAATACGTTTTCGAAGAAAATATTTCAAATATCGCGTAACTTACTCCAGTGAGGCACCACATGTAAAGGCAAGGTTACTGATGAACAAAACTATCGAATACATCGCTGAACAGTTGTTTTCTTATTTTCCAAATACTCCTCTTCAAACTGTATATCAGGAAAAAATATCATCAAGGTCAAATATTCGTGAATTTGTTATCCAAATCTTGCATAAAACGATGCCTGAAAAAATACAAAAAAATAACTGCTTCTAATATTCCTTTCAAGGTATGACTAACATTGTACATTTGATTAGAAAGATTGTAACCAATTCATTATCGCTATAAGGGCTTAGGCTGATTTCCCCTGTATTTATTTACCAGTAGGGTCATTTTCATAAAGTCATTCATTTTGAAAACAATGATAGACTGTGGTATAGAAATTTGGTCACCTTATTAATAAATTCTCGCATGCGGGAGTAAAACCAATGACGAGGTATAAATACGTTGTCACAACCGGTCGGAATTTGGACATTAAATCCGATGACAATAGACACAAAGTAACGACCTAAGAGTACTCGCACAGATAGCTAGTTCAAAGTCAAGTACAACTAATAAATATATTATGTTTCCCAAACTAAAAGTCAGCTTTGTTAGGGAAAAGAGATATGTTACGGAAAATATGTTTCACTATATATCGATGTCAAACGAAACTTCTCATTAGAGATTTACAATATCTGTCGGACTTCAAGTCCGAGTACGAGTAAGACTACAAATCATACAGGTAAGCTATAGAGGTGATCTCAAAATAATTTGTAAGCTAATTAATTTTACCTTGCTCAATCCTTGCGTGGTGATAGGAAAAAAACAGTTATCAAATTTCTTTTTATTGAAGGGCAGAAAGGACCTTTGTTTACGCTCGCTAATAGACATGTTCAGAATTTTAAAACTTTCAAACAATATTTTTCGCTCTTGTAATCTTTAAACGGGATTGGATAATACTATAAATCGTTCATTTTTTTTTTTTTTTTATTGGGGAGGGGATTTGTTTCAACACTGTGTATGCATGGTCTTTAAGGATAGGATAAACATTTTCAATTGAATGAACTTGCTACTTGTATCAACCTTTTGGGTAAGAAATTATTATTCAGCTGCGAATTCCAATATCCATTCTATGCATGCATTTATTCCAAATTACGTTGCAACTGGTTTTTCCCTGATTTTAGAAGTGTACATAAATAAGTCTAACAGAGAAACATACGAGACATCTTTTTTTTATTCAACAACATATTACACTACCGCTTCTTTTCTCGAAAAGATAATTATGCTAGATCATTAGCATTTCAGCTCTTCAGTCCATAGTAGCCTTTTTGGATTTTTATTGACAAATCAATTGAGTGTCCTATGTTAGCATTCCTTCAAACAATTTCGGAAGGAAAAACTAAAATTGAACAGGAAACGATACAGCAGAAATAGAAAGGGCAGAAAGAATCAAAACGACGGGACGGTGTAGTGTTTGGGAGGAACATGGAAAGTACATGTAGATGGATGTGACAATAACAAATACTTTATTTGATTATATACACCCAAAGAAAACATTACTTTATTTTTGGAACAACATTAAGTTTTCTGTATGATTATTTGACATTTCGCTTTTCTTTCTTCCAGAAAATAAGAACCACTAAACATAAATACACAATGTCCAATACAAAACTCATGCTGTAAAGGAGATTCGGGTTAGCATAAATGCATATGATTTATATGTTAAGAAATTTCTTCGTTTTTCCTTTTTGGTTATTAAATTAAATAAATAAGACTTGTTTTGTTACACAATGTACAATACAAAACTCTTGCTGTAAAGGAGATACGGGATTAGGATAAATGCATATGATTTATATGTTAAGAAATTTCTTCGTTTTTCCTTTTTGGTTATTAAATTAAATAAATAAGACTTGTTTTGTTTTCACAATTTTGTTTTACCTATATGCAAAACGACATCATTGAACCAAAAAAAAAAAGTCTAATTACATTCAAATGAATATAAATCAACACCGAGTCTTTTAAACAATTCGGGAACCTGAATTGTAATATATCTTTCATGGTTATTGCAATCCAATTGCATTAATGGTTTATGTTTTCGTCTGGTTTTTTCGGGGGTTTCTTTTCTTGTAGCTTCAAGACTTGCAGGAGCATCATTAGTGATATATGCAGCATCATCATGAATATTATCTACACCTCTGGTTGTGGCGTTATCTGTGGACATTTCTGCAGCTTTCGCTAAAACATCGTCTGAATTGAAATCTCAATTGTCAAGCCCATTATCCATTTTTTTAGGTCCAAGTTCCTCCACTGCTTATACTGGAGTAGGTGGCTCCTGGTCCTCGTCAATAGAGAGAGGTTGGACCAGCCATACACCAGACAGCTGATAACCAGAAAGCCAAAACACATGAAAAGAAAGTGTAGGAAGCTCAACAGAATACCAAGTCGCCATTGAAATGCTATAAAGTCATGGGGAACTCCTTGGAGTCATCATCGTCGCAAACTTAAAGCCATAGTTGACGTGTATGGTAGTTTTGTCTATCGCCGAGAACAACTTTTCAATTTAAACTTTAATATTTAAAGTACAATGTTTACAATATTTTTATTATTTTGAGATCGCCCCCGTCATTTAACCTGTTTTTATTCCGACTCGTGTTCGGACTCGGGTCGGAGTCATACACTTATTGTAAATCTCTAATGGTCGACTTGTTCATAATGACGAGCATAATTATTACATACTTTACCTACTTGTTGTTTGTATGCCAAGCCAAGCATGACTATAACCGTTAATAATAAAGATATATGGTGTTAAAAATGCTCTAGATGGTAAGTAGAGAATTAACTGAAATTCCATTTATAGCTTACTATGCGGTATGGGTTTTGCTCATCGTTGAAGGCCGTACGGTGACCTAACTATAGTTGTTAACGCCTATGTTATTTGGTCTCTGGTTGAGAGTAGTCTCATTGGCAATCATACCACATCCAAAAATTTTATACAAAAAAAAACTGAAGGTTTATGTTAATTGATGAAATGAATAAGCGAGATTCACCAAAATCCACAAGATTACAGATAGTGTCATGTCACATACATTTATTTAGTTCTACGTAGTTCAGTCGAAGTTCAATAGCTACTGCCTTGTAATATATAATAAAGATTTATTACGCTATTGTTTAATGTATAAACTTCCTTCTGTTCTCGTGGGAAATAGATCCGGACAAGAGCAATATATAGAGATTATTCCGATCTTCAAGTTTTGATGAAAACAAGAACATAATAATTATCATTTTGTCACTATAATATTTGAATACCGCAGAGACTGGGATAAGAAACAAAAACCCGTCTTTAATGTTTAGTTATAGTTAACAAATCGATGAGTCTGATGTACAAATGTGATAACTTTATTTCCTACTTTACTCCAAGATAGTATAATGTTACATTGAAATAATTATTGGAAAAAAAATACATTTCACCCAAATGATTCACATTTAATGGCAATTTTTGTCAGAAAAATAGTTTGTTAAACTGTACGCGAAGAGTAAGCGAGTAAATAGAAATAATTACGAGATTAGGAATGTGATTTGATTACCCGTTTTAAAAGAAACAGATGAAAAAATATAAAAGTTACAATTTTACAACAACAAAAAATGCTAATAACACGCCAATATATAACAATGTGTTATAAGTTTTTAAAACAAAGTGGAAACGTTAGCCGCTTATAATTTGTTAATAAAATACTTCTTAAACTAAACACTTACTTGTAAACGCCGAGATAATTCCATCTACAATATCTCTCTATCGATTTTCTGTCAATTGCCATGCGGCAGCCAAATAAAATTATTCCAAATTCAGAAAACAGGAAAAAAATACCAAAAATCTATTTTTCAAATCCAGAATCACCTGATAAGATCACAACAAAGTATTTTATATTATTTTGCAATAAATAATAAATGAATTCTACGGTAACAACTTTAGTAACATTAAAAAGGCAATCGATTGAATAGGTTGAGTAATAGATAAATTTATGGATTAAAACCATATGCATATTTATCATGTAAGGAAAAGTCATCGGTTGATGTGTGTGTGTGGGTGGGGATGGAAAAGGAACAAAAGAAATGTATGAAACGTGCAGCTACCAGTAAATAAGATAAACGCAATTTCTCTTGTTTGTTTCTTTGTTTAAACTTCTCAAAACATTCTCAGAAAATATCGTAAGATATTACCAACTTTAATTAACGTTCTATTCGATTAATTACATGATATTGAGTGTCCCTTTGATATCTTTCGCCTCTCTTTTTTCATATTTTGTTATGTGATTTACCTTGGCTTTTAAAATTCTGTTAGTTACTTCTAAACGAGTTTCTTGAAATTATAATGTTTAGGAAATTATTGAACCAATGCATGTATTTTACTAAACTAAATCTTTTCTGCACGATTTGTACATCTATTACGAATCCATAACATATACTCGACAAAAATATTTCATTCAGTGAAACTTTGCCTGCTCATTAACTTTCGTGTTTTATTACCGAAGTTTCAGAACGTGACCTTAAAAAATCAACACAGAATTATGGAGCAAGTGAAAAACACGTGAGGCGATAGACATGCAATAGAGCGATGAACAAGAAAGGAAGAAAGAAAGAAATTAAACTAGCCTCTGTATATTTTGAAGCAGCTTGTCTGTTTTCTCCATTCATCAATTCGCTACCAATCCCCAAAACGTAAATTTAAACCTTTAAATATTATCAGGAAAGCTTGGAGATAACGCCATTATATCAACAGTACCATACTTCCATAGTAATCGCCTGTGTTTATGATTAAATGGTGATATTTTTCAGGAATAATTGATATCGATAACCTTATCGTAAAAGCTTTTCACAAAAAAAAATGTGTATTACTTTATTTAGATGATCTTGTATTTTTAACAGAAAATGAAAAAGACATACAAAAATTTAAATATAATGTGCTGCAAAATGATTTAGATGTAAATCTAGAGAAATAAAAAATTGTACATTTCAGAACTGTCTACACCAAAGTTATTTGATAATACTAATATGGAAATTGTTTAAGAAAAATTCCTTCATGTCATACTCTATGCTCATTTTAACATGGGTAGGCATTATATTTGTCGATATTTTATATTTTACACTAAGCGTGAGGGAGGTGAAAAATATAGTCAGATATAATGCCTACCCATGTTAAAATGAGCATAAAGCATGACATGAAGGAATTATTTCAATTCAAATTGGACAAAACGGTACTTTCATAGGTCGAAGCGTAAGAAAATAACCTAGAAATGTTTGGTTGTTCCCGTTTCCTCCCCATAAATTATGTACATTACATTTTCATATTTAATAAGTTTAAAAACTAATTGAAGGGTAAATTAGTCTTAGATACATTATTTGTTTTATTAGTTGTTATTGGCTTTGAACTAGCTGTCAGTAACTGCGAGTACTCTCAGATCTGTACTTAGTGTCCTTTTTTGTTGTTACGGTTGAGGGATGGATAAATACCCTGCCACGTCCGGTCAGTGTTTTTGTTTGATTTTTTCTGCTTTGTGTCGATCTGATGAGTTAAGCCTTTTTCAACTGATTTTTATAGTTTGTTCTTTTGTTGTGCTGTTGCACCACTGTCCCAGGTTAGGGGGAGGGTTGAGTGCTCACAAACATGTTTAACCCTGCCACATTCTTTATGTGCCTGTCCAAAGTCAGGAGCCAGTAGTTCAGTGGTTGTCGTTGATTCATGTCTGTCATATTTGTTTATCGTAAATTGTTTTGTTATAAATTAGGCCGTTAGTTTTCTCAATTGAATTGTTTTATATTTTTCATGTCGGGGCCTTTTATAGCCGACTATACGGTATGGATTTTTCTCATTGTTGAAGGCCGTGCGGTTGCCTATAATTGCTTACATCCACTTAATTTGAACTTTGGTGGATAGTTGTCTCATTGGCAATCATACATCATCTAAATATATGATGTTCTATTAACAATATATAATACAATTTGATGTAAGCAGCTAAAATATATATATTTTATTAGGGTAAAAATGAAAATAACTAGAATGTAAACAGTAAGTTTGTGCGCATATGTCAAACATATTTTGTGTTAATTAGAACACAGCTGTGTTTACAAAGCGAAATAAGGACGTCATATTAGAATCCTTGTTATACTGATTAAGGGTTACTTTAACAGAATTTTTAGAATACAATTGTATGGCAAAGGCAGTAGCTAAATCTGCAAGTAGTTCAATAGGTTTGTTAATAGCTAAATGTAAAGCTAATGGAGGTTTTCAATTTGATACATTTACAAAACTTTTTGATACACTTGTTATGTCTGTAATTGAATAATGTGCCTCAATTTGGGGTCACCGCGATTTTTCTTGCATTAATGTTGTTAAAAAACAGAGCAATGAGATTTTTTATGGGTGTTTGAAAATACACCCTAACTTGGTTTTATATGGAGATATGGGTTGGATGCCCTGTATTATATCTCATTTGACATGCATTTTTAGAATATGGTCTAGACTTATTAAAATGTCTCATTGTAGAATAAATAAAAAGGTTTTATTATGGGGAAATAAATGTTGTAATAGTAGATTTGAAAATTGGAACCATAGAGTCCATGTGAAATTTAAAGAAATTAATATGGAGTTTTTATGTAAAACTGAGATTACTATTGATAAAACAACATTGAACAGATTGAAAATTATAATTGGGTAGATATAGAGAGAAGTGTTTCTCTGACTTTATGAGCATTGAACGTAGAAAACTAACAACATATAGATTATTTAAACAAGAATATCATAGAGAAAAATATTTTTGTATGAATATGCCTGGTAAATATAAGAGTACACATGCAAAATTTCGGGGTGGTGTTGCGCCTCTGAGAATAGAAACTGGTCGTTATGAAGGCATTGTGATTGAAAATATATTGTGTTTTCATGAACAATGTAATGAAAATAATATTATTAAAGATGAGAAACATGCTCTACTGAGCTGCCCAGTATATGCAGATTTGCGTACCATTTTATTTAGCCATACTAGCTATTATAATTGTAATTTTGTGAATTTGTCCGATGATGAAAATTCAGGTTTTTATTCACTGATGTTATTGTTTAGCCAAAAGCCGCTATGATGTGTAACAGTTGTTAAAAGAAAAAGTATTTCATATAATTGTAGATAATTGTGTGTTTTGAAGAAATAATTTTATAGTCTCTGGTAACTCTTTTTAGAGTGTCTCTTGTTTTAAATGATATTGTGATTTTTTATATATGTGTATGAATATATGTCAATATTGAGATGAGACTTTAATAAAGTATTTGTCTTGTCTTGTCTTGTCTTGTCTCACAGAAGATCAAATTTGTTAATTTAACTCTGAGGTGTTAGTACGAACACGCGCAAAATCGAACCAACTGAGAATTTTAAACTCCTTAATTAATAAAAATCCAATCAATCTTAATGAAAGGGAAGTTAACAATACGAAAGGATAAGCTATTCGTTTGCCAACATAAAGACTTCCTTGAGAATTTCTTTAATATCAAGGTTTAAAAAGGGACAACTATCATGTTTTTAATTTCTTTAAATTCATTTGTTCAAACTGACTTCAATCCTTAAAATAAACTTATTTTAAAAGGTTACCAAATTCAACACTGTCATTAAATCTTTGAATAATGTTTTTATTGGTATAAATATTGATTTTGTTATCAGTAAATTAAAATCATGCTAATAGTTTTGTTATACACATATGCACTTTAACGGTACTACAATCTGTCGATACCTTTATTTTGGCATTGCACAAGGTCATGTTTTTCTCTGACTGTTAATGGCGTCTTTACTCTAAATCCATTGGATGTTGGATGTGTACTGATTGATATTTTAGTCTTAGATATATGATTTTTTTATTAGTTGTTATTGGCTTTGAACTAGCTGTCAGTAACTGCGAGTACTCTCAGATCTGTACTTAGTGTCCTTTTTGTTGTTACGGTTGAGGGATGGATAAATACCCTGCCACGTCCGGTCTGGGTTTATGTTTTGCATCGATCTGATAAGTTAAGCCTTTTTCGACTGATTTTTATAGTTTGTTCTTATGTTTTGCTGTTACACCACTGTCCCAGGTTAGGTGGTGGGAGCACTCACAGACATGTTTAACCCCGCCATATTCTTTATGTGCCTGTCCCTAGTCAGGAGCCAGTGGTTCAGTGGTTGTCGTTGGTTCATGTCTCTCATATTTTTTTTCGTTAATTATTTGTTATAAATTAGGCCGTTAGTTTTCAATTGTTTCCTTTTTTTCATGTCGGGGTCTTTTATAGCCGACTATACGGTATGGGTTTTCTCATTTGTTGAAGGCCGTACGATTGCCTGTAATTGCTTACATCCACTTTATCTGAACTTTGGTGGATACATGTCTCATTGGCAATCATACCTCATCTCCTTATTTTTATATTTAAACAATTAATCGCTGTAGACATAACTAAAGCTAAATGGATTTTTATTATTATTTTTTTTTTTAATTTAAGTGCAAACAATAGTGAACTTGACTGATCACTGAGACAATAATGCTTTACAAACTATAATACGATTCTTCTTTACAGATTGTACTGGTAGAACAAACTATAATGCGATTCTTCATTACAGATTGTACTGGTAGAAAAACTATAATGCGATTCTTCATTACAGATTGTACTAGTAGAACAAACTATAATACGATTCTTCATTGTAGATTTTACTGGTAGACTTCATTACAGATTGTACTGGTGGAACAAACTATAATACGATTCTTCATTACAGATTGTACTAGTAGAACACACTATAATACGATTCTTCATTGTAGATTGTACTAGTAGAACAAACTATAATGCGATTCTTCATTACAGATTGTACTGGTGGAACAAACTATAATACGATTCTTCATTACAGATTGTACTGGTAGAACAAACTATAATACGATTCTTCATTACAGATTGTACTAGTAGAACAAACTATAATACGATTCTTCATTGTAGATTGTATTGGTAGAAAGACTATTTGAAGTAGAATTAAATAAATAATCCTTTAAGATAGGTTAAAGATAGAAGTTTGTTCCTGACTATCAGAATATTAAGAATGCAATTTCCTGTTATTCTTAATTGAAACTGGACCAATTTAGATAGATGTCTCGATTTAAGCAGTTAAACAAAGTTTTCTATGTAACAGATGAACTTGTGTTTACATTACTTTACTTACGTTGTCAATCATGTCAATATTCCTCTTGCTTTGAGCAGTCAAGGACAATTATTAATATATGTGCTAAATAAATTTTGATTATGTAATCTGGCATATAGATCCTGTCTATTTGTGAGTGATAAAATGCTATTAAGATGTGTTATGTTATATTATAGACGAGAAGGAATTGTACACTGGCATTAACATTGAATTAAGTTTTTTTTTTTTTTTTTAATATATAAAAATAAGAAGATGTGGTATAATTGCCAATGAGAAATCTCTCCACCAGAGATCAACTGACGTAGAAGTTAGCAACTATAGGTCACCATACGGCCTTTAACAATGAGCAAACCTCATACCGCATTGCAAGCTAGAAGGTCCCGACAAAACAAATTTAAAACAATTCGAACGAGAATACCAATGGTCTGATTAATGTACAAAACAATAAACGAAAAACAAATAATTATGACATACAGCAACAAACGACAAACACTGAATTAAAGGCTTCTTACTTAAGACAGGCAATTATGTTAATTTGGATAACATTTGTATTACTTAGAACCCCACTAAGTTTTGGTGGGGCTGGTATTGCTAAGTCTTTAGTTTTCTTTAAAGTGTTTGTTGACTTGCTTGTTTTGGCGTAGTCTTTCGTTTTTTGCCATACCGTTGCTCGTTTCTCTTGACTTATGGGTCATGGCGTTGTCCGTTTCCTTGACTTATGGGTCATGGCGTTGTCCGTTTCTTTCGACTTATGGGTCATGGCGTTGTCCGTTTCTCTCGACTTATGGGTCATGTCATGGCGTTGTCCGTTTCTCTCGACTTATGGGTCATGGCGTTGTCCGTTTTTCTCGACTCGTGGGTCATGGCGTTGTCCGTTTCTCTCGACTTATGGGTCATGGCGTTGTCCGTTTCTCTCGACTTATGGGTCATGGCGTTGTCCGTTTCTCTCGACTTATGGGTCATGGCGTTGTCCGTTTCTCTCGACTTATAGGTCATGGCGTTGTCCGTTTCTCTCGACTTATGGGTCATGGCGTTGTCCGTTTCTCTCGACTTATGGGCCATGGTGTTGTCCGTTTCTCTTGACTTATGGGTCATGGCGTTGTCCGTTTCTCTCGACTTATGGGTCATGGCATTGTCCGTTTCTTTCGACTTATGGGTCATGGCGTTGTCCGTTTCTCTGGACTTATGGGTCATGGCATTGTCCGTTTCTTGATTTATGGGTCATGGCGTTGTCCGTTTCTCTTGACTTATGGGTCATGGCGTTGTCCGTTTCTCTCGACTTATGGGTCATGGCGTTGTCCGTTTCTCTTGACTTATGGGTCATGGCGTTGTCCGTTTCTCTTGACTTATGGGTTTAGAATGTTCCCTTGGTATCTTTTTCCGAAGTCAAACATAGCGAACCTTATATACCTTGATATTATATTTGTACTTTTTCAAAATGTATTTCAATGTTAACTTACTTCTATTTTATTTTTAGTTTCAAATTTTACTGATAGATATGGAATGACGAGTATCGAAGCGGATTGCCTTATTATAATATTCAGAACTGATTTCCCTGCAGCTCACATAATCTTCAATATCTTATTCTGGGTTTTCATCGTACATTTTAGTGGAAATATTAATGAAGCTGAATTTTATTAAAACTAGCGAATTGTTGTAGAATCGGCAATCGACCTAACGTTTAGAAAATTATTTTATTCTCTCATTGACAATACATACATTTAGACGAGTGATCGAGTGATGATACCTAAAAAATGACAAACTATACAAAGTAACTCTAAATTTAATTGAAAATTTTAACATAAGCTACTGCAAAAAGAAAACAGCAAACAGCAATAATTACGGGATATTACTTTGATTAAATTTTTTCAGTGTGAACAGTTAAATTTTGTAAATTATTTAAGCACTGGCGGATGAGAAAACATGGTTTTGTTCCAATAAAGGGATGCAAAAGTTTAAAACTAAAATGCAAATAAGAAGCTCTTATAAATAAATTAATATAATAAATGACAAGTTAAATTAGCAAAAACATAAGTTTAAGCAATCGAAGAAAGAAAGACATAAAGAAAAAAAAAGAAGAAAATATTTAAACGTGCCATGTAGACCAGATTTAAACTTGATGCAACTTAATTAAAGCTATTTTGAAAATGGTTTATTGTATAAAAACTTTTTATTTTTATTGACGTCAAGTTTGCATATTGATGATCTTCTTACACTATCATATTGTTGAATTGCTAACTTATAATGTATACGCCACATTACCTTGTATTGAAAATAGCAACACGAACCCCACTTTAAACCGGGATTGTTTCTAAAGGGTCAACTTATCCTGCTCCTCTTGTGATACCCACCATGTTACTCCTATTCATATCGATATAACACATTATTAAATGATATGAGCAAATAAGCCCTAATACGGATAAATCAGCCTGTGCAATACTGAAAACGTTCCACTGTCGATATAAATCAAGAGTTAATATTACTTTAGGAACAGGGCCAATACGGAAAAAACAGGGCCAATACGAAAAAAAGCCGTATTGGCCCATGGGTTAATACGGGACGTTCACTTCCGGTTTCAATTTTCTTACGCCTTACGTATCGTTATGCATAAAACATTTGTAATATATTTTATAACTTAAAATCAGAATAAAAAGTTTTGAAGTCTTGAAACGGAAATATTTCACAGCCTTTTCGAGTACGACTTTCGATTACTGACATTGTTTCATTTCCGTTGATCAATCACCAGAACGCAGACGATCCAACAGTACGAATAGTTAAACTGTCTGATTTATTCTTCCTAGCTACTTTATATTTGCTAGATAGAATAAATTGTAATAACAATATATGGAGTACTTGGACGAGAAATCCGATATTACATCTAACAATGTTGACAAAAATCCATGGACGTGTAATATGCGAACAGACAAGTTCTCCCAAGTTCAGAAAAGAAATTCTGTATTTTCTTCACGGTAAGTTTCTTTAAAATCATTCTTCGAGTCTCGGGTCCAATACAGCTAACCTCGAATCTATAACAGGGCCAATACAGAAATAGCCAGTGAATAACACTATAATATAGGATAACTAAATGTGTGTCGTTAAAAAACTTGACTACTTATGTATTTACAGTCCGTGAATAATGGATCTTTTAAGTGATGCTTTGCTGTCAATACTTTCGTTGTACTTTCTTTTGATATTGATAGATATAATTGATAATAGTCAAAGTTTGCCTTCAGTGGTTTTTTTCAGGTCCCTTATGGTCATTAGTTCACTTTAGCTCCTTAATTATATATATGTATATAAACATATATAACATATATATCACTGTTTTTCAAATTTTTGAATGAAGGTTAATCATGAAAGCACTTCGGACGCAGCAAATTTATAAACACTAGTTATTTCTACATACAACAATAGAATAAATATATTTATCATTATATCAGGATAAGTAACAAGAATACAGTCATATCAGTTTCTTTCGATAGCTTATTATTATATTATTGTGATCTGTAATTATGGTGACATAAAAACTGTAATATGGTCAAATGCTCGGTACATTGTACTTTATTCATGAGATTTGTATCATGTGACTTGACCTTTTAACTTAATTACCTCCTTTGGTTGTAGGTTGACAACTATGAATTGTATTTTATTTAATTTACAGAGAATTAAGTGTATTTTCTGTCTTGGAATCTAAAACTAACTTGCTCTTAAAAACTTCTCTTTGGGGAAATTTCCAAAATTTTGTTTAATTCTGAGGAAAATTCCTCTAATTGGAATTATATCTGTACTACTAAAAGAAGAAACCGATTTCATTGAGCCGCAACTCCTCTGAAACCATACAAAGTCGGAAATATTTGTGATATGACGTATAAATGTAGTGTTTTGCACTTCCTAAATTTGTCTTTGAAACAATCTTTTTCCACAGAAAACGCCAATTTTTGAGAATATATCCAAATTCGGAGACCGTTATCGATCCGTGTCTTATACGCTTTCGCGCATGCTCAGTTGACATACTGCCCGACAACTCGGCCCACGGCCAACTCGCACCACTTAAACACTCTCACTAATTATTACAACTTGCATCACTTTATCAAACTCGCACCACTCAAAAAAAAAATAAATATAACAAACTCTAAGAAATGTGTTTAATCATTAGATTGTTTTCTTCTTCTCTTAGTAAATTCCTCTTTTCTCGGAGCACCCGTGTCACACAGAAACAGAACTCGCACCACTCGAAAAAAATACTACAAACTCGCACCATTGAAGAAATGTTTAAATCATCAGAGAATTCTAGATTGTCTTCTTCTTCTCTGAGTTATTTCCTCCGTTCTTGGAGCACCCGTATCACACAGAGACAGAACTTGACTCGCACCTTTCGAAAAAAAAGAAATACTACAAACTAGCACAACTGAGAAATGTTTTAATCATCAGTGTTCTAGGTTGTCTTCTTCTTCTCTGAGTTATTTCCTCCGTTCTAGGAGCACCTGTGTAACACCGAGACAGAAGCTACTAATTGGACATTCAAACTCCTATGGAAGAAGAACTGACATAATAAAAGCTATCAACATAATGCATCAGTGCATAAATACAGTTTGAGAAACACGAACCCAAGCTGTGTATCACCATAAACATTTCACGTAGTCTTCAAGCCGCGCTCGCGCGGGTTTTTTCTAGTTTACGTAATGGGAGTCATGAAATCATCAGGGTTCTAAAGATTTGTCCGAAAAGTCCAGAAAACAAGTGGAATAAAAGTTATTTACCTTAAAATTCACCCTCCTAGGTACGGTGTTGTAGACACATCATGAACACTTTTGTCTTAAATCTTGGTTTTCCATAGGACCTTTGGTTATTTTATATAGCAATTATACTACGGCTACGATTCATATTTTAAAACTAAAATAAGCTTGCAAAGTTGACAATGTCATTTGTAAAAGAACTCAAGGCAAATAACGTGTAAATATGACTATATTCAGAAAAAATATTAATGAGACGGAAGCATTGGCATATTTGCTTTTTCAATTTCCTGACATGCATAATCCTATTGCAATGGCTGGGGAAAGTCAATACGGCTGCTATGCAAATTAGCAAAGTGCTAACAATTCTGCCAAATGAAATACAATTACTTCATTGAATCAGATATATGAATAATAGCTCTATACTTTATTATGTTTATTGAAAGGAAAAGCTCCAGATGTTCTTTTTTTATAATCCGTAGGGACATTTGAAAATTTTGATCCATATTGTTTTCTCATAACCCGTTTCCAGACTCCGCGCGATTTACAGGACGATACATACTTTGTACGTATAAACACTTTCCTATGATGTTAAAAGACAGCGAGATTGATGTCTTTTTTCTTTTCTCTTTTTATATCATCTCCGTTCATTCTTATTCAATATGAATATATTTTGATTCAATGTTTTGCATGCAAACAAAACATAATTTTTCTGTCAGATTGTTGTATTACTTACCCCCATAATCAAAATAAGGTGGCACCATCTTATCACATGAAGTGTTCAATAATACAGAATCCAGTATACGTTGTCTGGTATGAAAAGTAGCATATAAAAATTATCAAAAAAAATAATTTGAAAGTTTATATCTCACAATGGCAAACAAAATATATTATTAAAGTCCAATAAAACTATCCTTTTCAGAAGTATAAGCTGTTCTTGCTACGTTAATACAACCGTCGTCTGATTGATAGTAATATTTTGCGCTCGACTGTGTAGACATCTGAGTTCACCCTACGCTTTTGGCTGATTTTGTGAGTGTGTTGTGGACTGCTGTTTGTCTCCTCCTCTTTTTGATTTCTTTTCGTCATAGTGTTTTGGTTGTCTTTCTTTGACCTGGTTTGTCTTTATTCGGTTTATCTACCCGATTGATATCTTTTCCACTTTTTTGTAAACTTTCACAAAGACTTGGATAACACGATATGCTCCTGTGTTGAGGTTTGTTTATTATCAATCTATTAATTTTTGGATAGTTTTTCATATTAAATTTCATTAAATTTCATTTCATTTCATTTTTACCGTAACTAATTATCATGTTTCATTGCATGGTTTTGAACGTATTGAAGATTTATTTTTTTAAAACATAAATAATTATCTTACCTCCTATAGACTCCTATGAATATTATTAAATAAAAGTGAACACGTGGAAACCATGTATATTTAATACACGGTCAGGGGACGTGTTTATTTTTAATACACTGTTACTAGTAAATTTACGTACCTTTATAAACATTTGCCATGGGGTTGTTTTCATAATTAACATTCATTGTACACACACATAATTATAAAGTTTTTAGGCAAAAAGATATCTTAGGGACACTAATTTTCTCACGGTTTTTAAATTATTGATAAAGTTCTGTTTAATGTTGTGTTAAAAATTGTAATATCAGGCTTTTTTATATATAAAATGGTTATTAGAAGAATAGAAAATGAAAGGATATGGAGTAAATGTACATGGGACAAAATCGCACACAATACATAGAAAATATAGAAAATGTTGACATTTGTTTTTGAAATGACTAGTGCAAGTTGGTTCCAAAATACTAGTATAGTCCATCAGTCACCAAATATTTCTTTATTGACTTGCCAATTTTGATCAATAAAACATCAACTGAAAAATTGTTATTAGTTTTTGTTTACAACTACGTCTAAATTCCCTATAATAAAATAGTCGGTAGGATAAATTCGTTACATAGTGTCCTAGTGGCATAATGGGGTCAGTAAATTCCATATGGTGCTCGAGTTTCGCTTGCTCTCGCATCATATGGAATTTAGTGACATCGAATGGGTTACAAAAACACTGGGTAACTAACAATCCATGTAATCTTTAAAATTATCTTCCATTTTTTTAAGACATGCAATTTTTTCTGTTCTTTTAAATTACTCCAGTGATGTACTAACGGTGTCTTCCTTGAATGCCAACATTTTATATGTTACCTATTCC
This sequence comes from Mytilus coruscus, assembly GCA_017311375.1. Taxonomy (NCBI): domain Eukaryota; kingdom Metazoa; phylum Mollusca; class Bivalvia; order Mytilida; family Mytilidae; genus Mytilus; species Mytilus coruscus. The sequence continues at coordinate 17,434,765 of CM029597.1, forward strand.
TTGAATGCCAACAAAAATATTTCAATGGATGTATATATAATAACAATAGGTGTTTTATAAGTATTAAACTGGTAAAAATAATTAGTGAACTTGATAAAATTGCAACATTTTATCACTTTTGATAAAAAAAAATAGTAGATATTAGGGTTAAAATTATTATGAATTTTAAAGAAATAAAGAAAATGAAAACATTTGTATTACTTTTAATAAAAAAAATTATATTTGGAGAATGGAAATATTTATTAACATAAAACATTGATATTAGAGTTTTTTAATATGAACTATATGAAAATTTCAATTGAACAAGTAATTAAACTTTAAAAATTTGATAACTTCAAGCTGGAAACTTTACAAAGTTTCAAGAAAATCCATAAAATAGGAAACAAGAATTCCGATGAGTTGCGAACATAATAAACACATAAACATTATTATTTTATGAATCACTTACAATAAAAATATAAAGGATGTAGTAATATTACCAAAAAATATATCCGGAACAAACTGAACAAAATAAAAACATAGTACTCTAACACGTGATATAAAGTTTCAAGAAATTCCATCAAGTTATATGGGAGGATATTACAGCACACGCAACTATAGAAATATTGGAAAAAAAACTTCAAAGACCAAAGAGGCTATTGTAGAATTTGAGCAAACTGGAATTCCTGACAATATGCACATGTTGACTTTGTGATGCAAATCTTTTCAAAGTTTCATTTTAAGAGAATCCATATTTGTTCAAGCAGTAACAGCAAAAAATGATTTTCAACAACTTGACAAACATGAATTAGATTTAGGTACCTGTAATTTACCTATCTGTTTAATTAGTTTGATTGTTTTGATAAGCATGCACTTTTGTTTTGATATGTACTTGCACCTATTCCTCGAACGCCAACATTATTTTACAGGTAAATTGTCGGTAGATCAAAGGATGTTGGCATTCAAGGAATAAACCGTACTAACCATATGACTGACATAATTATGGAGAGCTGTCTGAATTTAAATCATTAAAGTAAACTTCACAAATTTAACAAAATACCATCCAGAACTAGACTAAGTATTGTTGTTTAAAATGTCTGTTGAAAAGTCCTATGTATATGAAAAAAAGATTCAATAAAGCCTTTAAGTTATCATAGGATATAATGTCAATCATGAAACTTTCTACCGATGAAAAGACTAAGACATGATATTGTTAAACACGGAAGTTGATAAATCTTTAAATAAACCTTTTTTTTCCACATATAGCATACCAACCTGAAATAGGATACAACCCACTGATTGTAGTACTTTAAAATGTTGTCACTCATTATGCTATGATAGCTATATATTGTATTTTGTAATTCCCTGGTAAAACTTTAATGTCGATTATCCGCAGGCCAAATTTGAATGACAGAATAGGGACAAAAAGGATCAAGAGAGTACATGATGCACACAGCAAAGAAATATTATGAAACAAAAGAGATGTGGTATAATTATAAAAGAGACAACTATCCACCAGCGTCCAAACAAATCACATGGAGTTTATTGTACGGTAAACAACGAGCAAAACCCATAGAGGATAGTCAGCTATAACAGACTGCGACATGACAAAAATGTGAAACAATTAAAATGATTAATGACATTTAAATATATGAAGAAAAAAGATATAACAGTCGGTACCACTGAATTGCAGGCTCTTGACTTGGGGCAGGCACATGTTTGTAGGCTCAACCTTCCACGAATCTGGGGCAATGGTATAACAGCATAACATAGGAACAAATTGTAAACATCAGATGGAAATGACAGAAGACGCAAAGTACCTATCTAAGAGTTAACACAGTTACTGAAAGCTAGTTCAGAGACTATTACATTTAATTAATACATTATTTTCACATAGACTTAAGTATCAATCAGCGCACATCAAACGGATTTAGTGTAAAGATAACATAAACAAATGAATCTGAGAATAGCCCCACCTTGTGCATTGTAAAAGTATATATAGGACCATTAATTTTATAACTGTATAGCAATGCATACTTAGTTCATTGGTATATAGTTTTTATTGCTTTTCTTTTGAATTCCCTTTATTTGTATTTTTTTTTTTTATGATGTCCATTGTATCAAATAACAACATTAAAATATTTTGTAAAATATTAAGTTGAACGTTATTTAGCAAAACAATGGATAATTACATTTGTACAAAGAAGAATTAAATTAGATATTTTATGTAACTAAATTAACGTTTGAAGCAATCAAAGTCGGTTGCAATTGGGTTGAATTGACATTAGAATTAAAATCCATGATTTTTGGTACACCAGACAATTATAATCGCGTTATTTTTGCTAATTTTATTTCAGATATTTAAAAAAAGTAGAGACACAATACAATACAATACAATACAATACAATACAATACAATACAATACAATACATTATGTGTTTATTCCAATTAAGGTCCCTCAGGGGGCAATGATAAAGATACAATCATAATTCAGTTATACAAACAATACAGTTCATGAATACAATACATAGTATCGGTGTGGTAATGACAAAAACAATATATTAAGAAGATTTTAAATGTTGAGTTTTCTGCAATAAAGATGTTTGCGGCAGTGTGACGCAAGAGGAGACAACCATTTTAGTAAATTGATTGCTTAGCTGGAGGAGACACCAGGGGACAGTGCTTAAGAACCATATGCAACTGAATCTCCCCGTGTCTAAAACAGCAAAGCCAACAAGAAGTAATACATAAATAGATAAATATATACTTACGATAAAAACTGTCGTCTAATGTCTTTCCCCGTCTGTCCACTATCGTATTCGTCTCGGCAAATATATAACGTATGTTATTATTACTGCTCTAATTATTTCTCAACATTTATTATTTATTTTCCTCAGATCAGATGTTGTATTGATAGGAGTCACATGGCAATAATTGTAAATAACAACATTGAATAAATGTTCATCGTGGTAACTTTATCAATATCAAAATTGATCGAGATTTTCTCTTTAAATAAGCATTTCACCTGAAAGTTTTCCACTTTTGCTATACATGGTGTGTCACTAAATCAACCGATAGAGCAAAATGATATTGAAAATATACGTATAATAACATATATACAAAACGCTGAACGTGAACAGAAACACGTTATTACAAATTTCTACGTAACTTTTGAAATAGGATCTGAACCTAAAATAAAATATTCATTTCTGTCCTCAACCTTTTACAAAAAAGTAATCTTAAATTTTATTCACATATGAATAAAACAATATAAATATCTACATAACCAACATGTATTCAAAGATTCAACATTCAGCACCACTATGTGTTAGTATAACTGTGGAAAATACCACAGGCACTTGTCTCTGCAAAAATGTTATGTTCAGGTCGTATATATGATTTTTTTCAGAGACAAGTGGCTGTGGAAAATACCCTTCCCTTATGTCGCAACTCAATCAGTCGACATATTAATAAGAGTATTTTAACAGTTAACTGCAAAATAACTGCAAGAATAAAAGCATCCATGTTCCAAATTAAGCGCATACTTTACTGTATTAGGATTATCATTTGAATTGAAGTTTAGTGCCCATGATAACCATATATTTCCCTTTTTTTTTTTTCTTGAAAGTTTTCTTGCAACGATGGATTCCATTTTAGATTTAAAAACTGTAAATAGCACGTAAAGAAGCCGGAAAGTTGAAAAATGTGAAATTGCCGTTTGTCGAAAAATCTCACTAAACTTGATATCAACAGAGCGGACATTTCGTGTGTCAATCATATAATTTATAATAAAATTCGCCGGATTTCGAAAAAAGAGAGGCGAAAGATATCAAGGGATATTCAAACTCATAAGTCGAAAATAAAATCACAACGCCATGGCAAAAAAAAGAAAAAGACCAAAAAGACAAACAATAATACAGAAAACACAACATAGAAAACTAAAGACTGTGCAACACGAACCCCACCAAAAGCCGGGGTGGATCTCAGGTGCTCCGAAAAGGGTAAGCATATTCATCCTGCACCTGTTGGTAGGTCACATGCGGGGAAAAGAGGATGGGATACGACAATTGGAACATATCCGTCGTCATCTGTGAAACAGATATTACATAACGGCCAACGAACTCGTGATGGCGTCCTTAAAATTTACGAAGAGTTGATTTCAACTTCACTACTTGGAACTCTTGGTTTAATAGCTTCCTTGTGAGAAATGATAACTGAATTCAAGGTACAAATGATCTTTAAAATCCCCTAGTTCAAACCAGAAAAACAGAGTGACATGTTCCTTTCTTAGATTGTCCTTGCCAACAACCTTAAGGTTTTCTTATCATTAATTACGATAATAATCGTCATCATAGATCAGACAAATCTTAAAGTTCCCCTACTTGAATATCGAAATACTAAGGATTTTCAACCCCAGGTATAAATTACTTTAGCTGTATTTTGCAAAACCTTTTTGAATTTTGAGTCATCAGTGCTCTTCAACGCCGTGCTTTATTTGGCCTTTTTAACTTTTTAGATTCAAGCGTCAATGATGAGTCTGTTGTCGACTAAATGCGCGTCTAGCGTACACAATTTTAATCCTGGTATCTATAATGAGTCTATTCTAAAGATGAAACAACTTTATCTCTGGTGGAGAGGTGTCTCATTGGCAATCATACATGTACAACAACTTCATATATGTATATTCTCCTTATGCAACTAGTACAACACATACATGATGCAGGATCTCAACAATGATGACTTCTTAGCCTTAAACCTGACTGCACATCTGCAAGTTCTCTGTACATGTACATGTACATACATAATTCAGCTGGCCATGTTAAATTATGTCGAGAATGATAGAAATCAATAATAGAAACAAAATATATATATTCTCCAAGGAGTCTGAATCTGGTAAAATTTGCCATTATAATATGAACATAAAAAAATCAGGTAAAACAATATTTACAAAATATTTCATAGAAATTAAAGATTTTGTTTTGCTGATCATTTTTGCAGCTTACAGTTTCTATCTATCTATAAAGGGTTCAAAACAAAGTGCAGATCTGCAACAACAACAAAATCATAATGGAGTCGAACAATGGATTTAGCCATTTACATTCTTTATTTTAGATCTTACATTAATGAAATTGATATATAAGGGCTATAACTCCATTAAGGGATCATCTGATAGTTTTGATACAAATTGAAAGTAGGTAGATCTTGACATTATGACTATTTCTGTACCTCATGACCTTATTTCCTATTATAGTCAACCTTTAATCTTTTAAGCCGCAATATTACAGCAACACTTGTTACTTGTATGTTAAATATGTATCCCCCAGTCGACGCGTTATTCCAGAGTCTGCATTTCCGATTATGAATTATTTGACTGAGGGTTGCTGTTTGACGGAAGCTACTAAGAAAGTCTAAATGATTCAGTAGTTGAAATCATCTAATTGCAAGGTTTATGGGCGCCATCAGGACTTAATTAATCCTTGTAGACCATCAGTGTCTCTGTTCAAGGAAAGTTATGGCTAATAAGCCTTCATATGAGATGCTTATGTGTTACATAAATTATAACATCATGATGTTTTTATTTGTAATAATCAATAGAGACAATACAAAATGCATTATAAAAAAAAAACAGTAATTAGTTTTAGGACTTTTTCAAATTTAAAGAAATTCAATTAGATGTTTTGATTCACCTATGAACTGTAAAATTGGGCAAGGTATTTTAAAGCACACTATAATCAGCTTAAAATGAATTCTAATTAAAAAAAAATTAACGTCCAAACCCTGACAGCTAAGGATATTTATTATATACTTAGTAGTAAATACATGTACATTAGTCGCCTTATATTTCTTAATTTGTAAACGGACAATTTAGGTATTATGTCATTACATCAGCACTAACTTCTTAGCTGGTGATACCCAAGTAAAAGTGTATGTGTAATACGACCAATGACAATCGTGCTGTATCAGCCATCCGTGATGATATCGATATCAGCACGGTTGCAAAGGCTTTATCACACCTTTAATCTGTATGACGTCAAGTCATCGACATCAATCAAACCTCTAATCTGTATGACGTCACGTCACATGAAAAAAACAACATCTACTTGAGATATATAATAAAGTGTATATGATATGGCTTTTTCAATACACACACCGTATCAATCCTTAACCAATATAATCCCTCGAGCAGAGCTATTGATGTCTCGGGTTGATACGGATGTGATATTGAAAAAGCCATATAATATTCTCTATCTATTTTAGTGACCGTTCGACTTGTGCTTAAACGTGAAATAGATTATATTTGAAAAGTTATTGGTTTCTATATTAGTACATGACCCGAACAATGTTTGAAAAGTTCTTATTGATATGAATCTATCAAATTTAGTTTTAAGTTAAGTACAGATGTATTTCAATATACAGAATTCTCATGTATGTGTTATTGGTTTCTTTTAATCTTTTGTTTATTTCCTGGATGTCTATGCAAAATTAAAAATTGGATTTTTCCCAGTTGAGTTTAAATGACAGATTTTGTATATGAGCCATTATGTAAGTAATATCGAGATAATACTTTCATGATAGAAATATGTTATACATGAGATGTAACATAGACTTGTTTTCTGTTGATTTTAACACCTAATACACTATAGTTAATTAGTCTTCAGCCAATGTCGTGATTATTTGTTCAGGCCTTTTCTCACACTTAATTATATATATAATAACATCATGATCTGAATTGTAGTTCATAGTTGGCTTAGAATTCATTTGTAATTAATGGTTTACTTATCGTTCAATACTAAACATTTCGATTTATTTTCGGTTATTTCATCTCCTTGTCCAGTCGGAAAGCTGACCCAGGTTTGACCCCATTTCTTATAGCAACAATGGAAGTCATGTGACTACCATATTTGGGCATCTTTTGGGTCATTTTTTCTTCAACTGAAACGACTCTGTTTCCTCCAAAAAGTCATATCAAATGAAATCAAAGCATGCTGTACGTTACAAATGCCAATTGTGTATACGTTTTAAAAGTTCTCACATAAAAATTGTTTTGATTACGCATACTGAATTAGAATACGAAACCTTCAAACCAAAGGTCGTCACTCGTCGCGTCAAGTTTTTTCAACACATCAGTTGAAATTTCTTTCTTAACTTCTGGGGAACCTATGCTGAATTTAAAATATGTGATGAGGCTTTTTATAAACTGGTCCATGTCAAATTTGTGCCACTTAATACGCTGTAATACGCAAATGTGCCACTTCGATGTGTCGATATTTCTGACGAAGCGGTGCCGATAGTAATTTACGAGCTACGTTCCTTTGTTGACACTTTTCATGAACAAACTTATCATATATATTATTATTATATTAAGCACCATATGCTGTTATTTACAAGTTGATATTATTAAAATAATTAATTATCTTTTTACTAAATACATTTTGATACTAAAGACATATGTAAAACAATTAGGTAAACACATTTTATCATTTTACAACAATTTCAGAACTGAAATAGGGCTTTTATTACAGAAAATGTTACTCTGTGCCATAATATATTATTCTAAGAGTAACTTTAATATTTATATTTTGGTAAATATTTTCACTGCTGTAACCAAATTATATCAACACAGAAATAAATTTCTACTACATAAAGACAAGGCTAGCCAAAATATGCATATATACTGGATCTATAATATATATATGTAGGACTCTAAAGTGCGATGGTACTCTAAAGTGCGATAGTCACGCTAAAGTGCGATGGTCTACGCTAAAGTGCGATGGTGTCAGACGCTAAAGTGTGATGGTTGTTCGTTTTTAAGTGCGATCAGATAACACGCTAAAGTGCGATGGTATTTGAAAAAAAGGCAGGACAGGAGTTTTGAGTTAAGAAAGGCAGGATGACAATTTATGTAAAAAAAAGTTAGGATAAACTAATTAAAAAAAAAGGCAGGACCGAATAGAGTGAAAAATAAAAAGGCAGGACAGAGATTACAACTTAAAAAAAATGCATCCATAAAAATCAAATGGTAGCTCCCTTAGTGGTAGTCGTTTGTTGGTATATTTCATATTTGCTGTTCGTTTATTGTTTTGTATTTAAATTAGGTTGTTATTTTTCTCGTTTAAATTGTTTTACATTGATTGTTTTGAGGTTTTTTGGTCTTAATAGAAAACTATGCTCCGCGTTAACGGTCATACTATAACCTAACGTTGCATACATTAATGACATAAGGGTTTGGCTAGAGAGTTGTCTTATTGGCAATCATATGATGCTACAACACATCTGTTTGTTAGGTTGATGTCTAGTTGACGTATATTCATTATTTAACAGAAATAACAAACCATATTGAATTTTTTTTAATAGAATTATTCAATTAGAGAGTAAAAAAGAAGACTTTTTTGGAACCCCAAGTAGTTTTGATTAAATTTTTTTCTACAATTTTACAAATTAAGTTAAGCTCTTCCAGCAACGACAAAAAATGTCCCAGATTCACGGTGATCATTTGTTTCTCTCTTCGTTCTTTTCTTGTGTAATAAAAACCCTTAATCTGGACAAACATTCTTGTCATAATGCTGTTTAACGTTGCTAACGTTGATACTTTTGCGAAAAAACGCACTTTAGCGTGTTCAAATGAATAGCACATACCATCGCACTTTAGCGTGGATCATCGCACTTTAGCGTGACCATCGCGTTTCAGCGTCCCCATCGCACTTTAGAGTCCTACATATATATAGACAGGGTTAAAATGATCACAAACAGGAATTCCTTTTCAATACTGATACCTAATCCTACCTTTTTCATATACATTTAAAAGAGATAATAATCAAAGTATTCTCAATGTAAACAATCCGTGTATGATTAAACCAAATATAACAATAAATTTTGTCTCATAGGCCAGTTCCGGGATGCGGTATTCAGCTTTATCTGTCATGTGACAACCATCGTCACGTGACAAAATTCTATGCACCGAGTGCTCTTTATGGATTCATTATCATTTTGCTGGACTTTCACAATCGGCTGTTGATGCCTTAAACACACTAGCCTTTGTCTGCTCTCTATGTACTGACAATATGTTGTACCATGCTGACTCATTAGCTTATAACAGATCACAAACTCTGCAAATGGTAACATGTTCTTCTCTCTCGGACGATGACAATAATCCAGAGGCCTCTACGCCAATCTATGAACTTAGTGACACTGAAGAGACAATTGTCAAAGAAATCTTCATTCAACATGCTACACATGACCAGATAAAGTCACCGAAGGTCAACTCCATTTTAAACTCTTCCACCAAAGGCAATGAAACCAGACCATAGACTCCTCCCACTTCTGAACAAACATCAACAGAGAATTTACAGAAAAAGGGAAAACGCCAACCTTCAAAAGCAGCTAAATCTAAAATCATAAACACAGAAGACAAATAGTTCAGTGGTTGTCGTTTGTTTATGTGTTACATATTTGTTTTTCGTTCATTTTTTGTACATAAATAAGGCCGTTAGTTTTCTCGTTTGAATTGTTTTACATTGTCATTTCGGGGCCTTTTATAGCTGACTATACGGTATGGGCTTTGCTCATTGTTGAAGGCCGTAAGGTGACCTATAGTTGTTAATTTCTGTGTCATTTTGGTCTCTTGTGGACAGTTGTCTCATTGGCAATCATACTACATCTTCTTTTTTATAAAGCATATATTATCAAACTGGAAAACGAGATCAATAAGCTTAAATCAACTATTAAAATTCAGAATAGCCTCCGAAACCTACAGGAACATCAGCAAGGGTCATCTTTTAGTGCAAACAATATTCAACAATCCTCTCAGCCAAATCTTGGTAGCTCGAACATTGACCAGCAGAAAATAAGAATGCTTGCGTTTCAAATGATGCAAAACATGTCTATGAACAACATGCTAGCTAACCAACAAATGCAAATGATGATGCAACAACAACAGATGATGCAAGAACAACAGATGATGCAACAACAACAGATGATGCAACAATCGTTTCTACATTCCACTGCTGGTTTCTCTACTTATCCTCACATGGCAATACCAAGGCATATTCAACCTCCTCCTGGGTATGTGTCAAATGTAATACCAAATTCTGCTCCAAATGGTATATATGCTCCTCCTGGGGTCTCTTATCATCACCCTCAATAACATCGACAATTCCAGCCTCCTCCATATCCACAGTTTAATGCTGCGCAAAATCTACAACATCAGAATGTAAATCAATCTTACAATAGTCAGCATATTCAAAGGGACCTGAGAGTAAACGTGCCACAACCTAAACTGTCAGTGTCTCAAACAGACAGGTGCCATAGACCAGAGCAAAGGAAGAATCACAAGAAAAGTCAAATTCCTCCTAGGCTTCACAATAACAATATGCGGCAAATTTCCGAAGAAGTGCTAACAAAACACAAGCACCAGCAAAATGAGAACATGACAAATGTACGGCAAGCTCAGAGCACAGAGGGATCTCCGCTATTTAACTCACCTGGTGACATTCCATGCGATAATTCTGCAGACTCATCTCCTCATGACGGCCAACATCCTATGCAAACCGTATCGTCCTCAAACTACTCTCCTCAATCTGATATGGCATTAGATGTAACCTCCAGGGACTGTCTTCCAACAACAAAAGTGGATGATCCTGAACCGGAAATATCTCACAACTCTTTTAAAGGGCTCAGCCAAAACAACATACCACCCGATCTAGGCTTAAACAAAATCCGACAAAATCACCAATTCTAAAACAAACTTCTCAAAATAATGCTGAAGAACATCTTAGATTAACAACAATTAATATGGAAGGGAAGAGAAATGCATTATTTATAAACTCATTAGAATCTTCATCTGACATTATTTGTATCCAAGAACACTGGTTATATGAATTTCAAAAACAATCATTATGTAATGTTCTACCAAATACGGACATGTTCCTTAGATGCAGCGATACATACGAGGAAATCTCAAATTTTAATCGGCCAAGAGTGAAAGGTGGTGTTGCAATAGCTTGGAAAAGATTCTTAACTCCATCCATCAGTGAAATACCATCTGGAAACAATAGGATTATTGCAATTGAACTGAAATCACCAATGAAGATTTGCATCATTTGTGTATATATGCCTACGAATAACTCTGGGGACTCATATCTAGAATACACAGAATGTCTTGATGTTATTAGCTCAATTCTATCAATGTACTCAGTATCACATAGAATCCTCATAGTTGGAGACTGCAATGGTACTTTAAAGCCGCCCAGAAAATATAACAAACACGATTTTCTTCTGCAAGTCTTCGTACATGAAATGAATCTTCAATCTCATCGCTCTGAGGAATCAACCTTTTTTCATCATTCTGAAATGTCAACCTCTCAAATTGACTATATTCTGCACAATGCCACAATTGCCTTTCTTTCGGACTACAAGATCCATGACCAATGTCACTCCAATACTTCAAGTCATGTGTCTGTGATTGCAAAGATGAATGTTAAATCAAAACCAACGAATAAATCAATCAAATCCGGCTATGTCAGTAAATTCAAAATCCAGTGGAAAGATATAGATAGTGAGACATACAATAACTATATCAGTAATGAACTCTCTCAACACAACATTGAAAGTCCCTCGATAGAAGAAAGCATTAACTTCCTGTGCAACTGTCCAAATACTCTTCCTTTCCTACTACAGTTGCTGTTCCATTAAAGATTATCAAATTAAAAGGTCCACAATTCAAGGCATCTCCAACCACTCTTATGCTGATTAAAATAAGTAAAGAAAAATATCAACTCTGGAAATCCCATGGCAAGAAAAATGACCATCTCAAAACAGACAAAATACTGGCGCAACAAAATCTTCGCAAACAACTCCGAAAGGAACAGTATTTGGATAGAACTCAATTCTATAATGAATTGATGGACAATCCAAGCAATTATATGTTTCATAAACTCATTCGACGAAACAGAGGCTCCAAAAATAAAGATGCAATTTGCATAAGTGAAAATGGCGAGCACCACTATTCTGCAACTGACCAAACAAACAGCTTCTCTAGATACTTTGAGGAACCTGGCTGTTCCCAAAGAAAATGGATATGATCCCGAATTCTTAGATCTCTGCAATATCCGGCATAATATATTTGATGAACTTTGCAAACAAAGCAGCAACGAACCACAATTTAGTTTTCAAAATATCTGTGATGCAATCCAACAGCTACATTCTGGCAAGGCAACAGATGAATTAGGTCTTGCTGCTGAACATTTTAAAAATTCTCCAACAACTGTAACTCATTTTCTTACAAACTGCTTTAATAACATTTTCAACAATCATCATATACCTGATATCTTTAAATCTGGTATCGTAACACATGTACTCAAAAAAGGGGAAAATCCAATGCTAATGGACAACTGTAGAGGAATTGCCGTAACACCTGTCATCTCTAAACTTTTCGAATGTACCATTCTTCCTCGTCTAACAGTGAATTTTAATCAGTCATCACTTCAATTCGGCTTTACAAAAGGCTTGTCGATGCTTATGGCCAGTCTTATTATCACTGAAGCTAGAGCAGAAGTAAAACTAGTCACAATGGAGCCTTTATTTCTTATTACTGTGGACAGTCAGAAGGTCTTCGACGTGGTAGATTACATCATACTACTAGATGCGTTATATGACCATACTCAGAATCATCCTCTTTGGTCAATAGTGTAATCTTTACTCAGGGCTAGTTTCAAGAGTCAAATGTTGCATCATTGGTGATAGCTTCAATATTCATTAGGGAGTACGACAAGGAGGCATTCTTTCACCTTTTCTATATAAAGTCTATGTGAACAATCTGCTTGAGGATCTTAAATCGCACAGTCTTGGCCTTAAAATTGGCACAAATTATGTTGGTTGCCCAACTTGTGTGGACGACATAGCCTTCTAAAGCAACAGCATCAGGAATCACAATGCATGCTTTCTGTTGCAACTCATCATGCCAGACAATCTAGAGTAACAATAAATCCTACCAAAACTAAAGCTGTCATCTTCAACTAACCGAAAAATATAAACAGGTCCGACTTAAACCGGACACTAGGCAATACCCCTGTTTATCCATCAGAAGACACAACACATCTTGGCTTAATTAGAGCAAAAATGAAGGAAAACAATCTTAATGTTGATGCGCGCATCAGCATTGCGAGAAGAAATCTATACTCTCTGATGAATACTGGTCTACATGGAACAAATGGACTAAACCCACCAACATCTTACAAGATATATCAGAGCTATGTTATTCCTCGTCTATTATATGGAATTGAAATACTCCATCTTAACCAGAGCCAACTTGATATCATGACCCGCTTCCACACACAAACATTGCGTAATATTCAGTCTCTGCCTACGCGAACAGCCACTGGATCGGTATTTATGCTGTTGGGTTCTCTAACAATTGAGGCAGAAATACATAAAAGGCAACTTTCATTTCTGTACAGTGTTCTTTCTTGTAACAATTCGACAATTCAAGGCTTAGTAGACAGACAAATCATCATGAATATTGATAACCATCTCAGCTTCTTCTGTAAGGTCACAGGTGTGCTAGCTTTATATGATCTGCCAAGTATAACTACACTTAGTCAAAATTTACCGTCAAAATTAAAATGGAAAGCAACAGTTAAATTAGCAATTCAGGATTATTGGACTAAAACCCTCATTAAAGAAATAGAAACAAAGTCTTCATTAACATATTTGGACAAAACCTTGTTAAGAATTGGATCTACACATCTAGTTTGGACCAGCCTTTCTTCAACCGTCTCGGATGTAAAAAAGGGAGCGATAAAAGTCCGGCTACTAACTGAGACTTATTTACTTGAATCTCACAGATCTAAATTTAGTGGTGGCAGGGAGTCGGCATTATGTAAATGCTGTGGAACGTCGGATGAAGATATAATCCATTTCCTGTTGTTGTGTCCAGCCTTACACCAGCAAGGAAAAGAAACATTCAGCAAACTTAAGTCTTATGTGATATCAGTTATTGGCTTGGGATATTGGTCTAAAGAATTTAAAGGACATTTGGATCTGATAAGACTTATTGTCGACAGTTCTTTTCTGCTGCCAAAGCTTAGAAATAGGACCGAATCGGACAAAATTCAAAGATTAGCTACGGACATGTGTTATAGACTCCATTCTCAGCGTGTATGGAAATTAAAAGGAAAATAATAACTGTCTCGCTAAATATATAGATAATACAATCAGTGTAATAAGGAAAGATATGAGATGAACACTATGTACATATGTATAAAGGTAGAGGCAGGGGTGTCCTGCTTTCCATTGTATAAAGCACCCTATATTTTTAGATTTTAGTTGTGTACAGTAAATCTTAAAATACATATTGACAAGGCCTAGATATTTTTACCTTTTAATTGCGTAAAAATTTTTATCAGTCCTTAAATATATTAGATTTTATCCGTGTAAAGTGAATCTAAAATTTTTTTCGTTATCTTCTGGAAAACCGTTAGTGCATACTATTTAGTTTTAATTAATAATATCCGTTGAGGAGGTGTTCCATAATTGGAAGGACATACATATAGAAGAAGAAGAAGAAGAAGAAGAAGAAGAAGAAGAAGAAGAAGCATATTTTTTTTCAAAATGGCGGGTATTGATCAACAAAATAAATCTGTGGCTGAATTGAAGGCATTTTTGAGAGAAAGAGGTGTAAATACTTCTATCCATAGAAAGGAGTCACTTATTAGGTTAGCAGAGGCAGCAACCGAAATTCAGCTTGAATCAGAAGAGGTGGAAAATTACCATTCTGACCGCCAAAACCGCCGCACAATTGAGACACCAGACGGCAAAAAAGTTATTATTCCGGATATCCTTTCCATCAGTGGCTGGAATAATAACCTCACCACTGTTCCGACTGTTGAAATGGGGGACATTTTTGTATATTTAATGACAACCTGCATGTGGTCAAATGATAGACTGAAATCATACAAAAATGACAATGGCTACCAGTTATATATGCAAAGACATGTTGAAAATGTTGTTATGAGAACTTTGAATAATGACCATCTATATATTAAATGCTCCTGTATACCTGAAACAAGACAAAAGGAAAAGCCATATACCACCTGGAAACTGATGGATAACAAAGCCAGCATTAAATCAGGGGGATGTACTTGTGTTGCGTAAATATGCTAAATTGTAAAAGATCATAAAATTGCATTAAAAAAATCTTAATTTCAAAGATGTTATACCTGAAAATCATGCATCTGTCCTAATCTAAGGACGCTCATTAGTTGTGGTTTGTCATATCTTACTACTTATAGTTACTTTTAGTTGATTTCCAGTACAGGATCCCTTAAGGTTCCTCTTCACCAGACTCGTAATTTAAGTTTTTCTAGTACTATTTTGTCCGTGACTTCCGGATATTTCCGTTCTATAGTCATTATAATATAGCTCTTCGTCGGACCAATATTTATATATCTATATCTTTATAGTTTTATTTATTATTTGAAATTGAGAACATGATAGATTATCATGATTATTGTGTTTGTAAATTTATCAACAACTGTTTAAGAATATACATGAAATTGAGAAAGGAAATGGAGAATGCGTCAGAGACAACAACCCAACCAAAGAGCAGAAAACAGCCTAAGGTCACCAATGTATTAACTTGAGAAAATGTATAGATTAAATTTTTTATAGGCAATATAGTACAATAAACATTAATCGCCCTAAAATGTGTCCTTTGATTATAATAACTTTTGTTGTGAGTTGCTGTCTCATTGAGTGTGACCTTCATATATACTCCACATCTCCTTAAATTTACATGAAAATTCTATTTTGTCAAATATGTACTACTGTACATGTGTTTGTGCACATGTACATGTAAAACATGTAGATTTTACATGTTTAAAGATTATCTATGAAAGCCTAGTACAATGAAGGTTGATAGAGCTACATGTACCATTACATACAAATATAATACAAATTGTGCAAACACATTCATCTACATGTAAAATTTTTGTCCATTTATCATGTTTATAATGTCTCACCATGCTCACAGTTTGTAATTTGAATATAAACAAACTGAAACTTTCGTTTTTTTTTTTTTTCTTCAGTGATGATGGCAGCTGCAATTGCTTTGTACGAATTTACAGATCGATATAAAGACAGAGAGACTGAAGTCTGCACTGACACACCTTGCAAGTGGGACAGACCAAGGCAGAGTTCAAATCCTGAAACTATCCATACGCTTGAATATGGTGAAAAAAACATTCGTGACGCCTATAAGCCTTTATCATACAATGTAAACAGAGATGAAATCATGAAATCTTTATTCAAGGTTTCCAAAGAGCATGTATCTTGCTTAACGCAAACTGTGGACCCACCATCTGATGAAAGTGACATTGAAACTGAGACTAACAATAACAATATCCTACCTCTTGAGGAATTAATTTCAAAATTTAAATCTGACAATGAAACAATGGACCAAAAGGAATTTATTAATTACATTTGCTATATACATACTACTGAAATCATTAAAACTATTGAATTAACAACAAGAGACCAATCCGACAACCAACTATGGTTTGAGTTGAGAAGAGGAAATATTACGGCATCTGTTATGGGATCAGTATTGAACTGTAACTTAGACAGATTGTGTGAAAATAATTATATAGTTAGAACGATTAAAGGAATTGTTCCATTTTTCTCTACAGAAGCCACTGAATATGGAAAGACAATGGAAAATGTAGCAAGAAGTCAATATTTTGCAAAAATATACAACTGTGCATAAAAAAGCAAATATATCAATGGCAGGCTTAGCAATAAGTTCTAAACTTCCGTTTATATCAGCTTCGCCTGATTGACATACATGTATAAAATGTCAGTGCTGCGGTGAAGGCATTCTTGAAATTAAATGCACATTTGTGCACCAACATAAATATGCAAAAGATATTGCTTTGGATGGAAGTTATAATGTTGAGTTAGTAAGCAACAATGTAAAGCTTAAAGTAAAATCGTCATGGTATGCTCAAATCCGAACCCAATTATTTGTAACTGGAAAACCATGGTGTGATTTTTGTTTTATTTACACAGAAAGATGTTGCAATAGACAGAATTTATTTTAACGAAGAATACTGTGACAAATGTTTGAAAAAAGCAACTGAATTCTTTTTTAAATATTTAATTTGATATTAAAATATTTTAACATTCATATATATGGTTACAACAGTTATACTTATTAAAAAATATGACAATATTATAATCAATTTAACAACTGAAAAGCTTGATACATTCATGACATTAGTAAACAGGATTCATGTCTACAATAAAATTGAGAATAGAAACAGCGAATGTGTTAAAGAGACAACAACACAACCAAATTATTGATTTCAATTATTTAAAAGGTGTATTGAAACCCATATAGGTTGCATTTCTGTAAATATTGACAATGCAATTTACAATAGGAACTCCTTTTACGGCTAAAACTGTACCACTTTTACTATGAAGTTTTGAAAAAAATCATATCCTAGAATGGAAAGTTTATATGCACTACTATTTTTTTCAAAGGTCAAAATATAGGGCTGTGCGGCATATTTTCAACGTTTATATGCCCCGAACTTCTAAGAGTTTAAATTAACACTAAATTTCTTAACTACCCCTACCGTGACTGTACGATTATCACAGATTTCAATATAAACAATATGCATATGTATATTGACTGGTAACATTCCCAAGTTATGTCTCTATGAGATGAAACATAGAGATCATAACTGAGAACCAGTATGTAAACAAAATTAATTATCTATGAATATTCTATATCTCCCCAAAAGAGGCGTGGTTTGAGAAACAGCTGTATTTACAAAGTGCAACCTATACAAACATTTATACAAATAGAAAACTCTCTAAAAACACTTTTTCTCACATTAATACTTATTTATCAGAATTATAGCCTTAAAGAAATCACTGCATATACTCTAAGTTTTCTTTTACTGTACATTTTATACCCCTCCCTGTTTCAGATTTTTAAAGAATTTAAAAACAAGACTTTAATTATTGCCAGCTTACCCTATTTGCATGTTTTCTGACATGAAATGCCTAGAACCTGTTTAAAACTGTTCTGATAACAAATTGAAAGCATTTCAGAATACTGTAAATGTAATGTTTATCAGTCAATCATTCCAACATTCAAGATTATATAAAGTATCTAATCCTGTCTCTGTCTCCAGTCTACATCTTACTGTATGCCTATATGTCAATGAAAGTTCACAATTTCTGACTCAAATGGTCATTTTAGAATTCTTGTCACAACAGTATCATCTCTAACCATATATCTGACATAATTTAGCTAATATACAGTACACACAGACAGTTTGTAATCCCAAACCCCATACACCGCAATTATTCCTGGTGTGACACCAGGAAACTCCGACATCCCTCCCTAAATTCTCGGAGAAATTTGGGAGTATTCCCTCCGACTTCCGCGTAAATTCGCTACCTTTTGTTTATTGTATTAGCGACATCTCTCCCAGTCCGGTGTGACGCGGTGTCACACCAGGTAATTAATTGCCCTAATCCTTCTGATCTATGCCGGCACACGACAGTCAAGGTATGTGAGATTTCTAATGTAATTAAACAGTTGTATTTCCTGTCTATTGATAATCAGGTTATATATCTGATTGCTTGAAACAAATAAAAGATTAAAAAGCAAAACGTTATTGTTAATTCTTTCAATTACACTGTACATTTAAAATTAGTTTTATTAAAACAACTATATTTGATTTTGACCTCAGTTTTTTGTCAGTAAATAAATGTTTAATTTACAAAAGAGATATAATTGTGTAAAATAAATGGAGACTAACGCTGAATAAATGTGGGCAGTTTGAAGAAAATTACACGTCTCAAAGTTTTGTATACAAGTAAAAAAGAAAATATTATTCACTATTCGTTATGCTAATAAGTCTACGCCATTTTCATTTTACGATTACATAATTGCTTGAAAAAAATAAAAGATTTAAAAGCAAAATGTTGTTGTTAATTCTTTCAATTGCATTAAAGTTTTATAAAAAAAAAAACTATACTTGATTTTGACCTCGTTTTTTTTATCGGTAAATTAAATTACTTACGAAAAGAGACATACTTGCGTAAAAATAAACGGAAACTAATGCTGAAAATAAAATGTGAGCAGTTTAAAGAAAATTACGTGTCTCAAAACTTGTATATGCAAGTAAAAAAGAAAATACTATTCACTATTCGTTATGCTTAATAAGTCTACGGCATTTTCTCTTTACGATTTGTTAGCATTACTTTAGGATAAATAATACATTTCGGCTACAACAGGAATACTTCTATAGCTGCATCAACTCGTCGTTGCATAATATTCATTTACGCACAATGACTTTAAACTTTGTGTTGTATTTAGGACAGTGATCTTTAAATATTTTTAAAGGAATTAATTGCCGTGGGAAGACGATACACATCTCAGTGATCAACAGTGCGTGGTTGAACTTTGAACTTGACTTCGCTCATAATACTGAATGCTAAATATAGTGACATCAATTTTGTCCACGAGATTTTTATTTGGCGGGAAATATTATCACGTAACAGTAAACTCAGGTGACCTTTCTGGATGACCGTGGGAAAATTCATTCAGGGTTTAAATTTGCTTTGTAATGATTGACATTTGTGTGCGTTAAGATTGAGACTCTAGAAGGTCCTTTTACAATTGATTAAACGGAATCTAAAATATAATCCTTTTCTGAATAAACGAACACCAGCCTTTTATTTTTACGTTTCTCAGTCAGCACAGAACGTAAACCTGGACATTATTTATACGTCCATGGTCAACAATATACATTAATGGTAGATGAAAACACGATGCATGTCGTTCAGTTCCTGTTGGGCGTTGGTAGAGATCCTCTGTGAAAATGTGCAGATCGTTAAAATCCGATCCACATTTTTTTTCACGTATTTCTTTCACGATATAGTTTCATTTTAATATTCTATAGTAATTGTTGAAATACTTCTTTTTTTTTATTTCGACAAGGACTTTTAACATCCAATTTTATTTTAAATAATAAAGGATCAATAACAGATCATAACAGAGATAAACAACACATGATTTTTCTTCTTCATATAATTAATTAGGTTGTGATTATTGTGTTGTGTCTGGGCGGGAATGTCTCTTAGTGTTGTGTTTTATGAATATAGGGCACATTGCATACAAAACGTTTTCCTTCGTTCAACAGAGTTGTCACTTTACAGTTTCTTTTCTTAATTCAAATAATTCAAGTCGGTAATGTACCGGAGGTAGTGAAACAATATTTTACATTGCAAAATAAATTGAAAGTAACAGAGTTCACTTGTTGATCCGATAAATTAACTCTTGGGTTAAGATTGGACAAATTACAATTAAAACAACATTTTGTTTTAAGCCAGTTGATTTTATATATTGAACAATTAATGAACCGGATATTGCTCACTGAGTAGGTCATAAAAGATACTAATTGTGGTAAAATCGTCTTTGTTGAAAAACACAAATTATAACCTGACCGGACTATAATAAAATACAAAATAAGTGTTTTTTCGTTTTTTATTCGTTGGTACGTTTTATTTCAAATGACAATGACATGGTATAAAACATACAAGAATAATTATCTTATTTTGAATGATAATGTCACATTTTATCTGTCAAAGAAAGGACATTTTAATACCGTGTTTTAAAGCACACAGGTGCAATCAAGATCGATCAAATGTACATAGGTAATAAATCTGGCTAATCCGATTATGTTGTCACGCGTCATTAATCTTCAGTACATCCGATGGGCAATAAACCAATTAACAGTCACGCGGTGTTGGGAGAGAATCTTTGGAGGAAATTGGGAGTATAATCCGTGATTCGGGGTGTCACACCGCTACACTCCGAAATCGGTGATTAGAGTTCGCGATTACAAACTCTCTGTGCGTACAGTATGAACTAGAAGTGTTAAAACAAAGCCATATTTGCAATAGTTGTATGTATGCAGATCCCAGTCTGATGTATAAATTCACTTAAAAATGTATAGAAATGACTGCTTACATCTGATTTTTGAATAACTTCCAAGCACAGGTATTGTTTTCTATATAAAGACCTTTAAAATCATAAAGATATAGCATTTACAAGTTAAATCATTAGTTTTTATGACCCAGGGGTAGGCAATTTTCTCTGTTTTTTGCCTCTGGGGCCTCAGATTTCCTAAATTATTCTGCTGTTTCTATCAATATGGAATA
This sequence comes from Mytilus coruscus, assembly GCA_017311375.1. NCBI lineage: Eukaryota > Metazoa > Mollusca > Bivalvia > Mytilida > Mytilidae > Mytilus > Mytilus coruscus. The sequence continues at coordinate 17,455,978 of CM029597.1, forward strand.
TTTAGTACATATTCAGGATAGAACATACTATTGTAAGTTTTGTTGAGATATTTTTGTATTTCTAGCCTGTATTTTTTATGCCACGGTGACAAAAAAGCAGATTTAGGTGTTACGGCTTACTTTTGGGTTATCGACAGGACAAAAACATCCCACCAATTATATTCAGGAAGGATCTATGAGTTCCAATGACTGCGAAGAGTAAATATAATCACTACAAAACAATTTAATATACAAATATGCATATATTATGAATTTATTTTGCATTCAGGGCTTTAAGTAAACTATGCATACTGTAAACTTTGAATTTATGCTGAGTCATCATAGTTAAGGCCCAGGATTTTCTCAATCTTCATGAAATATTTATAAAACTTCATATTTAAATTAATTTCATTTAAATCTGTAAGATAAACCAAATTTGGTTAAATTCTGTATTTTCTCTTTTTTCACCAAATATAGGTTGCATTTCTGTAAATATTGACAATGCAATTTACAATAGGAACTCCTTTTACGGCTAAAACTGTACCACTTTTACTATGAAGTTTTGAAAAAAATCATATCCTAGAATGGAAAGTTTATATGCACTACTATTTTTTCAAAGGTCAAAATATAGGGCTGTGCGGCATATTTTCAACGTTTATATGCCCCGAACTTCTAAGAGTTTAAATTAACACTAAATTTCTTAACTACCCCTACCGTGACTGTAGGATTACCACAGATTTCAATATAAACAATATGCATATGTATATTGACTGGTAACATTCCCAAGTTATGTCTCTATGAGATGAAACATAGAGATCATAACTGGGAACCAGTATGTAAACAAAATTAATTATCTATGAATATTCTATATCTCCCCAAAAGAGGCGTGGTTTGAGAAACAGCTGTATTTACAAAGTGCAACCTATACAAACATTTATACAAATAGAAAACTCTCTAAAAACACTTTTCTCACATTAATACTTATTTATCAGAATTATAGCCTTAAAGAAATCACTGCATATACTCTAAGTTTTCTTTTACTGTACATTTTATACCCCCTCCCCTGTTTCAGATTTTTAAAGAATTTAAAAACAAGACTTTAATTATTGCCAGCTTACCCTATTTGCATGTTTTCTGACATGAAATGCCTAGAACCTGTTTAAAACTGTTCTGATAACAAATTGAAAGCATTTCAGAATACTGTAAATGTAATGTTTATCAGTCAATCATTCCAACATTCAAGATTATATAAAGTATCCAATCCTGTCTCTGTCTCCAGTCCACATCTTACTGTATGCCTATATGTCAATGAAAGTTCACAATTTCTGACTCAAATGGTCATTTTAGAATTCTTGTCACAACAGTATCATCTCTAACCATATATCTGACATAATTTAGCTAATATATGAACTAGAAGTGTTAAAACAAAGCCATATTTGCAATAGTTGTATGTATGCAGATCACAGTCTGATGTATAAATTCACTTAAAAATGTATAGAAATGACTGCTTACATCTGATTTTTGAATAACTTCCAAGCACAGGTATTGTTTTCTATATAAAGACCTTTAAAATCATAAAGATATAGCATTTACAAGTTAAATTATTAGTTTTTATGACCCAGGGGTAAGCAATTTTCTCTGTTTTTTGCCCCTGGGGTCTCAAATTTCCTAAATTATTCTGCTGTTTCTATCGATATGGAATATTTAGTACATATTCAGGATAGAACATACTATTGTAAGTTTTGTTGAGATATTTTTGTATTTCTAGCTTGTATTTTTTATGCCGCGGTGACAAAAAAGCAGATTTAGGTGTTACGGCTTACTTTTGGGTTATCGACAGGACAAAAACATCCCACCAATTATATTCAGGAAGGATCTATGAGTTCCAATGACTGCGAAGAGTAAATATAATCACTACTAAACAATTTAATTTACAAATATGCATATATTATGAATTTATTTTGCATTCAGGGCTTTAAGTAAACTTTGAATTTATGCTGAGTCATCATAGTTAAGGCCCAGGATTTTCTCAATCTTCATGAAATATTTATAAAACTTCATATTTAAGTTAATTTCATTAAAATCTGTGAGATAAACCAAATTTGGTTAAATTCTGTATGTTCTCTTTTTTCACCAAATATAGGTTGCATTTCTGTAAATATTGACAATGCAATTTCCCATAGGAACTCCTTTTACGGTTAAAACTGTACCACTTTTACTATGAAGTTTTGAAAAAAATCATATCCTAGAATGGAAAGTTTATATGCACTACTATTTTTTTCAAAGGTCAAAATATAGGGCTGTGCGGCATATTTTCAACGTTTATATGCCCCGAACTTCTAACAGTTTAAATCAACACTAAATTTCTTAACTACCCCTACCGTGACTGTAGGATTACCACAGATTTAAATATCAACTTCTTCTTCTTCTTCTTCTATACGTATTTAATTCCAATTATGGAACACCTTCTCATTGGAATTATTTCCAGATGAGGAGTTATAAAAGTTTGTCGCACACATTAAAGTTTCTAGTAAATCAAAATTATATACACTAAACTCCAAAGTTCACGGATTAAAATATAAAAAGGAAATAAACAAAAACAAAAAAACAAAAAAACAAATAAAAACAGGACAAGATCACTTAAGCTTTATACAATAAAAATAAAGGGGACACCCCTGCCTCTACCTTATCACATATGTACAAACAGCTCATATCACAAATGTTCATTATATATGGTTTTAACTTTATGTACAGTTCATTGGACGGATTCACGATTTCTGCAGAATACAAGTTCTCTCGGTATGCAATCTATAGCACATATCGGTAGACATTTTCTGAATTTTGTCTTAATCGGTACGACTGTTAATATCACGCAACATAAACGTACTGTCAATAATCAATTTAACGATATCTACTTGATTTTTAAATCTTACAGTCCATCCTGACGTGCCATTAATAGAGATCACTAAGGCCTTTAGATTAGAGAATAATGCTTTTCTCTGCTGATGTAATGCCGGACAGAGAAGTAAAAAGTGTGTTATGTCCTCATTTGATGTTCCACACAATCTGCATAAGGAAGATTCTTTTCCACCACTAAATTTATGTTTATTTGACTCAAAGAGGTATGTTCCAGTTTAAAGACGAATTTTTACTGCTCCTTTCTTAACATCTGAGATTGTAGATGATAAGCTGGTCCAAACAGGGTGTACTGATCCAATTTTTAAGAGAGTTCTATCCAGGTGTACCAAAGTAGTTTTACATTCTATTTCTTCCAGAAAAAATTTTGTCCAATATTTTTGAAGAGGCATTTTTACCGACGATTTCCATTTAAGTTTGGATGGAGGCTGTTGCTGTAACGAATCAATGCTTGGCAAATCATACATAGCTAACGTACCTGCAACCTTACAGAAGAAATTTTGTTGATTATCCATATTCATAATTAGTTGTCTGTCTACCAGATCCAAAATTGTTGAGTTGCATGAGACAATGTTATAAAGGAAGGAAAGTTGCCTTTTATGGATTTCAGCCTCAATTGTAAGAGCGCCTAATATGAGATATACAGCTCCAGTAGCTGTTCTTGCGGGCATTGACTGGAAATTTCTTAAATTTTTCTTATGAAAGCGTGAGAAGATGTCCATTTGCTTCTGGTTAAGTGGTAGAATTTCCATGCCATACAAAATCCGTGGAATGACGTAGCTCTGATAAATTTTATAAGATGTTTGCGGATTGAGACCATTTGCGCCATGCAGACCAGTGTTCATCAGGGAATACAACGTTCTTCTTGCAATGCTGATACGTGCTTCGATGTTTACATCATTTTCCTTTATTTCTGCTCTTATTAGACCAAGATGTGTAGTATCTTCTGGTGGATATATATAGTTTTTGCCTAAGGTCCATTGTAGATCAGATCTGTTAATGCTTTTAGGTTTATTTAAAATGACTGCCTTTGTTTTTGAAGGATTGATGGTTACTCTAGATTGGTTGGCATGGTGATTAATTACAGAGAGCATACATTGCAGTTCCTGTTCACAGTTGCTAATAAAGGCTACATCGTCTGCACATGTTGGGCAGCCCACATATGTTGACTGTCCCTCTGGTATCTTTCGTCCCTCTTTTGTGCCTTTTTTAAATCCTAAGCTATGTGATTTAAGATCTTCAAGGAGATTGTTGACATATACTTTGTAGAGAAATGGAGAGAGGATTTCACCCTGGCGTACGCCTAGATGAATTTCGAAGCTATTGCCAATGTTTCCTTTCCATTTGACCTTTGAGACTAGACCACTGTATAAGTTTTTTACTATTGTCCACATTGAATGGTTTTGTGTGTGTTCATGTAGCTCATCCAGCATTATAATATGATCCACTTCATCAAATGCTTTCTGACTGTCAACAGTAATTAGGTACAGAGGTTCAATTGTGCGATGTTTAACTTCTGCTCTAGCCTCAGATATAATCAGCCCAGCCATAAGCACAGACGTGCCCTTTGTAAAACCAAATTGAAGAGTTGATTGTTTAAAGTTTTGAGTCAGAGATGGCAGTATTGTACATTCAAAGAGCTTTGACACAACAGGTGTGACGGCAATTCCCCTGTAGTTGTCCATCATCATTGGATTTTTCCCTTTTTTTTAACACAGGTATTACAATGCCAGATTTAAATATATGTGGAATAAGTTTATCTTTCATGATAGTATTGAAACAGTCTGTAAGAAATTGTGTAACTATTGCTGGAGAATTTTTAAAATGTTCAGCAGCGAGACCTAATTCATCTGTTGCCTTGCCAGAATGAAGCTGTTTAATGGCATCGCAGATATTTTGAGTGCTGAATTCGGTTGTAAGATTTTCCTGTTCGCACAGTTGTTCGATGATTTTGTGCCGGACATTACATAGGTCTAGAAATTCAGGGTCGTTACCTTTGTCTTTGGGGAGTGCCAGGTCCTCGAAATATTTTGAGAAGCTTTGCGTTTGGTCCACGGGATAGTACTGAAGTTCACCATTTTTCATTATGCACATCGAGTCCTTGTTTCTGTTGCCTCTATTACGACGAATTAGCCTATGGAACATTTCGTTGCTTGGATTGTCCATCACTTCTTTGTAAAATTGAGCCCTATCTAAGTATTATTCTCTCCTCATTTGTTTTCTTAGGTTTCGTTGAGCCAGAATTTTGTCAGACTTGAAGTGGTCATCATGTTTACCATTTGATTTCCAAAGTTGATATTTTTCCTTACAGATTTGAAGAAGGCTGAGGGTTGTTGGTGATGCTTTGAATTTAGGACCTTTCAGTTTGATGATTTTAGAAGGAACGGCCACTGCTGCTGCCACTGCTGCTGCCACTGCTGCTGCTTTTTTCAGACAGTTGCACAGAAATTGAATGTTTTCTTCTAGAGAGTGTTTTTCTATGTTGTATTGACTAAGCTCTTCATTTATGAATGAATTAAAGGATTCAGAGTCTATATATTTCCATTGAAATTTGAATTGCCTTGCAGAGTTCGGTTTGACTGGACTTTGTTTAATTTTAGCTTTTACATCGATTTTAGCACTGACAGGCACATGACTTGAAGAATTTGATGGACATCTATCATGTGTTTTATAGCTAGAGATGATTGAAGAGGTGGTATTGTCTAGAATATAGTCTATTTGAGAGCAAGACAGTCCAGAATGGTGGAAGAAAGTTGATTTATCAGTATAGCTCTGTTTCAAGCTCATTTCCTGAACAAATGCTTGTAGCAGTCTGTCATGTTTGTTATACTTTCTCGGAGGCTTTAGCGTTCCATTGAAATCTCCCGCTATGATTATTCTATGGGTTGCAGAATATGTAGAAAAAATGGAGCTAATAATGGAAGGCTCAGTTGGGTAACAGATTTAACTTCGGTTTGAAAAGCCAATTTTAGACTATGTTTTGCTAATTTAAAATTTTCGGAAAATGCTAATTTAAAATTTCCTTGAATTATCTATATTTATTCCAGAATCGACTTTGTTGCACTACTAGAGTACAAATGTGTAAGGCAGAGGCAAAGGGATAAACGTTTTCTAGAAAATAATGGCGGCCATTTTTTCCCGGGCAAGGTGTGTAAATAAAAAAAAAAAAATGTCAAATCAAAGTTATCACTTGACTTTTAAAATGCAATAAATGAAAGGGAAATGTTCGTGCAGTGTATTATAACTCTATACTAAAAGTTTTCTAAAACTTTGTGGAACTAAACACAATAAAATCTAAAAGATAAACAATATGCATATGTATATTGACTGGTAACATTCCCAAGTTATGTCTCTATGAGATGAAACATAGAGATCATAACTGGGAACCAGTATGTAAACAAAATTTATTATCTATGAATATTCTATATCTCCCCAAAAGAGGCGTGGTTTGAGAAACAGCTGTATTTACAAAGTGCAACCTAAACAATACATTAGAACATGATATCATTGAAATTGTTTAAAAGGATGAACATTTATTTCTAAGGAAGATGCTACATGTAAGGTATTAACTTCAGAATGTCTAAAAATAAGCTCTTAAATGATTTTATTAATTAATGTATACATGGCAGTGATGATGCATGGTATATAATATTAATAATGAAACTACAAAAGCAGACAAAATGAGTAACTTTATTCTTTCAACTCTAACAAAAATAACAGGACTTTATTAGATTTTTAAACTTGTCAAAATTGATTTAAATATGTATTACATGTACATATTATGGAATAAAAGTAGTTTTAAAATTTCACCAAAGGTTTGAGTAAATTGCAGAAAAAGGCTGCAACTGTAACCATTGGTTGGACAAATGATTTCATGTTCCATGGTATTGTTTGTGCTATAAGTTTGAAGATTTAAGATGCTGTATTGCTCTCTCAACATGAATTCTATGGTTTGCAATTTTTCTAGTTTTTTTATTTCATTTGCATTTAAGTATTTGCCTTTTCCCCATTTACATTTGCGAGTAAATGGCGGAATTGTGAGATAGAAGATTTCTAATTGTAAAACCTCTGTCTGCCATGATTTCATCACCAGGGGATACAAAGTCTAAAAATCCACTGTGTTCAGTAATATACCTATCAGAGGAATTACCACCCCAAATGTTTGAAATAAAATTGAAGGCACCTGTAGGAGTAATGCTGACTAAGAATTTGAAAGTATTGTGTGATTTATAAGTGCTATATGTTCTAGCATTGACAGTTGGCTTCTTAGGCCTTTGAATAAAAACTTTCGTACAATCTATTATAGCCCTAGTGCGTGGAAAACATTTTTTGAAAGATTTAGGCATGAACTTTTTTATACGTTCACGAGACGGCCATACTATACAGTCTTTGAAAATATGATACAAATAGAACATCCATGTTGTGAAGATGGATGACACTCTTGAACAAGAAACACCAATAACTGGGACATAACAAACACAGGCAAAGCTAATCTTAGGCGTACTAGAGTTAAAATGAATTCATCAGATCTAGAAAGGTTCCTTGTTGGACCAGGTTTGTTTCCTTCATTTTTATATTGTTTTATTGTTCACTTTCCTTTCCAGTCCAATATTTCATATTGCAATCAAAATTCACAACTGTTTCCTTGACCTTATTAAAAATTTCAGCGGTAGGAAGGCCTGTAAATTTTCTGACTGAGTCATCACTCTTTGTAACTTTCTCAATAAAAATATCTTTAAATAATTTATCCTTATCACTTAATGTTTTTTTTTTCTGGTCATTTTCCAACAATATGTTCTCTATATCTGTTAAGGTCAAATCATTTTGTACTCCTGTGTCAATAAATGTGGAGCACATGGTACCAGTAGATGTTGATGCCCTGCTGTAACTGTGATTATCTTGTTGGTTATTGACTACTTCTATAATACAAAGAAATGGTCGCACATTAAAAAATTTGCATACACTTTAAACTAATAAAATCAAACTTGTATGCCTGTCCCAAGTTAGGAATCTGTAGTACACTGGTTGTCTTTGGTTCATGTTTGTTGTATTTATTTTCTTAATTTTTTTGTATATTTTTTGTCATTAGTTGCTTTTTCTGTTTTTAATTGTGTTACATTAATCAGTTTCCTCATTATGGAATGCTATGCAGTGGCTTATAATAATAATACCACTTCATTTTATCTGGTGAATGGTTGTCTCATAGGAATCATACAGCATCTCCTTATTTTATATACATGGTTTATTTCAATTGATATATAATTTGTAACTATGCAAGTATTCAGTACAAGTTAGATTTTTGCAAGTTTAACAAATACTGTGCTTCTTTAAATCTGGGACCAATACATGACTTGTACATATATTGGTCCCTGTTTAAATAAATGAATATCATTATAAGGTGTTCATATACACGTGCATGATGTATGTAACACAACACAATAAAATTTTAATATTGTCAAACTGGCCATAGATGCATACGTATAACATGTATAACATTATGGAATATATATGCTACATTGTACGTACAAATGATATTGTATTCTACATTGTTCAACAAGATAATGTCATAAATACATTTATATTGTATAAATGTCAATGTCAAAATGATGACAGGAAGTTAAAATTGATCCCACATGGCATGCTCAATGTAACTTACCTTCAGGTTCAATGATATTAGATGTTGTAACATCAATATTAACATTCATTACAGGGAGATATCTATCTGTAGTGCCATCATTTACAACCACAGGATAACTGCTTGGTGTGATACTTTCACTGGAACCTACATGTATGAATAAAATAATAAAAGGTTAAAATTTATCATGCACAAATATATATATATATATATATATTATACAAATATCACACAGACTGACATAAATTACCAAATTACAAATCCATACACATAAATGAAGTGGATGGAAGCAATACTAGGCAACAAGATGAATAAAGTTATTAGTAAAAAAAATTCACTGAAGGCGGAGTAGTTGGAAAATCAAAACAGGTACTGTGGAAAGTGAGATTAATCAACAAAAAGAAGTGTCAAATACTAGTAACTTAATTTCCCTGACCAAAATAACAACATTTTGAAGACTAAATATTTGGTCCCAGATGTGCTTCCAAAAATGTGAAAAAGGGGCCAGGGCCCCAAACCAGAGATATATAATATATAATACAATTATATGTCTCTGCCCAACTAGGCAACATTTGAACAATGATCTAACCATACAAGTGCCCCCAACCAAACCCTCTGTGTCAAAAGCGTTTTTAGGCTGTGAATGTAATTATTAATTGTATGTACCTCTGGGTTGTTCGTTGGTTATGACCAGTGTTTCAGCCTCAGGCTCAGGGTTGTTATTTACATCAACAGTCGGTTCGGGAACTTCCCCTGCATTTATATCTGAATTCCGTTTCACGATGGAAGCTAGGCTTTGGTGTGGATCATACTCTCTATAATTGTTCCATTGGAATAATTCTGGAACATTGCTATCCTGGACAAAGTATCTTGAATACACTCGGTGGTGTGCAAGCGGCTCATATACCAATAGTCTTCTGATCATTTCTACCCATTTTGACGTAATTTTTGTTCTTTTTTGATGTAGGGAATGCAATGAAAATAACATTTTCCATCCATGGATACTTAATTAGATTATTTTTTTCCTGCTGTCTGATGTGCAGCCTCCGGGAACAACACACCAGTAATTACTGGAGTGTTTTGGTTTCCTTGTTGACATTTCCGCGTTACCGCCCTTAAACTTGCATAGAATTTTTGGAATGTCACATGATCACGTGCACGATTTTTACCTCCAAAGAAGGAATAGCTCTCTATCCCGGAAATGTCCTTTTGATTCCATGCAAGTTCTACTGAATGGTACGGAAGCCGATAAGGGTCATTCGAAAAAAAATATTTATGTCGTAATTACGACATAACATGTCGTAATAACGACATCACTATGTCGTAATTTCGACATAACATGTCGTAATAACGACATCACTTTGTTGTAATAACGACATCCTTATATCGTAATAATAACATCGCTATATATAGAAAAGAATATGTAGTATGATTGCCAAGAGACTAAATGACACAGAAATTAAAAATTATAGGTCATCATAATGCCTTCAATAATGAGAAAAGCCACCGCATAGTCAGCTATAAAAGGCCCTGAAATGACAAATGTTAAACAATTTAATTCAAACGAGAAAACTAACGGCTTTATTAATGTACAAAAAATGAACGAAAAACAAATATGTAACACAGCAACAAACGACAACCACTGAATTACAGACTCCTGACCGCTATTTCATAATAACGACAACCTTAGCAATTTCACTTTTTGCGGCGATAGGAAATTCAAAATGGTCGTCAGTGAGGGCAAAGTGTGTAGCGTAAACAAATTCATCTTCCTTTTGAGAATTATGAACACTAAATGCAATCAAGCTTAATTAAAGTTATTTACTTGCACATACTAGAACTTTATTTTATAATCAAGTCAAATAAGACCCAGTTGAATAGGGGAGCAATTCAGACTCCTTGGAGCCTTTAGTTATGTTTGGCATGTACAGATTCGTGTAAATTATGACAGCATTGCCTTCGCAAGTTCTGAATAAGATGAATTTTAAGCTTTTCCCAATAAAGACTATGTTAAACTTTGAACTTCTAGTTCTCAGACCCATGGACACAATTGAATTTTAAGTCCTACTGATGCTTGATGCAAATTATAACTGCATTGCTACTGTTTGTTCTAAATGAGATTCTTCAAGCGACCTCCCCATTGAAGCCTTATTAAAACTTTGTACCCCAAGTTCTTTTAACCAATGTTCCCCAGGACAACTATTCCTACAAACTTAGGGGAGGGTTGGGATCCCGCTAACATGTTTAACCCCGCCACATTCTTTATGTATGTCTGTCACAAGTCAGAAGCCTGTAATTTAGTGGTTGTCGTTTGTTGATGTGTTACATATTTGTTTTTCGTTTATTTTTATTTTTTTCACATAAAATAGGCCGTTAGTTTTCTCGTTTGAGTTGTATTACATTTGTCATTTCAGGGCCTTTTATAGCTGACTATGCGGTATGGGCTTTGCTCATTGTTGAAGGCCGTACGGTGACCTATAGTTGTTAATTTCTGTGTCATTTGGTTTCTTGTGGAGAGTTGTCTCATTGGCAATCATACCACATCTTCTTTTTTATATTCAATCCTCATCATATAAGGATCATCCATTCTCTAAGATTGGTCCAATGTGGCCTGGTAGTTCTCAAGGAGAAGATTTTCAAAGCTTTTTCCATTGGAGCCTTTGTTAAAATTTGGACCCCTAATACTCGAGCCTAATGGATCCCCTGACCTTCACCTATCACCTAAGGAAGTTGTGTCTCGTTTGCGAAATGGTATGCGAGCGATTGCTATCGCTTGTTGTCCGCCGTCTTCTGTCGTAAGTGTTTTTTTTTTAAATCTCCTTTGAAACTACTGTGCAAAATTCTTTGAAAGTTAGTTTGATTTTTCCGTGTTAAATGTTTCCTTCACAAAAGGCATGCTTCGATTTTTGACTCCTTAAAAACACAACCGCTGTTACTAACTTGAAAAATAGGACATAATGGGCACACATTAGATTTTTGATAATATCTCGAAAACTGTTACATTTATCCCAAATCTGTCGAGGGTTCATCATGACAAAATGGACCTATGCCGAAAATTTCAGAATGATCAGTTTGACCCATATCTGAGTTGTGTCCTCTAAAACATTTTTTTTGGGGATAGCTACATGTATTGTCATCACTTGGCGTCCGTCGATTATGACCGGCAACCAACAACATGGACACTGATACTTAATAAAGGCAACAGTAGTATACCGGTGTTCAAAGGTCATAAATCGATTGAGAGAAAACAAATCCGGGTAAAACTAAAACCGAGGGAAACACATCAACTGTAAGAGGAAAATAAACCAAATTACAGGAACACTGAAGTGGACAAAAATAAACCCGTAACATACATAGAACGAACTATTCGTTAACAACTGTCATATTCCTGACTTGGTTCAGGACATTATAAGAACAAATGGTGGGTTGAACTTGGTTTAATGGCTAGCCAATTTGAAACCTCCCGCTTTATGACAATGTTAATAAATATCGCTGAAATGACGGCACAAACACACGCAAGAACATTCATCACAGAGAAACGCACAAACAAATAACATACTACATTGTAGTAATAGTCGCAAAACATGTACACTGCAGAACAACAACGAACATATTTCATCAACGACAAACACCACAGGATATAAAAAAACGATCTTTATACAATTATTTTCACAATACTAAAAAAATAGACCACATGGCGAATAGCAGATTTTAATCAAATAAAAGTTAACGGTAACTACAGACGATGACGGACGACAAGCAATTGCAATAGCACACATACCCTTCTGGTACTTAACACGTCTTCTTGATGTGATCTACATACATGCAAAATATAAATAGAGGCTCCAAGCAGCCTGAATCGTTCACCATTTCAATGGGTCCCATTAGACTTGATTATGAAATAAAGTTCTATTATGTGCAGACATATAGAGTAAATAACTTTAATATTAATCAAGCTTGATTAAATTCATTGTTTATCATTCTCAAAAAGAAAATGAATATGTTTAGGATAGGGTTTTGATACAAACTTTGTCCTCACTGGCGGCCATATTTAACTTCGGATCAGGTCAAAACGTAACAACTCATTTAAGGACCTGAATACTAGGTACATAATGTATATTTATACTAAGTTTAAACTCAGTCATTTCAGCGATCTTGAGAAGAAGATTTTGAACATTTTCAAAGTCCCTTGGCGGTCATGTGTTTTAACCAATTGGTAACTATAAGTAACAGCACTTGAATAGGACCTCATAGTGCACACGTATATCAAGTTTAATTCAATTCTGATAAGTGGTTCTTAAAATAAAGATGAAAATGTTGTTTCCCATAGTGTTTCAATGCTATGAGGATGCCGTTATTACGACATAGCGATGTCGTTAATTCCACATAATATGTCGTTATTACGACATAGCGATGTCGTTATTTTACATAATATGTCGTTATAACGACATAGCGATGTCGTTATTACGACATAAATTATTTTTTTCGAATGACCCTTATCGGCTTCCGTAGAATGGACTCAAATTATACAAAAAAGCCTAAACCAATGGATAATTATTTAAATGGTTTATAATCATGAACTTGCGAATAAATAAGAACGAGAAAGATTCGATCTCATATTTTTCTTTTTCTATTTAAAAAAATAAATAACTATGCACATTAAAAGTATTTCAGAGCAGTTTCTGAGTGCTAAGTCAATAATTAAGTTTTAGATCACAAGTAAGTCGCACTTCATGTAAGTATGAAAATGCTTTGAAAAAGAGTGATTAAAATGCAAGTCTGAAAGAGATTGTTTTAAGTTTAAAGGACAAGACTTTTGCATTTACTTTTGCAGGATTCCGTCATCACAAGAAAAAATGATATTAAGAGGGTGGTAAAGGCGGGGGTGGGGGTCTGAACACGGAAACACGTGAAATAAAAATCTCAAAAACGTTGCACGGAAAATAAAATTCGGGAAAAACGAAGCACGAGAAGTTAATATTAAGGAAAAGGGTACTAGAAGTTATTACTCAGCCGTTCTTAGAGATCGTGCAGTCATTATTAATGGACATGAAGACCCTGAGGTCATCTTTTAGCGTCTGCTAGTTGAATTGATTTGAAAAAAATATTATTCATAGTAATTTGATGGACATTATTACATACCATACATATACAATAGAATTGCAAAAGTAGAATGGTAACAATATACATCAAGTTCTTTTAGATAAAACAAGTTTTACTTTTTAGTCAAATTCGGGACAAGCACGAGAAATTAAGAGTACCGACACGAAACACGGAAAATAAATAAGGGAAACACGAAGCACGCACATCGAACCAAACACGAGAAAACGAGAAATAAAACGTCAAAACACGAAAACACGTGAAATAAAAAGGCCGAAAACGTTGCACGAAAATAACCCTTTAGCACCCTCTATTAACAATGAATGAGTTTTTTTAGTCATCTTAAGGTTGTGCACAGACAGTATAAAATTTCCTTACCTTATTGTTTTAGTTAACGTCAAACATTTCACTTAAAGAGAATAATTAATCCAGTCAAATTCACAGCTGAACTCGCCATTGCTTTTTCAAACAAACACACTAAATGTGTGTACATTCTGTTCAGATGCATGTTGATATCGATGTGTAAGACCACAAAACTACAATGTCGAAAATGTCTTTCTTTCGGAATTTAGTTCAAAAGGGGTTTCCTTAGGGGTGACAGAACGTTAGACTTGAATTTTTTTTGAACTTTGAGATACGTATTATTAATTTGTTATATAGTATATATAATCTTTGTTTATCTGTGAAAAGGAAGAAAAAATAACAGACAATTTCGCATAATTTATTAACGTATTTGTTAAAGGACGGCCTGTTTAGGTATTATTTTCTTTAATAATAAGACACTGACATGCTTAAAAAATAGAGAGAAATCTATTTCTGACTCCAATGGCAAGTAAGAAACAGAAAATATAAAATTTTCCAAATTGCCGCCAAATTATTTTTTCCGCGAAATTAACGCAATTTCAGAATGGCGGGCTTTAATATCAGTCCCATTGTTGTCTTAAGAAAGTAGCAACAACGGTCGTTTCTAAGGGCTTGCTTTCCGACTGGTCATTATTTATTGTTACGGGTAGAGCATCGGTCATCTCTGGGGAGAGATTAATTATTTGTCAATATGCATAAATGTATCGAGCTTATACTGTAACTTGATACAGTTTTATGTCAACTCACAGAGAATCAGCGGATCACACTTGGTTAATTTTCCTTATGTTTTGCCAATTATTTTGGTTTTTTGTTTTTGTTTTTGTTTTGAACTGTTTTTTAGTGGGGTTAAAAAGGGGGGGGGTCCTTCGTTTTTTTTTGTTTTTTTTTAATTTATTTGTCTTCAAACGGTCAGTGGTTGTCTTTTGCCGTCAGAAAATCAGGTCGTTAATTGCCCTTTTTGAATTATTTCACTTTTTGGCTATCCATGGGTCATTTATAGCTTGCCATCAAGGTATTACTGTATGGATTTGTTCATCAGGAAGGCCTTGCAGTGAAAGGAGTAGGCCCGATAAGACCCCTTTTTGGCCCCAAAATATAGCGTTTTAGTAAGTTGTTAAAAATGTAAACTTTAAGCTATTCATTGGAAAGTAGAATACTTTTGTTACTTAAATATGGACTGTTTTTGACAATACAATGGACATCCATCAGGTACTAGCATCATTATGTCATGCAAAAATACTGAAATCTTCACAATTTTAGCATTTGTGCTAATTTTAAGACTGTTTTTGTCTTAAATGGATGTGGCCGCACTTGTGTTCAGTCTTAATATTTAAATAAATGTTGCATTAAATGATAATACATAACATATATAAATGTTGAGACTGAACACGAATGCGGCCACTTCTATTTTAGACAAAAACCATTTAAAAAGTTACGTTTTATGGCATATTTGACAGATTTTTCATATTTAAGCTTGGATTTGAGCGTCTTTAATGACCAAATTGGTTAAAATCTTAAATATAAACTAATTGTATCGACTGAAGAAGACACTTAAGTGTTTAAATCATGTAAAAAATCTTTCGTCAAATGTACTTTGAATTTAGGACAAAATTAGCCCTTACCGGACCTTCTCCTTTGATTGTTTACATTCTCTTCGTTTGATGCTCTTGAGGATAATGTTGGAAAGTTCTCTCATTGGCAATCATACAACTTAACTTCTCCTTATTTCTATATTCTTGGTGTACACTGTTGTTTATGTCATTGGGTTTTGCTGTCTCATTGACGTACACCCCACATCGTTTTGTATTCATAAATGATGCGGTATGTTCCAATTTTTATTATTCTCGGCTGAATTAAGCATTGATATTTTGTACAAAAACAACATTGTGGGAGTTGTATTATTCGCATAATAAAACGTCTATGACGAGGACAAAAGCCCATATCTTGAAGTCAATCACGTGACCAGGCAAACATAAATAGACATAGAATGGAGGTTTTGCTGGAACTCCAGTACAGTATCTGCAATTAAATATAAACAAAATGCAAGTGGTTGTTAAATACGTGTATAAATGAACGAGGTTTTTACGTATATAATGTCATTTTAGTATTCCGTTGTTATTAACAGAATTGTAAAGTTTTGTGTTTCCTTTATTTTGAAGTGTTGCACAAAACAAATTAGACATAAGTCTTTTATTACCTAACTAAGTTTGTAACTTTTGATTAGAAATGATTTTTTTAAACATTATGTTTAACATCACCTAAATATTTTATTCAAAATATCTTACTTTTCCGATGTTTGATGCTTAAAGCTTATGGGATATTTTGTTATTAAAATCCATATATTTCTTCGGAAGATGCCTGTGCCAATTCAAGAATATGAAAGTAGTTTTCCATTCGTTCCGTTGGTTGGCCATGGTATAGTCTAAAGTTTGATTTTGTCAGTTTTATTGACTTCTCCCTTTTCGAATTTACATTAGAGTTCGGTATTTTTGTTAATACTATTATACGGTAACCACAAACAATTGTATCAGTCGTGCAATGTATTCTTGTTATTTTCGTATATATGGGACTGTCTATTTTTATTTGACCTTCGACGGTACTTAAAACTTTAAATATCAAAAGAAGTTAAAACTTCTATCGAATTTTGAAAAAGTTGTGCTCACGTTATACAAATACGTTCATTGTATGTTGCATTCTGTCAATGTGATGTGTATACCCTTCCCTTGCTTTGTACTCCTTACCTGTTACATTCAGTCCATCTGATGTTTATAACTTTCCATTGCTTTGTACCCCTTACCTGTTACATTCAGTCCATCTGATGTTTATGCCTTTCCATTGCTTTGTACCCCTTACCTGTTACATTCATTCCATGTGATGTTTATACCTTTCCATTGCCTTGTACCCTTACCTGTTACATTCATTCCATGTGATGTTTATACCTTTCCATTGCTTTTTACCCCTTACCTGTTACATTCAGTCCATGCGATGTTTACACCTTTCCATTGCTTTGTACCCCTTACCTGTTATATACATTCAGTCCATGTGATGTTTATACATTTCCATTGCTTTGTACCCTTACCTGTAAATTCAGTCCATGTGATGTTGATACCTTTCCATTGCTTTGTACCCTTACCTGTTACATCAGTGGCGGATCCAGAACTTTTCATAAGGGGGCCGCTGACTGACCTAAAAGGGGGCTCCAGTCATGCTTCAGTGATTCCCTATATAATCAACAAAATATTTCCCACAAAGGGCCCCCGCCCCTACTGGATTCGCCGATGTACATTCAGTCCATGTGATGTTGATTCCTTCCATTGCTTTGTATCCCTTACCTGTTACATTCAGTCCATGTGATGTTTATACCTTTCCATTGCTTTGTACCCTTACCTGTTACATTCAGTCCATGTGATGTTGATTCCTTTCCATTGCTTTGTACCCTTACCTGTCACATTCAGTCCATGTGAAATTGATTTCTTTCTATTGCTTTGTACCCTCATCTGTTACATTCAGTCCATGTGATGTAGATTCTTTTCCATTAATTTGTACCCTTACCTGTTACATTTAGTCCATGTGATGTTTATACCTTTCCATTGCTTTGTACCCTTACCTGTTACATTCAGTCCATGTGATGTTGATTCCTTTCCATTGCTTTGTACCTTTACGTGTTATATTCAGTCCATGTGATGTTTGTACCTTTCCCTTGCTTTGTACCCCTTACCAATTACATTCAGTCCATGTATGTTGGTTCCTTTCCCTTGCTTTGTACCCTTATCTGTTACATTCAGTCCATGTGATGTTGATATCTTTCCATTGCTTCGTACCCTTATCTGTTACATTCAGTCCATGTGATGTTGATATCTTTCCATTGCTTCGTACCCTTACCTGTTATATTCAGTCCATGTGGTGTTCCCTTACCTGTTGCATTATGTCCATGCGATGTTAATACCTTTCCATTGCTTTGTACCCTTACCTGTTACATTCAGTCCATGTGATGTTGGTTCCTTTCCATTGCTTTGTACCCCTTACCTGTTACATTCAGTCCATGTGATGTTGATACCTTTCCATTGCTTTGTACCTTTGACCTGTTACATTCAGTCCATGTGATGTTGATACCTTTCCATTGCTTTGTACCCTTACCTGTTACATTCAGTCCATGTGATGTTGATTCCTTTCCATTGCTTTGTACCCTTACCTGTTTCATTCAGTCCATGTGATGTTGATTCCTTTCCATTGCTTTGTACCCTTACCTGTTATATTCAGTCCATGTGATCTTGATTCCTTTCCATTGCTTTGTACCCTTACCTGTTACATTCAGTCCATGTGATGTTTATACCTTTCCATTGCTTTTAACCTTTACCTGTTACATTCAGTCCATGTGATGTTTATACCTTTCCATTGCTTTGTACCCTTACCTGTTACATTCAGTCCATGTGATGTTGATTCCTTTCCATTGCTTTGTACCCTTACATGTTACATTCAGTCCATGTGATGTTTATACCTTTCCATTGCTTTGTACCCTTACCTGTTACATTCAGTCCATGTGATGTTGATTCCTTTCCATTGCTTTGAACTTACCTGTTATATTCAGTCCATGTGATCTTGATTCCTTTCCATTGCTTTGTACACTTACCTGTTACATTCAGTCCATGTGATGTTTATACCTTTCCCTTGCTTTGTACCCTTACCAATTACATTCAGTCCATGTGATGTTGGTTCCTTTCTCTTGCTTTGTACTCTTATCTGTTACATTCAGTCCATGTGATGTTGATATCTTGCCATTGCTTTGTACCCTTACCTGTTACATTCAGTCCATATGATGTTGATTCCTTTCCATTGCTTTGTACCCTTACCTGTTACATTCAGTCCATGTGATGTTGATTCCTTTCCATTGCTTTGTACCCTTACCTGTTACATTCAGTCCATGTGATGTTGATTCCTTTCCATTCCTTTGTACCTTTACCTGTTACAGTCAGTCGATGTGATATTGATTTCTTTCCATTGCTTGGTACCCTAACCTGTTACATTCAGTTCATGTGATGTTGATACCTTTCCATTGCTTTGTACCCTTACCTGTTATATTCAGTTCAGGTGATGTTGATATCTTTCCATTGCTTTGTACCCTTACCTGTTACATTCAGTCCATGTGATGTTGATTTCTTTCCATTGCTTTGTACCCTTACCTGTTACATTCAGTCCATGTGATGTTGATACCTTTCCATTGCTTTGTACCCTTACCTGTTACATTCAGTTCATGTGATGTTTATACCTTTCCATTGCTTTGTACCCTTACCTGTTACATTTAGTTCATGTGATGTTGATACCTTTCCATTGCTTTGTACCCTTACCTGTTACATTTAGTCCATGTGATATCTTTCCATTGCTTTGTACCCTTAACTGTTACATTCAGTCCATGTGATGTTGATACCTTTCCATTGCTTTGTACCCTTACCTGTTACATTCAGTCCATGTGATGTTGATACCTTTCCATTGCTTTGTACCCTTACCTGTTACATTCAGTCCATGTGATGTTGATATCTTTCCATTGCTTTGTACCCTTACCTGTTACATTCAGTCCATTTGATGTTTATACCTTTCCATTGCTTTGTGCCCTTAGCAGTTACATTCAGTCCATGTGATGTTGATTCCTTTCCATTGTTTTGTACCCTTACCTGTTACATTCAGTCTATGTGATGTTAATTCCTTTCCATTGCTTTGTACCCTTACCTGTTACATTCAGTCCATGTGATATTGATTTCTTTCCATTGCTTTGTACCCTTACCTGTTACATTCAGTCCATGTGATGTAGATTCCTTTCCATTATTTCGTACCCCTTACCTGTTACATTCAGTCCATGTGATGTTTATACCTTTCCATTGCTTTGTACCCTTACCAGTTACATTCAGTCCATGTGATGTTGATACCTTTCCATTGCTTTGTACCCTTACCTGTTATATTCAGTCCATGTGATGTTGATTCCTTTCCATTGCTTTGTACCCTTACCTGTTACATTCAGTCCATGTGATGTTGATTCCTTTCCATTGCTTTGTACCCTTACCTGTTACATTCAGTCCATGTGATGTTGATTCCTTTCCATTGCTTTGTACCCCTTACCTGTTACATTCAGTCCATGTGATGTTGATACCTTTCCATTGCTTTGTACCCTTACCTGTTACATTCAGTCCATGTGATGTTTATACCTTTCCATTGCTTTGTACCCTTACCAGTTACATTCAGTCCATGTGATGTTGATTTCTTTCCATTGTTTTGTACCGTTACCTGTTACATTCAGTCCATATGATGATGATTCCTTTCCATTGCTTTGTACCCTTACCTGTTACATTCAGTTCATGTGATGTTGATACCTTTCCATTGCTTTGTACCCTTACCTGTTACATTCAGTTCATGTGATGTTGATATCTTTCCATTGCTTTGTACCCTTACCTGTTACATTCAGTTCATGTGATGTTGATATCTTTCCATTGCTTTGTACCCTTATCTGTTACATTCAGTCCATTTGATGTTGATTCCTTTCCATTGCTTTGTACCCTTACCTGTTACATTCAGTCCATGTAATGTTGATTCCTTTCCATTGCTTTGTACCCTTACCTGTTATATTCAGTCCATGTGATCTTGATTCCTTTCCATTGCTTTGTACCCTTACCTGTTACATTCAGTCCATGTGATGTTGATACCTTTCCATTGCTTTGTACCCTTACCTGTTACATTCAGTCCATGTGATGTTGATTCCTTTCCATTGTTTTGTACCCTTACCTGTTACATTCAGTCCATGTGATGTTGATACCTTTCCATTGCTTTGTACCCTTACCAGTTACATTCAGTCCATGTGATGCTGATACCTTTCCATTGCTTTCTACCCTTACCTGTTACATTCAGTCCATGTGGTGTTTATACCTTTTCCTTTCTTTGTACCCTTAACTGTTACATTCAGTCCATGTGGTGTTTATACCTTTCCCTTGCTATGTACTCCTAACCTCGTTCATTCAGTCCATTTTATGTTGATTCCTTTCCATTGCTTTGTACCCTTACCTGTTACATTCAGTCCATGTGATGTTTATACCTTTCCATTGCTTTGTACCCTTACCTGTTACATTCAGTCCATGTGATGTTGATCCCTTTCCATTGCTTTGAACTTACCAGTTACATTCAGTCAATGTGATGTTGATACCTTTCCATTGCTTTGTACCCTTACCTGTTACATTCAGTCCATGTGATGTTGATTCCTTTCCATTGCCATAGCACCCAACAGTCTCCGTAGTGTTTATCAACTAGTATATCTTCTATTTTAAAGTATTTCCGATGTATTGTACAAGTATTTAACGAATGTGGTATGTTAGCCAATTCAAACGATGCCTCCTCTGGAAATATTTTCATCCTTTTAATTAAATGGAAGATATATCAAAGTATTATATTCAATATCAGTAGTATAGTATGCATGCAAATTACGGATAGACATCGGGAAAACATACACTTCATTTATGGAATAAGTCGCGAAGCAGTTTGATTTCTGTTTTATTCGTGTTGTTATTTTTTCAACGATTAAAATGAATGATCCTCATTCTGTTATAACGATCCAACCTTTGAACCCGACTTTTGTAATGCGTACAAAGAATTAGAAGACATAAGTCGTATTTATTTCGCAGGCGTATTCGATATCAATTGCAATCCACTAGTGAAACAACAACAGTTACTGCACACCCTTCCGCAACACGTGAGTTCAAGTCCAGGTTAAGGTGGTTAGGGTTGATTGATCTTTTTGGAAGTGTTTTGAACATACTTGTTGTCTTGTTGTCTTTTTTCTTTTGACCTTGGTATTTGTCTGTTTTTCTTTCACTTACGATCATCAATTTTGCCTTGGTATTTTCTCATTTTTAGAAGATAACATATAAATTAATAATAAAAAAGATTTACACTTTTCGTTCATGAAGTCTCATTCTTCCCATGGTCTTTATTTCACGTTTGATTTCCTCGTTTAGGTTAATCTCTGCACTTATATTTCTCCTTTAATAGAAAAGTAAACATGAAAACATACTGAACTTGATATGTGTTACATACGTGTATGTAGATGCTTCATAAACCAATATGTTTAACTAAAAAATGCTTTGAATGCAATAATATTTAATCAAGACACACCTTACTTGATGTTTGAGATTCCAATCAAAGTGTCATTTATTGTAAACGACGAGCAAAATAACAAGGTTCAAAGACAAAGAGGGGTTAATCTTGCACAGAGTAACATTAAAAAGATTCTACCATCGCAAGTGGCAGATGCGCTTGACAGCAATCTTTATTTACAAGGGTTGTTAGTTTAGTCTGCCGAAGTTCTGTATTTCTCCCCGGGCACTCCGGCTTCACCAATAAAAACTGACAACCACAAAACAGTTAATAGTGCTGAAAGTGGCGTCAAACGCCAATCAATAAATCAATCAATAAAAGGTTATGATTGAACTCCCCTGATATAAAGCCAACATAAGAAAAAAGGTCCCAAATTAAAAAAGTGACGAAAATCAAATCCAAAAAGAGCACTACCAAACAAACATGCACAGGGTTTTTGATTGTTTGTTAAACAAATGTAATCTGAATTAAACGTAGGATAAAACTGTAGTTACCGGGGAGATAAAAACTTGTGTTATTATTGCGTGATTGAATGAATAATTGTTAAGACTTATCTAGCAGCTTGTGGCATAGTAGGAGACGCTTACCCTGTAGACGCATGCAGCCTCGCTCTTTTTGAGTTTATGCTATTCCCTCAGTTTTTGTTTGTTACCTCCCTTGTTCTCTTCCTAATCGATTTACAAGATTTGATCATCGATAAACTACTGTCGCCTTATTTAATCAGCTTATGATTATAAATACATGTCATGATAAATTTGTATTTATTAAAAAAAACATTTATTATTTTACACAGCATGAACATTTATTGAAAGTCATTCTGAAAAGATTTTTTTTCATTTCCATTATTCTTCCAATATTTGTTGTCATACTTTTTTTCATAACTCTGCGTTCAAAATTAGCAGAGGCAACGGCGTTTCTAATATCGCATTCGCCAAATTTGTTAATTTTCAGATCTTACGGATAAAATTATGTAACAGTTCCGAATGGCGTGATTCGTGTAAAGTTTCATTCTTTCCGGAACAGCCTTAAAGTTTCACAGTGCGCATGTTTTGAAAAATCTTTGCGCTTGAGTAAAGAGTGCGCATATTATGAGGCAAACAGGTGTGTTAAATAAATACCTTTTTGCAAAATGTGCCATAAGATTTATATATCTTAGTATGTGTAATGTATTAAAGCTATTTGTAGTAGTATGATTAACTAGCAACGAACAATGCATCGTGACAGATAACCTAAGCACCCTCTTGCGCCAGGGAAAAGATTTGTAAAGAAAAACTGAGAGATAATTTCAAACGTCATAACAAATCTTGGATTTGATTGACTCGCTAAATGTAAAAACTGAATATTTAGTTATTTACAATAAGTTTATCACGACTCTTCAATTCAAACAGAAACCGTCAAATTAGACATAACTAAATTGATTATTATAAATTATTTTGTAAGTCGAGCTTCATCTATGTATCGTACGTTTGCATATGGCGCATTAGCTTGATGAGAGAAGACGTTTTAAAAGAAGAGAGAAAGATTTCACATTTAAACAGTGTTTTGTGCATATTATCCTATTTGTAGTATTCCCGTGTAACACATTGTATAAAACACTTAAACTTATATAACTTTTGAAACTTGTATTCTAATTCTTGTCACTTTTGAGTCTTTTTGATCTTGGTAACACTTCGTTCCCGGGGTCCGCCATTTTCCCCGTGCAGAAGACAACCTGGTATCCTTTCCAGTTTTACATCACAAAATAAGCCTATGTCTTACGTAAAACTCATAAACAATTGTTTCAAATTAAATTTCGGTGATGCTAGGAATAAAACATGCAAAAAGAAAGCTGCCCTAATCTCAGACAGCAAAGGGTAATATCTTCAACAAGAAATTTCGACGGAAAAGTTTCTGGATCTGACCATTGTTTCAATACCTGACCTTTCACATGTTGATACTCCATTTATCTGGTCAACACTTTAAAGAATCCTAAAGGAAAAGGAAAAGGCTGTAATCTTTTTATGAATAGGCACATGTAACTTACAAAAAAAATCAACTGAAAAATATATTGAGCTAGAAAACAACGCATCACATTACAACAGCAAAATTGATCAAATTGGAACAAACTATCAAATTGGAAAGCTCAAATACAAGTCAGATACAAGCATACATCAGTTATCATTCTAGAGTGACCACCTTATAATATTTGAGTGTTCAACAAATACAAAGGAGATCCTAATCCAGAAATATTCCAAGGTCAGACAGCTAGATTAGAACAACAAATACAGTATTTAATCCGGCAAACCAGAAATATAAATGCAGAAAAGGTCAAAGTCACAACCAAGGTCAAAAAAGCAAAAAAAAAAGATCAAAATAACTTTCCCAAATTTCACTTCTGATGTACGGCGACAAACCAAACTTACTCAAAGAAGCAAATACTACGTTGACTACAAGTCTGATCTTTACGGTATCCATCCAGGTCCAACATTGTCAAAACTGTGGATCCGCAGAATATGTAAACGAGTAGTTTCAACTATTCTACTAGAATCAACACCTCTGTTAATCGAAAGATTTCAGCTTTCTATACCCGCAGGTACTGAGGCATACAGTCTGAGTTTTTTCTGTCCTTATTTTCTAAACTGAGCAGGGTTTTAGCTTGTTTCTACCTACAGAATCAACTACTAATAATCCTGTCTAGAAACCTAGCTAAAGCCAATTCTGTAACAATTAAGTAATAAGTACAGCACTTATAAAAGCAATGTTTGTACTTGTTCCCTTTAACAAACTGAACCAGCTATATTATCCAAACTGTTTAACATCACAAATACAAATCAGCATACATAGACAAAATAGCAAGGTGGAAACTTGCTTTGTAAAACTGTCTCTATGAAAAGGCTATTGATAAACATAAAGAAAGGTTTGAGCTTGCCATGAACTTATAATATTGTTCAGATTGTTTTACATCACAACTGCAAATCGGAATACACATATAAAATAACGAGGCTGGAACTTGTTTGATAAAACTGTCTTTTAAAAGGGCTGTAAATAAACATCCAAGCACTGTTAAAGCTTGCTACCCTGAACGAACAAGGTTACACAGATGGTTTTACATCACAAATACAACAACAAGGTTGTAACTTGCTTGGTAAAATCATCTCTTAGATAAGGCTGTTAATAAATATCAAGCAAGGTTGAGCTTGAACTTAAAAGGCTGTCAAGATATGTTTGCATCATAATCTACACATCAGAACACACAGACAAAATAGCAAGGTTAGAACTTGCTCGATAAAACTGTCTCAAAACAGGGCTGATCAAGCAAGGTTTGCGCTTGCTCCCCTTAACTTACGAGGTTATACAGATTATTTTACATCACAAATACAAATCAGCACACATAAAAGAAATCATAAGGTTGTAACTTGCTTTGGTAAAATTGCATCTTAGAGAAAGCTGTTAATAAATACAAAGGAAGGTTTGAGCTTGCTGGTATACATCGTAACATACAAAACAGAATACACAGACAAAAATAGCAAGGTCAATTATCTACATTAGGATTTGCCTGTACCAAGTCAGTTGTTTTTCCGTTCGTTTGATGTGTTTGAACTTTTGATTTTGCCATTTAATAAGGGACTTTCCGATTTTAATTTTCCTTCGAGTGAATTCAATATTTTTTCTGTTTTACTTTTTACAACTTGCTTGATTAAATTGTCTTCAAAGTCATGTGAAGCTTCAAATAAAAAAAAAATAAATATGTTTTTATATATTTGAAAGGATAAGTTTTACTATAAAACAAGTGTACGTGAACTTTCTTGTAAAAGAAAATCCTTCATATTATCAAAATCTTCATAAATGTACTGCTTTTGAATTATTGTCTTCCCGTACTCTAATTCGCCAATATTTTTCCTTATGCAGTGACCTTGATGAACTACGAGACCTCCTGTTAGAACTTTGGCCACCGCACAGTGAAAGTACGAGGTGAAAACCATGATGTAAGAATGTAAACAAACGTCCACTGGAAGGTCACTAGTTAAAGAACAAATTGAATATACAAAATCATTTAACAGCTGTTAAGGAAAAGTTTAATTAACAAATGGGAACGCACGAAAAAAAAACGTATATTGGCTCCATCAATTCACTTATTTTCCACATGTTCATCAATGTCACGATCCGATGAAGGTTATCCTGATTGTCAACTTTAACAAAATGATCCAAGATGGTATAACCGAGGACAAGGTCAATTTCATTAAAACGATACATGGCAGTACAATCCAGGGCAAGATTACTTTCATCAAAACGACCCAAAATGGAATAATCAAGGACAAGGTCAATTTCATCAAAATGATCCAAGGTATTACACTGCAGGGCAAGGTCAATTTCATCAAGTTGATCCAAAGCAGTACACTTCAGGGCAAGATCAATTTCATCAAAATGATTCAAGACTGTAAAATCCAGGGCAAGGGCAATTTCACAAACATGACCCAAGATGTTATAATCTAGGAAAAGTTCTACTTCAACAAGGTAAATTACATCGTAATGATTCAGTTTTGTATAATCCAGGACATTCTAATCACTCCCGATCTACATGGCAACTCGGACCTACTCTCGGCTTTATACATCATTCACTAAAACAGACCAGCTCCCCAAGCCTCTTGACGGGAAACTATAATAGATCTGAACCATCATCTTTTCAACATACAAGTAACCACCATAATCATAACAATATGACAAATGATATACATAGGTGTAATGATCAGGGAAAGGAAACTCTTAACTCAATGGCTGACATAAGTACAAAAGGCAAGTAGAAAATCAATTCAAAACACTAATAAAAAAAAATAAGCACAATGGAAAAAGAGAAGTTAAACTGACACCAGCAATTAAAAGGTTCACAAAACCAGAGTCTCCGATATACAAAGAACAAAAAGTCATAAACAGAGAAAACAATCAAAACGAAAATACGATAACTTCAGTGGAGGCCAAAATATATCTTATGCAGAATAACTCCATATATGATCTCATCGATAGAGAAAAAAAATATAGAAAAAAGTTACAACAAAACCAGACGCAGGAATCACAGACGTCAAACAACTTCCAATATAACATCCAGTCAAATCAACATACACCAGAAGAATAAAAGTCGAAACAGCATTTTTTAGATAAAACAGGCTAATTAAAGGAACTACTAGACCACTATTACGACAGAGTTAGAGATTGCCTCAATGGACATTAAGAGAATCAAGAATAAAAAAATGTATCTGAAAGAACTCCTTAAAGTGAATCAATAGTGTGTCTACTAGAACACTGGTGGTACGGATTTGAATCAATAATAATATAAAATTAAAAGACATCTTGCCAGATTGTGACTATCCTACAATATCCTTTAACTTTACTTTCCGCTATATAATTCAAAATTTGGTGACTATGTTGAACGCATCTATCCCATCGAACTAGAAATAAAGGATACAACAGATACAGTTAAGTCTGCCTCATATCTTGACTTACATCTAGAAATTGACAATGAGGGTCGGTTGAAAACAAAACTTTACGACAAACGAGATGATTTCAGCTTCCCAATTGTGGGAACTTTCCATTTCTATGTAGCAACATTCCAGGAGCGCCTGCATACGGAGTATATATCTCCCAATTGATACGATATTCCCGGGCTTGTATTTCCTATCGTGATTTCCTTGATAGAGGGTTGCTGCTCACAATTAAGCTATTAAACCAAGAATTCCAAATGGTGAAGGTGAAATCATCCCTTCGTAAATTTTACGGACGCCATCACGAGTTGGTTGACCGTTATGGAATAACCGTTTCACAGATGATATCGGATGTGTTCCTTATGTCGTAATTACAGTCCACTTCCTTTTTCACCACGAATGTGACCTACCGAATTAGACTATTTACCGGATTTGTAATAATATGAGCAACACGACGGGTGCTACATGTGGAGCAGGATCTGCTTACCCTTCCGGAGCACCTGAGATCACCCCTAGTTTGTGGTGGGGTTCGTGTTGCTTAGTCTTTAGTTTTCTATGTTTTTTTTATGTACTGTTGTTTGTCTGTTTGTCTTTTTCTTTTTAGCCATGGCGTTGTCAGTTCATTTTCGATCTTTGAGTTTAACTGTCCCTCTGGTATCTTTCGCCCCTCTTTCTATAACATGCTTTGATGATACACTTTAGATATACAGTAAAGAAGGAGTAAAGGTAGAGTAGAAACTATATGGATACAAGCTATTTTCCATAAGGTCAGGAAATTAGAAAAAGAAAAGAGAATAGTAGTAGTAGAAATCCAATCACCAATTAAAATAGTTCCAATTAACAACTATATGCCAACAATGGAGACAAGATGGAAAAAAAGAGTACAGAGAACATTTGGACAAATTTACGTCAATGATTGATAAATATGAACAAACGCACAATTTCTTCATCATTTGTGAATTGAATGGAACAATTATGCCTAATAGAAACAATATAATTATCATGAGAAACTACTTAAGAGCTTCCGCGGACAACAACAATTTAAACATATAATGAAAAATGCTCACAGACCAACGTTTTATCATCAAAATGCAAATTTCTCCACGCAGATAGAATACATCTTAAAGAATTTCAGGGTTGTAACCTTTTAGATTCAACTATTATGGACCTTAATCCACTCAACAGACCATCACGTGTACCACTCAAGGCAAACACCAATTTGATCATTAAACAAAGTGGGATAATAAACTCTAACGGCACGAAGAAAACTATTTTGAAATGGGCAAAAATGGACATAGAAAACTAACAACAAAAAGTCATTCAAGTGAAACGAAAGCCGAAACGAACAATGAAATCGATGTAGAACAACAAGCAATCGATATTATAGACATTCTACAGGAAGCCAGTAATTTAAGTGTTGTTAAGAAAATAGTCTCCCTTAAAGGACCAAAATGGAAAGCTGCACCAAAGTCAAAATAAGGCATAGAGAACAAAATAAAATCCATTCTATGCGTGGAAACAAAAGGATAGATCAAAGAAGGAAGGACATCTAGAATATCAGGATATGAAAAGATACAAACGAAAGCTAAGAAAAGAAGACTATATTGATAAACAAAATTTTTACAACAACTTAATGGATGAACCAGGTTCAAAGACATTTTATAGGCTGATCAGAAGAAACAAACATGTCATTGCGCTTAAGGATGTTCGCTACTCTGTTTCAAAATAGCAAGCTTTTTAAAAGACTGTTATAAATTGACAGTATATAAATAAAGAAACTAAAAAAGCAGCAAAAAATGAAGGGTCCGTGTGCTTGTTTTCGAGATATAAGCCATTGAAAATTTGGCGGGAAATACTTCTCTCTAGATTTTTCATACATTTAACATTGGCACCTTTTTTCTTTCAAAAACGATGAAAAAATAACAAGGATTTTATAAGATTTTCAAAGATGACATTTTTAACTATATGTGTTAAAATTATTGAAAGAAAAGTAGGGGTTAGTGGGCAAAATTTTTAATGGCACTACATGGATAAAACCAGAGGATTCCGATTATCTGGCAAAAGTTCAAAAAGAGGAGCGAAGATCCTTAAAGAAACAAACTCCACATTAATTAGGAACGAAAATAATGAATCCAACATCGCAACATTTAATGATGAGGAAATATTAAAAGCAACACCCAAGCTGAACTTAGGAAAAACAATAGAAGAATACACGCTCACAGCAAAACATCTCATATCTGCAAGTAGAAGTATAGTCTAAATATACCGTCTCGATTTGACAACATAATGCTGACAGTTGGAATACCTAAAGTATTTAACAGGAATCAAGACACCGGTATCCAAATAGGCAAAGATTCCACTTTACCAACAAATTGTAGGGAAATTACAGTTATATCTGCCCTGGCAAAATATTTGAATATGCCATACTTGACAAAATGACAGAACTGAATAGCTTCAACTTGGATTTACACCAGGGCTAATGTATTTTAGAACTGTGTAAATATTGTATAGTAAATTTTTATCTAAATACCTTGGATAGCCTCTCGCAGATTTAAAATGAAGTCCATGCAATGGTGATCTAAACTCGGGAAGGTAACAGTTGTTTACATAAGCACATGTGATGACCGTCAAACAGTGATAATTCCATATAACCTGTAGAAAGCATTGAAACAAAAAACAATATGACAAAATGTAAATTCAACATATTTGTAAACTTTTTGTTTCAGTTACATAAATGAGGGAGTTGATTTTTGAATTGCTTCACATTAAGTCAGGCCGAGGCTTTTTATAGCTAATTATACGGTATGGATTCAGCTCATTGTTGGAGAACGTACGTTGACCTATAGTTGCATACATTTACGTCTTCGGTCTATCGTGGATAGTTGTCTGATTCGAAAAGCAAACCACATTTCCTTATTGTTATATCATTCAATTCGTCCGTAGATGTAAACAAGTATAGTAATATTCCAAAACTCTTGATTCATTCACACTGTACGTAAAACTAAACTCGAAAAACACCCGCAATGTATCAATTGATGAAACAGTTAAAGTTTCTGTTTGTACAAAACACATATTAGGTTTGTATTAAATGAATTTCACAATTCACTACAAGTACATAATTATAATAACATAAAACATTCATGTCATATACTAACTGACATTTACTACCGTTGGAATTAGACATGTCGACTCTTTTAGATTAGCGAATCAAACGAGAAACAAAGAAAAACAAATTTCTGACATTAGTTTAAAATAAATATCAAAATATGCAGAATGATAAACTCGTGTTTTGATACGTTTTATTATCTTTTCGTTCATAAATAGAAAGAAGGGATATGCTGTAGAAATTATGAACACAATCCATGTAATGATCAATGCGGAGGAATAGCGTTATGTATAGCTGTTCATAATCTCAAATATAAGTGAGGCCTTCAACAAAGATACTCAATGTTTTAAGTATTACATTTCTAGGGTTGAATGGGGTATAGAAATACAGTCATCATCCACTTTTCCTGTCCAGCTGTAAAAGCCTTGCTAAAGTAGGTGTCCGTTAGGCTATGCGGGATGTATAAATACGCAGCCACGTCCGGAAAGAATGGGGACGTTCGTTAAATCTGACGTGTAAGGTGTCACGATCCATTCACGTTAAAGCGTCCTTGCAACAACTTTCTGATCCCAAAAGTACTTAGTACCTTTAAATATAAATGTTTGCAGTTCCGGAAGAGAGCTCAAAGTACTCGGACTTCTAACATAAAAAAAACCTGTCCTACACTATGACATCTTATATGTTTAGTATAAGATGTTAAACACTATTTACTTGATGTTAAACTGAAAGCAGTACACATATGAGAACTCATGCGCAACACATTCTTCGAAACTGTGTCATTTCAATTCAAGCAATAACAAATTATAATAAACAAGTTAAGACAACCAGGAAAAAATAAGATAATAGAATAAACTCATCATATAAAGATACTAGGCTTAAAATGTTGGTAGCCAGACGCGCGTTTCGACTACAAAAGACTCATCAGCGACGCTCGAATAAAAAAGTTAAAAGGCCGAATAAAAACTTACCATAAAGAATGAAACATAAGTGTGAGACGATTTACCCAGAGTTTCTTTCATTTTTTTGATATTTAGTCCTGAAATTATAAATAAGTCCATACATCATGATACCGACATATATAAATAACAATTTTATCAAAAAACATCGCGTTACTCCCACTGTGACGTCACAAAACACTTTACCTGTTAACCAAAGCAAGCATAAGCGTTGCCATCTGTTTTCTGATATATGTCAAAGAACAATAGTAGGGTAAAGAATTAACATGACATTAATTCATAAATAATCAGATCATAATTCATTCAGATTATTTGTAGATGTCAATAATTTTATAAGTAGGTAGAAAATCTGGAGACAAATGACAATTTTATTATTTTAATCATTTTGTGAGATGTAGGCGATAATCGACAGTATTAAATTTGTTTTCATAAAATCTAGATAAAGTCATGGGTGTATCACAAAACACGTTTTGAGTTATAAATACACACTTACTGTATTCAATTAACCTTTACCAAATTCTTTCATAGATACAAATGTTTGGTTAGGAAGTTTGGCTGTACTTGCAGAGTTCTAATTAAAAACGGGATATCACAACCTTATTTTGACGGTAATGTTGTCAATAAATCCCGTCAACTTAGATACGATCGATGTAAACTAGTTGATCCTTTGAATAAACTTATTCTTAAAGGATATCAATTTAACAAGGTAGTAAAATATTCATATATTGTTTTTATCAGTACTAACATTGCTTTTGTTTTCGAAATATTAAAACATAACTAAATATGTATTGCTATATATGTACCGTTATGAGAACTCATGATTCTACATACTGTCTATACTATTAACTTATAATTTTGCGTTCCACAAGGTCATGCGTTTCTCAGACTTCGACGCTTTTACATTAAATACGTTGGATGTGTATTGATTGATACGTGTACACTAGTCTAGGAGAACATGATTTATTTAATAGTTGTAATTCAGTGTATTTAAAGTGCGAATCCAGTTAGTTCATTTTCACTGTTGTATGCGAGTATGTCTATTGTAGAATAAAGGATGATGGTAAAACTGCGTTTGTTTACTTTTTGAAAATACAAAATAATTGATTTGAATGTATGTTTTAACACAATTTCATTAGAATATAACTCTTTAATGTATAAAAACAGGATTAAAGTCCAAAAAAGTGTAATTAAAGCAGCAGAATCTATAATATTAATTACTGAATGCGATTCATTTTAACTATAAATGCGATGAATTATCACTGTAAGTGTAATCATTTCTGATGTGGAATTTTTGAAGGTGCGATGAATTTTCCTGAAAATAGTTTTTTAAATGACTTTAATATTGATGATATTTACAATTTGAAATGCAAGCTAGTCGTAGATGCCTACTTGAATATACACGGGTATAACCACGTTCATATCATGCATATTACAATATTGTTGGTGCGTTTGCTATAAGCTTATCATGGATCCGAAAATTTACTGGAGCAGAACATCTATGAATATAACGTATGTCTATGGCGAATTTTCCTTTAAAAGTTTAAGAACTCGCTTAAAAAAGCTTTGAAAATTTGTGTCATACATATTTCTGCCATATTGATAGGCTTTTGCACAACGAACAGTACAAAAATGTACAACGAACGGTACTAAAGAAAGTAAAAAAACTACAAAGAGAATGAATCGTACAGTGCCAAAATTCTGACGTCAGTTTTTCAAGTAAATGTTCAAAAATAATTGAAACAAAGGGGTTCTCATTCGCATTATGTATTTTTAACAACAGCAAATCAGAAAATACACGGTCGCATTTAGTGTAAGAGCCAACCAACTATGCTCTTTTTGTAGTTTAATCAAGTTTGAGTTACACAGGGTGTTTGTTTTGCGATGTTTACTAGTTATTCACAGACCTGTCTATTTAAAATAGTCACTTGGTGTCATGTAATATAAATGATATACAATGCTGCCTAGAGCATACTTTGTTTTCATAAACATTGAATACTTAACTGAACAGTGCGTCAATTAGTCTTTGGTGTAAATATAAGAATGGTCTATCTACCAACATCGCTTCGCGATGTAAAGATTAACGTCCGGAATCAACTGTGCGGCGGTTATATCCCGTGGTATAGAATATTAATTTAAACATGTAACAATAAACTGTTTTCAATATTTCCTTGTATTCTTTCAATTGGGTATTTGCTTATTTGTAACACTGACTTATAAGAAATTAAAACATAAATTAAGGTGACTCGACTGTTGCTCGAACTTTCCTTACTGTATTAGATGTATACAGAATGGCATGATAAATATCAATTATCCAGTCATCCAAGTGTCAGTTATTTGTGCAAGATGAAAACGTTTCCACTCATTCAATCGTGAAATGGAGATCGTTTTGTGAATGCTCTTTGTTATCTAAAAGAGGGACGAAAGATACCAAAGGGACAGTCAAACTCATAGATTGAAAATAAACTGACAACGCCATGGCTTAAAATAAAAAGACAAACAGACAAATAATAGTACAGAAGACACAACATAGAAAACTAAAGACTAAGCAACACGAACCCCACTAAAAACTGGGGGTGATCTCAGGTGCTCCGGAAGGGTAAGCAGATCCTGCTCCACATGTGGCACCCGTCGTGTTGCTTATGTTATTACAAATCCGGTAAATAGTCTAATTCGGTAGGTCACATTCGTGAAAAGGGAAGGGTATTGTAGTTACGACATAAGGAAAATGCATCCATTAGAGCTATTTTATACTAATGCTTATAGTTTAAAGGTTTGGCTGGCTTGCTTGCTTTGTTTGTATAAATGTTTGCTCAATCTTAATTACAATGCTTAAGCAAACATTTATACAAACAAAGCAAGCCAAACACACCTTTAAACTACAAGCATTATGACAATAGCTCTATTAACGATTAATTTATTAGTATGCAATGTAGATTTAGACCGAAACAGAAACTTTGCTTTTTCGGTGACGTGGATTGGCTTAACTGTCCAAGATATATGTATTCAATGATGGTGTGTCATAGAAAAGATAAATTTGATCCTACATATAGATCTGGATCTGGACAAATTATTAGAGAAAATAGAATTGACTATATTAGCAATAAATGCCATTTTTAAGGAATTTATTGATATATTACCTCAGACTTTCACTCACTAAGTATGTATATATAATCAATCCTTCTGACTTCATGAATTTTGTTAGAGAGTTGGATGAAATAAGACTTTATATAATGAAAATTAATCAATTTCCTTCTGTGAAAATGCATCGCATGTACAATAGAAATGAATCGCCCTACAGTGAAAATGAAAGTCTAGTATCATTATTCGACAGTGAACATGAATCGCATAACGAAAACAGCATAGTGGAATTTGATTCAATATCAACAAGCTGAATAACAAAACCTGTTTTAAGTTATACAACATTAATATGCCAGCTTTAGCTGGCACTTATGGTAGAGACATCGTTTTGGGACAAAGAACGATAACTCTCTCTACACGACCCATCTGAAAAGTTTCGTCACTCTCGTTAAATCTCGTACGATTTTTTAATGTTTTTACCTTATATTTATTTAAAAAATATTGTCATCTTGCTTAGTTCTAAATATAAAGTAAGTTCTTTCAATAATGAAAACGAAATTAGCATTGGAATATCCGTTAGGGCATTGTCATGACATTAGTTTAACCCTTAAATTTTTAATGGCTGCCAAAATTCTCGTTTTTACGCGATCTTAAAAAAACGGGACATAACGGAACAAATTCTTAAATAAGACAGGAATTTTTATTTCTTTACAAAAACAAGAATTTTTTGAGTATCTTGTGTAGTTTATTTAAATTTTATTGTACCAAGGAAATAACCGAAGTTATGACAACAACATCTTACCGACTTACGCCATTTTCAGCGTCTGCTTCATAGTTCCATTATCAGTGACAAATTTCCTAAATAACCACATGTACTTCATTTAAAAGTCACAATATCATAATTAATGATAACATTTGTAGTGTAAAAGTTCCGTCCAGCCATGGGAACACAGAAAAACCCTCTGCAAGCAATAAATTTCGGTAGAAATGTAGCCGGAGGTAGTAAAATCCGGTGCTCTGGTAGTCCAAATAATTATGACATCTTGAAAGGCTATTATATGTTTTTTCTTTGACGCCTTACATCGACAGGAGTGCGTCAAAGCAAAAATTTAAAATAGCCTTCCAAGACGTCATAATTATTTGGACTAGTGCTCTGGTTGACCATGACTACTTATCAGCTTATTCTGCTACAGAATTCCCAATATCGAGTTACAGTTATAATGAAGTTGGTTATACTGTTGAATGTGATCACGGTTATTCCTGTAGCTCACAGACAGGCAGGTGGAATTCAAAAGGGAAACTATTGTCTGGTTAAAATAAAAAACATTTGTGAAAAAAATGTCAAAAAAGGTGCAATTTGGGTACCCTCATGTTATAGCAACTTCACAACTACAAATTAATTTTCATGACCAAAATAAAAAAAAGTTCAAACCAAAAAGCAATAAAATACTTCGCCAAGCAGAGCCTGATACAACCGCAGATGTAGATTTAGCATTAAAAAAAACAAATATTTTATGTCAGTCGAAATCAAACATATTTTAATTTTGGACCCTTCAAACTTAAATAGATACTTAATTGAAAACAGGTATCAGATGAGCCCAAACATTTCTATTCAGCAGCAGTCTCCAACTACATATCTCCTTAATTTTATATGAAAGTCCCATAAAAATGTTGAAAATGTGTACAATTTACATATATTTTTTTTCTAGATTCTCTCATGTCATGCATGTGAAAGCGGTACCTTTTTGGTCACTATTTATGTTTTGCGTCTAAATATGAATTGTAACACTTTATAGTGACTGACCAGGTCAAACAAATACTTCTCAAGAAACATGCAGAAAAAAGACAACTTGGAACAGAAACAGCCATGCCAGACTATGTGTGAATAAAAACTCAGATTGGAATAGCATGGAAGATATGTTAGTTATATGTCCTTGTGAACAGTAAGGAAAGCTATCCATAATTCTGCGGATAACACAATTTTATCAAGTTTAACATACATTTTCTGTTCAAATTTTCACACAATCAATTAAATGAAAGTTTAAAACAATGACAAGTGTTTCATTCACGAATTAACTCGTGCTTTTCTGCGAAAAAATCATGTGCAACTTTGTGAATTAAAGGGAAAGAAGATCCTTTTGCAGTCGATTGCGAACCGACCAAATATATTTTCTTTATCATGACCAGTCCACTGATACTGATGTTGACATTATCAAGGAGTACACATCAAAGGAAAAATGCACAAATTACCGATAAAATAATTTACACACCCCGTTTTGTGTGTATCTCCTGTCATATCAGTATTTGTTGCATTTATATATAAATGAGAAATAATCAATGTAAAAATGGTAAAGTTTTGGAGAAAAACACCCAAAAATGTTGTATTTGACCATTGACTCCTAAACTGTTGGTACCATAACCACCAAAATCAAATTTAACCTTTCTTTTGTGTATTCGTTGTTATATGATGCATATTGTTCAACTAAACTGTTGGATGAAACAGGAACCTATTCTTGGTATACCTTTGTAAAAAATATAACTCATGAAAATAATTTAAATATATCTGATATTGAAAATATTGACTTTATAAAAGAAAAATATAAAATGAATAAACACATGAAAGAGATTATGCAAGAAAACTATAAAAGCTGTTCTTTAAAAATTCTTTAACAGAAAATAATAAATTATTTATCTACAGAAAATTTAAAAGAAATATGAAACTGAGCCTTATTTACTTAAAGAAAATAACTTTGATACAAAGAAAAATTTACTAAATTAAGGGTAAGTGACCTTTTTTTAAATTGAAAGGGCAGATACAAAAATATAAAAGAGAAGAATGTTTATGTCAGCAATGTTGTCTAAATAAAATAGATGAATAACATTTTTATTTACATGTACAAAAATGAAGATTTGAGATTTGAATTTTGCAGAAAGTTAAAATATCTATTCTGATATATATAATAATTAATACAGATGATTTTGATAAATTGGTTTTATGTCTTTCGTGTCCGTCAATTATGCAGTATGCTGCTCCATTTGTTAAAAAGTCATGGTCACTGAGGAGGGTGGACTCAACAACTGCATGATAGATACATATATGTATATAATGTTTTGTTCTTTTATTGTTTTTTATGATGTATTGTAAAATTATTATGTTGATTTATGTATGCCTTCAACCCCATTGGGGTATAAATGAGCATTTATTCAATAAGCATATGTATTGGACCTTCTGGTACAATTTCATACATTGTCATAGAGATCCATTCACTTTAATTAAAGTTATTGTCAGGAAACCAAATGTATCTTTGGACAACAATAGCGACGACACGATAGCATTACTCGAAAGCAAATTTTTGACATATTCCCCATTTCCATTTTAAATTTTTTAAGCGTCGTATAAAAACTTGAAAAGTAAGCTAATAAAACAGAACGCAAGAAATGACATAAAACTGACTCAGAATCAGTCCACGAAATTGATGTAGAAAACCCACAAATAGAAGATGATCCGGAATAAATTTATACTGCTGAGCAGTCAATGGCAGTGTTTCCCTTAAATTTCAATAGCATCCTAGAAAATAGCAAAATCTTTAGAATATCAACTTAACAATCCTATTTATGGTTCCTCTTATGCTAAGTTGAAAATGAAAAACCTGATCAAAACAATATTCTCACTGGAAATTCAAACTCTTGCTGATCACATGTACATATATAGGAGATGCAAGAAACTGGGAATACAATATGAACTTCCAGCTAATTATGGATTAATTGTATAACAGTATTCATGTCATTCATAGTCTTGAAATAAAACAAATGTCTTATTGTTTTAAATTTTGTAAAATTTGCAAAGAAAGAAAAATGGATATGAAAATGGCACTGTAAGATAATGAATGTAAGCATTGTCATTTATAAATATAATTCACCAATAAATTCATTTTCAGCAGAAAACAATAAGGGAGCAACCATTTAGCTTCAAAAGGGGGGGGGGGGGTATGGTTATTTGTTTGAGTCATATTTTTTACACACAAAGGGCTGTTATGCTGTCAATCAAATTCATTTAGTCAAAATATAACACTAGAAGGTAAGGGTATACCAGTAAAATCTGGATTCAGAATTTTTTTTGTCCTCTGCTTGAACAGAATATTTTTTTTCCATCAATTTGGGAATCAGAATATGTTTATAAGACAAAACTACTAGTAGTCCAAATAATTATGAAGTTGAGGAAGGGTATTTCAAATTTTTGCTTTGGCGGCCCGCCTTCCTGCGACGTGTCAAAAAAAAATATATATAATAGCCTTTCAAGACGTTTGAACTAGAAATACCATACCCCTCCAGCCTTTTGTCGAAGTTTTGAAGTGCAATGATCATTCCATAAACATTTTCCATCTGAATTCATTATTTTATTTTAGACAAAAACTATATCATATGTAGGACATTCGTCCTGAACATGCATGAAATATTTGCCACTGAATGTTAGGCAACCAACAATCAATCAATATATAGGATATAGTCTTGGTATAAAGCTGGCATTCAAGGTAGCGCCTTCCTCATATTAATTATGTTAAAATGTACATTTTTCTGCAAATGAAACTTAACTGCTACTTTTAAATCTCTTGCACATTCTGTTCGTGAACTATTCTTAATATTTATCTATTTGTGTATCAATTTAGCACCTGGATGGCTGTAGGTGCGATGAAAACCCGTCCGCATCTCATACCTATATCATGAATTTATAAAACAGTACACATTATATATTATTTCTTTTTTTATTCAAAAATCATGAATTTGTCGTCTGTTTATTTATCAATCTACATCAGAAATTCATCACGTATACAGTAAAAATGACATTTCAGGATTCGCACATTACATACACTGTAATTGGCGTTCAAAGAAAGTTAAAAGTTACCAAAGGAAATTTAATATTCAAACTCATAAGTCGAAAACAAACTGATAATGACAAGACAAAAAATTGAAAAACGAACAAAAGACAAATAGTATAAAAACACAACATAGAAAACAAAAAACAGGGAATTACGATTTACATGCATAATTTTTCATCCAAATGACTAAATGTGAATGATTTTATTTTTTGTCAGTAATATTTTTCACAAATAGTTTTCTTGTTATTTTTTTTTTTTGGTTAAATACGGGATCGATAATTAAACAAGTAAAAAAGGAAAGGCAATTTGTGAGCCTTGGACCGCTGACAGGTCTTACAAAAATTGTTGCTGATTTCTATGCTTTTGATATGAAATAAATAATGATGTTATAACACCTTTACTGAAAATATTTAACTGGATACATTGTTTGTTTACAGTTGTCAAAATGTGTAGATTCTTGCAAGGGAACGCATTTCGATTTTATTTTATAAATAAAAAAGTGAATACAGCTATCGTTGGATTTTTTCCGTTTAAAAAGACTAATCGCAATATAACTGAACATTAGCACTCAATTTGGTTTATAATCTGGATGCATTTATTTTATTTTTTATACCCTCTTACTTTGTTTCCTGGATGCCTTCAATACATTGCCCCTTTCGGTGCTGGTTTTATATTCATTATAGAAGCTGTCTATGACAACCATACAGAATTTATTTGTAAGTAAATGAAAGTCCGGTGGGGATAATGGATATCAGGACAGTGTTAGTGTTAAAGTATGTACAAGTCACATTGCACAATTAAATATAAATTTTCGCATTATTTATCTAAATTCAGGACAAATAAGTCAGAGCTTAACATATGACTTTGAAGCATTTTTTGGTCATCAGTTATGTATACTGACCTCTAGTTGTGTCTCTTTGTTGTTATTGTGTTACTCTCTTATTAACTTTTACCAAATATGTCCTTTTATATAAATTGGTTCTTTTGAAAGTATGTTCTCAGGTATTCGTAAAACTTCTGAAACCAATATATTCTTCAAAACTATTTTTTTCCTGTAGAATATTTGTATTGATTTAATAAAAGTATCTTCTT
The DNA here is from genome assembly GCA_017311375.1 of Mytilus coruscus. Taxonomy (NCBI): domain Eukaryota; kingdom Metazoa; phylum Mollusca; class Bivalvia; order Mytilida; family Mytilidae; genus Mytilus; species Mytilus coruscus. The sequence continues at coordinate 17,496,669 of CM029597.1, forward strand.
GAAATCCTTAAATTCGAGGTGTAATATAAGAAGAGGTTCTAATGAAGTGTAACTTACCATCTCTAACATGAGTAGTTAGTCGTGTATAGAGAAGCATGCTACATTTTGTAACTCAATTAGTTTTAATCTTTTTTTTAGGGGTGCAGATTTTTGCACTTTTTAAGAAACTTAAACTATAAAAAGTATACCTCATTAACAGGACACAACAAAACCATATGAAATCCGATTTGACAACAATACCGGTTTGCATTCCCACACATTCAAGATTAGATTTTGAGAATCCGGAATCAAACCACTCGAGGAATAAAAATATTCGTCAACTTTGGAAACATTCTGAATAGGACCCTTGTTCGCCAACTTCGCCAATTGCAACTTCGGAAACATTCTGAATAGGACCCCTGTTCGCCAACTTCGCAAACTTCGGAAACATTCTGAATTGGACCCCTGTTCGCCAACTTCGCCAACGGAAACATTCTGAATAGGACCCCTGTTCGCCAACTTCGCCAACTTCGGAAACATTCTCAATAGGACCCCTGTTCGCCAAGTTCGCCAACTTTTGAAACATTCAAACAAGTACCCCTGTTCGCCAACTTCGCCAACATTCAAACAAGTACCTCTGTTTGCCATCTTCGCCAACATTCAAACAAGTTCCCCTGTTCGCCAACCTCGCAAACTTCAGAAACATTCTAACGTGTTTCTCGTTTCTCGTTTTATATAGACTAGACCGTTGGTTTTACAATGATCCGTGTTGAAGGCCGTACATTGACCTATAATGGTTTACTTTATAAATTGTTATTTGGATGGAGAGTTGTCCTAGTTAGCAAACTTTCAAACAAAAACCCTGTTCGACCAGTTTGCCAACATCTAAAACTTCAAACATAAGTTCCCCTGTTCGCCAAGTATACCAACAGTTTAACCGCCATCTATTAAAAGGTTCAAAATAGGATCCCTGTTCCAAAATTTCACTATCTTTCAAATTTTTTTAACACGAACCAATTGCCTTCTTATCTCTTTCCCATCTGTCATACTTCATAAACATTCTTAAAACTGGTTGCCTGTTTGTCGACTTCAGCTTCTTCAGTTTCATTAAAAAAATACCCATATGACCATATTTTAAATAAAGTTATAGTTTTCTCAAATTCAGTATTTAAAGAGTTGTCAATATAATTTGTAAATAGTAACATGAGTAAAACATGTAATTTTCATGGGCTGTAATAACTTTTCTGCTGCATTGTGTTATGTTTAAATGAAATCACACAAAAATATAAATCTGTGTTTGCCAAATTGAGTGCCAGGAAGAAGTCACTTTTCCATAAAATTCTAATGTGTGGTAACTCCTGATACATAACATATAAATCATTATAAAAACCAATGCAAAAAAGAATTAATATAAAAAATTAAAAAAACAAACAAACTGAGAGTTACTTGCCGTTCTTCTGTGGAATTGGAAAATTCATACAAATCAAATACCATCTCCAAAAGAAATAAACTTAATCCAGTTGATCAATTGCAACCTGTCCAGAAACTAAATAGTGCTACAGTTTAATAATTAAATAGTCCATAAATAGTGCTACAGTTTAATAATTAAATAGTCCATAAATAGTGCTAAAGTTTAATAATTAAATAGTTCATAAATAGTGCTACAGTTTAATAATTAAATAGTCCATAAATAGTGCTAAAGTTTAATAATTAAATAGTCCATAAATAGTGCTACAGTTTAATAATTAAATAGTCCATAAATAGTGCTACAGTTTAATAATTAAATAGTCCATAAATAGTGCTACAGTTTAATAATTAAATAGTCCATAAATAGTGCTAAAGTTTAATAATTAAATAGTCCATAAATAGTGCTAAAGTTTAATAATTAAATAGTCCATAAATAGTGCTACAGTTTAATAATTAAATAGTCCATAAATAGTTTCAAAGGAAAACAAATATTTAAAAAAAAAAGACTGAACAACCTACTAACAGCAATATTACCATTATAAAATGTAACAAGTGCTTTTAAAATTACGGGAATATAAAACTGGGAGCAATTTCACATCTTTAACTGTCAAATGAACAGGTTCTCGTAATTCAACCACAAAAACACTATCAATTAGTATCATTGTTGACTTTTTAAATAATGGTAATGTAAAATAATCCAAATCCAAAACCATGAAGTCTGAGCTGAAATGTAAATTAAAATAAAGTATCACATGCAACTAAAAGCTTTTTTTATTTTTTTTTTTTACCCTATATACCACTTTGCCTCATAATCTCACACCTAATTAAATGTTCATTTAAAACGTTATGATGCGAATATGGTCCGTGTATATTTGCGTCCATTCGTTTTTCGTTTTGAAATATCAAAACCAAAAAACGAAAAACGAAAGTGTTTTCATTTTTCATTTTTGATTTCTCAAAAACCAAAATGAAAAACAAAAGTGTTTTCGTTTTTCGTTTTTGATTTCTCAAAAACCAAAACGAAAAACGAAAGTGTTTTCATTTTTCGTTTTTGATTTTTCAAAAACCAAAATGAAAATCAAAAGAGTTTTCGTTTTTCGTTTTTGATTTCACTAAACAAGAAAAGCATCTACATTTGGATTCAATTTCTCTATTTTGCTCTATTTAATTCTCGTTTTACGCTGTACAATGTTTTCTTTTCGTTTTATATAGCATTTGATACCCCGGTGTATTTACTACTTAATGTAGACAGAATAGACCGCCTGACTTATGATTTGAAGTAAGGTGATTAATGAATCAAAGACTTTCAAATTTCCATGTTTTTATCTATAATGAAATATCAAATTATTATATTTAAATATCAAATGAATCACAAATTTAAATAATACAATGAAATATTATATAAAGATGGTAAAAAAACGATTGATTACAACATCAAATTAACAAGGGAGGTTACTACTTATCTGATAAGAAAACTAGCCCTGTCGTTAAAGTATGCACAGCGGTTATCAGATCAATAGTATTTAAATCGGAGATAATGTCGACGAAGTGAAAAGACTTTATAACTCTGAACAATAAGGATGCATGATCTTTACTTTTAAGTTTGAAAAGTTGGTTATCTAAGATTATTAGAATTGCATGATGACTGAGGCCAATCAGCCATTAGGGAACAGTCATTATTTATCAGCTGAGGGGATCGGTGCATTTTAGGGGGGTCATTGCCAAAAATATCATACTGGTGGGGGAGTTACCATTAAAAATATATTTTTACTGGGGGGTCACAGGGGCGGATCCAGCCATTTTTAAAAGCGGGGGGTTCCAACTATATGTCCCCATTCAAATGCATTGATCGTCAAGAAAAAAGGGATGTTCCAACCCCCGGAACCCCCCCTCTGGATCCGCCACTGGGTCACCCGATTAAAGTTTTTATGACTGACCAGTATATATATAGATTGTTGACGATATTGAAGTGAGTGTCTTTGTTAAATCTTTGATAGTGTAAAGCACCAGCAGGATGCCTAATCTCTCAAGGTAGTGAATCCGATCACTCCTTTATATCACAGTCATCTGTTATGGTTCATTATCCATAGGATGTGTAAATTTACAATTCTAGTGATACTTAACTGTATGAAACATTTTAACCTAGTTTTGACCACAGGAAAGTTTCTGAACACGCATAGTCAACTTTCTAAAGTGTTTAAATCATTTTGATGTGATTCTTGGGATAGAAGGTGTGTATATTCTTAAATCACTTGATAATAGGTATAATCATTTTATAAAATTATTACAAAGATATCGAATAAGAATATTAGATAGTCTGGATGGTAGGTCTTTCACTTCTGTATTCTTTAATTTTTAAGGTAATTTTTCTCTATTCTTTATATTTTCTCTTTTCTTTATATTCTAACACCCCATTATTCTCTATTCTTTATTCTTTTTTCTCTATTCTTTCTTTCTTTTTTGGGGTCTATTTTTCTATAGATTTGATCCATTAGTCTTTATTCTGTAAACCCTATCCAGACCCTCATAAGAATACTTGATGGGCACCATGGCATTCACACATACAAAACAATACACGTAAAACATTTTCACGTTGAAAAATTATAATAAAATTGAGAATTGAAAGGGGGAATATTCCAAAGAAACAACAACCCAACCAAAGAGCAGAAAACAGCCTAAGGCCAACAATGGGTCTTCAACACAGTGAGAAAATCATGCACCCGAGGCGGCTTCAGCTGGCCCCTAAACAAAATGTGTACATTTTTAGTTCAGAGAAAATCACACTAAACTCTAAAACATCTAAATGAACCAAAATATACAAAATATACAAGACTTACAAAGACCAGAGGTTCCTGACTTGAATATATATTTCTTTATCTCAAATAAATCTTGTACATATTTAATGAACCATAAAATCAGTAAAATTTGCAATGTGTTATTCAAATTACACTTCCTATATTGGAATACTGACTTTTTTGTAAACTTTTTTTCATTTTCAAATTTTACTGTGTCAACAAATGTACATTCATACCATAGGCGGATCCAAGGGGGGGGCTAGGACCCGGCCCTCTTTGTGGGTAAAATTAGGTTGCTTATATAGGAAATCACTGAAACATGACTGAAGCGGGACCACCCTTAGGTCTGTCACTGATTCATAATAAAGAGTAAAAATCATTATTGAAAGTTTATCTATATAAAATTTGTAGAATTATTGGTTGCAGTAAAATAAGGTAAATTGGAAAAAGAAATTTCTTTTTTTTTCTTTCTTCGTCATCCCATTCATTTTTCATTGCAAATGCTCATGTATATAAACAAATTTGGTTTATAGTGACTTTAATAGCTTTACTTATTAAGCATTATCATTTTCAAAATCAGGAACAATATGTATAGGTATGACGTTATTCTGTACATGTAGGCTCAAGTTAATATGTAATATTTTTTTTCTCATTAAAAAGCTTATTTTGTCAATTTTTCTACATGCACGTGTCAGATATTCTTATTTGACAAAAAAAACATCAAGAAGAAAAACTCTTTGTTATACTCAGGATTTCTCAAAGCCTGTTACTATGTAGCTGGTAGTCATCTACTTCTCACAACTGTTAATTGATGGCGATTTTTTTTGGGGGGATGGTCAAACGTTTGAAACTATGTTGTTAAGGGGGGCATTTTACGGTTTTTAAGAATGATGGGGGGGGTTGCCAACAACAACTTTTATGTGAAAAATTTGAACCGACCCCCTCAGCTGATAAATAATGACCATTCCCCGAATATTACACGAACATTCAAACTTAGCATTTATGACGGTAATATGTATACGCTATTTAGATTATCTAAAAAAAAGTTCACACTCCAAGTCGAGGTTTAGGAGGCCATCTTATGAGTCACCAGGAAGCAGTCCAAAAGAAGATGTCTATCACGATGCTTGGAACATTATTGTACTTCCCGCCTTACTTGACTTATATCAAAAAATAAAACATGTGATAAAATTGCTACGACTTTTTTTTATTAAGTCACAAATCACAAAACATAAGGTTGTGCGACTAGTTGAGTTTCATCATTTTCTATTATTTTGCCATAATAATTGGTGGTTTATTTTGTTCGTTTTGACTTTGCGTGATGGCAATAACGATAGTTTGATAATCATTCATAACCGTGAACTTGTTGGACCATTTTTTTTCAAGCAGTAAAGCATCGATACTTAATTGTTGGCAGCATGTTGGGTCAACCACAGAAATAGCCATAAGCACAGGAACTTAAGAAACATGTGGCTTTCTTCCAATTTTTAGGAATAAAAAGGGGGGGTCTTTGAAAGTGACGAGACCAATTTTCCCTGGATTTATTTCACTCAAAATCTAAAATTGGTCTGCACATTGCAAATTGAAGATGACATTATATATTGTAACACTGTTTTACATATTCAACTGAAATCAAAGTACTATTCAGTGCTATATGTTTCTGTTGAAGGCATTGTAATACAAAATTGCAAAGGGTCAGAGCCTAATTTTCAATATCTTTTTTCACTCGCAGGGTCCTAAATGTTTTTTTCATTTCTTTATCATACTTGAAATGTTACATTAAAAAGTTTAAATTGTATATCTAAAATATCTTTTGTAATTTTAGTTCATTTATATGTTTCGGAGTTTAGTGTTTAGTTCAGCGTTACATGTTGCATGCTGTTGAAGATACAAATTTGCTTTTACATGTTTTTGTCAAATTTTGCATCGAAGGCCGTCGATAGCCAAAATGAATTAGTGAAAGACAATGAATAGTTTTACTTATAACACAATTTTGGATTTGGTTAACGATGACCTTCTTGTATGTTTTAGGAATAAATACTAAAGAGCAAAAATTTGCCAAAATCGCGATTTTGAGCTTTCTTTAGGCGTTTATAAGTTGGTGATACGTTTGAAATTAAGCGATCATATTGTAAAACCCTTAGAGTGTACACTTTGGGATGTGGTACTATGAATCTAAGTGAACTTTAAGATTGATAGACTTTTTGTAAATGGCCCTGGTTTGAAATAAATCAAGAGTTTTGGTTTGGTTAACTATTTTATTTTTGTTTATTCATTTTGACGATAACTACTTAAACGTTGCCAAAATCTTTCAAACATTTTCCGGTTTGGACTATTTGCAGACCCTTTAGGCGTTTATAGTTTTGTAATCTGTTTAAGAAGTACCCATTATATTGTTAGAACCATAGAGAACATACATTGGGTTGCGATACGTGTGGTAAGAATTTAGTTACAGATTGATATACTTTTTAACTAGAGGCTCTAAAGAGCCTGTGCCGCTAACCTAGGTCTATGTGCATATTCAACAAAGGACACTCTCCAACATAGAAGAAGAGAATAGAATTAATGACAAAAATCTCTGTTTCGTTGGACTTGTATTGCTGATCATTTAGTCGGCTTAAAAAAAAAAAACAGTTTCTCCCCATCTTCTCTAGTTTTTGCTCAAAACACAAAAGAGGGCAGGAAAGTGACTCGTTAGTAGATCTTGCCTTATCGGTCATTTTTGAGATTTAAAGTGTCTATTTATCTATTATAATTTTTATCATGTAAAGCAAAACCCCCCAAAAATGATAAAAATCTTCATTAAAGGGCAATAATTCCAAGGAGATGTCGGACGATTTCCTCAATATTGTTAATTGTAGATATTGTCTTGCTGATCATTTTTGCATATTAAAGTTTCTATCTATCTGTTACAATTTTAAAGATATACATTTGTAAGGCAAAAACGCAAAAAAATTTATAAATCATCATCCAAGGGCAATAACTCTAATAAGGAGTCGGCTGACGATTTCGACAATTGAACTTATTTGTAGAACTTTTCTTGCTGATCATTTTGGAATTTTAATGTTTCTCTGTATCTTTTATAGTTTTCAAGATAATAGGCAAAAATGAAATAAAAATGGTAAAATTTGTCATTTAAGGGCAATAACTCCTATAAAAAGTCGCCTGACAATCTTGACCTGTATGGACAACAGAGCTCAACATTCTGAACATTTTTGCTAATGTCAGATTTTCTCTATTCATAACGGTTTACGAAATAATAGACAAAACTTGCATTTCTATCCTATGTTCTATTTTAGTCATCGGACACATTTTTCAAACTAAATACCCCAATAATGATTGTGGCCAAGTTTGTTTAAATTTGGCCAAGTAGTTTTAGAGGAGAAGATTTTTATAAAGGTTAACGGACGACGACGGACGCGACAGACGACGACGACGACGGACGCCAAGTGATGAGAAAAGCTCACTTTGCCCATTGGTGAGCTTAAAATTGCCATGGTGTGAATAAAATTCAGGAGGAAATTGGCCATTGGTCTTCCTTTTTAAAATTATTTACAATTATTTAATGCGTTCTTTTTGTACAGTAGATACGTGTTTCATGTAAGAACATAACGACAGCAAATATATACGGAAGCGTATATGGTCCTCGTCTTAGCTTAATATGTATCTCGGACAAGTTTAAACATCAGTGCAGATCAACTAAGCTTGAGTTGATGAGAGTAAATGCGATTATATAAGTTAATTTAAAATGGAGGAAAAGAACGACAATAAAAATAGTAAAACTGTTGTGTTTTAACTAGTTTGGCTAACGGTAAGAACTAGAATTGTGTTTTTCGCTGTACATGTTCTGATTTTGTGTCATGTATGGATACCCTATATCCTTCCTTTCTATCATGGAGGTTTAAAGTCATTGTGAGAAAAATGAACGTAACGTTAAATAATGCATATGCTTTATTGGAGTTCATTTCTGTACTAGATTTAAAGTTTAAGTGTGCTATTAGCATTACAGATGAAATATAATTTAAAGTCTTTTCATTTAACGTAAAATTAATCATATTCAGCTACTTGATGGTTGATATTCTGCACGTATTGGCTTTTTCAAAGCACTTTTTTTTCCAGTGTTCTTTTCACAAGTAAATTGTGTATGACATGTTCCCTTGGTGCAGCCTGGAGTCAAATTACAATGTATAGTAACCCCTCTTCATCAGGTACGAGGTATTTTAATCAAATTATAAATACTAGTATGTATACAATGTGCGTCTAACTCCCAGTTTGCCATGCACCACCGTCCCTTGGTGGCTTTTGCAGTTAAATTACATATCCAATGAATTGTAAATATAAACAAAATGCTCAGCGGGACACAGAATGATACGACCGCAGACGTCGAATCATGAACAGTTAAGACAAGTATGGACACTAAATTCAAGCTTGATATAGCTCTGAATTTGAATTTTGATTAAATATTTGACACAGCATAGGTTTTTGACACAGAATGAATGTGGTCAAATACCTGAAAAATTTAAAAAATGGACTTTTATAAAACAAGGAGATGAGGTATAACTGCCACTGAGACAACTATCCACCGAGGTTCAAATAAAGTTGATGTAAGCAATTAAAGGTAACAGTAAGGATTTCAACAATGAGAAAAACACTATACTAATTTGTAGGCTATAAAAGGTCCCAACATGAAAAATATGAAACAATTCGATTGAGAAAACTAACGGCCTAAGTTTAAACAAAACAATTAACGAAAAACAAATATGACAGACAAGAACCAACGACAACCACTGTACTACAGGCTCCTTACTTGAGACAGGCACGTACAGAATGTGGTCCAATATCCAAAATCTAAATACATTTGTACAAGGTTAGATTTAGCACCAAAAATTTAATCCACTAGTATTTATCAATGGACAAAAACAGCTAAGTTTGTCAAGGGTTAGGTTCAAAAAGAATATATATATATATTTACAAAAGAAATAATAAAAAAAAAAAACAATTCACAAAATATCACTCATCATTAATACAATATCTTTTAAAAATCCATAAAACTTACCTTTAATTATTTTTTAAAACGATCTTTTATTGAATAGAAAATTTCAAACTATATTTATACATAATTTCTTCTATAAAATTAAAATTTAATGCGGTATCTATTTTAACTGTGAATCTACTTACACTTTCTTTCAATTGTGCAATACAACTCTGAATTTTGATAGTGATTAAATATTTGACATATCATAGGTTTCTGACACAGAATGAATGTGGTCTAAGAACTTATATCAAAGTACTGAAGTACTGAACATCGGATGACCGCAAGTTCTGGTTGATGGTCACAAGCACTTGTCTCAGAAAAAAAAATCACATCTCTATACCTGAAAGTAAGGTTGAGGTACATAGATATATTTTTTTTCTGTGACAAGTTAGTGTGTGGATGATGAATAAATGACAGGAAATTCAAGCTCACCATAATAACTGTTATATTGTAGTGATATAATCATTTGTTATCGGTATACTCTGGTTTGGTGTTATATATTATATCAATATTTGTAAAACAGTTATATATAATTTTCATCCATTTGTATATCATTCTATTCTACTATTCTAACGATAGTGCAGTGCAAGTGCATGGTGGACACTCTTCTGTAATAATTAGTTTTTCTCATAGATTGGATTTGAGTAGGCATTCATATTTTCCCACGTTCTTTAGATATTCTTCCGCATACGTTAACACAAATTTTCGGTATTCTTGATTTGTTATTGATATATATAGATTATAACATGGCATTTTTCATATCAGATCCCTTATCAGCAATAGGTCATGATATCAGTCTGAGAGCCGACAGGCTCGAGGGATGATTTTGACCATGGGCTGATAAGGGGTCTGATATGAAAAATGACATGTTATGTTCTTTTTATCATATACTTCAGCAGAAGCCATACAAACAAGAAAAACTTTTTAAAACTTTATAAAATTCATTTATTGTATTATTTGTTTTTCATTTTTTTACTATGAAAATTTTTCCTGTTTCTAAATATTCGCTCTTTATTCTACTTAGTTATGTTTTTCACTAAAATGTACCACTGAGGTTTTATTTTCTGGAATTACAGAATGACGTCGAAATGCTTTGCGATAACGTTAAAGAAAGGCATGCGATAATAACCGGAAGCAGTTGATATAAACCGGAAGCAGTTGATATATACCGGAAATAGTTGATAACGAAAGTCATATCACACGGCTAAGACAATTCGCCATTTCAGAATCTAATGCATTCTGGGTAATATTTTCAAAGCGTACACCAAAACGTTATGATTAGTTTAAAACGTCCTAAACAAAGGAAATTGAACCAATGACGTAACGTTATTTTCTTTTTTGGTGTACGAACAATGAGATTACCCATAGTCCTTTAGATTCTGAAAAGGCCAATTCTTCAAAATTTAATGAATAAATATATGTACAAATAAGTTTTATCAAGGGGTACAATTATACAATTATTTTCTACAAGTATATGATAAATATATTTCTCACGACAAAACATTTTCATTTATCTATGTTATTAAAATTATTTTCATGAATATTTATTGATGAAATTAGTATATAACAAGCGATAAGGAGTGTTATTTTGCACTCGATGATATCCGCATAATTATACGAAATACGTTCGGTTATCAGTCAAAAACGCAAGTCATGTGGGTAGAAATGTCTGTGGCAACATAACACCGGAATGCCCTCACGGTCATCCGCTGTAAAAAATGAAATTGGATATTTAGCTATCATGATCCAATATCCAACATACAAATACATGCGTAGATTAAGTAATCAAAAGACCCCTTGATTTCAATTTTTGTTAAAATCAAACTAAAATTGATTATGAACGCTTTGGACCTTAATGTGGACCAATTTGAAAACCGGGCCCAAAATCAAAAATCGAATTACACGGTTAGATTCACCAAAGCAAAGAACCATACTTGTCTATCTTATTTGTTAAAATCAAGCAAAGTTTAATTTAGGACCCTTTGGACCTTCATGTGGACCAAATTGAAAACGGACCCCAAAATAAGAATCTATAAATACACAATTAGATTCTGCTTATAAAAAAACCCCAAGAATTCAAGACTATGAATTTAACCCCATTGAATTGGTCAAGATATGAGCAACGTATGCAAAGTATAAGAAAAGTATTGTTTTTAAGCCCTTTTTCCTAAAACGATTCATTTTAGACTTATACTGAAGTTATTGTCCGGAAACCAGAAAATCCTAGTTTTTTTTACCGATGTTTTGGTCCGTAATTCTTGAACGTTTTGGACCATAACCCCCAAAATCAGTCTCAACATTCCTTATGAAGTATGGAACCTTGTGGTACAAATTCATTGAGATCCATACACTTATAATTAAGTTATTGTCCTGAAACAAGAAAAATGTTTTTCCCCTTAATTCCTACAAAGTTGGGACAATAACCCTCAAATCCATTCCAACCTTCCTTATGTAGTATGAAACTTTGTGGTACAATATCATAAAGATCCATACACTTACATGTATACTCCAGTTATTGTTTGGAAACCAAGTGTCTTCGGAAGACGACGACAAACGTCATACCATTATACGACCGCAAAATCACTCTTTTATGCAAGGTTGTGCATGAGATGGTAATGAACGATGGCTTTTTAATGTCCAGTGGCAAATTAAATGCATATTCAGGACGAGAACATGTTATTGTAATATGAATTATTAACCCTACTTTGGATTATATCGAATACTTCGCGATGTTATAGTTCGCAGGAAGACATGTTATCCTACGCGGATTCAATATTTTGACTCCGAGCCGACAAGTCTCTGCTTTTACTTATTAATGCCGCGTGCTTGTAGAGAAGCAGCAAAAAACAATTTTAAAAACTTTGGTTTTCCCATAACCTCCGCAATTTCATGCACATCTTCACATTACAGTTTGCAACACTATGCAATGTCATTGGGTTCCAAAAAAACGTTTAGAAAACTATGTCAATGTGCTTTCCCATAGGGTTTTATGCAGAACAATTATCGGAAATCTATTTGTCAAAATCAAACTCTTAACTGAACAAAGTGACTGTATCCAAGTTGTAGTTATTGCAGGAATACTGTCTTAATTTTAATATTTGTTTTGTTTTTACCTTCTTAATTTCTGGATCATTTATACCGAAGTAACTATTAACCAATGTTTTACGTGGTTTCATGTGAAAGACAACTCTGTTCTTATGAACTGATTTTTACACTACCCAGGTATGAGTTGGGGAATATTACTCGAATATATTGGCCTGTTTGAAGTCAGGAGCCTTTAATTCTGTTGTTGTCGTCGGTAGCTGTATGCATATTTTTTGTTTTTTCTTCAATTATTGTTAATCATAAAGGGCCACCATTAATAAAATTATATTATTTTGCACAGGGGAGTAGTGGGGGATAGACAGGTTTTGAAAATGAAAAGTCTAATCTGGTGTAAATTAAAAAAAAACAGGCACAAGAAAATGAAAGAAGAGTGACGCTACAGTACCAACAGGTGAAATGTACTGTTGTTTGTCCCCCTTCTAACCATCCTGATAAAGATTAAACCAGAAAAGTGCTTTGGACGCAATCAATTAATGAAATTTTTCCATTTTGTCACCAGGAGCAAAAGAAGTTAAGTAACCATATGCTAGCAAATTATTGAAGCTCACGTCTTAATTGATAGTCATAAAAATAAAGAGAAAACGTATGGTTACCAATAACAATCTACTGGAGACAGAAAACGTTGGTATAGGCAACTACTATTATGGTCTGGATTGGGGTTTCTTTAATGTTTTAGGCCATTTTTCTCTAATCATTATACTTTTTGCCAATTATTCTCTATTCTTTATATTCTAACACCGCATTATTCTCTTTTGTTTAATTTTTGGTTCATTTTCTCTATTCTTTATATCTGTTGCCCATTATTCTCTATTCCGTAACCAACCCGTGCACACTCTCTAGTATAGGTCACCATATAGCCTTCTCAAAGGAGTAAAAGTTATCATGAACAGGCCCGAATGGCAAAATGATTGAATGCTAATCCCATTTTGAATTGTGAACTTTCGGTATTTGTTTTTTTTAATCAAACGATCTTAATAAAAAAAAAAAAACAGATTATCGTCGTGAATGTTCCTGTAATAGTACTAATACTGACAGATGGATCTAGGTCATCAGTTTTAATCATCTTAGATTACTAACCTTTCACAACTTAAAAGTAAAGATCATGCATCCTTTTTGTTCAGATTGATAAAGTCTTTTCCATTCGTCGACATTATCTCCGATTTAAATACTATTGATCTGATAACCGCTGCAGCATACTTTAACGACAGGGCTAGTTTTCTTATCAGATAAGTAGTAACCTCCCTTGTTAATTTGATGTTGTAATCAATCGTTTTATTTTTACCATCTTTATATAATATTTCATTGTATTATTTAAATTTGTGATTCATTTAATATTTAAATATAATAATTTGATATTTTATTATATATAAAAACAAGGAAATTTGAAAGTCTTTGATTCATTAATCACCTTAGTTCAAATCATAAGTCAGGCGGTCTATTCTGTTTACATTAAGTAGTAAACACACCGGGGTATCAATGGCTATATAAAAGGAAAGGAAAACATTGTACAACGTAAGACGAGAATTCAATAGAGCAAAATAGAGAAATTGAATCCAAATGTAGATGCTTTTCTTGTTTAGTGAAATCAAAAACGAAAAACGAAAACACTTTTGATTTTCATTTTGGTTTTTGAGAAATCAAAAACGAAAATGAAAACACTTTCGTTTTTCGTTTTGGTTTTTGAGAAATCAAAAACGAAAAATGAAAACACTTTCGTTTTTCGTTTTTTGTTTTTGATATTTCAAAACGAAAAACGAATGGACGCAAATATACACGGACCGAATATATATGCTTAAACTCTTTTAGGTCATTTTTTAGTAACAACAAACAAAATAACTATGTCAATTGGACCTGCTTTGATACGATAACTGCACTTGAATTTTTACCAAATAACATTTTGTTCGCTATGGAGATTCCGTATATCGTCAAGTTATAGGAATTCCAATGGGGACTAACTGTGCACCACTTATTGCGGACCAGTTTCTGTAAGTTGTTATGAGTTACAATTTATGACTAAAATCAACAAAGACCCATCAAAACAACATCTGATACAAAAATTTAATAACACTTTTAGATATTTGGATGATATATTGGCTCTCAATAATGACCACTTCAGTATATACACTAAAGAGATTTATCCTGCTGAACTAACTTTAAATAAAGCTAATACTGACAATGAATATTGTCCTTTCTTGGATCTTGATATCTATATCTTTTACAGGAAGCTTAATACAAAAACTTACGATAAAAGAGATGATTTTTCATTTCCTATTGTTAATTATCCATTTTTAGATGGTGACGTTCTTATAGTGTTTATACATGTGTATATCTCAACTTGTTGAATGTGAATGTAAAAACGTATTTGATTTTAACGAAAGAAATCTCTGTATTACTGAAAAATTATTACACCAGGGTTTTAATATCACAAACTAGTCAAAACATTTACTAAATTTTATCATCGGTACAAGGACATCATTCGTAAATATAAATAAACATGCAGACATCTTATACGTTCAGGTATTTCACAAACAATCTTTTATGGTAATATTCTATACAAAGCACAAAAATGTCGTCATTCACCTCAAAAGCTAACCAAACCTTTAAACAAACTTATTCACAAGGGATATAGATATAAGCCCATAACCATGTTCGTCAACTTCAAAAACATTTTAACAAGTACCCCAGTTTGCCAACATTCAAACAAGTAACCCTGTTCGCCAACTTCGCCAACTTCAGAATCATTTTAACAAGTACCCCTGTTCGCCAAGTTCGGAAACATTCAAACAAGTACCCCTGTTTGCCTAGTTCGCCAACATTCAAATCATTATAAAAACCAATAAAAATAAGAATGAATAAAAAAAATATTGACAATAACAAGAGTTACTTGCCCTTCTTTTGTGGAATAGGAAATTCATACACTATACACTGATACGTTCTTAATAAGAGACTTTTCATGATAATGTTAAAACACAGTTCTATTATAAATTAACGAGATCATAAAACCTAAAAGAAAGCACTATACACTGGTAAAACCAAAAGTTTGTTCGGACACAAGAATTATAGTTATCCTATTACTAGTAATTATATGTCTGTCTTTCTGCGACTTTAGAAAAAACTAGAGGCTCTAAACAGCCTTTGTCACACACCTGGATACATCTGCACCTTCAACAATGGCAAATGAATGGCCACTCTCCAATAATGTAATCTAAAATATGATGCATGACTAAAAAAATATTTTTAATTGTCTTGCTGATTAATATGGCTGTTTTCAATTTCTTTTTTATTCACCAAATTTTCCCCAAAAATGCAAAAATGGGATAAATCTTCATTAAACTACATGGCAATAACTCCTATAAAAAGTTGACTGATAATTTCGGGAATCTTTTTATTATTATTATTTTTTAATCTTGTTCTGCTCATCATTTTTCCTTATTAAAGTTTCTATCTATCTATATGTATGATAAATTTTAAGATAATAGGCAACAAGGAATGAGCTGTCAAATTGACAGCAAATTGGGTTTTCTATTTTATATTAAGTTTAATTTTTAATTTAACTTTTCTATTGCCTTTATGGAAGTTTTTATAAATTTTAGGACAAAAACATTTATATTGACCAGGTTACTGTGGTGAAGGGAATATGTCTCACATTCTTATAAGTTGGTACATGGACATTTGAGTTTAACCGGAGACGTTCAGCAAATTAAAAAAAGTATCAAATTTCCTGTGGTATATTTGGGGAAAAATTAAAAGGATCCCTTTTTTGGAAAACTTACAGTCGACTAGTCCAAATAATTATGACGTCTTGAAAGGCTATTTAATTTTTTTGCGTTGACGCCTTACTGTGACGTCATAACGACAAAGTAATTTTTTCAGTTGGACTGTGAGAGAGAATTTACTGCTTTATTAAACGTTTAACGTTAGCTGATTTCTCCTCAAGACGCTTCACTTTAGGAGTATAAAATACAATGTTGCACCAAATATGGTATATTTGACGGACTTGAATTTCCGGATAATGTAAAACTATGGTTCCGGAATTTCGGGTCTGTCAAAGTTTACCGAGTTTCGTGCAAAAATTTATTTTATACTCTTCTAAAGTGAAATCAGCTAAACGTTTTCAAAAAAGCAGTAGATCATCGTCCGCCTCGGATGGAATTGTAACTTAATTTATCATTACTTTGGGGAATTATTGGAAATATTTTGAGCAAAAAAGGTAAGAATTTGTATTTATCCAAAAATACATAGTCAATGAAAATTTTATGGCTAAATTGGGTCTCAAAGTTGAGAGAGAAATTCTCTAATAGTCCAACCAAAAAACATTGCTTCAACGTTATACGTCGCAATAAGGCGTCAAAGCAAAAAAAATTAAAAATAGCCTTTCAAGACGTCATAATTATTTGGACTAACAGTCGACATGAGACGTGATCACCCGTGCATTAAAATTTGATTCATTTTGGTCGGTTTTTGCTGTTTGGGACTTACAAAAATATGGGAAATAACATATAGTCCCAGCAATAATACACTATTATCTGAGCACCAAGTAATACTAATAGCGGTCAATAATTTCCAGGGAGACTGTGAAGAACAATTTGAACAGTTTGAAATATAAAGGCAACAGTAGTATACCGCTTTTCGAAATTCAATGTTTTCAACTTGTGTGGTTATATTTCCGGAGACAAGGGCGGATACATTAGGCCGAAATCCGAATTTAATTCACCAACGTTGAGTGTAAATAGTGGATTTAATATA
This sequence comes from Mytilus coruscus, assembly GCA_017311375.1. Lineage (NCBI taxonomy): Eukaryota > Metazoa > Mollusca > Bivalvia > Mytilida > Mytilidae > Mytilus > Mytilus coruscus. The sequence goes on from CM029597.1 coordinate 17,513,796, forward strand.
TAAATAGGAAATGATAATGAATGGGATTTCATGTTTAAAAAAAATGTTACATTTTATTTAGAGTGTGGTGCTCATTTTCGCCATAATTTTCCATGTTTTCTGCAGTTTATGTTCAGACCTTTAAGTTTTTGAAGTATACTAATATTTCTATATGAAGATAACATCAAAAGCAAAATATTCTTAGCTTGAAAACGTGTTTCTCTGAAAAAAATTCATCTGAAAAGTGAGATTAAAGGCTACTTGAAATTTCCTGATGTTTTGTCATAGGGGGGACAAATATTCGCCGTTTTTACACATCTATTTAAAACCAAATAACTGCAGCTTTAAACAATATTTATCAAATCAATTTCATTATAGATGAATAGCAGACATTTCAAAGGTGTAAAGACCTGAAATTTAGGGCAATCAGTCAAAGAATTATTAAGAAATACTTCTTTGAAATCTTTTTTTTCATTCAGGAAATTGGCCGAAAATCGTTGTCCGTTTTTCGGTCCTTTGCGGTAAGTGCCGAAATTTTTTCTAAGTTTAAAAAATAATCATATTTGTTATAAAAATATAATTTACCGGCATATTTCTTCCATTTCAGCAATCCTTTGACGTTTCTACACCTCAAAATCATAAAACGGCGAAATTGTGTCCCCGGCGAATATGTGCGCCCCACTCTGCCTTTTAAATCATTTCTTGAAAGAACACTTATTTGAAATTAATTAGCTGAATATAAGCGCGTACCTTTTATGTTTTGTAGCATACAGTTAATGCATCCAAAAATGTCATATACTAATGCAACTTTACAGCGTGGATTGCCAAGTCAAACGTCAAATCTGAGCGTCAAACTATGGCCGCCATAACGTGTTGACAACGTCATATAGTGAACCGTATCACTGACCACAGAAATCCTTACTCAGACACTTCCGGTTGTTCTGATGTATATATTAATATATATATGAAAAGACGCTTCCTGACATCTTGTTGTGACGTAATAAAAATAGACACCATGCCTGATGACGTCACATAAGAAAAACATTCTTTGTTGCGTTTGGTGGGGGTTAACTTGATGATTTAGATAATTTTTTTCATTAAATTGTCATATTATTGTTTTTTAAATCTAGAATTAATGTTGGCGAACTTGGTGAACAGTGCATAAATAATAGTGTTTGCAAACTTGGCGAACATTACAAAAAAAAAAAAATTGGCAAACTATGCCAACAGTACATAAGAAATAATGTTGGCGAACTTTGCGAATAGTACATAAAAAATAATGTTGGCAACGTTGGTAAACAAAACATAAAAAAAATTATTGTTGGCGAATTTGGCGAACAGGACATAAAAATAATGTAAGTGAACTTAGCGAACAGTAATGATTTCCTAAAGGTTGGTGAAGTTGGCGAACTTGGCGAACAGTAATGATTTCGTAAAGGTTGGCGAAGTTTGCGAACTTGGCGAACAGTAATTATTTCGTAAAGGTTGGCGAAGTTGGCGAACAGTAATGATTTCGTAAATGTTGGCGAAGTTGGCGAACATTACGAACTTTTACACAATCCTATACCTGAAGGTCAGATTTGAGTCGTGTGAACGCAAAAGCATATTCTTATCCAGACTATCTCAGTGCGCATGCTATTTTATCTTTATTTTTATGCCAGAAATTACGTGCATGCACGAATATTCATTTCAATAGTTTGCGGAATTCAATCTAGAATAATAATTACACATTACAGAACTATATGTGAACGCAAACTGGATTCAAATCCAGATGTACATCGGATTTCATAATATCCGATTTGAATACAGCATGCGCGTGAAAATGGTATAAGTTTCAAATCAAATAATGAAAAATCTAAATTGGAACATCAAGACGTCATAGCAGAAACAACTTCACATCTTTGTTAGTTGAAACTGGGCAACTTTTTTTTACATTATAGTTAGGTACTAAAACATGTAGATACATGTACTGATTTATGTATGTGCATCCCTAACAATTGTATTTTCGCCCAACATGCCCAAATGTTGCTCGTAATTTTCATAAAGTCAATCACTGTTAAAATTTGGGACATAATATAACACCAATAATGATATATTTAGTCTCAGTAAACACTTAATATTTCAATGAATATTCACTTGGTTTTTACTGTCAGTAACACTTCTGTAAGTATCTATGAAATAAACTAATATTTTTGACAGGGGGTTCACACAATAAAATATCAGACATAAATGTAAAGTCCAATGACCACTATTTCCTTTTTATTTTCTGAAAGTATTGTGTTAGAGCTATCCACCTTATTTCATTGTTAATTACACCTTATGTAAGAATCCTGGGTTTTGATTGGTTGATAGCCAGTGTATTTTTCACCAATTTACTGTTATCAAATGAATATCGTTCATTTTTTAACGCCGCCGGGGTATAAGCAAAAAGGATATGCCTTTTTTACCCTCTCTGCCGTGGTATTTGCCAAAAACCTCTATCTGACTGGACGCTTGTAACGTCACGATCATCAATGCGTTTTTAAACGTCAACATTCGGTGAAATTAAACAGATATAGCATGTTCTTGAGGGGTATTTGCGAAAAATACCCCTCCTTAACATGATATATCTGTTCAAAAATGATATCGTTTGATTTTCTTTCTAGTCACATCATAGAGCCTTTTCATTTGTAATCCTTACAATATATGATAATTTTGCATAGCCTCCGAAATGCAATAAAGAAGTCTGTAATTATAATAAAATATTATAGCGTTTCGCATGAGACCAAGTTACAATAATTTGTCTGTGTATACACAAAGAAGATGTGGTGTGTTTTGTTTTCTGAAAGGTACCCTCTAGTGATTTAGTCATCATTCGAACAAACCTATTCTAACATCGGACTCGGACTTCTTTTAAACTGAGTTTTACTGTGCGTATTGCTGTGTGTTTGTTTATTCTACATTGTCTAGAGGTATAGGGTGAGGGTTGAGATCTCACAAAACATGTTAACCCCGCCGCATTTTTGCGCCTGTCACAAGTTATGACCCTCTGGCCTTTCTTAGTCTTGTATGTTTTTTTTAATTTTGGTTCATTTATATGTTTCAGAGTTTAGTGTGACGTCCATTTTCTCTGAACTAGTACGCATTTGTGTTAAGGGGCCAGCTGAAGCCCGCCTCCGGGTGCGAAATTTTCTCGCTGTGTTGAAGACCCATTAGTGGTCTTTGGTTTTTTTCTGCTCTTTGGTCTACTTGTTGTCTCTTTGACACATTCCCCGTTTCCATTCTTAATTTCAGTGTTGTCTGAGAAGCCCGTAATTAAAAAAAAACATAATAAAAACAGAACTAAAACGGAAAAAAAACAAACATTTGTCAAGCAAGCAAAAACACATAAAGGCGGCACAGTATATATGGTACGCACAGCCCGAGCTGTTCAGTGTTCTTAGAAATATTAATTATTCATCAAATCTTAATATTAAATAAGTTGTTTGTCATCTTAATTAAGTGTTATAGTGTTCATTTATTTGTCTTTGTAAATTATTAACCTTTACTGTTTAGTCAATTATTGGTAATATCTTTTTGGCGTGGCTCGCTAGTTATACATCCCGCCATTGTTTTATTGTGCTATGGCCATTTTTCAGTATTCTTGTCTTTCATTTTTGCTTATGTGCTTTGTCTATATGCCATTTTGTTTTTCTTTGTTGACATATTTGTGTTTTATAGTGATTAAGATCATAACACAATGTTGACTGTTGTACCCCTATTTTTGACATTTTTACCTATTATGTATTTTCGTTTTGTTCACACATTGCTGTCAATATAATGGAATTTTATGCGACTGTCATACAAGTTAGAGGTTTGGCTAACTATAAAACCAGGTTTAATCCACCATTTTGCTACATAAAGATGCCTATACCAAGTCAGGAATATAACAGTTGTTTTTCCATTCGTTTGATGTGTTTTGAGCTTTTGATTTTGCCATTTGATAAGGGACTTTCCGTTGTGAATTTTCCTTGGAGTTCGGTATTTTTTTTATTTTATCTTTTTAACGGCAAATCCTTTCCAAATGACAAGATGTAACGATTTAATAACTTATAATGGAATTTATCGGAAACGGTCATGTAAATTTTATCATCATCTGAAAAGTTCTTAGCTATTGACAATCATTCAACATCAATTTGTTTTTCATCCTTAACTATTTTGATTGTTTAAGAACAATATTTAACACGACAATGTAATTGTACATTGTATATGATACGACCATATCTGATGCCCAAAATCACATCGATTGTTATAAAAGGAACAAACAAATAAAAACTAAGCACTTAAAGCATTAAGATTAATGACCTCTTCGTTAGGTCTGTGTTTTGCAAAATACCCAAAGTGAAAAAGAAAAAGACTTTATTACAGAGATTTTAATTTTAACGTTTTAAACAATTTAAATATCACTTTATTGCCAACACCAAATCCTAAACAACCTCTACAATCCAAAAACCTTGTGCTGACTCACTAAAGTCAAAAGAGTTCTCAATCCTGAAACCACATTATGAGATAACTGACGATAGATACACCAGTGGTAACTCCCGCACCGAGGACAGAATAAACTCTACCAGATCACACACTACCACCCTTACTCACACTTTCTACATTCCAATAGTACACAATCATCTCTTCCAACTCATGCACGCTCCTCTTTTCGTCCATCAAATTTACAAATCATCCGGTCTTTTTTATTTCTGTAAAAGGTTGTTCATAATTCAATATGATATTATTAAATATATATCTATTGACAAAAAAAAAAACAATAAAAAGCACATTCAGTCGAAGAGAGGAGAGTTGAAATATACTAACGGGATATTAAAATTCATAAGTCGATTACAAACGGACAACCCTATAGTAAAAATGAAAAAACGACCAACAGACTAACAACAGTTAACAAAACAAAGAAAACTAAAGACAACACGAACTCCACCAAAAACCGCAGCCAAGCATACAAAGACTGTACAACACGAACTCCACCAAAAACCGCAGCCAAGCATACAAAGACTGTACAACACGAACTCCACCAAAAACCGCAGCCAAGCATACAAAGACTGTACAACACGAACTCCACCAAAAACCGCAGCCAAGCATACAAAGACTGTACAACACGAACTCCACCAAAAACCGCAGCCAAGCATACAAAGACTGTACAACACGAACTCCACCAAAAACCGCAGCCAAGCATACAAAGACTGTACAACACGAACTCCACCAAAAACCGCAGCCAAGCATACAAAGACTGTACAACACGAACTCCACCAAAAACCGCAGCCAAGCATACAAAGACTGTACAACACGAACTCCACCAAAAACCGCAGCCAAGCATACAAAGACTGTACAACACGAACTCCACCAAAAACCGCAGCCAAGCATACAAAATTTGTTTTCTTTGAAGCACGCGGTGAGTAGTTCTTCGTTGATCACTGGTGTTAAACTGATCACCGTAACTGCAGTTACGGTTATCCCAACATGGCGGAGCCCAAAACAGGTAAAATCGTCTTTTTGTAATTTCTCCGTGTACACGCATTGTTTTAAAGAATTACTCAGCCGCTAGGTTGATATGTACAGTATTGTTGTATGTGTGTGTCTTAATATCATATGTGATCTTGTTACCGAAATAATAGCCATTGAAAATTTACAGAAGATCATCGTAACTCCAAAAGAAGATAGTCGTAGCTTGTGGACACATAACTTGAAAGATAATCGTAACTGTATAAAATATGTCTATGATCATTGTAACTGATTTTGTCAGAAACCTCTGCTAACGGAATATTAAATTTTAAAATGTTGTGTAAAGATAACAACAAACGCGTAAACAACATTCGTGATCGAAATATTTTTCATCATAAGGTAAGTTTGCAATTTTCATGATCATTGATACAAATATTGGTATACTATTCGGGACAACCACGTGTCAACGATATTAAGAATATAATGCATCCTAATGTTAAAACTATACTAAATTATAGTTTGAAATTCCATTATATTGTAACAGGAGACGGTTCGACCTTAGTATATGTTCTAAGTATCAAATATCCTTTTTTAATTATCTGTGTATTTTATTTGGTAAAGTCCGTAATGATAACTCAGCATCTAAAGCTACACGTATTTTCTACATTGTACTGATGAGCTCCTTTTTATTGTGTGTAAAAATATACAATCTACTCTAACAATACGTATACGCCGATACTGATCACGGACTTTGACTTCAATTTCCTACAAGTTAACTGTAAATTGAAAAACCTGCAATCGGACAATTATATCAAATCAAGCGTAATTGATCTTATGGCTCGGAAATAATTAATTTCCGAAACACAAATGTACTTGATATTTATGACTTTAAATTGTAAACCGTCTGTTAACCTCGTATAAAGGTTCGAACCACTGGGCCCCGAGTCTCCATGGCTGAAGAGATCGAGATAAGTGAATTTTCATAATTAAATAAGGTCTCTCAAAATATCAACACATGTAAATTGCAATAACAATATGAAGTACCAAAGTCAACAATGTACACATAAAACAGAGCACTCAAATAAGTCCATCAAAATATTGCATTGTAAAAAATGTAAAAGTTCTTAAAAAAATGTAAGATGAATATTAACAATCGGAATTCATATCCAACTATCTCGGTCATTACGTGACTTTTACACTTCAGTTGTATATCATTAATGGCCGATTGATTATCAATGAAAATGAACGGGAAACATAGATTAAACGGTCATAACTTTTTTGTTACATGGTGTATTTTACCTCCCAACCCCGCGTTTTACAGTATTTTCATTTTTACAATTAAAAATGTTATAAGTTTCAGTTCAGATATATGATTTCTTGCTTCAGAATGAGTTTGAAAAATGAGGTGACATAACCACACAGCCTCCGTTGACTTCTTCGTTAAAACTCGATAAAATTGCAATGGGACCTTCTTATGTAATCAATTTTCTCAACTTATTTATTGTTACTTATATCCTCCCAACCCCTAAAAAGATCGACAACATATTCATTTAAATGAAATCGAAAACCATATCAGTTTGGGTATCAAACGATTTGCTTCAAGAAGTGCTTGAAAAATTCACATTTTGGCATTCGTTATTAATATTTTGAAAATGGCGGCCGCTGTTGGAAGTAAACAACGAATCGACATGTATTCATTTAGTTATTAATCAAAAAGTAATATTTGAAATATTTATTGATGTGTGTCTTATTGTACTTAAGAAATTTCTTATTTCAAATTTTCTTTAATTTATTTATTAGAAACAGTCTCTCGCATTAGAAATAAAGATTTATATGCATTACCATGCAGTTTACATTGACAGCTTGGGCCGGTATCGGGTCCGTTCGCGCCCAATACACGTTCGCACCCTACACGTTCGCACCCCACACGTTCGCCCCTGGGTCCGTTCGCACCCTTTTTTTATTCAAAACCTGATGGATTATAAGATGTTTTTAAGATGTTTATCTCAAAATAAAGAAAATTCGGCAATTTTAAAATTTTTAATGAAATATTGTTTTAAATTGATTTGATGATTAATTATTATATGTTAATTATGTATAATTACTGTAAATATGTGGTGTTTACACAGCTAAACTTGATGTAAATTCTGCATGTAGTTAGCATGTATTTAACTTGGTATGAGTAAAACAATTAAGATTCAAAATGTTATTGTTGTTGAGTTTAATAGCGGTTTGATATCTTAACATTAAAATAATATTCAACTCAAAAAACCCTTTTTAGTAAGTCACTTTATTTTGAAACAATGAAAAAAAATATATATATATAGCAATACACTAACCAAAACACGATTAAAAAAATATTCAACACAAAAAACGTCACTTTATTTTGCATGTTTTGAAACAATGAAAAAAAACTTATTTATAGCAATACAATTTCCAATAACCAAAACACGATTAAAAAATTATTCAACACAAAAATCGTTTTTAGAAAGTCACTTCATTTTAAAACAATGAACAAACAAAATATTTATAGCAATACACTAACCAAAATACGATTGAAAAATTATTTAACACAAAATCAATAAAAAGGGTGCGAACATGTAGGGTGCGAACGGACCCGGGGTGCGAACATGATAGGGGGCGAACGTGAATGGGCGCGAACGGACCCGGATTCGCTTGGGCCGACTTGTGAAGATATATTTTCAAAGATTTGTACGATGCAAATTGAAAAAAGATTGGATTCATGCGTTTTCAATAATTGTCTTACCTTAATCAAATTAAGCAGCATAGAAACATACATTGTTTCTCTTTGTTAAAGTGGATACATATACTGTTTGTTTTGATAAAATTTCGAAGTTCCATAAAAAAATGGCGACCAAATAATTTTCAAACGTAGACGATGTTCGACACTTATTTTGCCCATGCAAATAATTCAATTATGATTTCACTGTTTATATTGCAATTACATATGACACGTTATTGTCACTCTAATAATACCCAAGGACATAGCTAGATTATGGAGAATGTAATTAAGGCAGCAACCATTTGATTTTCTGGGGGCTATGGATTTTTTTCGGACAAACTTTTTTTCGCCTTTGGCGAAAAACAATCTATTTTATGGCGACAAGTCGAAAACAATTTTTTCTTTCAATTTTAGCATTACCAATAGTGGCAGCTGAGGGTGAAACAAACAAATTTTTTTCTCAGGGTCAAAACAAATTATTTTTTCTCCAAAACTGGAAACAAACTTTTTTCCAAAAATCCATAGCCCCCAGAAAATCAAATGGTTGCTGCCTAAGTCATCAACGTGATCAAAGAAAACAAACATGACAACGTGGCCTAATCACGATGTAAGTTTTGACAAGACTTGTGTAGATTAGTATTGTACGATTCTTAATGAAATCATTTTATGATAATATTTTTAATATTAACAAAAGAAAACCTCGAATGGATGGTAACAAAGATGAAATATCTATATTTTCAATTTTTCTAAATCTTCACACGGGTAACCAGTAAATTTTACATAATCCTAATTAAACCAGTCACATACAGAGTTATCGAACGTATTATGACTGGAATAGTTGCATATGCTACCGTAAACACCCTAAACTATTTATACTTTATCGTAATCTCATTAAATATTAAATTCAAAACCCCGAAATACAAAAACTCTCTAACTCAATGATTACTAGAGCACGCTGTGGAATTAGACTCTATATTTAGAGGGGGACTTAAGATAAAATAGGACAAAATAAAGTAACGAAGAATCACCCTGAGCAAGGATACAAATCCTTGCCCTGAGAAATAAAGCATATCGGTTTTACTCAAACCAAGTAGCAGTGTCTTATTCAGACATCGGGGTATAATAAACCCGTAAGCCCTTAATAATATAAATAAACCACGGCGGTTTTATTCAAACCAAAATGTTGATTATGTCTTATACAGACCTCGGCATTATACAATCAAGCGTCCGAAATAATAAAATTTCTAATTTATATACTAATTACAGGTAAAGAAATAACAACTTTAAATAACCGCGTACTTCGATACAAACTTGTATATAAAGGTGCACTCGAAAATACTTTAATCTAAACATCTATTACTACCGAGAAGAAAAAAAAAAGTTTTAAATCATTTATCGTATGTAGAACACCGAGAGTCCTTACTGATTAACCAATAAAAATTTACTACACTTTTTAGTTTACCCTGGATACGAACATGTAAGCAAATAAAAACGATGAAACTGATAAATTGGAAATAGAAACAAGCCATCCTACACATAATTTTGAATATAAAAAAAAAAGATTCCTCCACAATATCTTTATTTAACACTCTTTTCGTAGGTTATATGCGCTATATGTGTTATTTTATGTCTTGTGCAGACGCAGTATTGGCGCACACCTTACCTACCCACACATAAGGAACTAATACAACATTCAGATTACGAAAAAAAGTGTTTGAAAATGGAACGAGATTTACAGGAAAATAAGATACCGTGACCTAAAGCATATCTTTACTTGAAAACGAACGTAATTTAAACATTATAGTTTCCATTAATAATGTGAACATGGAAAATGTTTGCCACTCCTTGTTCATGATGAACATTTACCGTAAATTATGACTTGTAAAATATAAAGACTATATCTACAAAGCAAAAGTAAATCAGTAAATTATTCACTAGTTATCAAACATTCAAACACGATTTATATATAGTCGCCCATCAGCATATAGAGTAAGTTACGATCATCACTGACAAGTTACTATGATCATGTACAAGTTACGACTATCTTATAATCAAGTTACCACTATCACAACAAACAAAATTCTTGGAGTTACGATGATCTTCCGTAAATTTTCAATGGCTATTATTTCGGTAACAAGATCACATATGATATTAAGAACACACACATACAACAATACCGTACATATCAAGCTAGCGGCTGAGTAATTCTTTAAAACAATACGTGTACACGGAGAAATTACAAACAGACGATTTTACCTGTTTTGGGCTCCGCCATGTTTAACACCAGTGGTTGATTTACCTTTAACCGGAATGCTGCTACTAGCATTACATATGACATAGAGAGGGGGCGATATTATTTACTTTTTCTTTTCTTTTCTTTTGTATTGTTTTCTATTCAGCATGTTTGCTATGTACTGTTTTCTTTAATTATTCGTTTTTTTTTTACTTGAATGCGCCCGAGATTCTATCCCATTAAAATATCAAAAATTGAAATCATCAGCTTATTGAATATTTAATTATTAGAGCCAGTATCTAAAACCACCAATAAAAGTGCAATTTAGAAGTTTTCTATACTTTCATGGTGTCATTTAGCTAATTATTGACCCGTTCATTAAACATATATTTATATGAAGTAGAATAGGAGAAAAGTCGGTTGGTCGGAATAATAGTCTTCGGTTGGATTTAGAAAAGAAACTTTGGAGAGGCAGTTGCAAATATGGAATTCGATACAATTGTTTGTGATAATTAAGGGAAAAAACTTTTAAAAAAGGGACAACAAAAGCAAAAACAGGTATTCGAACCTAAACCTACACATCTCTACTTCTAACTGGACTCTACAACTCATTCATCTACGAATGTCTATTATGTAAATATGAAGGAACATGTACATGCCCTGTGTATTCGTTGTACCGATGTGTATCATATGTTCATTGATGTATATAAAATAGACATCTGAATTGCAATCATTGGTAGCCGAGAGGTTTCGTCGATGTGTTGATATACATAAGCGACAAATTAGCCAATTCAAACTTATTGAAATTAAGCACACAAAGGAAACAATTACATATAATAATTTGCTGAGTCCATTTCAGCGACAGATTTAATAGGAAAGGTTTATTCCAGAAAAAGAAAACACGGTTAATGAATAGGCTGACGTCACAGCAATGGTTTAAATGTTTTTTCTTCCCAGTTTATGATTTTGTACAGTTGAGGCCGCTGGATCCCGGTTCTTCTCACGTGCCGGTGAGGTAGGTTTGCTCGCACAATTTTGTCAATATAACGGAACTATAAACAACTGTCATACAAGTGGAAGTTTTCGATAGCTATAAAACCAGGTTTTACCAACTATGTTCAGAAAATGCCTGTACCAAGTCAGGAATATACTAGTTGTCTTCCATTCTTTCCGTAGGTTGATATGGGCGATCGTATGGTTTTGTCAGGTTTTATGGGCTTTCAACTTTTAAAGTAACCTTAAGCTTGGAGTTCGGTATTTTTGTTAATCCTTTTTTTAAAGTGCTATCGTGTCCTTGCATAATATTACTTATTTTGTCATTATAGAAAATGTTCATATTCAGTCAACATTGCGCGTGTATAATAGAGACGAACGATTCCAAAGGGATATCCAAGCTCATAAGTCGAAGATAAACTGAAAACGACAAAAACCCGTTTCAGCTTATCTCAAACACATTGGACGTCATAACGCCGTAATATGAAACGAATTTCTGATGATTATAATGTTCAGAAATTATTGAACCATTCATTGTTTGCATATATACTGAACTAAGTCCTCTGCGCACACTTTTTTTAACATTTATTACGAATAAATAACATACAATCGACAATAAATATTTTATTTGAGGATTATTGATCGAAAACAATGGTTGCTTATTAACTTTCGAGTTTTTGGTGTTGAAGTTTACATCGATAGAATCATTGAGCACGTGTAAAATAAGAGACATGATAGGGAGATGCTCATTTGTTGGGGTTTTATATTTCCATGCGTTTCTATTTGTTAATTAAATGTTGACATACCATTTGTTTGATGATTTGATGCCAACTCGGTGAAGATTTACTAATCGAGTACTCGTTGAATTTACCGAGCGATACTCGAGTACTAGCTCGGAAAAACATCTACAAAATGGAAACACAAAAATTATACCCATTTTATTTATTGTGGGTCGTTGTCTTATGGATGTAAAACCCTCAACATTATTACCTAGGATTAGACAATAGTCCCAGGAATTCTATACCATAATTAATAGCTCATTTACTACATGTACTAATTATGTAAACTGTCAATAATCTTATCAATTAATTAACAAACATCTATAGAAAAATGATTACTCAAACAACAGTATTTAGGAATCGTAAAGAAACTAATGTTATGATCAACAAAGGGGTGATGATTAGAACTTACTGATGCCTTTAACCATTCTCTGAGGGTCGACACAGTGTGCCGCGAACGAATTTGTTCTTATTTAGAAATATTATTTCGTCAACTTTTTGTGGGACGAGTAGATTTTTCAACTTTGTTATGTAACTAACAGTCCTACTGATGAAAATATTTGATTTGCTCTGACGGTACAGAGGTGGTGGAATTGTAACAGCCACTATGTTCCGTCAGTTACTTTGTTCCGGCTGAACTTTTCAACTAGTTATTTCGTTCCGATGGAACTTTCCACGCATGAAATTATTAAACGTGTTGTTTTCAATTTTTTTCCAACTAGTTGTTTTATTCCGAGTGCAGTCGAAAAGTTCCGGAAAAAAGTAGCAAGTTGAAAAGTCCCGGAACAATGTAGCTAGTTGAATAGTTCTGGCGGAACAGAACAACTAGTTACATCGTTCTAAATATACCATATTTCGTCCTTTTGTAGAAAGAGGGGGAAGAATGAGTATCAGTATATATAAGAGCAAATCATTAATTTACAAGAATACCCAATGCACTGAAAGGGGTTTCTTTGGGGACAAAAATGCAAAATTTAAGTTGTATTTCATAGCTCACATAAAACGGAATAAGTTGCATTATCATGCAAATTTAGTTTTCATAGTACCGTCAAGAGAGGGAAGAATACCCCCCTCCTCATGTGGTTCTTTGCATCAATTCTCCAAATGGAACTTAGTGACTGGTTGATAAGTTCCGTTGGAACTTTTGGGCTAGTTTGTTAGTTCCGGTTTTGACTTATTTGCCAAAGAGGAACTTTGTGGTTAGTTGATAAGTTCCTTTTGACTTTTGTAATCAGTATCTTGGTTTCCCTTTGAAAGTTTCAAATATAATATGTTGCGCTTTTACTTTGCATCAATTCTCCAAATGGAACTTTATGCCTGGTTGATAAGTTCCGTTGGAACTTTTGGGCTAGTTTGTTAGTTCCGGTTTTGACTAATTTGGCAAAAAGGAACTTTCTAACTAGTTGATATGTTCCGTTGGAAACTTTGCAACTAGTCACTTTGTTCCGGTGGAACTTTTAAACCAGAGGAAGAACAAAGTAACTAGTTAATAATTAAGTTCCTCCGGAACTTTTCGGCTAGTTAGTTCTTTCCGCCCGGAACTTTCCAACGTCGGAACAAAAGAGCATTTACAGAATGACACGATTAGCTACAAGTGTAAGCCTTGGAAAGGTGCTCTTGTTTATAGCCTACCTCTGTTCGAGGGAATTTTAAATGACAATTAAACACAAACATTCGAAACGTTTTTAATTTTGATTAATATTTAATTTCCCGGGAGGCACTTTTAATAAAAATATTTTTTCTTTAAGAAGGTATCAACATTCTAACAGGAAACCAATTACTCGAGTATCATTTTGGTATTCGATACTCGGTACTACCGAGCGATACTCGAGTACTCGTTGACATCCCTAGTTACTATACTATATATATAAAATATTAATTTTCGCGAACCATTTAGGTCACAGAAATTCCAAAAAATGGCATCAGTAAGGAGAGTTGTACAAATAATGTGAATACACAAAACCCCGATCCAATTTATCGTTTGCTAAAAGTATTCATCCTTTTCTGTTTTGTATGTACTAACAACATTCCATTTTTCTATAATTTCGATTAAAAAATTCTAAAACCTGCAGTTAAAATAGGTCATATGCCCCAAATAAACATTCCCGATTGGTTGAACTACTGTGGCCTCGATGTAAAGCAACGCAAGCCTCGATGTAAAGAACACGCTTCCCAAGAGTAAGGTGTTGTACAAATAAAATGAATACACAGAACCCCGATCCAATTCATCTTTTGCTAAAAGTGTTTATCATTTTCATTTTTCTATAATTCTGTTTTAAATATGCCAAAACCTGCAGTAAAAATAGAGGTATGTCCCAACTTAACATTCCCCGATTGGTTGAACTGCTGTGGCCTTGACGTAAAGCAACGGAAGCCTCGATGCAAAGAAGAAAAGGGGTTGACAGGATACACGTAATCGTTATAAATTTTAACTTTATGGTTCTTATGCAAGCAAATTTAATAAACAATGATTTTATACAGTTGTTTTATTGTTTTCACCTTACATAGGGCTTTATATCTGATCTTATTTCTGTGTACACAATTCTGAATCTACATATTTCACCTTTATCAATATTAATAGGAAATCCGTTTGGACGATTTCATATACCATTATGTTTTAGGGGTTTTTAGCTTCAGTGTCGAGTTGGTTTATAGTATTGAGGGTTATCTGCGAGAAATAAATAATTTTCTGATAGATTAACTAAATTCAAAACCAATATAAATATAGTTAACATATACATTTTATTTAACTGAGTAAATTGATCGGAATTTGAATGATACATAGACCTAAAATTCTTTTTGGTCTATCCCATTGATGACATTTGCGCGGGAATTTCTTCCATTGACATTGTAATATAATTTATTATATACTTAGTAGTAAATACAGATAAATTGTATGTGTAATACAATCATTGGCAAGCGTGCTGTATCAGCCACCCGTGATGATATCGATATCAGCACGGTTGCAAAGGCTTTATTTATCACACCTTTAATCTGTATGATGTCACGTCATCGATTGCAGTCACTGTTGCAAAGGCTTTATCAAACCCCTAATCTGTATGACGTCATGTCAAACCTATAATCTGTATGACGTCATTTCAAACCTCCTTATCTGTATGACGTCATGTCACCAAAAAAACAACATCTACGTGAGGTATATGTATATAATAAAGTATAGATATGGTTTTTCAATATCATACCGTATCAACCTCAACCAATATAATCCTCGAGCAGAGCTCTTGGGATTATATTGGTGTCTCGGTTGATACGAATGTGATATTGAAAAGCCATATGATATTCTCTATTTACTTTGGATTATAGTTATCTTTAGATGTAATTTGATAGGATTTAATGTGATATTATTTGTCTCTTCTTCTATAGTATGACGTCAGGTTTGTACACATGAAGTCTCTAGTCTAAAAAAAGGCCAGTAATAGAACAAAAAACAGATAAGCAACTGTCTTAGGGACGACATAAAAAAATCAATGAAGGATAAAAAACTTAATTCAAATAGTTTGGGGGTAGGGGTGGGGGGGGGCAAAATTGCTGCAAGTTTTGTTTAATTGACATCGATTTTATATATATCCTTATTGGTCAATCAATTTTTCCCAAATTAAGTTAAGAGGGGGTCAGTGAAAAAACTATATGAATTAAGTAAATGAACGATAAACAGATAAGCAGGTTTTCTTCGTATAGATACCTTCAATTACTACCCACTGTGACTGAGGACACAATTTGATTCATTTTAGCTCATTAGCTGCGCTCACTCGCCAAAAAAGGTTCATTGTGGCTCACTGGCTAATATTTTATAATGTCAATGTGTAGAAAAGCCGATAACCCTATACATATTTGGTCAGATCATATGTTTTCGTACGTCATATGAATTCGTACTATGCATGCCTTTTCAATGGAAATTGCATTCTTAATGAGGGGCCTGATGGGGGGTCTCGTCACGATTCACGAGTTGATTTTTTTGTCAATCACGATTCACAGAAAATAAATTTCCATGATCACGGATCACGAAAATATAAAAAAAAATAAATCTGAAAAAAAAGGGATCACGATAGCGAAAATGCGCCGATCACGAAGAACGAAAATAACCCATCAGGCCCCTCCTTAATAGCACAAAAACCCATGAGAAGAGGATATATATACATATGTCAACCAAAATTTTTCAGCGCTGTCAAAATGTGTGAGGACACCCTATATATCAAGCTTGCGTTCATCCAGCCTTAAAACTGTTTTAGGGAGGTGAAAAATACCAGCAATAGATCTAAAACGATAAATAGATAATCGATATAGTAAAATATCAATGTGTAGAAAAGCCAATGATTTACATGTATACATATGTATATATGTCAACCATAAAATACAACTGATTTACACCACAACGGTTGAAAAGACCTTTATGTATATATAACTTATATCATTCTAGTCCGTTCAACTGACAGAATCGGTGTAAATTTCATGAACTCTTAACAAGAATCGTCATGGACCATTCTTTATACCAATATCTGTTAGCCATTTAGGGTCGTTTGCATTCAAAGTTCAGTTTTAGTGGGTTTATTTTGCAAAAAGAGTTCAATTTCCTGATAGTTAACGTTTTATTTATATTTTGCTGTGTCAAATGACCTAAATATAAAGGACAGTATATAGTCCTAAAAATGGTATATCACGTTCTACACATGACATTTTAGCAGGAAAGACTGCCATTGGAGTATATCACCACTGTGACTTTTTAATTTGATCTTATCCACTAAAGTCATTCAAGTAGAACATTTGATGTCGGGTTTGTCCACATTTTGGAATATATTAATACATGTATAGAAATACTGTTGAGTCTGTTCCCAGATGCCTGAGATAGACTTCAATATTTATTATTTATTGAAAATAGGTGGAATCATCTTTTAGAAAAGTTGTTTCTTTGGTAATGAATCGACCCCCCTTTTATAAGTTAAAAAGGCTTCATTTTTGAGGGGGTAGGGGGATGTTCCCAACCTGTTTATTAGTTGAATTGTGAATCAGGCCATTACTCTTCTCAATTGTATTGATGCATACTTTTCATGTCTGGACAGTTTTCCTCATTTTTGAAGGCTGTATGGTTGCCTATAATTGCTTTGTCATTTGAACCTCTGTGGATAGTTGTCTCATTGGCAATCATATTATATATTGTAATTTTTATATGTATCCATTCTATAGAAAAGTTCCTCCAAATGTAATGAATCCCCTCCAGATCCCCCTTTATAAGTTAAAAAGGCTACATCTTCTTTTTATCTTCTTTAGAATATTTGTTTTTTGGGGAGGGGGAGGGTTCCCAACCTGTTTATAAGTTATAAATCAGGCCATTACTTTTCTCAATTTAATTGTTGCATACTTAACATGTCTGGACTGTCTTTTTTCTCTCATTTTTTAAGGGTGTATGGTTGCCTATAATTACTTTGTTATTTGAACCTCTGTGGATAGTTGTCTTATGGGCAATCATACCACATATACAGATTTTTATATGGATTGTAGACCTGAAAAAATTGTTCAAAGTTGAATATGCTGCAAACTTCAAACAACCTACTACAACTTATTTACCATGAAACTGTTGATCAGAACTATATATAAGTGATTTCATCCCAGTCCTCATACATGTACCACTATCAATCAACAGAACAAATGCAAATAATTACATGAATTATGATGTCATGAAAGTTTTTTTTTTTAATAATTTAATCTCAAATCTTTATATCAATATAAACTGTATCCCAATATAAACATATTGGGCTATTTTCAGCAGAATATACAGTATGGGGTCTTCTCTTTTTTATAGGCCTGTTTGCGGGACGTATTATGGTATGGCGCTGTCCGTCTGTCTGTCTGTCCGTCCGTCGTCAACATGTCAGACATTAACTTGAAATCGCTTTCATAAATATGCATAAAACTTTGGTGAATTGTTTATATCTATTGACGTGAGCTCCCATTCTTTTTTTATAAATTTTAGATTTTACATTTCCGAGTTTATTGTTAAAAAAAGGGGGATTTTCCAGTTTTCAGACTATAACTCAAAAATGCTTTCAGCAGTTCTCATGAAACCTTGGTAAATTGTTTATATCTAGTGATGTAAGCTTCTGCCTTTAGAAATTTATAAATTCTACATTTTACATTTCCCAGTTACGGGGTTTTATATATTAAATAGGGGGATTTTCCAGTTTTGGACAATGTTTTCAGCAATTCTCATTTAACTTTGGTGAATTGTTTATATCTATTGATATAAGCTCCCTTTTTGATTTTCATAAATTTCTAATATGACATTGAGAAGTAATTTAACTTTATTCTTTGTAAATGTGACGGGCTTATCATGTGCTCATGGCGCAGCTGTTTATTGAAGCTGGTATGCATATGGTCATGATGGTTGCCTATAATTTCTTACATCTATTTTATTTGAATTTAAGGGAATAGTTGTTATTTATATAAAAAAAAATCCCACGTTGATATATAACATGTACAACAATCAAACATCAACCCACGCCAAGCTGGATGTAATTGAAAGACACCCAGAGATCAATATACAGTCTCGAACAAAAGACAAAATAAAGAAAAATATAGCGAATTTTTGAGAAGAATTACATGTATTTGCAATATTTAAAATTATTGTTAAAAGTTTTTAAAGGCAGTGCTTTAATGCCTTTATGGTTGCCGGGTTAATTTTTCCTTCCGCCATGTCTACGTGGGGGTCATTAGCCATAATAAAGATCCGGAAATGTTGAATTCTTTCATCTTCTTTTTGTGATATAAAATGTTTTCGTTTCAATTCTTGTACATTGGGAAATAAAGAAACCATCAGTGTGTTTTGTTAGTTTTCAAAACTTTTGATAGATTTGTATTTTGCATTATAAGCAGTCAACCGATTTACAAACTAGAGTTATTTGAATTCCGTGTGGAAAGAGGTCGGGTTAATTTCGAGTGTTATCTGCAATCTAAAGATGTTTTTAAATCATTTCAGTCGTTGATATAACAATGAAAGGTCGACTGTACATTAATTATATTGCATATTATACAATTTAAAGCGCATTTCGGTTTATGCACGGGAAGCCGTAGGACGTTATTGTTTTCGATTTCGGTATCAGTTATGTATGTGGTCTACGTATGAGCTCTTTCTCTAGGAGCACCTCCAAGTGTATATAATTTCCCGCCAAAATGACCGACTAACAGCTATGGGAAAATAGTTCAAAAACGTTCCATATAATAAAATGCAAAATGCATAATTGATCGTAACTTTTTTTGATACTTATAATATTATTTTAACAAAATGCATGTGTAGCAGAGTGATTTTTTTATGATAATTTTATATATTGTAAAAATCATCTAATTATTAAATTACTATATTTATGATAAAAGCTTAATTACATATTTTGAATATTGTATTTTAGTTTAAATTATTACTTGAAAACCTTACTTATATGTATAGTAATATTCACGTTATTTTCTATGAATATTCATTAGGATTTACTTGAATGATTGTATTTGATTGGCTGTTAGTATTTCGCGGTTAAGTTAAATTTCCTTTGTTTTGTACCTGTATATTTCCACGGACGACAGCCATAACAGTCCATTGAATTTATGTCTGTTTATATTGACCACATAGTTTACTTGTAAACCTTATATTTTGGACAACATATTATTGAATACTGTAAGTTTACTTTTTATTAACATTATTTATATTTTCACTTAAATGATATTATAGCAAAGTTTCTATTTATTTGTCTTGTAACGTTCTCCTCATATCGCATGCATGTAACATACGTACACAAGATGTACATGAGAGTATTTTATTAAGCTATAAGTATATGATTTTATAATCTACGGTTTATTTGCCACGGTAGACTATTGTATTGTTAATTTGCGTATATTACTATTTGATTATTGTCACGAATAGTCTATATTTTATAAATGACAGCTTGTTAAACAAAAGACTGAAAAGTGTTTCCATTTATATAAAGTAATAGTTTTGTATCGAATAGTTTTTATAAAGTACAAATATGAATGAGTAAAGAATATTTGTCACATTGTATATTTCTATAATTAGAGTCCGAGTATTTATGTTCGTATTTTGGTTTCAGGAGTCCATGTAATGTGTAATTATATAGGACACATGATTGTGTGATGTTTATTTGATGTGCCGTTAACCTTACTACTTCAACTCACTCCATAAGTGGTAAGAGTATATTTATTTATAGTTTGGCATTGTTTATATTGTATTGTAAACATGAGTTACCTCCCCTTTATTTGGAGCTTTTAACGAATCAATAATATTGACATCATCAGTCTTTATGATTATTATGTTTGCAACTTTATGATTGTTGTATGATATTATGTAGTTAATTATTATACGTACTATATATTTTAATGAAGTTATTATTAATAAATGTAGATATAACATTTATTATATATCGTTTGTAAGATAAACCAGTAGATAAGATAAGATAAGATAGATAAGATAATTTATTGGTTCAAAATCCAAAATTATAGGATTGTTACCAAGACAATAGACATTGACTATACATAAACATACAAACATAATCTAACCACATTTATAGACATTATTTATATAACTGTATATCCTCCATTATTAAAAGAAAATATTGTTACAATAATAAATGAATGTATATAATCTCTGCTGAGGAGGTGGTACCACAAAGTTATTAAGTACTCAATAAAGCATTTCTAGAATTATACATGGTGCTTATGAATTTTACAATAATTTTAATTATATCAGTCTCACCACAGGTATACAAAATTTAAATCTTGCTTCATTAGTCATATTTAAAAAACCATTATCCAAAGGATTTTGGTTAAATCCCATGGGATTTTTGGTCCCATGGGATAATGTAGTCCCATGGGATATTGTTGTCCCATGGGACAAAAAATCCCATGGGACTATAATTATCCCATGGGATTTTAATATCCCATGGGACAAAATAAAATCCTATGGGATTCAAATTATAAATATATAGATATAAATATACAGTAATGTGTATGTTACAATGAATGCTGTTTGGTAGTAAAAAGTTTTAAATGTATACGAGTTTTTATATTTTTATATATATATATATATATATATATTTTTTTTTCATTTTGTCACAAACATGTTTTTATTTGTTTATATGACAATAAAGATTATTCTTATTTTGCAATTTGCAATGCATAATAATATTTATGGTCAAAGAGTAAAGTCCTTTCACTGAAACAAAATGATGACATGTCTAAATAAATGAAAAATATTGTTTTGAAATCTTTGGCTTGTTTATTTTATTATGAAAAATAGAACTGAAAAAATATTTCATATTCTGACTGACAAGTTTACTCTTTTCATGAGGTAAGGTTTTCTTTGTTATAGTTTCATTGCAATACATGAATATGCAAACAATTTGAATTATATACCTTTGTGGTGTACATAATATTAAGCTTATATTTGCAAATTTATAATATAAACACTTTTCTGTTAAAGTTTTAGTTTTCTTTTTCACTGCTTGCTATGTACAATTATTCAGTCCACTATATAAGAGTCAAGTCAATAAATTATTTCATGCACTAGAATATTCCTGCAATTCTTAGACAACACATTTTTCAATCTGTTCTTCAAAAATCTTCCTCCGTACATCTTTATTGGTTGGAGCGATTCAAATGAGAAGACAAAGCAAGTTTTTGGACAACATACTAATATTTTTTCATTCGTTCCTTCTTTCAATTGATAATTACATTGTTGCATTTACATGATCAAGTTCTTGTGCATCTATGATCGTGATGATATGACTCCTTTTTGTTTAAAGTCATTATGTTGAAATTTCCTCTTTCTAATAAATGTAGGAAAAAACACGTTCCATTTCAAATTAATAAAAAAAGTCGCACTATGGAGAAAATATCAACTTTAAGTTTTCTGTTCAGTATTGATCTGTTGAATGATGACCATGAAAACTGAGATGTCTGACCTACAAATACACAAAACTCAAAATTATCAGTGAAGAGAAATACAGCAATAAAATGGCTATTTTATCATGTTTATGAACATTTTGATAAACTTTCATTTGAATATTCATTGTTAGTACTCTTATTTCAGTGCTTTGTGTCTATGATTTACATATTACCGGTTGTTGTTTGGTTCCTTGTTGCAGTCTTTTGAGTTAAGCCCATTGCAACAAATGTTTACAATTTGTTCAAATGTTGTGCTGTTATTAAAACCACTGTCAGGTATAGGATTTGCTCATTGTCAAAGGCTATACAGTGAACTATTTTTGTTAAATTAAGGGGGCTCGCAGGTCTAAATCAAATTTTTTTCTTAATATAGGATTTCGCTATATTTTTCTATAAATGAACTTTATCTTATACTTAATAGAAAAATAAAATAAAAAAAACAGGTCACCGTTCATTTACGCTCACAATCCGCCTTCGAAAGAAGCATACATTTTTGTAAAGGTACTTTTTTTCTGTTGAACTAATAGGACAAATAGAGGTAATATTGAAATAAAAAAGAACTAAATTACAGAAATCGCTTAAATTTTACAATAGTTTAGTTTAAGTACAGCTTATTTGAAAATGATAATAAAAATATAGGTCACCGATCAGTTAAAAAGATATTACAATTCTAATGTCAAAAATGGCATTTTGCACCAAAGGGAGATAATTTGGAGCTTTTCAATGATATATACATTTTAAAAGTCATCTGGGGCCAAAAGGAATAGATGGTTTTGAATGATTTTGTACCATATGATAAAGTAACAACAATAAAGTTATAAATAAAATTAGTTATGAAAAATTTTTTTAATATTTTTCTGAAATTTTATACCCTCAAGCCTCCTTAAACACATGTTAAATGTCATTTGATCTCTATTGGAGAAAATTCTCATTGGAAATCAGACTGCTTCTTATTTTTATATCAACCCAGCCATATTATGCCTGTCCAATATCAGGAGCTTGTACATAGTTCAGTGGTTGATGTTGGTTCATATCCGTTATTGTTTTTCATAATTTTTTGTTTTTATAAATTAGTCTATCTGGTATATTTGAAGTTTGAATTGATGTTTTGTTTCAAATGTCGTTAGTGTTGTCTTTTATAGATTACTATATCATGAATAGGGTATGGGTTTTCTCATTACTTACAGGTCATCATTGGCCTCTAATAAGTAATTACAATGCTTACATCCACTTAATTGAACTCTCATGGATAGTTTTCTCATTTATCATACCACATCTTATTTCAATAAATATTTAATCATTATTCAAGGGCAAAAACTTTTATAACAGTGGACTTACCATTTAGGCTTTATTGACCTCTGTAAATCTATTTTTGTTGATAATTTCTTCTGTTTATAGTTTCCCTTTATCTTCAATGTTCTTGCCCTACACATAAAAGGGTAAACATTATCATTTAATGACAAAAGTAACTACTATAACATAATTAGTAGGCAACTGAAAATTTTGCCTCATTTGTATATAATGTCGACTTGCTCATCATTCTTGCTGTTTAATATTATCATTATTCTATGAAAATGAGGTCACAGTAAAATTAACCTTGGCAGACAGACATCTTTTATTCTTATATGACACCTTGTAGTCATTCCGTACCACAAGTAGACCTATGCTTATAATATCTGATAAAATGACAAAACCAAGAAAACTTAGCATTGACCAAAGAACCATAAAATGCGGTCATGGTTATATGAATCTTCCAGACAGACATGCACACCTTACAATTGTTACATATCCACCAAATATAATCTACCTGTAACTTTAAGCATATGATAAACTGACAAAACAATGCAGTGTTTCATTGACCAATGAACCATGAAAATGAGGTCAAGGTCATATAGAATATGGCTGACAGATATGTGCATCTTACAATCATTCCATTCACTAAATAAAGGGGCCTTATTGCTTACAGTATCCGGAAAATAGACCAAACCTCAAAACTAAACATTTTCATAGTTCCTTATACCCTGCCACATTCGTTATGTATGTGCCTGTTCCAAGTCAGGAGCCTATAATTCAGTGATTGTCGTTTGTTTATGTGTAAAATATCTGTTTTTCCATTTTTGTACATAAATTAGGTCGTTAGTTTTCTCGTTTGAATTGTTTTACATTGTCATTTCTGGACCTTTTATAGCTGACTATGCAGCATGGGCTTTGTTCATTGTTGAAGGATTTACAGTGACCTTGAGTTGTTAATTTCTGTTTCATTTGGTCTCTTGTGGAGAGTTGTCCAATCATATCCCATCTTTTTATATTGTCCAATGTACTATGAAAATAAAGTAAGATGAAGCTTCTCAGTCAGACATATGTACCTAGTTGACCTTTTGCTAATTTGAAAATAAGAAAATACAAAACTGGCCAAAAACAAAAAGAACATCAAGCAATGAACCATAAAATGAGGTCAAGATTGAATAAAACATGTCAGACCAACATGTACATCCCTAAAAATTTTCATACAACGAATATACTTGACATGTTGCATACAATATTAGAAAACCCGACCAAAACACAAAACTTAACAATAACCACTGAACCATGAAAATGAGGTCAAGGTCAGATGAAACTTGCCAGTTGGACATGCATACCTTACAATCATTCCATACAATAATTAAAAGTAAATATAGTAGACACATTGTTTATGGTATCTGAGATATGGACGTGACCACAAAAGCTTAACTTGTTCACTGATTACTCATTATAATCATGATAATAGAAATTAAGGATACTAAAACACCTTAACTTTTTTCAATGCAGTCACTTAGCCATAAAAGAGGTCACTCAAGGTCAATGAACATATGACAGACGAAAACTTCATAACATAAGGCATGTATATACAAAGTATGAATGGTCCAGGTCTTCTGCCTTCTTAATATTAGGCTTTAATTAAGAAGTAAGTTAACACTTTATCGCTAGTATTTTGGGGTTCGTGAGGATAGAAAACCAGAAAAATTGACACAAATCCCTGTGGTACGACAATATGTGCCATAATATTAGTCAAATGATAATGATGTCTTGCATGGCTATTTCAACTTTTTATGGGACGCCGTCATGGTAAAAAAAAAACCTTGCAAGACGTCTTCATTGTTTGTATTACAAAAGAAGTAACCTAATTCTTACTTGTTAGTTGTTAGGGGCTAGCAAAAAGATTTATTTAAAGTCGGTTATACATATAACAATACAACATAAGCTCTGTAGAGCTTTTATCCACATACATATATGACAAGCACAATACATAAAACATAAAGCTCATCACTGAGATGGTAGTCTCAGATAGAGGAGACAGGGTCAACCAAACCCCTATTCAATCTGAATGTAAGACAGAAAGTCACAGGACAAAAGTCACGGTCAAAAGTCACAGACAAAAGTCACAGGACAAAAGTCACAATTAAGTTTTGAGATTATTTTTCTTTGAACATGTTGAACAAGAAAACACTTTTTTTGTATTTTCTTGAAGTTTTATACATGAAGCAACTTTGAAATTGAAATGTATTCAATAAATATCAATAATGATCAAATAATTGTTATGAAAACAAAATGTCAAAGTGGCTTTGTACTTAAATGGCTTCAATTTGCCAATAAATATATGTCCTTTGCATGATTAAAAACTAATACATTTTCATTTATCAAGGTTTATGACATGTATGAGCAATTTCCTTAAATTAAAATGAATATATGTAATAAAAGAAAATATATCAAGATCTTTTCATATATATTCAAACAATTGTCAACAAATTGTTTGTGACTTTTGTCCTGTGACTTTTGCAGTGGCGGATCCAGAGGGTGGTTCCGGGGTTGGAACCCCCTTTTGGACGATCAATGCATTTGAATGGGGACATATAGTTGGACCCCCTTTACAATGGGTTGAGAACCCCCTCCCCTTTTAAAATGGATGTTTTGTCCTATCAAATTTGTGACTTTATGTCCTTTGACTTTTGTCCTGTGACTTTCTGTCCTTTTACCTTCCATCTAAATCAGTGAACTGAATAATTGTTTTTGCAGTAGTCCGGGTAGCGAGTCGATATCTGTTATTAATCATGCAAATTGAGAGTCAACACTTACACAATACCTTTTAAAACAAAGAATCACTGATGATAGGGAGTGTAACCGATGAATTGATCCTGAATCAGATAAGATTTTCCAAGTAACGGAGAACCTCTTAATTGAGCACAGTCGCCTGAAGATTTAATAATAATGCTACTAAAAATATTTTATTTCCCCCATTTGTCGCTATTTTTTCGCTATAATTTTCGCTATAATTATTAAATCTCAGGCGACTGTGCGTTGAGTGAATATAAATAATGACGAGGGCCTCACGAATAAATATAAATCTGAAATACTGGAACATCGATTAGCAGAGCTCGAGCAGCAGAGTAAACTTACACATAAATCTCGAAGTTATTTACGATTAACAGACTGTGCTCCTGAATAAAGCTGTTAAATACATTAATTTGTGTTTTTTACTGCTACAAGATATTTGAATCAAATGCTAATTACGCACCAGTTGCTGAGCAGAGAATCATTCTAAGTCAGGAACAGTTTATTACTAACTGTTAACAGTAAGAATAGAAAGTCCTGTAAAAGGCAGTCAAATCCTAACAGAACTATAACTTAATGATACATGTATATCAAGTTCCAGCACCTCACCCAGCACACTGAGTTAGCAAACTGGTGTGTGTCAGTCTTATAATATAAAACTGCGTAGGTTTGATTCAACGTTTGTTTGCATATTTTCTTAGGATCGTTGTAAAATTATATCTTATTCCTTCTCACTATACAAATCCTTGATCTTTGTTAAAATACGATTTTAAATTGTTCAATTCTTTCTATTTCTAAAGTTTTAAATTTAAAGATAAAATGAATATTCCATTTTGATTTGAGGAAAATCTTTTTGAACTGTAATGACATGGTCAGTCAACTGATTTGTTGCAAAGCTGATTACAGGTAATTATAACATACAGTAATTTTCCATTACGACAGTGCGTGTACCCTCGGGTGTGTATAACGTATAGTTTTCTAGAGAACATCCTGTCTACGCGTAATACAGATTGATGACATTACACAAAATTTCTTTTGTTAAATGTGCTTAGGTATCTGTGTCCATTCTCTATTTCAACACCACAAATTTAAAAAAAATTAAAAAATCATTTATATGAAATAAGAAGAATTGCGCATTGAGTAAACATAATTTCAAAATTGCATGAACCAACCCTTGAGAAAACGTATACATGTATGTACATGTGTTTAAAAGACCAATTCCATTGGCTTTATTTCACACTAGGACCTAAGATAACTAGAACTAAGCAGTGGTTGATCCAGAAATTTTCATAAGTGGGGACCCATTGACTGCCTTAGAGAGTCCCTTCCAGTCATGCTTCAGTGATTCCCTATATAGTCTACCAATTTTTCCAAGATGGGGGCTGGGAAAAACCTAAATCCGCCTCTGGGAAGTCATTTGGTCTGATACACACATATATATATACCTATTATGTACAAAATTAAGAACAGCTGTCCTAAGTCAGGAATCTGATGTTCAGTAGTTGTCGTTTGTTGATGTGGTTCATAAGTGTTTCTCGTTTCTCGTTTTTATATAGATTAGACCGTTGGTTTTCCCGTTTGAATGGTTTTACACTAGTAATTTTGGGGCCCTTTATAGCTTACTGTTCGGTGTGAGCCTAGGCTCCGTGTTGAAGACCGTACTTTGACCTATAATGGTTTACATTTATAAATTTTGACTTGGATGGAGAGTTGTCTCATTGGCACTCATACCACATCTTCTTATATCTATCAAATATATGCATATAAAATAATGGTACGTCTAAAACCGTTCAGGATCTCCTGGGTGCACGCAGGACATAAAAAGTCACTTAGGACATGTATATATAAGTTTTAGTGAGCGTAGAGGGTATACATTCGATTGATAATTTTTTATAATTTTGTAATTTTGTTTTGATAAAATCAGAGACATATAATACATGTATTGCGACATATAATACATGTATTATATGTCTCTGATAAAATCAAATGATTGGTGTGCCTTATATTAAACGCTAAGGTAACATTGATGTTGATTTTTAATATTAAAAATCAGCGTATTATTAATATTACAAATTCATTTATTAGTATTAAAAATCAGACTGAAAATTTAATGTTAAAAATGATTTTTAATATTAATACATGATTTTAATATTAATACATGATTTTTAATATTTAATACATGATTTTTAATATTAATACATGATTTTTAATATTAATACATGATTTTAAATATTAAATATTCATTTATTAATATTAAAAATGACATTTTTAATATTAAAATTCGATTTATTAATATTAAAATGATTTTGTAATATTAAAAATCATTTTGATATTACTGAATAGGAATAAATTCCACAACGGCTTGCCATACAAACCATCTTTATCTATCATTCTATCTATCTATCGGCATGCGCCGGTATTTGGGATACGTCACGGATGGCCGATGATCATATTCAATACCAATCATCATTTGAATTTGGTTAATTGATCTTTAATGATTAAATAGACATTATATATACACACAAAGTTGTCAAATTAACACCCATCGATAAGTTGTCATAAATCAACATGTTGAAGATGGGGTTAATTAACGACCAGTTTAAGAAGTCAAATCAAGCTGTGTCTTGATTTTCGATCTAGATATCTAAATAAGCAGATACAGTAGCAATAAAACTATGTTAGAAAATTTTTTGGTGACCTCGACTGGGGGGCACGCCCTGTGCCCCAGTAAATCCGCCACTGTAATACCAGAACTAAAAAAACCCACCGAAAGTCCACTTAAGAGGGTAGGGATGTGAATTAACAGAATAGAGAATAACGGGCAAAGAAAAAAAGGAATAAAGAATAGTGAAAGAAAGAGAATAATGGAAAAAAGTGTAAGTTATTAAAATTATAGCTAAAAAAAAGAAGACCCACCCCCGAGACGATCCTTACTTCAACTGTTATTTGACGCTGCCGAGTTATTTTGAGACAAAGACATGTATTAGTAGTCGGCCGGTAGCACTCTTGCATCAATTTGAGGATTACCCAAGGTTAATTTTACGGCGGATCATCTTATTTTGGCTTAAAAATAAACATAATTGACAAGTTTCCTTCCCCTGCATTATCGATCGCACATGTAAATAGCACGTTGGCCTCAAATAAGACATTGATGATCATTGATACATTACAACACTTGTCGTCAGTATTTGAAAATATTGATTAAGAAGGTACAGAAAATTAATGCACGCACACTATTATCCACCAGAGGCCTAAATCGTTAGTCCGCAAACAACGAGGGTGATGAAATAAACAGTCCAGCAACCTACCAACGCCTCATGGAACAGATACTTGGAGATCTTCACCTAGATATATGCTTTATATACCTTGACGATTTGATCATCTTTTCAGAGACGTATGAAGAACATCTTGACAGGCTACAGATGGTACTACAACGACTAAGAGAACACAACTTGAAACTTTCGCCCAAGAAATGTGCATTCTTCAAAGACAAAGTTAAGTACATCGGCCACATAGTCTCTAAAGATGGTATTTCACCCGATCCAGATAAACTAGAGAAAGTCATCAACTGGCCTCCACCCACAACGCCAGAAGAAGTACGTCGCTTCCTTGGTTTCGTTGGTTATTACCGCAAGTTCGTCAAAGACTTCTCTAAGATAGCAAGACCGCTCACAGACTTGATGCCTGCACCAAAGAAGTCCAGTAAGCGAAAACTCAAGAAGCCAACAGTTACATCATGGGTTTGGGACAAGCCACAAGAAGATGCCTTCCAGAAGCTCAAAAGTCAACTTGCGATGCCACCTGTTCTTGGTTATCCACGCTACAAGGAACCTTTTGAATTACATACAGACGCATCTATGCTTGGTCTTGGAGCAATTCTGTACCAACAACAAGAAGGAAAGAAAAGAGTCATTGCCTATGCCAGCAGAGGACTTAGCAAGACTGAGAGGAACTATCCAGTCCATAAGTTAGAATTCCTTGCTTTGAAATGGTCAGTAACAGAGAAGTTTCATGATTACCTTTATGGCAACACATTTACCGTGGTAACCGACAACAACCCACTTACTTATGTCTTAACAACAGCGAAACTTTATGCCACTGGACATCGTTGGATAGCAAGTTTGTCATCTTACAACTTTAACATCGTCTATCGACCTGGTGCTAACAACGCTGATGCAGATGCACTTTCCAGACTTCCAGAACTACTTGGTCGTACCAACACCTCCAACATTAGTACAGATTCTGTGAAAGCCATTTGTCAGTTACAGCATGCACAACCCTATGTTCAGACGTTATCGATGACAACACCTAAAGTCACAGATGATCCATACTTACCATCACAACATTTAGTCAACATAAAGATGGAACAAAAGCAAGATACTTACCTTAAAGATTGGATATACTGGGTTGATGAACATCGCAAGCCACGAAAAGAACAGCTAGAACGTTCACCATGGAACACTTGGTTCTTGAACAACTACGACAAGTTGAAAATGATCGATGGTGTTCTTTACCGTGTTATCCACGACAATGGGGAACAACATAAACAACTGGTGTTACCTGAAGTCTGCATTTCCAAAGTATTAACAGCATTACATGATGAGATGGGACATCAAGGCAGAGATAAAACAGTTTCATTAGTTAGAGACCGTTTTGTTTGGTTTGGAATGAATCGAGATGTTGACAACTGGATATCGAACTGCGACAGATGTATTCGACGAAAGCAACCTGCCAGTCACAGAGCACCACTCATTAACATCGAGACGACACAACCTCTGGAGTTAGTATGTATGGACTATCTCTCACTTGAAAGATCTACAGGTGGATTTGAGAACATATTAGTAATAACAGACCACTTCACACGATATGCCTTGGCAATACCAACA
Source organism: Mytilus coruscus (assembly GCA_017311375.1). Lineage (NCBI taxonomy): Eukaryota > Metazoa > Mollusca > Bivalvia > Mytilida > Mytilidae > Mytilus > Mytilus coruscus. The sequence continues at coordinate 17,544,924 of CM029597.1, forward strand.
AGAAACCAGACAGCAAAACAACTGCAGACGCATTCTTCAACAACTTTGTCGTCCATTATGGTTTGCCAGAAAGAATTCATTCCGATCAAGGTGCCAACTTTGGATCCAAAATCATCAAGGAATTATGTAACATCACTGGTATGACGAAATCAAGAACAACACCGTATCATCCAATGGGTAATGGCATCACTGAACGTTTCAACAGAACACTACTTGGTATGCTTGGTACTTTAGAAAACGTTCAGAAAAAGATTGAAGTCGCATGTTGCTGGTCTTGTCCATGCGTACAATTGTACACGTCAAACGTCAACTGGATTCTCCATACTACCTGATGTTCGGAAGACAGCCAAAGCTACCTATAGACATCGCTTTTGGTATTGGAGATGAAGCTGAACCTGTTACAACAACAAAGTATGCAGAGGAAATGCAAGAAAGACTACGTAAAGCATATGACACAGCAACAAGAAACATCTTTGCTGCCCAGAAACGACAGAAGAAACATTACGATCAGAAAGTAAAAGGAGCTGTGCTGAAACCGGGAGATAGAGTCGTGGTCAAGACACTAGCTTTTGATGGAAAGCACAAGTTAGCAGATAGGTGGGAAGATGACCCGTACCGGATAAGTAGTCAGCCTAATTGTGGAATACCAGTGTACGTGGTTCAGAAAGAGAACAAAGAAGGAAGAAAGAGGACACTGCACAGGAACCTTTTCTTGCCTGTTGGAGATCTGCCTACAGATATGGATAAAGATATTAAGAAGAAACGTCCTGCGCCCAGGCCAAGAAAAAGAAGCAGCCTGAGGAACCGACGAAATCTGAAGGAAACAGTGTGAACAGGACCACTGATAAGGAGTCAGATGAGGAGTCGGAGCAGGAGTATGTATATTGGATACTTGATCAGAGTACACAGGACAACACTAACAGTGATGTACCAGTTGTGGACCGACAAGAAAAGGAACTCTTGGTTTCACTGGTGACGACCATGATGGAGCTGAGAGTAGTGATCAGCAGGGAACTGGTTTAGGAGGGACGCTCTTCCTGTGGACATCAATAGAGCTGCAGAACCAGCCCTGTGAGTGATGAGGATACTGAAGAAGCGACTGCTCAGACTACTGAAGTACACACTTCTATTGATCAAGATGAGAGTGCACCAACAGACCTATCACTAGAAGAGGCAGATGAACCCACCATAGCTCCAGAACAACCACGTAGAAGACGGATATTACCGACACCACCACGAGATTCGCCAGTATCAACTAGACCACAGAGGAACAGGAAACCACCGAAGTACCTTGAGGACTATGTTGTATCAAAGCAGGCTACAATCCAACAGCCAGATTGGTTAATGAAGATTCACTGGTTGGAGTCTGAAGCACAGAAAGGGAGATTTAAAGGCTTAGAGATGGAGTTGTCCAGAACCATCCTTGACATCATGCGATGCAACTACTAGTGGTTAAAGGCTTGCCGAGGACGTCAATTTTCAGTGAAGGGAAACAGACTAGAATGACGTGGAAGTCATTTTCCTACAGCGGGAGAATGTAGCAGAGTGATTTTTTTATGATAATTTTATATATTGTAAAAATCATCTAATTATTAAATTACTATATTTATGATAAAAGCTTAATTACATATTTTGAATATTGTATTTTTAGTTTAAATTATTACTTGAAAACCTTACTTATATGTATAGTAATATTCACGTTATTTTCTATGAATATTCATTAGGGATTTACTTGAATGATTGTATTTGATTGGCTGTTAGTATTTCGCGGTTAAGTTAAATTTCCTTTGTTTTGTACCTGTATATTTCCACGGACGACAGCCATAACAGTCCATTGAATTTATGTCTGTTTATATTGACCACATAGTTTACTTGTAAACCTTATATTTTGGACAACATATTATTGAATACTGTAAGTTTACTTCTTTATTAACATTATTTATATTTTTCACTTAAATGATATTATAGCAAAGTTTCTATTTATTTGTCTTGTAACGTTCTCCTCATATCGCATGCATGTAACATACGTACACAAGATGTACATGAGAGTATTTTATTAAGCTATAAGTATATGATTTTATAATCTACGGTTTATTTGCCACGGTAGACTATTGTATTGTTAATTTGCGTATATTACTATTTGATTATTGTCACGAATAGTCTATATTTTATAAATGACAGCTTGTTAAACAAAAGACTGAAAAGTGTTTCCATTTATATAAAGTAATAGTTTTGTATCGAATAGTTTTATAAAGTACAAATATGAATGAGTAAAGAATATTTGTCACATTGTATATTTCTATAATTAGAGTCCGAGTATTTATGTTCGTATTTTGGTTTCAGGAGTCCATGTAATGTGTAATTATATAGGACACATGATTGTGTGATGTTTATTTGATGTGCCGTTAACCTTACTACTTCAACTCACTCCATAAGTGGTAAGAGTATATTTATTTATAGTTTGGCATTGTTTATATTGTATTGTAAACATGAGTTACCTCCCTTTATTTGGAGCTTTTAACGAATCAATAATATTGACATCATCAGTCTTTATGATTATTATGTTTGCAACTTTATGATTGTTGTATGATATTATGTAGTTAATTATTATACGTACTATATATTTTAATGAAGTTATTATTAATAAATGTAGATATAACATTTATTATATATCGTTTTGTAAGGTAAACCAGTAGTGATTACATATACACAGATACACAAAATTATCGTAGACGACATTCGAAGTCGATCTTGTAAAAGTACACGTGACACCGAGGTCAATTTCACTGACCGTAAACATTGAACATCTTCTACTTGTAAAACATTTTACTTGCTACTTACTTAATAACAGATAAATGTAATATTTATTATTATATTTCTGTATTATATAAACTGTGATATTTCGTAAAAGTATTTATGTTATATGAAATAGCTTGTTATTTATATATGTTGTATTGCTATTTCAGACTTGTTTTATCTACTGGTACAATAAAACATCAGAACCCTACATCCTCGTTATAGTTGTTATTCCAAGCATAGAAAACAACCTACTACACATGTCTGAAAAAGAGAATAACATACGAGGATTTGTCTAAATTTCTTCACTTCCTGGCGCAGTAATACGAAAATTTTTTCATCGCTTTCGTTTCGCATCTTTTAACTAGTTATTGTTTGAAAAGAGCGTGTTTTAAATTTTATTCTCGTATAACTTTCATCAAATACTTTTATGAAATATGTATTGAAAATTTTAAATGAATTTAAATAAGTTATACGAAAATAAAGCTTAAAATACACGCTTTCGTTTTATGTAAATTTTAAATATGTAAACAAATGGGCGAACAAATGTAATCAGAACTCGAGATCGCTCCAAAATAACGCTGTCCATCTTTCATACCGCGTGTAAATTTCGGAAACATCGCCGAATTTTAAACATTCGTAAGGAAGAGAAGGGACGAAAGATACCAAAGGGACAGTCGTAGGTGTTTATGTACAAATGTTGAATAAAAAACAGATGAAATTGATCTGCAAATGATGCTCTTTCGATTGGTACAATTTTCGTAAACATATTTTAAGGGTGTTTATGTACAAATGTTGAATAAAAAACAGATGAAATTGATCTGCAAATGATGCTCTTTCGATTGGTATAATTTTCGTAAACATATTTTAAGGGGAAAACAACTAAAATAGCATTTTAAAAACTTTGACAACATGCAAAAATCGTGACGTCTAACAGAACGTTACACTACACATGCACCAAGCTGGAGAGTTTGTAAACAGAGACAGAACAAGATGGAGATAGATAATTAAAAACATTTAAAATGTACAAAATAAAAAGATTCACTTCACACAATTAGTAGAAGTTTTATTATTATATTGTATCATACACGACTCTAGTGTCTAAACGACGGTGGTAACTCAAAACACTGCAACGGTTCCAACTGTATTTTATGTAGAAAGTAACGTATGCAATACATCTACCATTTTCTCCTTCTTTTTATTCGTCGTCTTACTAGACAATGTTCATCTGACACATAAACACAGGTTGTATGTACGTATCTTTTCTCGCGAAATGATATTGTCTTGCTCATAAAATTTATTAATGTGTAATTATTTCTGAAGGCAGCAATTCTATACTGTAGACTGTAGTGTAGTACTTGTGACATTGCTAGCTTCCTAATGAGAGTAAATTACTTACAAGCCTACTATTGAAGTATTGATTAGAAGCAAGTGCTAACTTCCTGTCTTTCTAAAGTATACATACAACATATAATAGGACCAGGTATCCTCATAGGTGACAAATTGACAATACACCTTATCGCTATTTGGAAATCTGTCCCGCTTGGACTTTTGACGTCAAACAACAATCACATTTCCATTGTGGTGTCAGATATTTTCTATAACGACGTCAAAATTTTACGGGAACTTTAGTAGTGTCCAGTAATGGCCGACAAATAGCGATAAGGTGTATTGAAAATAACTAACACTAGTTATTGATCTATCTTGGAAAAAGTTTCTTGGATTTATACTTGGAATTACTTTATACTTGGAAATAATTTTGCTTGGAGTAATAGTTCTAGAAAAAGTATTGTCATGGAAAGAAATGACATGTTTCAATGTACATTATGTTACTTGATGTTCTTGCAATACACACAATACAGTAACTAAGCAATCATTATGAACTACTTTTCCTAGGATGGAAGTCATTGACTATGAATTAACATTCAATAATAAAGAATAGTCTATTTATATTAATAAGGAAAAATTCTTCTATGTCTTAAAAGTGTGTACCATGGCGAGGTGCAGAAAAATCATATATATACGGTGATAATCACCAAGGTTCAAATTTATTTTCTGAAGTATAGGAAGACAATGTGTACCCCATTGTTAAATTTACATTGCTTTTAAGATTAAAATAGATATCTTGAGATTGACTGTATGTTACCATAGTTTACAAAAAAAAATTAATGTGACATATCCATATAAAGTGTATTTTATAATAATGCCACAATATCTATTATCATCATCCATGTAAAATATATGCTTGGTATATCCACTATGTAACTCCACAGATACACACATATACTATGTGCGAGTTAATTATATCAAACAGTCATACAAATTGCTTATAAACATCAAAGTGCACTGAAATTTAATACCAACATTCTTGTTCGCATACTTAACCATGAGCTGTGTTGCATATACATGGCATATAAACATGTGTTCGCCATATTCTTAAAGCTGTGGAATCCAAAGATAGCAGATTCCATCATACATATATAAAATGATAGATAGACAAAGTCATCTGTGCACGATAAGTTCAACAGGATTATTCTACATAGTTCTATGGTACCGAATCAAAAGTTTATATAAAAGAAAGAAGTCAAAGGTTTCCCATCATAGTTTAGTTACATACATTTTTTTTGTACCTGAGGTCGTTGAATATAGATCATTATACAAATAAAGAGATGTGGTATGATTGCCAATGAAACAACTATCATCCATGCTTACTAGTATTAAGAAACCACATTTGCAAAGTTGAATAAAATACAGTTGATAACTGGTATTTATTACTAAAAAGAAAATGCCCAACTATATTCAACAGTATTTGACTATAAACATAGATAAACAAGGTACTAACTGGACATAATACACTAGTTAATAAACAAGTGAGAACAATCACCTTCATATAATGCTCAGAATATGACATTCATAAAACTTGTTCAATATCATTAGAGAACTCTAAATCTTAAATACTGAAAGCCACCTCTGATAAGTACACTGTACTATGCAAGATAATGATATAACTAGACTTAAAATACACACAACCTGTAATTAACTGCCTTTGATTGAGTTTTAGGTTCCACCTACCATTTTAGAAAACTGGGATTTCATTGCGGCTAGTCTAATAGAGGGGTATTTCATTGGTTGTAGATATGGAATCTTATTTTATCATGAAGTCAGATTTGAACATGACTTGAGGAATGAAGGTGGAGTAAAGACCGAATGTCAGTTTAAGTCTTATATATGTATGTCAATTTTAGTCTTACATAGATATAAGAAGATGTGGTATGAGTGCCAATGAGACAACTCTCCATCCAAGTCAAAATTTATAAATGTAAACCATTATAGGTCAAAGTACGGTCTTCAACACGGAGCCTAGGCTCACACCGAACAGTAAGCTATAAAGGGCCCCAAAAATTACTAGTGTAAAACCATTCAAACGGGAAAACCAACGGTCTAATCTATATAAAAACGAGAAACGAGAAACACTTATGAACCACATCAAAACGACAACTACTGAACATCAGATTCCTGACTTAGGACAGATGCAAACAAATGCAGCGGGTTTAAACGTTTTAATGGTACCAAACCTTCACCCTTTTTCTGAAACAATAGTGTAACATCACAACATAGAAAGACACACTATAAAATATCAACTGAAATAGCTTAACTAATCAAAGTATACACCATATATTATTGATTCAGTGGTGTCAGATGGTAAATAGACACTGACAAGTCTTAGATAACATTTTATAGTTTTGAATGTTTCTCCATCAGTTAACTAAAATTAGGTGGAGGTATGTTCTTATTTCCGACAGAGGGGCACTCAACCTATATCAATTTGTGATATGAAGCGATTGATAGTTGCTAGATACTAAATGATTTTCCACAAATTTGTGAAAGTTTTAACCGGTGTATATACATGTACTTAAAGTACAATGATATAATTCATGTCTTTTTCAGGACTTCTGATCCAAACATGTAGTATGGCATGTTTGTGAGATATGGTTTTGGCCGATAGGATGTTCATGAAGGACCTGTAGTACAAAGTATATCACTGGATTGAGCTCTTTGTCTAAGTGTATTATCAAAGTGCTTTGCTTTAAGCTCAGTTTATTGTTATGCAATCCATTCTTTGTGAAATAAAGATTTGACAGACAACTCTCATGTACAAGGAATTGTCAAAGTAGTATCCATTCTATGTACAATGTAAGTAATGGGAGATAAAAGCATTTTATTTAGTTTTGAACCAAACATTTTTTGTCCATTAGCCAAATTTAAAAAGCACAAATTTACCCGACAATGCTACTCGCACTACTAGCAATATGATGCTAGGTTGTTTTGTTACACTTTATTTTTATACATCTGTACTGCCTACTGACGACTCAGTCCTGAGTGTAAATGGTCGTTCAGTATGTTAAAAAAAGACCAAAATCTATAAGGCCTATCTGGCCTAATTGATTTCTAAAACTATATTTCATTGTACATGTTCAACATTTATCTGACATTCATTTGTTTATTTCTTAATTTGTGTGAATTAACATTGTTACAGTAAATATTAATTACTACACTTTCATACCACAATAAAACTGCCTTACTGTATTGGTATCATTTATATTTGTATCCATATAACAAAAAAAAAATTAAAAGAGAATAATTTTGCAATACCTTTTTCATATTGAATACTATAATAACTTTTTAGATATTTAGACATATTAAGTAGATGTTCATAATATCCACTTGAAATTTTATCAGATGACTTCTGTAGCAGTTATGAGTCTTTGAATTATGCTCACAAAGGTTCTTTTGTTGATATCATTTTCATACTGGTCAAAACTTTTTTTTTTGCTTTGACCAGCTTTGGAGGAGATATTATCTAAGAATTAATAAAGAATAACACAGAAGTTTACTTTCTAGCTCATCTAGCCCCAAGCATAATGTCAGGCATTGTCATGACTAAAAACCATTAAATGTCTTCTAATCTGAGAAACAATTTCGACATTTAAACGAAACCTTTTACTTATGATACTGACGATCCACCACAAAGTAATATAAATAGAACCATACAAATAGTAGGCAAATACATGTTCTCAGATACCATCTCCCATATAAAAAAATCACATCATGAAAAAAAAATGAACCTATTATGTGTTCCTCTCCTAGCTACAAAATGTATCCAAAATCAAAGATATGGAACATATTCTATCATAATCATTTGGTAATTAATGCAATAAGTGTCTCTTCCATGCCTGTCTTGAACATAAAAAAACTAAATATTAAATAATCAACACTCCTAATGCTCAGGTTGGTTGTCATTGTGCAACACAGATAATAATATAGAACCCTATGGGAAAAACATAGAACTCCTTTTGTCATATAAAACACTGTCAAACATCCAACCTCTCTATCCACACTCATCTGTGTCCACACTTGTTTTTATACAAAAATATATAAATAATATACAAATTAGTCCATGTACTATTTCCTTTTGACAGTTCGTATAAGCAAACATACATTGATGTTTTGTTTGTTTGTTTTAGCACACCAAAGATAACGAATTCAAATTGAAAATTGCGTGTTGGATAAAAGTCAATCCTAAAAAATGCATACAGCAACCCAAAATCTGATATCTGCCACCCAAAAAATGTCTGTCAGCTGCTGTAGTTCTATGTGGAAAAAAATTATGTAGTCAATATTTGATCGAAGATAAACATTTTTAACATGTTTTTATTTATTTTAAAGTCAGCCAAAAGTAAAACTGAAAAACATGAATATATACTTACAGAGTAAATTAATTAACAAAAAGTTGAATTTAAAAAAAATCTTTTATTCAGAAGACAGAATAACGTATTTTCTTAATTGCTTCAACTGCAGCGTGCAGTGACGAAAGAGTGGGAATTATTATAATCTAGACAGTGTTGTGTTTTGTCGTCCTTTTTGAAGTAGGATTCCGGATTAAAATACGTATAGATACGTTGCAGTGATAATGACTTTCAGTCTTTATCTTAATTTTGATTTAAAACATTTAGAAATTCGCAATATTGCTATGTATATCTAGACTTTCTTGTAGATAATTAAATATTAGTAGTATAAAGACGAAAATATTTTTAGTCGTCAGACACAAATTTAACCAATCAGCAGAGCCTTTTGTTAAAGTAGACAACCTCTGACAAAACATATAGTACTTTTGATCTTGTTGTTTGCTTAAGCTACATTTAACTAATAAATTTACATAATTTAAACTAATAGATAAATATGTATTTGGACCATATGGATTCAAAATTTTAATTAACTATGATTTTCTGTTGAAATTTTTTTATATATGGCCACACGTTATATTCGAATTGAGGCTTTCAGACCACCAGAGTGCTATTTAAGCAGTCGGAGAGTTATTATTGAAATTGGCATATATTGAAAGATTATACATGTACAAATAGAATATATATTGCTTCAATGAATTTAAACTTAGACAATTGTGAGAATGGAAATAAAGTCACCATAGATACTTGTACCAGAATTAAAATTGAAATACTCCAGACGCCGGTTTCGTCTACAAAAAATTCATCAGTGACGCTCGAACCAAAAAATAAATAAAGTACAATTTTGAAGAGCATTGAGAACCCAAATTTCCAAAATGTTTTGCCAAATACAACTAAGATAATCTATATTGTGGTTGAATTTATCATGATTTTTAATGTGCCGTACGTCATCTGAACCAACTTATTTCGTTAATATTGCTCACAGCGATTGTTTCATGTTGTATGGCGATTTTCACACTTTATTTTCATACCAATCAAGCACGAAGTTTATAATCATCGCCTTTATTTCCTATTTTATAAAAGTTACGGCAATAACTGTCCTTTCCTAGATTTAGATATTTCAGTTTCAATCTAATTAAAATATAAAAACTCGGATTTCGTTATACTACATACGTATGTAGTATAACGAAATCCGAGTTCTATATTTTAATTAGATTGTTTCAGTTTTACACGGGAAACTTAAATTTACGACAAAAGGGACATTTTTTCGTTCCCTATTGTTAATTTTCCTTTTTTTTTTTTTGGACTGTGATGTTCCTTTTGCACCATCTAACGGTGTTTATATATCATATATGGATTTTGTTATCAGTAAATTAAAATCAAACTAAATATTATTTTTATATACATATGCACATTAATGGCTCTACAGTCTGTCGATACCTGCATTGCACAAGGTCATGTTTTTCTCTAACTGTTTATGGCGTCTTTACACTTAATCCATTGGATGTTGGATGTGTACTGATTGATATTTTAGTCTTACATGCATGATTTTTTTCAGTAGTCGTTATTGGCTTTGAACTAGCTGTCAGTAACTGCGAGTACTCTTAGATCTGAACTTAGTGTCTTTCTTTCTCCTGGTATAAACCATCCATCAATGTAGACATTAAACCAATACTTGTACCAATTATCCAAGTATAACCAAAACTTGTACCAAATATCCAAGTATAACCAATACTTGTACCAAATATCCAAATATAACCAATACTTGTACCAAATATCCAAGTATCATATAAACACTCTGAATATGCATGTCATAAAAGGCTATAATAAATACCAAAGACTTTGTAAAGTGGATAGTCGCACGACAACGCCGATGCTCTATATTTAATAAGTATAATAAACAACATAATTTATACATATATCTACACATATAATATATAATTCAAACATCAGTATCAAACAAAAAACTCTTCAATATAATATAAAGCTGAATAAACTTTAACCAGAAGTAAAATTTACCAAGAAAATTCGACTGCTCAGATTGACGGTGTCGTGCTGAATGATTACAAAGGCAATACCGCGAAAATAATTTTGAGGCGGGAAAACCTAACGCCCTCTATGCTTCATATGATGAAAACACCCAGGAGAAATTAATTTCATTCTAATGCACTGCCCGTTTAAACGAATGAAATTACAAGTTGTGTGGATGTATAAGTACCCGTCAATGTCTACTTTGTGTTTTTGTTAGATGTATTTCTATTTGTATCCATCTGATGAGTTGAGCCTTTTTCAACTGATTGTTTTAGTTTGTTTTTATATTGTACTGTTACACCACTGTCCCAGGTTAGGGGAGGGTTGGTGCCTTTAAGCGAGTTTAACCCGCCACATTCTGTATGTGCCTGTCACAAGTCAGGAGCCTGTAATTCAGTGGTTGTCGTTTGTTGGTGTGTAACATATTTTTTTTTGTTTTGTTCACTATTTTGTACATAAATTAGGCCGTTAGGTTTCTCGTTTGAATTGTTTTAAATTTGTCATTTCGGGACCGTTTATAGCTGACTATGCGGTATGGGCTTTGCTCATTGTTGAAGGCCGTACGGTGACCTATAGTTGTTAATTTCTGTGTCATTTGGTCTGTTGTGGCGAGTTGTCTAATTGGCAATTATACCACATTTTCTTATTTTTATACGTAAAGCATTTGCTTTCCAAATAAATTGGTTTATAACATATTATTTTCCAAAATAGGAATTTAAAAGAATCCCCTAAAATGTTATCCTAAAAACACTCAAGTGCAATCGATATTTTTACATTGTACTGTTTTGCATGCTATAACTTGTTCTTTTGTGGTTTTAATAATCCACTGAACATTGAACACAATGGCTATATATTTTCTTTGAAAAAAAAGGCAGACAATACCAAGGAAACAGTCTTAAGCCATTGCCGAAGAAACACAGATTGCACAGTTACTTCAGAAAACAACAGAACAAACAGCTGTCATACACACACTACACAGAAATGTAACAACGAACGCTAGCTTAAAGTGGGTATGATACATGTGTTCAGAAAGTGTATTAAATCTTTAACAGTATCAATTTTCAGGTTGCACTCCTATAAATATAGACAATGCAGTTTCCCATAGGAACTCGTTTTACGGCTAAGACTGTGCCACTTTTACTATGAAATTCCGTAAAAAATTATATCATAGAATGGAAAGTTTATATGCACTACTATTTTTTTCAAAAGGTCAAAACATAGGGCTGTGCACAACATGTATATACCTCGAACTTCTAAGAGTTTAAACTTCTAAAATTCTGTACTACCCCTCCGTTCACTTCGTGTCTTCCTCGGGATTCCTTTTGGCCGTTGTCCATGTGTATTTATACTCGTAACATTCCCAAGATGTGTCTCTACGAAGTAAAGCATATCTGAGAACTAGAAGGTAAACACAACAAAATATCTATGAATATAAAATTTCTCCTTAAAAGTGGCGTGGTTTGAAACAGCTGTATTTATAAAGTGCAACCTATAGTCATGTTAAATAAAACCAACTACGTATTAATGGACATGCATTAAAATGATCCGGATTTGCGATTTAAAAAACGCATTGTGAAATAATTTAGCATTCAGTAGAATATTGAACAGGAATATACCTCTTAATATAAATATAATCAGCAGTATCATTTTTTTCTAATTCATTGAAATGGTACTTCAAAAATTAATTAATCGATGGATTTAAATCATGCTTTTGATTTAGGAACACGATGTTGTATAAATTTCAACTTGACTCAAAAAGATAAATAAGTTTGACTTCGAATATTTTTTTTTTATTTAAACGATAAATAGCTGGTATTACTGTGTTTATAAAGTATAAAAATCTCTTTAAAAAAAAAAAAAAAATTAAAAAGGAATCCCCCTAAAATGTTATCCCCCAAAGAATAGTGAAAACATATTTTTTTTACCATGTGTTTTTAAATTTGCAAATTCTGGATCATTTTTAAAGTTACCACATTAATACGCAGTTGTTTTTATTAAATATGACTTCAAATTGATATTGTAAATACTGGATATACTTTCTGAACACCTGAGATCACCCCCGCTTTAAACTAGATGCTCTTTTGGAATGGATTAAGGCTGTGAGGTTGTTGATACAAATCAGAATTAAAACAAAGGAGAATGTGTCCATGGGACACAGATGATGCCCTGCTTGAATATAACGTTATAAAGAGACATAACTCAAGAACGGTAAAAGTGACGCAACCCATATTCAAACTTGATCTGTGTTTTGTGGTAATAAGCATTATGCATAAAATTCATAACATTTGGTTGAAGCAAACTAAAGTTCGAGAACGAAAACTAATTTTGGGACGGACGGATGGACGGACAAGGGTAACACTTAATGCCCCATCCGCCTCGGAGTAAGTAAGTCCTTATAAACAACGTTATACTGCTGGGTCTTCCAAGTGATCCACGAAACCTCTTTCTAAATTATTAACATCAATTTTATCACCAATCACTGCCGAGCTTCAAAGTTAAAGTGAAACTACCTATTCTAGAGGTGGCGTGAATCAGATGTGGATGTTAAAAAAATCCAAAGATCTGTTAGAGTACATACAATCTAAGAATCTTTCATCTTGAAAGAGTATTAAAACATTTGACTTTTCTACATTTTACAAAAGTATTCCAGATTCCAAACTAAAAAAAGAACAAATTTAAAGAGTTGGTCCTGATTTTTTTCATAAAAAAAGAATGACCATCGCAGATACAAGTATCTTGTTTTAAGGAGTTATGAATCGCATTTGAAAAAAATCACTCAGATTCATACAAAAAAATCTCTGAAACTGACATTCTCAAGGTTCTTGATTTATATCATTTTTGTTACGTTCGGAAACAATGCTTTTTAACTAACAGATGGAAGGTTGCTGCTCTCAAGGAAGCTTTTAAACCAAGAGTTCCAAGCGGTGAAGTTGAAATCATCCCTTCGAAAATTTTACGAACGCCATCACGAGTTGTTTGACCGTTATGGAATATCTGTTTCACAGATGACGACGGACCACAAATCTGTCCTCCTTTTTCCTCGAATGGGACCTGCCGAACAAAACAAGACGTATCACTGGGTTTGTACTTACATGAGCAACACGACGGGTGCCACATGTGGAGAAGGATCTGATCACTCTTCTTTTTTTTTGGAGGGGTTCGTTTTGCTCAGTCTGTAGTTTTCTATATTATGTTTTAATACGCCTTATTTAAGTATGGCAAATTATTTTCATTTCGATATTGACCACAGACGATTATTTTTTTAAACATAAATAAGCAAAATGATCCCAATGTACAGATTGCAGCTGTAAAAGGTCCATTAAAACTCTGATTCCTGGTCAATATATGTTTATTGCATTTTAAATGAATTACTTTACCTATAAACGATTAATTATGGTTTATTTTACATTTTACATAAATATATTGATACGTTTTGAAATATATTGTATTTACAGCAATTTTATCATTTTTGTGGGATTTTTTCAAAAATTGCAATATTCTGTTAATATTGCGCAATTAACAATTTAATTTGTATTATATTTGGACTTTCTGTATTGTGTTCTATAAAGCTCATGTGATTTTTAGAATGAAAAAAAAAACAGACCAGAATCAGAAAAGAATATGGATTAATTCTTGCAAATTTAAGATATTCATTCTTGACCTATGACCTTAATTTAGCAGAAATTGCATCGTAAAAATTTTGACGACCGGGCGAAACAGAAAGTACAGATTATTAGCTTTCGAATGATATACTATATAGCTGAATGCAATCGTGGTGCATTAAATTCGTTAGCCGTATGTTAGTTGGGTGCATTAAAATTGTTTTTGAAAATGTCACTCGCCTAATAATTGCGGTTGGAAAGGGGATAAAGGATCAGATATGCTGTAACATTGTTAGGTAGATTGTAAAAGCACATTTATAATACTTCAGATGCCTTATTTTAACTAATCTGATGAGCAAGGTATAATGGGTGTAGTTTTCGGTGCGCATTCGTGGCTTATGTAGATGGGTTTCAATTTAAAATGTATGCTAAAATTGCATCCTGTAGTTATACTAATGAGATGGTCAAATGATCATTCCTTTACACTAAGAATACTGGATAATTATATATGAGTCTCCTTGTTAAACAAAACGAGAAGGTAACATCTCCCGATCTGAAAGCTGATTTTTTTTCAGCTGAAGTTAGAGACAGGTCTAAGGCGTCTGCGCAATGACTGGCGATGTTGTTCTAGAATTGCGAGCGGAAAGTCCCAGTCATGGATCAGAAATAATAATGAGTATTATGGAAATACTTGTTAGACATTTTACAGAGATTCACGAAATATTCGCTGGACAAACTACTTCAGCTTACCCTTCCGGAGCACCTGAGATCATCCCCAGTTTTTGGTGGGGTTCGTGTTGCTTAGTCTTTAGTTTTCTATGTTGTGTCATCTGTACTATTGTTTGTCTGTTTGTCTTTTTATTTTTGGCCATGGCGTTGTCAGTTTGTTTTCGATCTATGAGTTTGACTGTCCCTCTGGTATCTTTCGTCCCTCTTTTTCAACAGACGTGCAGCTCTTCTGTTGATAAATCGAACCCCGATATAACACCAAGTCTTGTAGCTTGTCTGTCAATGAAACCCCCTTGTCTTAACAGTGCAAATGCAGTAGACTCCTATCTTATTTGACTAGGATTGTTAGTTTTCCTGCCGAAGGTCTTTGGTTCTCTACGCGCACTCCGAATTCCCCCGCCACTAAAAACTGACCGCCACGATATAGCCAATATTGCTGAAAGTAACGTTTAACCCAACAATCAACCAATAAATCTTTCAGTTACATACAAATTAAAGTAGCATAGAAACAGATAAAATTTTACAGCATGAACATGTATGACTTTCGTGATTTAATCCTTAGATTTATCTCTGAGTATAGTCGCTAGATAATAACTTCCTAAAAAGGATACCGAACAACAAGGTAAATTCAGAATAATATGTTTCATTTAACGTAGGTAGAAGCACTGTTATATTTCAATAACTAATTCCTTACTTCTCTTTCGAGAGTTCTTGAGCAAATAATCTCCATCGTTGTTACTTATTATTACCATCATTATGATGATTAGCAATCCACAAATCAGTTTAATTTAATTACAATCTTGAAGATTATTAAACAATAAACAGCTGCGCCATGAGCGCATGATACGCCCGTCGTTTTGTGTGTGAATTTTTATGCAATAATCATAAATAGTTTCTGACATACGGCCTGACATGCGAAAACCCTCTTTTTTTTACAAAAAACGCAAAAATAAAATTTTAAATCAAAACCAAAAAGTATACAGATCTTTAGATTAATATAACTAAGAAGTGTGTAAAATTTTGAGCAATAATCATAAATCGTTTTTGAGATACGGTGCGACATGTGAAAACCCCTTTTTAAAAAAAATCAATATCTCAAAAATAAAATTTTGAATCAAAACCAAAAGTATACAGATCTTTAGATTAATATAAATAAGAAGTGTGTAAAATTTTAAGCAATAATCATAAATCGTTTTTGAGATACGGCGCGAATTGTGAAAACCCTCCCCTTTTTACAAAATACTCAATAACTCAAAATTAAATTTTGAATCATCACCAAAAGTATACAGATCTTAAGATTAATATAACTACACGTGTGTAAAGTTTTAAGCAATAATCATAAATTGTTTTTGAGATACGGCGCGACATGTGAAAACCCTCCCCTTTTTAACAAAATACTCAATATCTCTAAAATAAAATTTTGAATCATCACCAAAAGTATACAGATCTTAAGATTAATATAACTAAGAAGTGTGTAAAGTTTTAAGCAATAATCATAAATTGTTTTTGAGATACGGCGCGACATGTGAAAAAAAACACACACCTGTTTTAGTTACTAAGTCCCGTAACTCAAAAAGTTTTAATCTTATTTTCACCAAAAAGTATACAGATCATTTGACCATCATAAGAAACAACGATGTTAAGTATCATGAGATTTGGATAAGTCGTTCTCAAGTTACGGTGTGACATGTTTACGCCGGACAGACAGACGGACGGACGGACAGACGAAATTTGTATACCATAATACGTCCCGTCAAAATTTTGACAGGCGTATAAAAAAGTAGACAAACACATTTTTATAGATATTTTATATTGAAGATTTGATGTTTCTTTGTACCATTTCCTCATCAAGGGCAAGGTATCTGTAAAAGAAATACAAATATTAGATTATGCTTTTCAGCTACTTGGCGCACATGAGGTGTTCATCATGTCCTAATCAGACAAGATGAATTTTATCATCTCTTCTGAACAAATCTATACGAAATTTGGCAGGAAATACATATGGAAGATATTTTTTTTTTAAATTGGTGAAAGACATGGCTATCAGAGGCAATCACTCAGTCTGATTAGCCTACTTTCATATAAAAAACATTCTCATCAGTATGTAAATTCAAATAGGTTATGTATTAAGGTGGATCCGAATAAAACAATCAAGTACGTTACCATCGGTGAATATTTGTTGTTAGCATTTTTATTTCATTGCACTTTTCACCCATTATCTAAGTTGCTGATTAAGCGATAGAAATTGCAAAATTCCCCTAGGATGAATGGATTGATAATTTCCTCTGAATTTATTTCACATCGTTTTCAAAAACATTTTTCAATCTACTAAAATTAACAGTATTACAGCTCCATTAGCATACTTTGAGGTTCAAACAATATAATGTCTATTTTACAAATTAACAGCATGACAATATAAAGATAAGAAGATGTGGTATGATTGCCAATGCGACAACTCTCCACAAGAGACACAGAAACTAACATCTCTAGGTCACCATACGGCCTTTTAGAACAATGAGTAAAACCCATACCGTATATTCAGCTATAAAAGTCCCCGAAAAGATAAATGCAAAAACAATTCAAACGAGAAAACTAACGGCCTGATTTATGCACAAAATAATGAACGAAAAACAAATATGATATACAATCCATAAGCATACTTGCAGGTTCAAACAATATTATGCATAATTAGGTCTAAAATTAAAATTATGCCAGTTCCATTACCATACTTTGAGGTCCAAACAATATTATGTACACTTCTAATCAGATCACCAATTTATAAACGTCTGAAAACACCCAAAAATACCAATAACATGTGTTCGAATACATTTATTTCAGTTTGGTTAGAGACGGTATTTGATGCAAAATTTTATAAAAACATGTTCAGTCTGAAATTTTGTGATTGTACATGTTTTTTATAAAATTTTCCATCAACATGCTTTCAAGGGCAACATGTGATGAAAAATAGTGTATCTTTATGAAAATTTGTAAATCTGTTAACAATTAATATCGGTATTTCATATAAATGTTCAAATTTAATCTGCTGTTCGGTATGAGCCAAGGCTCCGTGTTAAAGGACGTACTTTGACCTATATTTGTTAACTTGTTATACATTGTGACTTGGATGGCGAGTTGTCTCATTGGCAATCATACCACATTTTCTTATTTATATTTAGGATTGTAATCATGTGAATGAAATATATACTGTAACAGGGAAGTTGTTTCTACTTTTCTTTGAACCTTTTAAGATCAAAATCATAGAGTCGCGAACTTTCCCAAATTTTTTTCGAACATAGAAAGTAACATAAATGGTAATTTTCTATTCCCGAAATGTGTGATCTTTGACTTGCATATCGTACACACAGATATACGTATGAATAAACGCCTGGTTGCAAAGTGTTTAATTAAAATATCTTTCACGTGGTTATTATGTCTGTTTATACTTACAATTGGAACCTCGCATACAAACACTTTTTTGTCGTTACAGTAGACTATTGACCATTTCCTTTTATCTTTACGCTTCATATCATATTCAATGTCTACGCACCTTTTTGATGTAGATGTAGAACTATCTCCTTCTACAGATCAAAGATATATCACATAATAAATATTTTTAATTGGATATTTTCTTCACAAAGCATCAGTTCTTTTACTTCGGAATGGTTCTTGAACTTAATTTTGTATTCAGGAAAGCAACAGAAATTTTGCTTCCGTACATGTTGCATAATATATATCCTGCAATTTCGGAGAATATTGACAGGTCCTCACCCCTATCCGTAATGTTAGAAAAATCAGATACTTGCCCATACTTCAATTTGTTTAATATTAAATTATGGTTATGGGATAAATAAAGATACGCAGCATAGCAAAATTATTATAAAACAAATGTATGGTTTGTTTTGCGCTGAATATCATTTTGATTTTTCTACTGTATGATAAATTCTTCGAAACTCTTTCAAGTATATCATTAATATATAAACGCTTTAATATTATATTTCACTAATTTCATCGTAATGCCTTTGTGCTCCTATATTTAAAAAAAATCATGTCATGTTGGTATGTATTGGCAAAGCCAAAACATTAAAAGTCAATTTGATGACTTTTTTTTCAAGTCCGACACATTTGGGAAACTATTTTTTCTAGAACAAATTCATCTTTTCGTCCAGAAAGAAGTCTTCTTTACTTTTATTTCCGCTTTCCGCCGGACAACAAAGTTTCCTATAAATGGAAATACGACGGTCCCTTCGGTGTACACAGTTGGATAAAGGAATGGAAACGCGTACATACAGAAACGTGGCAAATGAATACTGCAAACAAGACTCAAATGTACTGCTTCGTATTTATTTTATTGGTCTTGTTGCATATAAGAATATATGATGGTCCCATCAAGGAAATTCCTACATAAAACTGGAACATTTTGGTGACGGACTACCGTGATAATTTGTACAGTATACATAATCATATTCAAAACGTATCAATGAACGCGTTAAAAGAAAAAAAAAGACGAAAACAAAGAGTGACAAAAAAGTAAAGATTAAAATACAAGATCAGTAAACGCAGGCATACAGTAAAGTTATGCAGTTTCTTATTCACCAGTAACCCCTTTGTAATAATCAGTTTACATCGACAAAGTGTTTGTTTTAATTGTTTCCATATGTGTGATAAATAAATTATGTTAAGCTTTTTTAAGATAATCGATTGATTTTGATTTTTGGTGTTTTAACGCCACTTTTAAGCACCGCTTTTGGGCTATTTCGTGGCGGCCAGTTTTTATTGGTGGTGGAAGCCGGAGTGCCCGGAGAAAACCACCGACCTTCGATAGGAAAACTGACAATCCTAGTCAATTAAGATTGGAGTCGAGTGCACCCGCACGAGCGGGGTTCGAACTCACAACCTCAGTGTTGACTGGCTAGTGATTACAGTAGTAACTACTTAGACCACTTGGCCACCGCGGCCCCTAAGATAATCGATGAAATCATTAAAGCGCTAAATATATACTATTTTCTTTCGGTTGCTTACAAAAAAAAAAAAAACATAATCAAACTACATTAATTTGAAGATTTAACCTCTTTTGTGTGATAATTCTAAAAAAATAATTTACACGACCCCACCACAAAAAAACCAAACACCAATATTCACATTTCACTACTTTTCACCGAATTAGGCTGAGGTGAAGGTGAAACATGCATGATTCGAACTGCAAAAGCTTAATATGAATTTGTTGAAGGGATCTTCTGCAAATCATCAAAACATTTGTCGAAGGAGCACATTTTCATTAATTTAACAAAATGTGAAATATGCAAAATAATTTTCTACTATGCATGTTCGGTTTCCTTGACGTAATTTGAAAGCATTTAATAATGTTTCTTTATTTAAGAGTGCCAATAATTCATCAATATATCATACATCAAGTCACTCTTTATATTAAAAATACCCCGAGCAGCCTAAATGTTGGTTCAGCAAGTCATCTATGAAATTTATATTTAAAAACATGGTTAGTTATGCAGTGTGATGAAACTAGAGCAAAATTCTGAGTGAACTACATTATGAAAATCGATATTGTTATTTGAGTGTCAACTTTTACATGTATTTGTGCTTATCTATCTTTTGAATATAGAAACCGTGCTAAAGAACAAAAAACAGTCTACGTAACGACAGTTGTTCCCATTCTTTCCGTTGGTTGAAATAGTTTAGCGTTCGATTTTGTCAGGTTTTATGGACTTCCCCCTTTTTTTTGAGTGCGGTAGTTTTGTTGATACTTTTTTACTAACACTAGCAAGTTACAACCACAAATCCGATTACTAGTATATACATATAATTTCTACAACAAGAATAGATGACCTTAGCTGTATTTGGCTAAATCATTCGGAATGTGGGTCCTCAATGCCATTTAACCTCGCATTTTATTTGACCCTTTAACTTTTTGTACTCGAGCGTCACTGATGAGTATAATGTAGACGAAACGCGCGTCTAACGTATAAAATCATAAACCTTTATTTGAGTTTATTTATTTTAATTGCAAAACTTCGACTTAAATCTGTTTGACACTTCAACTACGGTTTTAAAAAGTTTAGACTAAGAAAGCTGCTCAGTAAAATTACTTGAAATGATCTTTATTGTAATCCTAATGTGGGCCACTTTTCTGTTAGGGAGCTACCATTTGATTTTTATGGGGGGCTAGGATGAAATTTGAAAAAAATAGGCAGGACAGGAGTTTTGAGTAAAAAAAAAGGCAGGATGAGATTATTTGCAAAAAAAAAAGGCAGGATGACAATTAATGTAAAAAAAAGGTCAGGATAAACTAAAAAAAAAAAAAGGCAGGACCGAATAGAGTGAAAAATAAAAAGGCAGGACCGAATAGAGGGAAAAATAAAAAGGCAGGACAAAATTTTTCATCCTAGCACCCCCTCCCCATAAAAATCAAATGGTAGCTCCCTTATATACATGTATCATGTATTGAGATGAAAAGTGTTGAGTAACGCCAAAATGGTTTTATAAAATGCAGTCGCCATTAACTTCGATACTTTAATCATAATATGGTATGTACTAAAATTGAGAATGGAAATGGGAATGTGTCAAAGACAACAACCCGACCACAGAACAGACAACAACAGAAGGTCACCAATAGGTCTTCAATACAGCGAGAAATTCCCGCACCCGGAGGCGTCCTTAAGCTGGCCCCTAAACAAATATATATACTAGTTCAGTGATAATGGACGTCATACTAAACTCAAATTATACACAAGAAACTAAAAGTAAAATAATACAAGACTAACAAAGGCCAGAGGCTCCTGACTTGGGACAGGCGCAAAATGCGGCGGGGTTAAACATGTTTATGAGATCTCAACCTCCCCTATACCTCTAGCCAATGTAGAAAAGTAAACGCATAACAATACGCACATTAAAAGTCAGTTAAAGAGAAGTCCGAGTCCGATGTCAGAAGATGTAACAAAAGAAAATAAACAAAATGACAATAATACATAAATAACAACAGACTACTAGCAGTTAACTGACATGCCAGCACATTTGTACTTCAAAAATATTGTAAGTTTATAAATTACAGCTCCAAGGAGAAATCTTTAGCCAATTACTAGCTGACCTTTTCGAAGTGGATTGAAAAGTGTTAACAATGGCAAATGCAATATTAAATCATATATGGTCATCACCATAACATTTAGATATGCATTGCAAGATGTTTTAGGCAACTTACTCATTTGCGGTAAATAGAAAGTTATTTACTGACAATGACTTCTCTAGTTTTCTTTTTGGGGGGATGGGGGTGTTAGGTGTGTTTTACATTTTAAAAATACTTTGCAAAAGAATTGCGTCTTATCAGTAAAATAGTCAATAGAAGCTGCGCAACCGATCTGAATATCTACGACAAATTACTGGTCCTCGACTTTGATTCGAAGAAAAAAGTGTCTACTCCTAACCTTTTGTCCACACCAGATATACATGATATGCACTGGCTTACTATGGCCGAAATTCCCAGATGTGAAAACTGACAGAAGACCTTCATCAGATGTATAAAGTTGGGATCTATGTATCCCTTCCCAACTTTAATTCGTAAAACATTTACTACGATAAAGCGTTTGTCCACACTAGTGATAGTCACTGATCTAAGGCATACCGGGTAAAAAGGCCATGGTTCATAAAGGTTTGAAAGGGGAGTGTGTTCGTTAATGATCAAGATACATACATTTATGGATCTGAATCTTAAAACAAACATACACCTAACATAAAGAAATATCCGAATGGATCACATAACTAGTGTCAAATTCGACTATAAAATGCACAAGAGTAATGATCAATGGTTTCAAATAGTAAGTTCCAATTGTCAGGACAAAATTAATTTGCATTCTAATATGACGTCCTTATTACGATTTGTAAACGAAAGCCGTGTTCTTATTAGCACAAAATATGTTTGACACATGCGCACAAACTTACTGTTTACATTTTCGTTATTTTTATTTTTTTACCCTAATGAAATATATAAATTTTAGCCGATTACATAAAATTTTATTATATATTATTATTCAAACAACATATATTAACCCTGCTATTAGTTTTTTAAGCTTATTAAATATGAAAATATAATGTACATACTTCATGGGGAAGAAACGGGAACAGTCAAACTTTTTTAAGGTATTTTCGTACGCTTCGACCTATAAAAATACTGCATTTGTCCTATTATAATCGAAATAATTCCTTCATGTCATGCTCTATGCTCATTTTAACTTGGGTAGGCATTATATTTACCCGTTATAGTATTTTACAACGCTCAGTGTAATGACATGAAGGAATTATTTCTTAATTTAAGTCGACGTCTAAGATAATGAAGATATGATTTCTAATGTTTTAATTACTGGGATATATATAGTTTGTAGTTCTTACTGGCTCCGTGAAATCTTATATCGTGAAATTCGGTTAAGGATCGTATTACTACTAATAATGATCAAAATGTTTAAGCGCCATATATAAAATAAAATTACTCAAAGGTACTGTAAATGCAGCATGGTAATTAAACAAACAAAATTTTCACTTACATAAGAATGGGACATTTACAAGAAATAATAATATCATACACCTATCAATAGATTAAATAGACATTTTTATTTCAATGAATTTGTAGTCGAAAGGTTTTGTCGATGTGTTTAATATATGTCACCGATATTAGACTTAAAGAAGGAGCTACATGTATATTCCACGTTAACGTCTCAGTCACACATTCAGAAAGTTATACTATCGTCCTTGTAAAATTCGCGGTAAAACTTTGTCAAATGTCATCATGTGTTTCATGGTTAGATTTGTAAAAAAACACATTTATTAATAGCAAAAACAGTCAGATGTTTTCATACGGTTTGCATTCGGCAAGAACTGGACCAAATCTAGACTCAAGCGGCAAGAAACGGCAATGAAATATTTTTCAAGATAATACCCGTTCCGCAGCCCACCGTCTAGACAACACAGGACATTGCTACGATTTTGATCCGCAGCCCACCGTCTAGACAACACAGGACATTGCTACGATTTTGATCCGCAGCGCACCGTCTAGACAACACAGGACATTGCTACGATTTTGATCCGCAGCCCACCGTCTAGACAACACAGGACATTGCTACGATTTTGATCCGCAGCCCACCGTCTAGACAACACAGGACATTGCTACGATTTTGATCCGCAGCCCACCGTCTAGACAACACAGGACATTGCTACGATTTTGATCCGCAGCCCACCGTCTAGACAACACAGGACATTGCTACGATTTTGATCCGCAGCGCACCGTCTAGACAACACAGGACATTGCTACGATTTTGATCCGCAGCCCACCGTCTAGACAACACAGGACATTGCTACGATTTTGATCCGCAGCCCACCGTCTAGACAACACAGGACATTGCTACGATTTTGATCCGCAGCCCACCGTCTAGACAACACAGGACATTGCTACGATTTTGATCCGACACATCAGAATTTGCATTTACTCATGCGTTCCCTATCTTTTAAGTAACTAAAAGGTTTACAATGAAATTTGTTCAGTGAACAATCATTTACATAATTACCTCCATAAGGTGGTTTTTTGGATTACATGTCCTTTTAGAACCTACGCACATGAACGAATCTTTTCTGTCTAAATCGTTACATCCAGTTTTCACGGTATTGGTACCTGCATGACAAAAGAAAATCATTGTTCGATTTGAATTTAAAGTACATAAAGTAAAAGAACACAACAGTTTTTAAAATCCGTTTTTTTCGGATATCCATGTTTACAAAAGTTTATTATTGGATGGGTGGTGTCGTCTTGCTTTTATAACGCATTTTTCTCTTTTATCTTCATACAAACATGATTATGTTTTGACGAAACGGAATGAGTACGTTATCAATATGACCAATTTTTTGTTGTCGTTCCGTTCCATCTTTTATAAGACATTTTTTGCAATGAATATTATTTTGCTTACTAACAGTTTGAGGAAAAACTGGAATGTTTTTTTTTTTTCTGCTTTAAAACATCTTTACAGGTTTTTTCTTGGCCTTGTATACAATCGTGTCATACTGTACGGGTAATGACGATGGTGTATGCAATCTGAAGTATAGCCGCGATTTATAGTTTTTGTAAGCATGCTTTAATATCAATTTCAAGTACTTTAAGACTTGATTTCAGTTACTCGTAAATACGATGAGAGGTGTTGAAACGGAACTGTTTATTCTTGTTTCGTATGATTTTGTCCCCCGCACACGCTTTTGCGGGGAACATAGAAATACCGACCGTCCGTCCGTCCGTTCTTGTTAGCGCTCTCACGGTACAATTCTTGCCAGATTTTTATAAAACTTATACTATAGGTTAATATCAGCAATATATCGGACAAGTTTTATAATGGTGGCCGATCGACATTTTTTAAAAGAGTTATGCCCCTTGGAAATATTAAATTTATGGAAAATGGCCTCGTTAGCGTCCTCACGGGTACAACTCTTGCCATATTTTCATAAAACTTATAGTATATATAGTTTTAAAGAACCAAAAAAAAAGGGTTTTCTAGTTATTGCTCTTGTATCTTAGATAGATAAAATATGTGCAACGCGGGGGACATTGGAACTCTGTTCTTTTATTATTCTGTAATCTATAGGACACTAATTGACGACACAAATTTGTACTGAAGTGTTATTGTTTGTTCTTTTATGAGCTGTTTGTTAATTCATTGGATTGAAATCTCAATAAACTAGTTGATGATTTACATCCGAAACAATGAAGTTTGTTTACCAGTTTTTTAAGGGATTGCTGTATATTTCTGTGTCATCGAATGTTCATCATCTTATACATGAGCATCAGTACACAATTACTTTGAATAAAGTGATTAATTGTTTTATTAATCTTATATTCTTAAACCAAAGCAGCTGAATGATTAAATGTAATGTGTAGACAATAAGATTGGTAAACTATTCTAATGCTGAAATTGTTGAAGGAGATAAACAGTTCATCCATTTATGTTGTATAAAATCATTTTAATTAAAGAACAACTGAAGACCTTTATCAGTGTCAGTCACTTTTCAACATGCGATAAAACAAGTTCTTTTTTTTTTAAAAAAACACTCATTGTTTCATCATATCTGGAAAACGGACTTACACGGATGAATGCCATGCTATGGCAAACGACACCGAAGAAAATTGAATGGACACACTGATGCATGTAATAAAGAACAATTTAACATATTTCCTCTTTTCAAATGTAACAGGGAGCGAGAAATTAACCCACGTGTAATCGAACAATATTTTATTAAAATATTGAAACCAAAGCTTCACGCTCAATGCAAGAATTCTAAAACTTGACCAGCGATTAAGTAACGTTTAAGTCTACTCTAGCGCGCTGTTTCACTTAACTATGTTGCCAGAATCTTGATAAATCCATACAGAAGGATGTAAGTGCCCAAGACAAAAATTTCTAGTTTTTCTTATTTATTTTTTTCATAAATATTAAACTTCTAATTTATAGTCAACGATCTTTCTTACGAGGGTGATGGGTCGATATGGAAAAAGATACATATAAAGGCATTGCAACTCGGATAATGATGTGTTTATGAATTAGAGAGTTAAATGATATTTTTATTATTAGCTTAACCAATTGTAACCACCAAGAGCTTCTTAATATATATCCATAGACCGAATTATTTTCATACTAAATCAAGCTGTACATAAACATTGTCAGCATTTATAAACTAAACTGATGTTGATGACCATAGCTATACATTTATAATTTACATAAAAGAAAAAGTACAGCAAAGCTGTTATAAAAGAGATTACCTAGTTGGAATTTGGAACGAACTGCTTCATCTTCAGCTAAGCTACCAGGACACCACAGGTAAGCATTCAGAGTTCTCGAACATTCAACCTAGAAAGTAAAATTATTTTTTAAAAGCAGGGAGACCTTGGGATGCATCGACAAGGTAAGCGTCTCCTGCTATGCATTCAATAACCACCCTGCGAGTTCACAGTCAAAATGATACATTCGGGAATAGGACAAAATCGGTCACATTACAGATCAGACGACTATACTGGTATCGAAAGAATCGCGAAGACATGTCGCTAGTAAGTTGAGACATCGACACATCCTATCGATCAACAAATTCGTGATGATGACCCTAGAGTCGATTTCAGTCGTTCTACCTCATAACTCCATGAGGTTATATGTAAGGAGCAAACCCCTTTTAGTGAAGTCCGTGAAGTGTTTACATGAAAGAGCGTACCATTCAGCTAATATATATAAACGTCATACGATAGCGCGGAGGGTATGTTACTGCTGAGAAATGGGACGTTGACAATGGAAAGGTGACATCGTCACGTTTGTCATTAATTATAAGCACTCATTGAAATGTGGGTTATTCAGTGAAATAAACATATGAAAGTGAAATTAAAAAACTTAGTAAGATGTTTGCCTTTAAGAAGCTTCTGTATGAATTCTGCTTCATATGAGTCCAAAACAAGTCGGCCAGAAGTAGTGCACAACTATTACATCTAGAAATTGACAATGTGGGTCGACTAAGAACAAATATTTACACCAAAAAAATGATTTCAGCTTTTTAAATGTGAACTTTCTATTTCTCTGTAGCAACATTCCAGCAGATAATACGACCTATCTTATTGGACTTATCATCTGGTTTGTACTTACACGAGCAACACGACGGGTGCCATGTGTGAAGCAAGATCTGCGGGCGATAAGGGCATAGCGGGAAACATTTATCATGTCGACACATCCGGTCTTGTAGAGTTCATGCGATACCATCATTCTTTGGGTTTTTTTAATTTGAGATTTTAACATTGGTAAACTACTATTGCCTCATTTTTATTATATTGATAAATATTTATTTCTAAGATATTTTTAGTATGCATGATAGTCTCTTAAAAGCAACACATTTTATACACCTATTAATTGAAGGAATTAGTGTTTCCATTTAATTTTAAATCTTCATCTGTTTTTATACGAGATGCATTCAAAAAAATGAATTGGTTAAAGTTTGTTTTTTCTCTCTATAAGTTGCAACTAGTATGAACTATTTATATATTATTTCTAGTCCTATTTTTCACATAAACACATATAATTTCTACCATTTTCACATGTACAATTACTTTAATCAGTTGTATTTCCTATATAATGGCACATGTGTCAGTCCAGATAGTCGTGTTCATTCATTTTGTCAAAAAAGTAGGACTTTCTATTATGTCCCCTGCATCAATTTCACACATATACTGACGGACTTTAAAAACGCATCACATATTTTGTTAATTTTTTTAACCAAATCATGATTGATCCTCAAATAACTACTATTCATGCTTATCATACTTTATGAAAAATTCAATATCTGACTTACCTGAGTTTATTGAACATACCGGATCATTGAAGTCGCACGAATTTCTTAAAGCGAAATTTGAAACCCATAAATGATTTTTTAGGTTTTTTCTTCGTGAAACAATTCTTTCAATCCATACCCACACTTAAATCAGTTAAAACATGTTGCATCTCCATATTGCCGAGACTGAGCAACAAAAATCTGAATCAGCCCATTAGAATAGTGCAGGCAGGAAAACGTGAACGTGCTGTAACCAGACAATTTGACGTCAGAAACTCGTCTTACTGTTTTTCCAACAACGATACAGATAGACGGGATTTGTTGATGACCATCAATGACCAGATCAATATGCAGTGACAACTTTACGGCCGCAACGTCAGCTGCTAATTATATATCAAATCGCCAAATGCCATGGCAGACAGATTTATGCCAAAAATGTTTCCCATAAACTGAAATGCCAAAGAATCGACTACAGAAAAACATTTAAAGCCTTAAAGTTTAAACCGCATAATTGCCAAAACACACTGTAATGGGTGGGACAAAAGCAAAATCAGAAGGTACAAAACGAAACTCAAAACATGCCCAACATAATTGGTTGACCTTTCTGACAATCAATTTGACGTTGGTTACAGGCAGTCATTGCCTTCGACGGTGACACATCCATTGGTAAGGGGGAAACCAGGGTTTCAGTGCATACCACATGATTTAAACATAAAAAATGACGTAATCAATTCAACTTTCGAACCGTAAAATTTTTTTAGACAATGAAGTAATGAATGAAATGTATGTTCATACATTTGTTTAACAAAAACTGCATATTTGAAAATGGGAATTAAAAAGAATAATCTAGTGTTGCGTTTCTAAAGTCGGTCAGTATAGAAGGGTAATTTTCCCAAAGTCTCAAATCTGTATGAAATTTTGAAATATGCGCATTTATGCGTGCAAAACACAGTAAGACCGTTTGTTTTTGCCCTAGTAGATTCAACCATTATAATAAAGCGCAATATTTGAATGTGTAACCAAATTTTAAAATTACATGTATAAAGATTGCTCACACTGCATTAATTTTAGCAAATAAGAAGTAATTATCACAAAATACAATAGATAGAATAACGAAAATTGTATCGGAAATTAATCTATGTTTTTCCTTTTCAATGCAAATGAAAAAAAGACTAATTCGTGAAAATGCGGAGCAGAGCGAGGTTCTATTGATTATAATTTTAGTGTACTTACGAGAGCCTGCAGAAATGTGGCTGGAGAACCTCCAGCCCGGAAACACTTAGGACTAACACTCGTATCGGGTAGCTGCATAAAACCATCAGGACAACGAGGAACACATGGAGCTAGAGAAGTAAAGTTTAATTTCAGTTGGAATAAAATCCATATACTTCTGTCATTATGCATCAACATTAAAATACATCATGCAAGCTATTACTAATAAACAAGATACTGTGGGATATTTACCTTGACGGATGACTTAAGCTTACTCTCATTAGAATTCATACCTAAGTAATAAAGTTTTTTACTTGATTAAGAATTAGTATGAGCTGACATAAAACGCAAACACTATTGACTGTTTTGTCGAGTGGTGATAATAGCAAACGAATTCAGATATTGCTTAATTACATCTGATTCATGATAATAAATGCTGAACAAAATATTCTATCAAAACTATAGTTGTGATTTTCATTCTTTCTATTATGAAAGCATCGATTGATTTTATAATCATCTCTCTAGATTTTTTATCAATGCAAAATTTTTATTAAAGTCGAAAATGATACTAGCATATATGTCCCTTTAGGAAGCAACCATTTAAGTTCAAAGGGGGGAGGGGTATGGTTTTTTGTGTGAGTCAGAAAACAATTTTCGCGCAAATCGCGAACATTTGTTTTTAGTTTTTCCACGCTATCAATCAAATTATTTTTTTTTCAAAATTTAACACTATAAGGTATGGGGAAAATCTGGATTCAGAATATTTTTTTTGTCATCTGCTTGACCACAATATGTTTTTTTAATGAAATAGGGGTTCAGAATATTTTTTTTAGAAAATAACCATCCCCCCCACCCTTTTGAAGTTAAATGGTCGTTTCTTTAGCAGATCCTGCTCCATATGTGGCACCCGTCGTGTTGTTCATGTAAGTACAAACCTGGTAATAGATCAAATTGGGTAGGTCACATTCGAGGAGAAGAGGATGGAATTAAGGTTATATCACAATTTAAACACATTTGTGAAACACACATTCCATACCGTTCAAACCAAATCGTGATGGCGTCCATAAATTTTCGGAGGGAGAATTTCATTTTCATCACTTGAAACTCTTGCTTTAATAGCTTCCATGCAAGCAGCTACCCTACATCATAGAAATCATGATAGGAAATGCAAACTTTGCTTTAATAGCTTCCATGCAAGCAGCAACCCTACATCATAGAAATCATGATAGGAAATGCAAACTTTGGAGTATCGACTGGGATATGTATACTCCATATGCAGGCGCTTCTGGAATTTTGCTACATAGAAATTGAAAGTTCACTATTGGGTGACAGAAATCAATTCTTTTGTCGAAAAGTTGTCAATTTCGAGGTTAGGTTTCAAGTTCGATGGGATGTTCAACATAGTCAACCCACACTGAATTATTAAGTGAGAGGATATCAGCTGCTGTGGATTCATTATTATTCATGGGATACCGGAAACATATACAAATTAATATAACAAAGATGCCAACAAAAAAGGTGTAGTAGATAGTAATAACCTTATCTAAAATGTTGTACGCAAGACGCGCCTTTCGTCTATAAAAGACTCATCAGTGACGAAAATTTGACAATCACGTCAACAAGGAAAAGTGGTTTTATCGTTGATAGTACATACCGTATATAGTATACACTTTCTGGAAAAAGTAAAAATTTAACAATTCTTGTTATGAGTCCATTGAGGAATACTGTCAAGTTGCCTGTATATATGTCTTGCCAATCATATATTTGTTTCTATTTTAACAGTTTCTCTTTTTCTATTTTAATTTTAGAGCCAAAAAAACACAAAAATTAGGAAAATCGTCAATAGAGCGTCATAACGCCTACTATGAGTTAATTAATTAATCATTTTTTTTTTACGTTTTCAATCATTTAACTTTATGTCGATCTTCTTTTGTTTATCATTTTTTTTTTCTGTCTATTCTTATCTTTAAGACAATATACAAAATGGTTAAAAATTGTTATTTAGGAGCAATTTATCCTATGAACAATTATCTAGCAATGTTAGTTTTTATAATTTGTAGGCTTTTCTTGACATCTAAATGTTTTACATTCTATAATAATACCTTTCTTTTCATTAATACCAATGGCGGCCATGTTTTTGAGCATAACCGAGGAAACATTTAAAGTAACAGTAATGATAATTGTTCTCAAGTTAAATAGATATAAGAAGATGTGGAATGCGTGCCAATGAGACAACTCTCATCCAAGTCACAATTTGTAAAAAGTAAACCATTATAGGTCAAAGTAAGGCCTTCAACACGGAGCCTTGGCTCACACCGAACAGCAAGATATAAAGGGCCCCAAAAATGACTTGTGTAAAACTATGCAAACAGGAAAACCAACGGTTTCAACTATATATTAAAGATTGAGAAACGAGAAACAGTTATGAACCACATCAACAAACAACAACCACTGAACAACAGGTTCCTGACTTAGGACAGGTGCAAACAAATGCAGCGAGTTTGAACTAGTGTTTTGTCACCAAACCCTCCCCCTAACCTGGGACAGTGGTGTTACGGTAAAACATAAGAATAAACTATGCAAAACAATAAAATAAAAACAAATATGAGAAAAAGCAACAAAGACAACCACTCAATTACAGGCTCCCGACTTGGGACAAGCACATATAGAATGTGGCGGGGTTCGCTTGGCTTGGTGGTTATAGATGAAAGTGTTTTTAAACGTGGG
This sequence comes from Mytilus coruscus, assembly GCA_017311375.1. NCBI lineage: Eukaryota > Metazoa > Mollusca > Bivalvia > Mytilida > Mytilidae > Mytilus > Mytilus coruscus. The sequence continues at coordinate 17,577,106 of CM029597.1, forward strand.
GAAAGACGATGAGAACGATCTTTAAGAGATTGCAATAGCAAAAAAACGGATTCAATAAATAATTCAACGAATTGCAATTTCATATAGCTTTTACAAAAATCAGTAAGGAATTCTGAAGAGTAAAATTAATAGTACACCAATATAAAAACATAGAAATGCCCTCTAAAATCTGCCTTTTTCTGGTTAATCTGTGGAGACAAAGTATTGCAATGTATGCCTAGTTTATAGTCCTGTTGTGTATTGGTCCAAGCTGGACTCTTTAACTGCTTAAAATTTATACATATACCATTCTGAAGTATATAGATTTCTGATTTTCAATAAAGGCACATGATTTTCAATAAACAGAAGTATTAAATTCAAAATGTATTCACTATGCGGTATGGGTTTTGCTCCTTGTTGAAGGCTGGTCAATGACCTATAGTTGTTAACTTTTACGTCACTTGGTATCTTATGGAGAGTTGTCTCATCAACAATCATACTACATCTTATTGTTCAGGCAAGGCACCACTTATCAAAGGTTAGGGGAGGGTTGGCGCTTTCAATCTAATTTAACCCCGCCACATTCTGTATGTGCCTGTCCCAAGTCAGGAGCATGTAATTAAGTGGTTGTCGTTTGTTGCTATATATCATATTTGTTTTTGTTCATTGTTTTGTACATAAATCAGGTCATTAGTTTTCTCGATTGAATTATTTTACATTTGTCATTTCGGGTCCATTTATAGCTGACTATGTGGTATGGGTTTTGCTAATTGTTGAAGGCCATATGTTGTCATTAGTAGTTAACCTCTATGTCTATTAATCTCTCGTGGAGAGTTGTCTCATTGGCTATCATACCACATCTTATTTTCATATGAATCTAAAACTGCTTTACTCCTATATCGCTCACGGATTTTCAATAAAAAGTAAATTATTAACACTCCTAATTGGCATGATTTAACGCGGTTTGTTTAGGTTATGTAGACTTGTATTACTCATATTTAATATGAAACAATATGTGCAAAGGTATCAATATTGCTCATTTCCATTAATTCATGTAATTTTCTCCCTTGATGTAGAACCTAATTTCAAGCACATAAATCTATTTTCACTGCTACTAAGGCATAGAATTTTATCGGGGGCGTCTGTGGCTAAGTGGTGCAATAGTGCATCTTCTCGGTTTGTGAACTGAAGAAGTGGAACTGATAGAAGAGGTTACTATCCTAATGATAAAGGTAAAGCCTCAATAATTTGTGTACATTTTGGACGCTTGTACTTTTTTTAAAGAGAGACAAGAGAAATTGTAAGTCCAATAAAAGCACATTACACAATGATTGGTACGTTTAATATCGTTTTCATTATTTTTATATTTTTTTTAATTTACCAGAGTTATTTTCTGTTTAAAATCACCCCCTTCATCTTACGCAATTCTTTGGAAAAAGTACATCTTCTGAGGTACTTCTGACAATCAAAGTGATAGAAATCGCAGATGAAAAAATTGGAGAAGTTGTGTGCATAGTTTCAAGTTATATTCTCAGGTATGGTGGCGAAAAAAAACTTGATAGATTAATACTGCATTATGTTAGGAAAGATAATCTCATTTTTACTGTTGAAAAAAAGATTGTCTCCATTAATTTACTTGTAAATGGTTGCTGTTAGGAGTATATCTATATTCAAACATTGGTATTCAATTTTTATCTCATCTTTGGATTATATTTCAATTCTTGATAAAATTTACTTGACACTGAAGATAAATGGTTGAAGGGTGGCATATTGTATTTTTGTTTCACAATCTTACAATACAGTTTTTATTGAATTGCCAAAAGATTGAGTATGCACATTTTTTTATATTTCAATTTAAGAAGGTGCACTGCTTTTTTGCCACTTCTTTTTTATAGACATTTTTTTCAATTTAACAATTTTTTTATGGACAGAAATAAAAAAACTTTAAAGGAAGAGGTAGTATAATTTTTATTGAAGTTTGACTTAATAATTTCCACAAAATGCACTCTTTTAATAACATGAGAAATTTTCAGTTACTAATTTTTATATAAATTGGTATGTTTATTTTTCCTTGGTGAAATGTAAATAGCAATATAATTGGGAAATAAACAATGAATTTTACTGTAGAAAATGTTCAGGTCCGTTCAGTGTTTTCAAGCAAAATACTGATGATCATAACTTAAGGTAAAAAAACTAATCATTGACTAATTTTTACAAGTCAAATGGACAACTGCTTGCATTTTCTTATTACATATTTATTGTGTTGTCTTATCTAAGAAATTTAGATTTCCTTATTCCTTCATCTTTGACTCATAGTTTCCAGAATAATTTTATGTAGCGTAGATCAAAAGTAATGATAGGTTTACATTTGAGGTCAAAATTTTTGTATTGAGCTGTGTATATGTAATTATTGAATACAAGAGATGTTAACTGAGGAGGTGATTCCAAAAATACTTACTTCCTGCAATGTAATTATTTACAAACCATCAAGATAATAAAATTGTATTAGTACTCTTACTTGCCTTGCTTTAGAAAAGAATTTGAATAATATTTGGAAAACGTGTGGGAATATACTTTGATATCAATACACAGCGTGTACCAAATTTTATTCACTTACAAACACAAGCATAAGATACAAATAAAATATTTTTATAATTCTATTGAACTGCTTATATTTAATATCTCACCTTTTCAAATTAATTCAAAAATAGTTATATTATAAACATCTTGATTTACCAAGGAACTATATGCAAGTGTATACAATGTATATAACATTAAGTAGTAGGTTGACGTCTCTTTCCTTACTTAAGGGCAAAGACATGTAAAAACTTGGCAGTAGATGGACACAATGGTCTTAAAACTTTCTGTAAGTCATAAAACATAACATAAGTGCAAGAAATGACTTAAATCTAAATTTATATGCCATCATAAAATCCGATGTGATCACATAGACCTATCATGGCTGGAGCAAAATTGGAAAAGATCATGTGCAAACAAAAAAAGCTATAGCTCTTTCCATACACCAATTGTCAGACTATTCCTCATAAAATTGAGAATGGAAATGGGGAATATGTCAAAGAGACAACAACCCGACCAAAGAGCAGACAACAGCGAAGGATTAAATAAGTATTCCTAAAGTAATGAACATAGAGATGTTCTCGCTCGGACACACACTCCATTAACTAGTATATTATAAAAGCATAAACCTCGTGCCTTTTTCGTGGTTCAAATTTCCGAAATTTGATTATTTCGAGTAAGCATTTGTCACGTAATCTTTCCATAAAATATTGTGCTTGTGGTAATATAACGATTTAAGAGTAATGTCGGTTATGGTAATAAAAAAAAAAAAAAAAGTAATTTTGTTTAAAGATTTTTTAAAACACGTCGTCTCGACTTTTGGTGGATTAATGTAAGAGTTGAAAAAACATTTAAGTTTTAATACACCAGTTGACCGCGAACTACACTTATTGCCTGTAAGGCTTAGAAAAATTAACTAGTAAAAAGGTTAAACAATTTTTCAATTACAGGCGGTTATAAAGATGCAAGTAAAAAGGTTAAAGAATTTTTCAATACAGGCGGTTATAAAGATGCTAGTAAGGTTTGTTGTAGTTTTAAATCTTCATCTTTCAAATTATTTTTCATTGTACTAATGTTCCAATTCTAAATAAAACTGGCACTCGTTGGTACCGCCAGCATTTTAGAACAAGTATTATTGTAAATAAATACTGATTTACTAACTGACAGAATTTTTATAAATCTGAGTTTTATTTCAGATATCGTGCTGTCAAAAATTTACTACATCGTTTGTATATATGTTTCCGTATTTATTTATCACTGTCTACAACATGGGGTAAATTTCGACTTCCAAAACAAATTACAATGTTGGCAATCAGCTGACATACAATATATTCTTATTGTTCCCCTTTGTGACCCAAAACGTTAATATGGCGTCATATTAGAATTGTACACTTACTCGGAGTTATCACTGTCATTTGTGTTGTTGTTGCTGGTGTAGTACTAGGTGTTGTTGTAGGGCTCATCATCATCATTTGCATCAGAGTCATCATCGTGCCATCTGCCATTCTGACTGGCATCATCATTATAAATATGGGCAAGATTAGGGGTAAAAATGATCCTATGCCTGTAGATCCTACACCTGTGAAATATATCGTCATAAATAAGGTAAGACATATATACAGATATAACAGTGGGTTTTGCCAAATTTACTTCCCTTTCATTTGAAAACACTAATAAATATAACATTTAAAAATAAATTACATACTGCGCGGTTAAGAGCTGCACCTTCTGAATAGACACCTGTCTGTGGATAGATAACTGTATTTTGACATTTAATTGCTTTTATTGATTTCCTTAGGTTTCTTTCTCAATGTTTAATAACCATTTATTTTTATTTTATTTATTCATGCTTCATGCTAAAGGTGGACATAACAGTTTTTATTTTCTGCGAACTGGTTTATTTACATAGATTTGGAAAATGGGTAGCATCAAGATTTCTTAATTTAACTTTCGTATAATGTATGGTTCTCTTTTTTATCAATTTATACGTACTTTTTATGATAATATATCAAAGTAACTGTTTGATATGCATATTTTACTATGCATAACTATCATATTTAGTTCCATAACATTTGTCGAAAATAGAAAAGTGTCATCGAGGCATGTTTATTAACCTTGAACTGGGCTCATGAAAGAAGATTATATTTTGTTTGCCTTCTTATGAATACAATTGTAACACACAGTCGTTGAAATTTATTTGAATACTATGTATAATACATAATGATATAGTTTATTAAGTATTTTGTTTCACATTTGTCTTTAATTTTCTTACTTTTACTTCTTGTATTAAGTATACAAATGTACCCATCGGTGTCAATCTGTGAGTTAATTCCATGTAAATCACTGAATCTTTGCAAGTTTACATTGACAATTCTACATTGTCTGTTAGTATATACTACATATACTACAAACTGTATCAAACGGTAAATGTATAATTACCTGTTACCCCAATCGGATCCACATTATCCTGAATCAGATAGATGTCGGTATATTCGCTGCTAAATGCAGGACGAAAAATTGCCGCCAGAAATACAATCATAAAACAACACACTAACTGTAAAAGAAAATGAAAATATTCTTTTTTAAATATCAGCAAGTTTTAACAAAACGCTTTCAGGCGCTTTTATTGCTAGTTTATAAGTTTCATGTTTTCATGTTACGAACAAATGTAAGAATTCTTGCAACATTTTCCTCAAATTAGTATCCAATTGTCCATCTTACTTTGTAATTGCAGATGTAAGATATTTCACACACAACACAGAACAAAAATATACAAATCCAAAGTGTAAATTGTTTCTTACAAAAAAAAAAACATTTGAAAGCGTCCTTATATTGTTAGCAACAGCACTGCTACAATTGACCTTTTTTTTCATGCACAACGTGTTTTCGATCTAATAAAATTTCAAATGTAACACCGTTTGTTATGTTCATTTTGATTGGATAGCAGAAAAAGGGCATCACTTCCTCAATGGACTTTCTGGAATTGAGCTCACAAGCGTTAAACGTTATGTTCATGATTTTTAAAAGTATGATTTAACGGTGTTTAAGTTCAATTGCATGATTAACAGAATGGCATTTGAAGACTTGCGGACATCATTTTTTTTTTTTTATTAATTGGGTTGCCGCAAGTATCCGTCAAACTCAGTTTGCGACCATAAAAACTCCATATCTTCTAACAATATAACTTTATCTCCTATGTACTTTTTGAATTTTCAAAGTCTGATAAATCGCTGAATAGTCAAAACAATATGTTATTCGACGAAAGTAAATCAAGCTACATAAGATGGTGCATTATTAACAAATAGAATCCACATACGAACAACATTGCTCACTTTAATCAGTCTCCAACAAATATGACATAGAAAATTATGAATACTTGGAGAGCTCTGTAAATTGGATTTTAATAAGAATAATAAATTTAATATAATATAGGTATGATTATTTTCTAGTTTAAAAAAAAGTGGGTCAAAAAGAAAATGAATGCAATTAAATAGATAAAATGCAAGGAACGCATGATGCTTTCATACCATGATGTAAAACCTTTACTTTTATATATATAAAGGAGCCGAAAGATACCAAAGGGACATTCAAACTCATATGTCGAAAATAAACTGACAATACCATGGCAAAAAAACGAAAAAAGACCAAAAGACAAACAACAGGATACAAACCACAACATAGAAAACTAAAGACTGCGCAAAACAAACCCCACCCAAAACACTGCGCTGATCTCAATTGCTCCGGAAGGGTAAGTAGATATGTATCAATACAAAGAAGAATACTATTTTTTCTTCATCAGTTAAAAATATGAACGAAAAAGCAGAAAAATTGACATCAATACAATGTGGAAAATCAGTCAGAGAATTTATTTGAAAAGGAAACTAGTTCACAACTGAAATTCACCGAGAGGCGAAATATACCAAAGGGATATTCAAACACGATAAGTCCAAAACAAGTGGATGATGATATGGCAAAAACAAAAAAAGACGAAAAGACAAACAACAGTACACAAAACACAACATAGAAATCTAAACACTGAACAACACAAACCCCACCAAAAACCGGGGGTGATCTAAGGTACTCTAATGTTTCGAATTAAAATATCTTAGTCAAGTGATATAATGTACAATGAATCGACAACACCGTTACGACTAAAACAGAAGGGGAAAAGCATTTTTAACTCAACATCAGGAAATCTTTAATTCTTTTAAAGAGTTACGTATACTTATTTTGTTCCAGTAAAAATATATCAACACGCATCAAACCGGGATGATATCAGGTGTTCCGGAAGTGCAAGCAGATCCTGCTCCACAAGTGGCTATATCACCCCAGGAATAATATTATAGGTTAAATCTATATAAACAAAGAATGACGCCATAAGTTAAATCTATATAACCACAGGAATTACGTCATAGGTAACATCTATATCACCCAAAGAATGACATCAAAGGTTACATCTACATCACCCCTGGAATGACATCATAGGTTAAATTTTATCACCCGAGGAATGATATCAAGGATTAAATTTATACCACCCCAAAAATGACATCATAGGTAAAATTTAGATTACCCCTAGAATGACATCATAGCGTAAATCTATATCACCCCAAAAACGACATCAAAGGTTAAATTTTAAAGCGTTATCTGCCGAAAATAATTGACCTAGACTATAATATATCGGTTGACTTATAAGTTATAACTTTTCCTAAAAGTCATAATATAAATGGAAGCGCCTCCCACTTATGACACATTCTTACCTTAATACAAACCGAAGTTTCACTTTTCACTGTGTTTGTGAAAATTGACACGGTGATGTCAATCAGATGCGGAATCTTTAAAATTATAAACATTTACTTTATTGTCTTCAATTTTTCAACTTCTTTTTCAACAAGAAGGGGAATCGTAAATGAGCATTTCTTTCTTAAGATTAAAGAAAACTGCCTTAAGAAGAACTTAACACTAATTACATAGAATATCATAACATTCTGAATGATTTGACACTTTTTTTTTATTGATATTGCAACAAACGGTTAAGGTCAGTTATTCTTTAGGTTCTTTAGTTTCAAGTTTAGATGTATGACTATAAAAACTGACATAACAGGAAGAGCACCGCTTACCAGTTTTTGTGTGAGGAATAGTATAAATTAACTAGCGCTGGTACAAACGGAGCAATACAAGAGGGTCTGAATGGGATTTACAGAATAGAAAATAATGGACAAAATGTGCAGAATAAAGTGCTTAAAGAATAAAGAATAGAGAAAAAGAAGCAAAAAAAAAAATAGAGAATAACGGGGTGCTTAAATATAAAGAATAGAGAATGACAGGTAAAATTTATAAAGAAATAGGGAAAAATGGCCTAAAATAATTAAAGAATACAGAAATTAAGGAACCCCCTTATCTACACCCTCATGATTTCAGCAACAAACAATTACGGAAAAAGGGGTCATCGACATTAATCTGTCACTACAGCAACCTCCAACAATACATTTTTTTTGGTTGATGTTTAACATTTTAAAGATTCCTATAATAAACAAACCTAGAACCATATTTTTTTACGTGGGTGTTTTAATCTTTGAAAACTATGATTTATTTTTTTCCGGACAAAATTAATATGCAAAAAGGAAAAATATTTTACAAAATCTATAAAATGTAGTTTTTACTGTGCAAATTGGACGAGATAATCTGCCCTTTTTTGGTGAGGGAATAAAACCAACGAAACACAACTACATAATGATTCCATATCACTCTCCCTGTGTCGCTTCCAAATGTTCGAAACAATAAGCTGAATGGTCTTTAATTCAGGAACTTGTGTTCTTTATAAAAATACAGTTTTATCGAAATTCAAGCATTGTGGTTTTTGGACAAACCAATAATTGTTTACATCCGAAATTTATTTGGAATAGCAGATTTTTCTTGAAATCCTATCAATAACAGATCTTTTCTTCACATTTTGTGAATATTTTAATAAGCAATATATATTCTTATTCTAGCTAAATCAGACACTAGTGTAATATGTTATTTTGCAAAAATTGGAAAATTGATCACGGGGTGAAAAAAAACAATATGGAACATTGAGAACACCCTTCCCCCCCCCTCTTTCCAAAAAAAGCAATACCAAATTAACCCCCTATATTTGATATTTTGAAATGTCAAATGTTCAAAGGGTTGGGGACAGGATTCAACTTTCCATGGATTGTGAAGTTGGTAAGAGAGAGGGTATAATTTTTCATTGTAGGGGTCATAATACCATGGTTTTTCTCTCATTGTTGAAGGCCATACGGTGAACCTTAATCCTGTAATCATATAGTTCTAGTCTTTTATTTATATTCCTTGATCCCCTAGTCCTGTGATCATGTTATTTTCGCCTCTGATTTGGAACTTTATATTTCTAGATTCCCTGGTCCTGTGATCATGTTATTCTAGCCTATGATTTGGAACTTTATATTTCTAGAACTCCTAGTCCTGTGATCAAGTTATTCTACCCTCTGATTTGGAACTTTATATTTCTAGACCCCTTAGTCCTGTGATCATGTTATTTTCGCCTCTGATTTGAAACTTTATATTTCTAGAACCCCTAGTCCTGTGGTCATTATCTTTTAGCCTCTGATTTGGAACTTTATATTTCTAGATCCCCTAGTCCTGTGGTCATGAAATTCTAGCCTCTAATTTGGAACTTTATATTTCTATACCTCCTAGTCCTGTGGTCATATAGTTGTACCCTCTTGGATTGAACTTTGTATTTCTAAACCCCTAGTCTTGTGGTTGATTATTTTTCTTTATCTCCTAGTCTTGTAGTTATTTTCTGGATCCCCTAGTCCTGTGATCATGTTATTCTAGCCTCTGATTTGGAACTTTATATTTTTAGATCCCCCAGTCCTGTGATCATGTTATTCTAGCCTCTGATTTGGAGCTTTATATTTCTAGAACCCCTAGTCCTGTGATCAAGTTATTCTACCCTCTGATTTGGAACTTTATATTTCTAGAACCCTTAGTCCTGTGATCATGTTATTTTCGCCTCTGATTTGAAACTTTATATTTCTAGAACCCCTAGTCCTGTGATCATGTTATTTGAGCCTCTGATTTGGAACTTTATATTTCTAGAACCCCTAGTCCTGTGGTCATGTTATTCTAGCCTCTGATTTTGAACTTTATATTTCTGGATCCCTTAGTCCTGTGATCATGTTATTTTATCCTCTGATTTGGAACTTTATATTTCTATATCCCCTAGTCCTGTGGTCATGTTGTTATAGCCTCTGATTTTGATCTTAATATTTCTAGACCCCCTAGTCCTGTGATTATGTTATTTTAGCCTCTGATTTGGAATTTTATATTTCTGGATCCGATTAGTCCTGTGGTTGTTTTTATAGCCTCTGATTTTGAATTTTATATTTCTAGAACCCCTAGTCCTGTGATCATGTTATTTTCGCCTCTGATTTGAACTTTATATTTTTGGATCCCCTAGTCCTGTGGTCATATTGTTATAGCCTCTGATTTGGAATTTTATATTTCTAGAACCCCTAGTCCTGTGATCATGTTATTTTCGCCTCTGATTTTGAACTTTATATTTTTGGATCCCCTAGTCCTGTGGTCATGTTATTTTAGCCTCTGATTTGAAATTTTATATTTCTGGATCCCCTAGTTCTGTGGTCATGTTGTTATAGCCTCTGATTTTGAATTTTATATTTCTAGAACCCCTAGTCCTGTGATCATGTTATTTTCGCCTCTGATTTTGAACTTGATATTTTTGGATCCCCTAGTCCTGTGGTCATGTTATTCTAGCCTCTGATTTTGAACTTTATATTTCTGAATCCCCTACTCCTGTGATCATGTTATTTTATCCTCTGATTTGGAACTTTATATTTCTGGATCCCCTAGTCCTGTGGTCATGTTGTTATAGCATCTGATTTTGAACTTTATATTTCTAGACCCCCTAGTCCTGTGATCATGTTATTTTAGCCTCTGATTTGGAACTTTATATTTCTGGATCCCCTGTCCTGTGGTCATGTTGTTATAGCCTCTGATTTTGAATTTTATATGTCTTGAACCCGTAGTCCTGTGATCATGTTATTTTAGCCTCTGATTTGGAACTTTATTTTTCTAGATCCCCCCAGTCCTGTGGTTATGTTGTTATAGCCTCTGATTTTGAATTTCATATTTCTAGAACCCCTAGTCCTGTGATCATGTTATTTTCGCTTCTTATTTTGAATTTTATATTTCAAGAACCCTTGTCCTGTGATCATGTTATTTTCGCTTCTGATTTTGAATTTTATATTTCTAGAACCCCTAGTCCTGTGGTCATGTTGTTATAGCCTCTTATTTTGAGTTTTATATTTCTAAAACCCCTAGTCCTGGGTCATGTTATTTTAGCCTCTGATTTGGAACTTTATATTTCTAGAACCCCTAGTCCTGTGATCTTGTTATTTAAGCCTCTGATTTGGAACTTTATATTTCTAGAACCCCTAGTCCTGTGTTCATGTTATTCTAGCCTCTGGTTTTGAACTTTATATTTCTGGATCCCCAATTCCTGTGATCATGTTATTTTATCCTCTGATTTGAACTTTATATTTCTGGATCCCCTAGACCTGTGGTCATGTTGTTATAGCCTCTGATTTTGAACTTTATATTTCTAGAACCCCTAGTCCTGTGATCATGTTATTGTCGCCTCTGATTTTGAACTTTATATTTCTGAATCCCCTAGTCCTGTGATCATGTTATTTTATCCTCTGATTTGGAACTTTATATTTCTGGATCCCCTACAACCAGTGGTCATGTTATTATAGCCTCTGATTTTGAATTTCATATTTCTAGAACCCCTAGACCTGTGGTCATGTTGTTATAGCATTTGATTTTGAACTTTATATTTCTAGAACCCCTAGTCCTGTGATCATGCTATTGTCGCCTCTGATTTTGAACTTTATATTTTTGGATCCCCTAGTCCTGTGGTCATATTGTTATAGCCTCTGATTTTGAACTTTATATTTCTAGACCCCGTAGTCCTGTGATCATGTTATTTTAGCCTCTGATTTGGAATTTTATATTTCTGGATCCCCTAGTTCTGTGGTCATGTTGTTATAGCCTCTGATTTTGAATTTTATATTTCTAGAACCCCTAGTCCTGTGATCATGTTATTTTAGCCTCTGATTTGGAACTTTATATTTCTGGATCCCCTTGTCCTGTTGTCATGTTGTTATAGCCTCTGATTTTGAATTTCATATTTCTAGAACCCGTAGTCCTGTGGTCATGTTATTTTATCCTCTGATTTGGAACTTTATATTTCTGGATCCCCCAGTCCTGTGGTCATGTTGTTATAGCCTCTGATTTTGAATTTCATATTTCTAGAAATCCTAGTCCTGTGATCATGTTATTTTCGCTTCTTATTTTGAATTTTATATTTCTAGAACCCCTAGTCCTGTTGTCATGTTGTTATAGCCTCTGATTTTGAATTTTATATTTCAAAACCCCTAGTCCTGTGATCTTGTTATTTAAGCCTCTGATTTGGAAATTTATATTTCTAGAACCCCTAGTCCTGTGGTCATGTTATTCTAGCCTCTGATTTTGAACTTTATGTTTCTGGATCCCCAATTCCTGTGATCATGTTATTTTATCCTCTGATTTGGAACTTTATATTTCTGGATCTCCTAGTCCTGTGGTCATGTTGTTATAGCCTCTGATTTTGAATTTTATATTTCTGGATCTCCTAGTCCCGTAGTTATGTTTTTATAGCCTCTGATTTTGAATTTTATATTTCTAGAACCCCTAGTCCTGTGATCATGTTATTGTCGCCTCTGATTTTAAACTTTATATATTTGGATCCCCTAGTCCTGTGGTCATATTGTTATAGCCTCTGATTTTGAACTTTATATTTCTAGACCCCGTAGTCCTGTGATCATGTTATTTTAGCCTCTGATTTGGAATTTTATATTTCTGGATCCCCTAGTTCTGTGGTCATGTTGTTATAGCCTCTGATTTTGAATTTTATATTTCTAGAACCCCTAGTCCTGTGATCATGTTATTTTATCCTCTGATTTGGATCTTTATATTTCTGGATCCCCTAGTCCTGTGGTCATATTGTTATAGCATCTGATTTTGAACTTTATATTTCTAGACCCCCTAGTCCTGTGATCACGTTATTTTAGCCTCTGATTTGGAACTTTATATTTCTGGATCCCCTTGTCCTGTGGTCATGTTGTTATAGCCTCTGATTTTGAACTTTATATTTCTAGAACCCTTTTGTCCTGTGATCATGTTATTTTAGCCTCTGATTTGGAACTTGATATTTCTGGATCCCCTAGTCCTGTGGTCATGTTGTTATAGCCTCTGATTTTGAAGTTATGAAGAAGGGTTAGCAGAACAAAAGCTTAGTAACCGAATGGGAATTAAACCAGTTTATGTTTGTCACGTCGGGACTCATTTGTTTCAAACTATCTCGATCTTATCTAATTACCACTTTTTTCGATTCTAGATGCTTTTAATTGCATTTTTTTCAAAAGATGTTTTTAAAAAGTTATTAATATTGTCACAAACAATATCAGCATTTCTTTTAAACTGGGCCCATTAAAGATAGGTTAACGGTTTATAAATCTTTCATTTTTAGAAAACAGTTTTTCGGAATAAGTCTTTTCATGGAAGAATTTTTTCAACAATTATTTTTATATGATTATTGCAGTCGTCATTTAAAATAATTCCTATACGTTAAAAGGACCGGTTTGCGAGATATAATTCTCTGGCGATAACATAATTCATATAAACGTGTGGGTTTTGACGTTTAGGATGCTTTTGTTGAAAAAGTCAATATTTCTGTGCTCTTATGGTTGAAATAAAAAGTCATTAGTTAAACTAAATATATATCTCTCAATATATTAATTTAACGTTTCTCTTGCTACATATTCATTATCAAATTTGTCTTTATTCTTAATCAAAACCATTCTACATGTGAAGACAGTATTAAATACAAAATTACTCTGTATTATATAGCTTCCGTTTTAGGTTTACACAAGTTCCTATTTCGCAGTTGGATCCTGAGAAACTGAAATTTTGATTAAGACGAGATGGGAATAATTTTCTTTTTAAAAATTGACAGTTAAAGCGAAATGAGAATATAGCCTCTTTTATAGACGATTATGAGAATATTTATAGTGTATATCCAACTTTATATCCCTATTACCCAAAATGCATACATAAATTAATAAAAAAAACTGTATACATTAATTAATATAAAACTTTAAAAACAAACCTGAGAGTGTAGACCCATCTTACAACTCAGCCAACTACAATCTGAGTTGCAAAGTCGGCGCATCTCCTTTTTGTACCGAAAAAAATAACCCTACATACGTTTAACCTACTAATTGCCGAAAACCATAATCTATCATGCTTTATGTATATACAACCTAGCACCTGACATCTGCACTGAGAAAACATACAAATCATACATAATATACTTGCATGTACACGGGAACCATTAAAACACCAGCGTCAACTCGACATAAGATATTAAAAAAAAAAAAAAACATTTCTAGTAGAAATGTTGTATGTTTTACAACATAATGGATATCAATTCTATATCTTTCTCCATTCTAAGGATTTCAAAAGTTATCTTCTTCTACTAATTTGCATATCCAAATTATATTTTCCTCAACTCTATCGGACATCCAAACTATATCTTCCTCCACTCAAGTGGATATCAAAATAATATTTTCCTCCACTCTGATGAATATCCAGCTATCAAATTCCTCCACTCTACTGGATATCCAAACAATATCTTCCTCCACTCTATTGGATATCCAAATTATATCTATGTATTTGTATATCTTCATTAACTCTAATGGATATCCAAATAATATCTTCCTCCACTCCAATGGATATCCAAACTATATCTTCCTCCACTCTACCGGATATCTAAACTATATATTACTAAACTCTACTGGATATCCTAATCATATCTTCCTCCACTGTAATAGATATCCATACTATATCTTTCTTCACTCTACTGGATATCCAAACTCTGCTTCCTGCACGCCATTGGATATCCAAACTATATCTTCCACCACTACAAAGGATATCCAAACTATTTTTTTCCCTTCTATTTGATACTCAATTATATCTTTTTTCGCTATAATGGATATCATCTTCCTCCACTCTTAAGGATATCAAAATTTATCTTCCTCCACTTATCTGAATATCCAAATTATATTTTCCTCCACTCAATCGGATATCCAAACTATATATTCCTCCACTCAAGTGGATATCCAAATAATATTTTCCTCCACTCTACTGAATATTCAAACTATCAAATCCTTCCAATCTATTGGATATCCAATTTATACTTCCCTCAACTCTAATGGATATCTAAATTACATCTTCCTCTATTCTACTTGATATCCAAGTCATTATCTTCCTTCACGCGACTGGATATTTAACTGTGTCTTCCTACACTCTACTGGATATCCAAACCATCAAAAATCTCCACTATACTGGATATGCAAACTATAAAAAATCTCCACTCTCCTGGATACCTAAACTATATTTCCCTTTTATTGGATACTTTATTATATCTTTCTCCACTCTAATGGATATCAAATCTATATCTTCCTCCACTCTAAAGGATATCAAATTTTATCTTCTTTTACTTATCTGGATATCCAAATTATATTTTCATCAACTCTATCGGATATCCAAATTATATCTTCCTCCATTCAAGTGGATATCCAAATAATATCTTCCTCCACTCTGCTGAATATCCAAACTATTAAATCCCTCCACTCTACTTCCTCCACTCTAATGGATATCCAAACAATATCTTCCTCCACTCAATTGGATATCCAAACTTTATATATTTAGATATCTTTATCTTCTATTATAGATATTCAAACAATATCTTCCTCCACCCAAATGGATATCCAAACTAAATCTTTTCCACTCTTCCGGATATCCAAATTCTATCTTCCTGCACTCTTCTGAATATCCAAACAATATCTTCATCCACTCTATTGGATATCCAAACTATATCTATATATTTGTATATCTTCCTACACTATTACTGATATCTAAATGATATCATCCTCTTCTCCAATGGATATCCAAACTATATCTTCCTCCATTCTACCCGATATCTAAACTATATATTACTCCACTCTACTGGATATCCAAATCATATCATCCTCCACTCTAATGGATATCCAAACTAAATCTTTCTCCAATCTACCGGATATCCAAATTTTATCTTCCTGTACTCTAATGGATATCCAAACTATATCTTCCTTTACTATAATGGATATCCAAACTATATCTTCCTGAACTGTATTGGATATCCAAATCATATCTTCATCTACTCTATTGGTTATCAAAACTATATTTTCCTCCACTCAGCTGGATATCTAAACTAAATGTTGATACACTCTAATGGGTATCTAAACTTTATCTTCCTCCACTCTAATGGATATCCAAACTATATAAAAACCAATCTGAATCTATTTTGAATAGCAAAGTTCTATAAAAAATTATGTTATTTTATTTTTTTCGCATGTTTATTAATTTGAAACATTTTATTTATGAGAGTCATGACTTTATATTGAGGCCCTCAAAAAATACATAACCATATTTACCCATTCAACAGAAACAATCAACGATTTGTCATCTACAATCCTTTTTTAGCTCACCTGGCCCGAAGGGCCAAGTGAGCTTTTCTCATCACTTGGCGTCCGTCGTCCGTCGTCCGTCGTCGTTAACTTTTACAAAAATCTTCTCCTCTGAAACTACTGGGCCAAATTTAACCAAACTTGGCCACAATCATCATTAGGGTATCTAGTTTAAAAATTGTGTCCGGTGACCTGCCAAACCAACCAAGATGGCCGCCATGGCTAAAAATAGAACATAGGGGTAAAATGTATATTTTGGCTTATAACTCTGAAACCAAAGCATTTAGAGCAAATCTGACAGGGTAAAATTGTTGATCAAGTCAAGATCTATCTGCCCTGAAATTTTCAGATGAATCGGACAATGGGTTGTTGGGTTGCTGCCCCTAAATTAGTAATTTTACGGATTTTTTTCCGTTTTCGGTTATTATCTTGAAAATTATTATAGATAGAGATAAACTGTAAACAGCAATAATGTTCAGCAAAGTAAGATCTTCAAATAAGTCAACATGATCAAAATGGTCAGTTGACCCCTTAAGGAGTTATTGCCCTTTAAAGTAATTTTTACCAATTTTTGTAAATTTTGTAATCTTTACAAAATCTTCTCCTCTGAAACTACTGGACCAAATTCAACCAAACTTAGCCACAATCATTATTAGGGTATTTAGTTTTAAAATGTGTGCGGTGACCCAGCCAACTAACCAAGATGGCTGCCATGGCTAAAAATAGAACATAGGGTAAAATGTAGATTTTGGCTTGTAACTCTGAAACCAAAGCATTTAAAGCAAATCTTACAGGAATTAACTTGTTTATCAAGTAAATATCTATCTGCCCTCAAATTTTCAGATGAATTGGACAACTGGTTGTTGGGTTGCTGCCCTGAATTGGTAATTTTAAGGAAATTTTGCGGTTTTTGGTTATTATCTTGAAAATTATTACAGATAGAGATAAACTGTAAACAGCAATAATGTTCAGCAAAGTAAGATCTTCAAATAAGTCAACATGACCAAAATGGTCAGTTGACCCCTTAAGGAGTGTTTGCCCTTTATAGTCAATTTTAACAATTTTCATTAATTTGGTAAATTTTGGTAAGTTTTTACAAAATGTTTTCCTTTTGTAATCTTCTTTTCTGAAACTGCAGTAGAAATCAATATAGAAAACAATCTACTAATGAACTGGCAATAGAAATAATTGATAATTCTATAACATGAAAAAAAACACATTAATACCTTTTAATTGTGTCCCTTGTTCTCATTTCCTGGGATAAATCCAATACAAATTAAAGTATTGGTATTGCATTAATATTTAAGAAATATTTCAAACCTTACCATTTTCTTCACAAGAATGAAGACCATATTTTCAGTGTCATGAGTATCAGTCATCATATTTGTTGTACTTTGTTGTTTAAAAGTTGAATACAAAAAGATCAACAAAGCAATTCAAAACCACTTGAATTTTACAATAACAAATGAGAGTTTTAACGACCTCAGCTGGCTATACAACCCTTGCACAATCAACTGAATTTTGCAGAAATCATTAATAGGAAAGATTGCCCTTAAATGATAATTTTTATTACCTTTTGTTTGTTTTTTTTTTTTGGGGGTGTTGCGCAACAACAAAACTTCACAACAAACTCTCTCATCACTTCGCATTTCTTGTTAGATAAATTTTACAAAAATTCTCCCCTGAAACTACTGTCAAATTAAACCAAACTTGGTTTAAATTACCACTAGGATATCCAGGGACCACTGTGTATGATGACCCTGCCTGCCAACATGGCACACATGGCTGAAATAAAACATAGGTTTCAAACGCACTTTTTAGTCTTATATCTCTGAAACTAAACGACAGTACAACAGTTGCATTTATCATGCATCAATTGTAAATAAAAATATCAGGTGAGCGACACAGGGTCCTTGGAGCCTCTAGTTCGAATAACGAAACAAAGTAAGATATGAAATACGACATCTACTGACAAGGTTTTTCACTTTGCACATAATAATGATGCGGTGTTATCTGACTTGGCACATAACAATGTGTTATCTGACATGGCGCATAACAATGATGCGGTATTATCTGACTTGGCACATAACAATAATGCGGTGTTATCTGACTTGGCACATAACAATGATGCGGTGTTATCTGACTTGGCACATAACAATGATGCGGTATTATCTGACTTGGCACATACCAATGATGCGGTGTTATCTGACTTGGCACATAACTATGATGCGGTGTTATCTGACTTGGCACATAATAATGATGCGGTGTTATCTGACTTGGCACATAACAATGATGCGATGTTAAACTAGATTTTTTGGATTTTTAGATCTGAGCTATATAACTGTCTGCATTAATGTTTTTGTACAGATTTAGAAAGGAGTTTGCTCAGCAGTAAGTTTTTTTTTTCAATTGTCAATAACGCTGGGAACAGAAATATTACAGCTGAAGATATGAACTTATAAAAGATCGTGACTCATTTGGAAACATATAAGGAACTTAAATAAAATTGAGAATGGAAGCTTGTTTCCTTAAACTGCGAGTTTTCATTGCAACAGTATCATAAAGTATATCGAATATTCAGTTTTCATTGCAACAGTATCATAAAGTATATCGAATATTCAGTTTTCATTGCAACAGTATCATAAAGTATATCGAATATTCAGTTTTCATTGCAACAGTATCATAAAGTATATCGAATATTCAGTTTTCATGGCAACAGTATCATAAAGTATATCGAATATTCAGTTTTCATGGCAACAGTATCATAAAGTATATCGAATATTCAGTTTTCATGGCAACAGTATCATAAAGTATATCGAATATTCAGTTTTCATGGCAACAGTATCATAAAGTATATCGAATATTCAGTTTTCATGGCAACAGTATCATAAAGTATATCGAATATTCAGTTTTCATGGCAACAGTATCATAAAGTATATCGAATATTCAGTTTTCATGGCAACAGTATCATAAAGTATATCGAATATTCAGTTTTCATGGCAACAGTATCATAAAGTATATCGAATATTCAGTTTTCATGGCAACAGTATCATAAAGTATATCGAATATTCAGTTTTCATGGCAACAGTATCATAAAGTATATCGAATATTCAGTTTTCATTGCAACAGTATCATAAAGTATATCGAATATTCAGTTTTCATTGCAACAGTATCATAAAGTATATCGAATATTCAGTTTTCATTGCAACAGTATCATAAAGTATATCGAATATTCAGTTTTCATTGCAACAGTATCATAAAGTATATCGAATATTGAGTTTTCATTGCAACAGTATCATAAAGTATATCGAATATTGAGTTTTCATTACAACAGTATCATAAAGTATATCGAATATTGAGTTTTCATTGCAACAGTATCATAAAGTATATCGAATATTGAGTTTTCATTGCAACAGTATCATAAAGTATATCGAATATTCAGTTTTCATGGCAACAGTATCATAAAGTATATCGAATATTCAGTTTTCATTGCAACAGTATCATAAAGTATATCGAATATTCAGTTTTCTTTTGCTTTCAGTAGTTTCGTTAACTTTGATTTTTTTTTTTTTCATAAAGTATATCGAATATTTTTTTTTTTTTTTGAAAACTTTATTGTATTTTTTATCTCTGCATATGATTTACGGAAGACTATAAGAAATAATATGACTGATTTAAAAGAACCATTATATTAAAACATTGAGAAATCAACTCACTTGAACTCAGTGAGAAAATATAGTTACTGTATATCATATCCCATGTGTACGTTTGAATCACATTTGGATCTAGTAAGTCACAAAATATATATGTAATTATTTTGCTTTTGAAAAGTTCATATCACCAGTAGGTTTATTCAAATGAAAGTTTTGACCGGCCAAAATTGCATCAGCAAAATAATTTTCGATAAATCTATATTTTTTCGATAAGTAGATCTCATGTGAATTTGCCTGTAAATATTATTAGATCCCTAGGGTTTCTCCTCAAGTATTAAAGTATTTATACATCCATGGCTAGTATTATTTTTTTTTGGGGGATTAGGCGTTTCTGATGAAGGAAGATTCAGAAAAGTAGTACGACATACCAAATTTATAGAGAGTAGTGTTTATTTTGTGACACCTTTTTTTTTTTTTTCTAAGGCAAAACACAACTTCTTATACGTCGTTTTCTATAGTTTAATTAATACAGAATTTTTAACAAGTAAATATAAAAACCACTCCTGAATATAAATGTCCTAAATTGATAATGCTTTCCATTTGCAAATTCAAACAAAAACAGCTTGAATAAGCACAAATTGAAATACAACTTAAATATATAAAGCCTTCAACAAAAATGGTTATTGATTTTTGAACTACATCTCAATTGCTTTTTTTAATTGTCGCCAGGTTAACATATGTGGCAAACTGTTACACTGTACCTATTGATGAGGGTTTTTTTTTTAATGAAAACCGGTAAATCAAAGACAAAACAAATACAGCTTCGTCCTCTTTATATCTTATCGCAAAATATATTTAACTGCAAGACATGGTATAGCCTATTCATTGGCGAATATTACCTAGGTGAATGATGTCTAAATTTAACAGTTCGTTCATGTAAGTCATGTACTTGAAGCTTGAAATTATAATTACATAGTAACTACCAATGCACAAGTGAATAATGCGTAGGCGACATTTTTAAATTATCAAAACATATTTAGACATAGATTGATAAAACTTGTAACAACCTTTAAAAAAGACTCGTAATTTCATGAACACCGTATAGCAGTGTCATGTGTCATAAAGGACATAACTATATGAATCATGTTGATGGTACGTGTTCAAAAGTGTGAATGAAAAATGGAACGGATATTTCTTGATTGGAATGTCTTAACAAGACAATAGTGGTCCTGAGTTGTCTAGGAAGCCGGTGGTCAGGTCGCTCTATAACATTACGAAAATATTAAGTTCGACCATTGATTCAAATGGTCATTTTGTTTTAAACCAGTGAAAACGAGAATATTTTTTGACATACATTGTACAGACATTGTTATACGAGCAAAGTCTTCTTGTTCTTTTTGAATATAAGCATTACATATATAAGCATCACATATATAAGCAGGTATGAAATAGGCCGAAGATACGATACCAATGGGTCAATTAAAAATCACCAGAAAACTGACAACACCATGGCAAAAAAAGATGAAACAAAAGTCTACAAAACAATGCATAGAAAACTAAAAACTGACAACACGAACCATACTAAAACAAACCGGGGTGATCTTAGGTGCTCCGGGTTATTAGCTCCTGCTTTACATGTGGCACCCGTCGTGTTGCAAATGAACAACGTGTATTCTTTTACAATTTGACCTAAATGTGCATTTATTTACTCGAACACAAGTCGCTGTTCTGTGAAAAGAAAAACATTAGATATTGACTTAACTGAAAACATTACCTGAAAGCCTGAAGCCCATGAAATAAAATATGTACAGTCTGAGCCAAAATCGTAAAAAAATATTTTCGTTAACTGAGCTTCCGTGCCAGTACGTATAAGAGTTTTTGGCAGAAGTGGAGGATACTGAATAAAATCTTGATGTTATTCCAAAAAGATGGAATGATAAAACTTTAGTGGATGAATTTAATGACAAATGAAAAGCTAAGAGCTTGCTTGATATGCTGCGTCAAATACAACACTATTTGTATTACAAGGTTCGCATAGCAAATGTTGAGTCGAATTAAATTGGGGTCGAAATCAATTAAATTACAAGTATTAAGCACAGCTCAGGGAAAGCATTTTGATAAAATTGAGAATGGAAACGAGGAATGTGTCAAAGAGACAGCAACCCGACCAAAGAGCAGAAATCAGCCCAAGGCCACCAATTGGTCTTCAACACAGTGAGAAAATCCTGCATCCAGAGGCGGGTTCCACTGGCCCCTAAACAATAATGTATACTAGTTCAGCGAAAATGGACGTCACACCTAACTCCGAAAGATATAAATGAACCAAAATTAAAAAACATACAAGACGAACAAAGGCCAGAGGTTCCTGACTTGGGACAGGTGCAAAAATGCTGCGGAGTTAAACAGGTTCATTGGTGACAAACTTAACCGATAACAATCGATCTATTGGTTAGTGATAACTCTTTCAGTGATAATATCCGTCTAGACCGAATATAGCCTTACAGTTTATTAAAAAGAAGTTTATTTCTCCCTGGGCAAATGAATTCCCCTCTGGTTTTTGATTTGATTCGTGTTGCCCATGTTTAGTTCTCTGTGTAGTTTGTGGACTGTTGCTTGTCTTTTCGTCATATTTCTTTGGCTATTTTATTATCTTCGCGTACCATACGTTTTTTTTTTTTTTGTTGCTCGCTTGGTATCATCTCCGTCATTTTTCATTTGTTCTAGCTCACATGAAAATAAATGTTGTGGACACAATATCTTAACGCGAAAGTAAATGTTTTATGTACACCCCATAATCTGGTGTTTCACGAATGTTGCTACCCTGGAAAAAAAGTAAGTTCCCTATTCAAACTTCTTTTGATGTTTAATGGTAGATGTGAAATTAAATAATCGACCGGATCAAAATCTAAAACCTGGTTTGTACCGACTATCGGGTTTTCTACATATTGTTTGGTGTTACTGTGAAATATTACTGTGTGTCACAAAACGAAGCCTTTTCTAGAGTAAGCGGTATATCATCTTGATCAATCAATAAAACTGGTATAAGCTGTCAAACACCATGTCTTCATAATTTTCATATATAAATAAAGAGATTTGTATTTCCTTTTCCACAAATTGTAGGTAAAAAAATCGAACCGGAGGAGTACTTGATATATTCGGGTCAAACTTATCAACGTCGGTTCAAACGTTATGAGTTGCTAATAGGTCCGGATCAAAGTTACTAAGGCGGGGCAGTGTATTTTGGCGTCTTTACCGCATTATATGCAATATAGAATATTAGAATAGAAAACTTTTGAAGAACACTTTTTTAAAACCAACCCTGGGCCATTTCTTGCATAAAATTGTATACAATAATCACATAAATATATAACATACATAAATCTGATTCTGATTATTGCTATTTTAAACCTGACCATCCTCACAGTTTTACCAAATTGTCTATCTAAATATGTCATCTTGATCGATCAGTGAATCATTTCTCCTTTTACCAAAAAAATTGTAGGTAAAATAGATACAACCAACATACTTCCTTGTAAACAGGAACCGAAAGGTTGACGACAACACGTGTGCACTAGAAATGAACATGTACAAAAATGCGATTAATGTTCAGTACATGTCTCCCAGGCTGAAAGCTGTACTCTGAATAAAGTAGTTTATACGGATAATTGTCTCATGGGAAATCATATCATGCCTCCTTATGTTTATATTTGTTACTGTAATATGCAGCACAGTTCAAATCACGTGTATGTAAGCATCAATATGTCACCGTACGGCCTTCAACAGTGAGCAAAATCACGTGTATGTAAGCATCAATATGTCACCGTACGGCCTTCAACAGTGAGCAAATCCCATACCATAAAGTAAGCTGTAAAAGACCCCGAAAAAACATAACGTGAAATGATTTTAACGAAAATACCAACGGCCTGATTCATAACAATACATTTAACGAAAATCCAAGAACGACAGCCACTATCGATAACCAGTGAATTACAGGCGCTTGACTTGGGACAGAAACATAAAGAATTTGGCGGATTTGAACATGTTTGTGAGCTCTCACCCACCCTTCCTAACGACGATTTATTTTTACAATTTTGTGTGTATTTGGAATGGTCTTGAAGACTATAGTTTCAGCAAACATGTTTAACCCCGCCACATTCTGTATGTACCTGTCGCAAGTCAGAAGCCTGAAATTCAGTGGTTGTTGATTGCTTCTGTGTGTCATATTTGTCTGTATATCATATTTGTTTTTCGTTAATTGTTTTGTACATAAATCAGGCTGTAAGTTTTCTCGTTTGAATTGTTTTACATTTGTGATTTCGGGGCCTTTCATAGCTTACTATGCGGTATGGGTTTTCCTTTTCTCATTGTTGATGATCGTACGATGACCCATAGTCGTTAACTTTTACGTCATTTGGTCTCAGGCGGAGAGTTGTCTCATTGGCAATAATATCACATCTTCTTATTTCTATAGTGAAGACTATATTATAAAGAGAGAAATACATAACATCGACAATGACTATCAAGACAAGATCATCCTACAAATAAGTCAAATGGCCGAAAACTTCAGTCGACTCCGGGTAGTTTTTACTCTTAAAAAGGTTTATTTCCTCAAATTCAGTGCTTTTCTAATATCTTGAAAACAATAATCAATAATAGGCATTGTCCTTCAATGACATATATACCCATTTTGGTTTTTTCTTTTATGAACATAACAGTAGGGAGTAATTTTTAACAACAAAAATGACCAGCTAGACAAGATCATTCTACAATAAGTAAAAAGGCCGAAATTTTCAGTCGCCTGCAAATTGGAGTTGTTGCCCTTTATGACTGATGTTGACCAAATTGAGTGTTTTACCTAATATCGTGAAAACAGTAATAGACATAATTAAACTTTAAACACGATTTATATCAGCAAGAGAAGATTATGGCCCACGCAGTTTCTATTCAACCCCAAAACAATTATTGCATTTTGACCATGTTATGGAAATACACCAGATGAGCGACTGTGCATTAATCGTAATAATACATAACGAGAATTAGAAAACATTATTGAAAAGCACGAAGACCACATTATCACCAATTTGACTAAAACAACAAACGACTCCTTAAAAGTAGGCGTTAAATTTTAAATTACAAATTGACTAAATATTTCACATCGTCCGATTTCATTATAGAAAATTACAAACAATGTGGGATATATAGCATATATGTTATAGTGTCCAGCTGGTATTGTGTATTGATTCGGGCTCATTGGTCAGGTTTTTCGAGTGTGACCTCTTTTCGCGTGAATATGATGTAAAACGTTAACAAATAGACCTTTTTTTTTCAATTAAGACATGAAATCAAAACTTGAAATAGGTACAATGTATATAACTTATAAGGTACATTAGTATTTGTGATGGAAAGTATGTATTAACTATACATTATTATCAGTTGCAAAAGTTGCAAAAGTTGAATATACCTTTAAAATGCTTTTATTCCAGGATATAGAATAAAACTCTTTTTATACATATACGAATGCACAGACAATGAATGTGTGATTAATAAAAAGGAATTACATCTGTTGCACATTACAGTTATTCAGAGATGATTGAAAACTTAGATATAAAATTATGATTATGATTATATTCCGGTAAAAGTCATCATGATATTGAACAAATTCAAGACTATTTATATGTATAACAAAGTAGACATAGGTGGCGATTTTTCTTACTTTATATACGAGTTTGTGCAGGCAACGCATATAAATCATCCACGTTTATATCACAAACATGTTATGAATGTTTTACTTTTTATACCACCCGTAATTTGACAATCAGCCTTCAGGTACATCCTATCTTTAAAAAAAAATAACATGTTTGTCATCTTTATACTCGTAAACAAGTTAAAACGAATTTCGTTCGCCAAGATATATATTTATTTCAAAATACTTTCAGAAAAAACCTACATTAAAGGGATAATCCGCCAAATTTTGTTCTTTAAATTTTTATGTATAAAAAATCACATATTCATAAATATTTAAGTTTTATTCTCCTTGCAAAGAGATCAAAATCGATTTTTGAAATTAACTTCAGTTCTCGACATGTCTTCTTGACAGCATCCCCCCCCCCCCCCCCCCGCCCCCGGATGTAAAAGTCACGTGATATCTATAAACCACAAAGTACCAAAACAATCAGGGATTACCGTTTTCGTTACCATTCAGTGTTAAAATGTCTTGTCAAGCATGCGGTTGTTCTGTCCGACAAGGTTATGACAAAAGTCTGCATAGTTTTCTAGATCCCACAAAAAAGACAGAATTGTATCAGACATGGTTGTGCAACATTAAGCTAACAGCAAACAGTTTCTCATTATTAGCAAGCACAAGTTGGAGTGTGAAGACCCTTTTGAGAAATCTTGTTTCGAAGGAAATTTTATGGTATTGTACTTTTTTAATAACAAAATAACCTAGCAGTTCTGCTAACGATTGTTTTCAAATCCTTATAACATAAGACCTCGTCAGAGAAATATAATACAATCATATAATACAATAATATTGTATTATATGTCTCTGACCTCGTTGATTAAAAGAATTATCAATTTTATGAGGAAGTAAAAAGTCAATTATAAGAAAAGCAAATTCAGTGTTCTTGTAACAATCGACGATTTACAAAGTATTCATTAGTATGTCTCTTTTATATAAAGAAGTGCATTGGTATACAAAAAATATAAAGAATAGTTCCTTATTTAGACACGATTATTTTTCAGCTAATAAAATTATACGATGAATACCCTGACTTTTTATTATGAAATCTAACAGCTATTTTGTTTATACTTGATAAGGAGCAATGATAGGAAGAGGTTTTAGCTGGGACATAATATATTGATATAATATAATAGTCTCAGGTTTTAGATATGTTAATGTCGAAATATCGGACATCTCAACTTTTTTGTTCATATATGATGTGTTTTGTTAAAAACTAAGGCGTTTTTTACACTGAGCTTTATATGATATCAAATTTATACGGGATCAGTTTAGAACGGTCACTTATTTGGATGCTTTCATAGTTTTAAATGTGATCCTATCTGGGTTGTTCCGTTATAACATTGATAGATTTTTTTTTTTTAACATTTGTTTAAGTTATCTTTTTGTAAATGTTTCTGGTTCTTCCCGAAATTGATAATCGGTGTGGCTAGATAAATTATTGGTTGAGGTCGTGTCAGAGCGACACAATCAGTAAGGTATTCCAGTGAAATCCTGTCGACTTAACGACGACCGGGGGGTAACGACCTTGACTACCCATGAGGGCCTTGCACGGTCGGCCCGCACCTTTTTGGGCATTTAAATAATTTATTTTTTTACATTAAGGTAATTGATATCATTTTGAGTGACAAAAGAAAAACATAGCATGAACAAAAGTAAAATGATCAATAATTTGATAGATAAAATAAATTATATATTATATATAAATATACTAAATAAATAAATGATTTGGGAAATACGTTGAAGAGAGACATATAATACAATTATTATATTATATTGTATTATATGTCTCTGATGTAGTATACCTAACATCCGTTTTTGGAATCAGAGTCGTTCCGTTTTCATTTATTTTCACTACCCATCCCTCATTTCCGTCAATATTTTCCAGAAGTTTTAAAACACTGACTGATTATAGGACATGTCGTTCATTTTGGCCGACGATATGTGCATATAGCACTTAGATATTTTGTAGTAGCGGTGAGCATCATCCAGTACCCTTTTCATTTATTTTGAAAATATGTATCCTATCATAATAAATAGATTTGACAAAATCTGATGCACGTGTCTCAGACCTGGTGACACCTCACCAAGACTATGTCTCTACATACGATTAACCCTCTTGCTGCCGGTAGTTTTTATGGTTGCATTTCGTGTGCCATAAAATACGACAGCTCGACGTCTGTGACGCCACATGCCAAACAATGACGTCTGTCGTCATTCGATATATGACCGTTTCATTTTGGACCCATTGAAGAAAAATATTAACTATTTAATTTTCAGGATTTGATTTGAAAGAGATACAGAAAGGATGAGAAGCTTGCATAAATAAAAACATGGACATATGTGTCCCTTCGGCATAGCTGGTGCGGAAACATGGAAACCCCCTGCAGCAAGAAGGTAAACCACAAGCCCTACATACAAATCAGGTCAGCTAAATTAATTTGTTCACCATTAGACATATGACCTACAATGTATACCAGCATGCCCAGTAAATTCCATCACTGGTAGAAAGCCTTACAATTTTAATACAAGCAATGTAAAGCATAATAAATTTGATAAAAGATTGGTTTTCGGTCTAGATATGAAGAAGCTTTTGGAAGACTGAAATTGTCCTGATAGAATGCCTCACAAGCCATATAAACCAAAAGAAATTCCATGAATTACTGATTTTCAGGTTTGTAAGGAAGAATTTTCCTCGTACCAGGAGACAATAGACATTATCGCTACATGTATTTGGATATTAGAACACGTGACCTGATGATCTGTGACACTTGAACTATAGACGTCATACAACAATCACTTTTCATTTGTGGCGTCAGATGTATTCTATTCTATTTTTGAGGTCCAAGGGGTCCAAAATTAAACCTTGTTCAGTGTTCTCCCCAGGGCCTTTTAGCATCATGGTAATGTGATGCTATATTTCTTGAATGTGATGCTATCTGAATTGGTTTTCTTATAGATTATGTTATGGATGTGATGCTATAATTTTTAGAAACAAGATGGTATTTCAAATTTCCTGTTTACCAGGATGCTAAATGAAATATCTAGGGGAGAACACTGCTTGTTTAATTTCATTAAGAACTGAATTATTGCGGCTCTATGATATGCTGAATCTTATAGTATTGTGCATTTAGATTTTTATTTCGGCCCTGTTTTCAAATAAGTCCATATAAAGGTTTGAAGGGTCCAAAATTAAACTCTTGATTTCAACTAAAATTAAATTTTTGGTGTTTTTTATATTCTGAATCTAACCATGTTGTTAGATTTTGGGTATCAGACGATAATAGGTAAATTAAATGTCCTTTCAATTTTGTCTCGCCCTGACGAAGTCAAAAGCGAGACATTGGTATGCTGTTTCCGGTGGCGGCTGCGGTGGCATCAACAATGTATTAGTTTGTGATTAGGTCTAGTTTATGGTGAACCATAAGTGGTAGGTCAATGATATTTGGTATGCAGTTGTATAAGCATTGGCTCATCTTATTTCCATGGAGATAATTTGGCCCTGTCCCTCAGTCATGGTCTATGAAACTTTGTTTAGTTTACATGTATTAGTTTGTGCAGGGGTTCAAATTAGCGGTGGTCCGAGGTCCGCGACCTTCCACTTTTGCAAGCGGACTTTCATTTTGGTTACTAGCTACGCCCGACGGACCTTCGATTTGAAAGAAAATAAAAATTTTACTATGCCGACTATTTTTATAAAATTTTCAAATAAACGATTTCAAAATTTATTTTCATCTTTTATTATTCATGACAGCGATGTTCATTTTGTTCAACCGCTAGCTTTATACCGAAAATAGCCGACAAGTAATGTGTAAATCCGAGTAAAATCGTATCTGACTGACAAAAACAACATTGAAAAACAATGCATGCCAAAACCGGAAATGAAGACAATTACTATACCGGATCAGATTCCGGGGACGGACAAGGGTAATTCCGGGTTTGCCGATCAAATACAATAAAAAAAAAAAAAATTCCAGGCAGGTGACAAAATACATCTATGATGATGAAATATAAACACTAGAATTTGATATGGAAAAGAAAGAAAAAGCATGAAATATTTTATACAGAAACTCAAAATACATTACAATGTGACAGTGATTTTCTTTATCATTATAAATGGTGATATAACATGTAGATGTTTTTAAAGTGTAAACATATTACTTCAAATCCAAGGTAATTTCTTCTCAATTTTGAAGGGCCAGTAAAAAGCTGGAAGTTTCTTACTTTATTTTCACAAATAGTGCAGCTAGATATGATACACTTGAACAGATTTGAAATTGAACTGTTACTTTAATTGTATACTCAGATATGAATCTAACAATATTAAAAAAAGAGATACATATACCCCTTTATTTCATAGTAAAAACCAAACATTGAAGCAAGATAATGGTATGATTAGTAATTAATTACCAATTGTTGAGACAACACACCCACCCACAGTTACACCCTCCCCAATACAAAAAACCCCAGATTATTTGAATTCATAATATACAAGACAATTATAATCTATTATTGAACATGTTATACAACAGTGACACTGACGATGAAACAAGCTAACCTAACACCAAAAGCAGGGTAATTTTGTATCTTACTGAGTTATGAAATATTTCAAGTAAAAGTAGGACCTTGAATTTAGGTTGTGGACCTTTCAGTTTGGAGTGTCAAAGGTCCTGGATCTTCCAGTACCAAATGTTAATTTGAACCCTGTTGTGATTAGGTCAGTTTATGGGGAACCACTAGTGGTAGGTCAATGATATTTGGTATGCAGTTGTGTAAGCATTGGCATATATCATTTCCATGGAGAATATTTGGCCTCGCCACCTCAGTCATGGTTTATCGACTTTGAAACGTTTGCTTAGTTTACATGTATTAGTTTGTGATTAGATCAGTTTAAGATGAACTGTTAATGTTAAGTCAATGATATTTGGTATGCAAATTTATTGGCATTTGCAAGTATCGTTTCCATTGAGATTATATAGCCCCACCCCCTCTTCATGGTTCATTGACTTTGAAACCTTTACATAGTTTACAAGTTAATGTTTGTGTTTAGGTTTGGGAACGACTTAAAATAAGTCAATTGTATTTGGTATGCAGTTGTATTAGCATTGGCACATCTCATTTCCATGGAGAATATTTGGCCTCGCCCCCTCAGTCATGGTCTATCGACTTAGAAACTTTTGCTTAGTTTACATGTATTAGCTTGTGATTAGATTAGTTTAAGATGAACTGTTAATGTTAAGTCAATGATATTTGGTATGCAAATTTATTGGCATTTGCAAGTATCGTTTCCATGGAGATTATATAGCCCCACCCCCTCTTCATGGTTCATTGACTTTGAAACTTTTACATAGTTTACAAGTTAATGTTTGTGTTTAGGTTTTGGAACAACTTATAATAAGTCAATGGTATTTGGTATGCAGTTGTATTAACATTGGCACATCTCATTTACATGGAGATCGTTTAGCCATGTAACTCAGTCATGGCTCATTGACTTTGAATATTTGCATAAATTGTGTAAGATGTTAAAGTATTGCTATTTTGATTTCAACATTTGCATAATCAAAATTACAAAAAGGCGAGACATATCTCTGTGATAACAGTTTATATGAAGAATATAGACTCATTGATTGCTTGTGGCCAGATTGAATTTTAATGTGATTGTAAAACTAAGGAGGTGTGGTAAAAGGCGGTATAATTGCCATAGAGACAAATATGAGCCCAAATTGTCGTGGATGAAAGATGTAAGCAACAAGAAACTAATTTTAAGCCATTTCTTTAAACATTTATATTGGTCAGAATATTTATGTGTATTGAAAACTATATTGGATTGTTATTTCTCTTTTCAGCATTTTTTAAGCAGTGGTTGTACCTTTCTGGTTACTATTTATGTGTTGTGTATTATGTATCGTAACACTTTATGGTTACTGGACAGGTTGAATTTAGACAAAGAAACATAGTATGTCCAGAACAATGCAAGACAGAGATGTATACGAATGAAAGTTATGATAGATCCGAATTTTATTCAGAATGCACCAATAAGAAACCGCAGTTTTCTTCAATTTATTTACCTAAAACTATTAAATCAACTGCAAAATTATTATTATATGCACGCCTACATTGCATTAAACAATGGAAATAACAATGTATATTTATATAAACGATCAAACTTGTAAATAAATAAATAAATTATATATAAATATACTAAATAAATAAATGATTTGGAAAATCGTTGATCCAGAGACATATATACATGTGTATATATGTCTCTGGTTGATCAAGGTATAAAAGTCAGGAGAATTCTGAATGCAAAATACGTTGAAGGTATAAAAGTCATGAGAATTCAATGCAATTAGGTAAATTTCCGTTAATATGTTAACATGTTGAACTTCGACCCTGGGTTCAACCGGGGTTAATAAACCAGTTCACAAATAGAGATCTCCTTGCGCTCAAATGTAATTCTTAGTAAAGTATACTGGAAACTTCTTTTACAGAAATATATACACATTTTATCATTAATATATTGTCATGCTTCTGCATATTCACTTTTGTTTACGCTGAACTTTAGTTAAATTTGATTCTATATTAATTTTATTACGTCACGCAGTAGGAGTAAGAATATTTGTTCGCGCCAAAATAACCATCATACCCCGCCTGCATCAGTATTATATCGTAATCTTTGTGAATAGCGTTTAATAAATAATATAGAGTAATTTTTGTAAGTATTTATACTTATTAATGTTGAGGTTCTCCAGAGGTGGTTCTCTAGACCTTCTTGACGGTTAGTTTAATCCCATTTATCAATTAAATTATCCCCGATGACAGAAATGTTAACCCAGTCGATTTCAGAAATCATTTGTGTCATGAGTGAAAATTTTATCTGATGAACTAATTGAACTAATTTCTTCATTAACTGTACATGCAATATTTTTATATTATTTGACAACCAATCACATATACTTTGCATTGTTGCATGAGAAATGGGTTATGTATGTGTGATTTGTGTAGTGTATTGTAAGGGCGATGCATATTTGTGACGTCAGTTCGCGATCACGTGACATTATTATTTGTAAACAAACGGGCTCCCCATGTACATGTAACACGTGTGGGAATTATCCATACAAAGTGCAATCAATCTTATATTTCACTATTTTATGATATTTTTGTGTCTGTTTGTAGGTTTACAGATCAGTAATCAAAGTAAAATAGACAGTGTTGTTGTTCCTGTTCTGAGTTGTGATTTTTTTATATATATAGAATTAGAAGGTAAGTACATTAGTATGGGTGGTAATGGGGGTACTTTCATGGCAAATAACGGTAAAAAATCTTGCCAAATAACGTTAACGGTAATTTTTGGTGCATTACGATAAAATGTACATTTTCTTTATGACGATTAAAAAATCGACTGATTTTGAGGAATCACGTTAAATTCGTTCCAAACATAATGGTAACGGTTAATTATATGACACCTCTGACGAATCACGATAAGGATATTTTGACGAATCACTATAAAGTTTTAACCAATTTGACACTAACGGTAGTCAAAAATAACCGTTTGACGCCTGACGGTAAAGGGCATTCCTACCCTCATTAGTCATTATTTAACTTAAGTCTGAAAAGATGACCCCACTTTTCCCTGTAATTTTTCCTCAATTTTTGAAACGCATAATATAAAGAGCATTTTCTTCCCTTGAACACTATTTGACCCCCCTCTACGCCCCATTTCCCTCCAAATTTGCTCAAAAGTTGTACTCATAGTCCAACAGATGTTTTGTAATTCTGACATTTTAACTAATATTTTCATATTGAACACATTCCACCGTTCAGCTTCCATGTATTTGCATCTTATATGAACGAGGTGTTAGGTCATGTTTTCCTATACACCTTATTGCTATTTGTCTGCAATTACTGGACCTCACCCAGGTTCCTGTAAAATTTTAACGTCACAATACAAAATATCTGATGCCACAATTGAAAAATGATTGTTGCATGACATCAATAGTTCAAGCAGGACAGATTATCGGTTCAGCTTTCATGTATTTGCATCTTATATGAACGAGGTGTTAGTTTTATAACATTAAACATTTCAGCATCACCGGAAAATGAAGCTTTGAGGTAAATATCTTCTCATTTAAATTATTTTGACATTGGAAACTGGACAAAAGTATAGAATCTTATGATATTCTATCAACCTAGATATACAGTATATCGCACATCCTTTTCTTTTTTAAATCAGTCGTAAAGAAACTGTCAGTTTCATTTATTTTTTACCACTCATCCCTTATTTCCATCTTTATATTTTTCTAGAAGTTTTATCTACACCAAATAAGGACATGGTAACTGGTTCAACATCTGGGTTTTTTGGTTATAGAAACCCAA
Source organism: Mytilus coruscus (assembly GCA_017311375.1). Classification (NCBI taxonomy): domain Eukaryota; kingdom Metazoa; phylum Mollusca; class Bivalvia; order Mytilida; family Mytilidae; genus Mytilus; species Mytilus coruscus. The sequence goes on from CM029597.1 coordinate 17,611,065, forward strand.
CTTCTTGGTTCTATCCGGGTTCTATTCTAATATTCCTATTGAACTTTAAGAAGATATCCGCAAGTATCCGAAAGAGATAAAGTAGGTCCAAGACGCTTACCTTGTTTTATATCATTTATACATTCCAGCATCGCCGGAAAATGAAGCTGTAAGGTAAATACCTTCTCATTTTAATTATTTAACATGGGGAAACTGGACAAAGATATAACATCGTATGCATCTATATCAACCCAAATATACAGTATATCTAACATCCATTTTTAGAATCAGAGTCGTTCCGTTTTCATTTATTTTTCACTACTCATTCCTCATTTCCGTCAATATTTTCCTGAGAAGTTTTAAAATCACTGATTAGGACATGTCGTTCATTTGGCCAACGATATATGTATGTGCAAATCGAACTTCGATCCTTTTGTAGTAGCGGTGAGCATCTGAGACATCCATTTCCCTTTTCATATATTTTGAAAAGATGTATCCTATCATGCAATGCGGATTAAGCTGTTCATGAGAGAAATAAATATATTTGCCTGTTTCTGGTATTCATAATATTATATTATGTATTAATTTAAGTATGTTTCTTTGTATATTTTCTTGTGTAATTAATTGAGTGTTAATTTAAGTATGTTTTAGTTATCATGTCAATGAATAAAAGTATAAGCAAAAGTCTCAATTTTCATATCTGACAAAGTGCATTAAAACAAAAAACACCAACAATAATAAATACATATATGAAAATAACAAACCCTTGATTTTTTATTTTTTCAACAATACTAGTACATTAATTATATCTGAGTATTGTTTGACAATACTAGTATACGAGTATTGTGGTCGCCAAGTTCAGTTGATCCAAATCTGATGCACATGACACCCCACCAAAACTATGTCTCTAATTACGATAAACCACAAGCCCTTAACTGCCATGGCCAATATAAAAATCGTTCAGCTAAATTTATTTGTTCACCACTAGCCATATGACCTACACCAGTAAATTTCATTACTGGCAGGGGAGGATCCAGGATTTTGGAAAGGGGGGGCGTAGTATTAAAGTTGGCCGAGCGGAGCGAGGCGAAAATTTTTTTGGACTTTTTTTTGGTTAAAAACATAAAATAAGTGTAAAATGCATTTTATAGTTAAAGTGTAGGGGTTGGACACTTATGGTGCCGTATTCTCTCCATTAATTGTCTATCATAAAATGATTGGATGGATCCAAAGCTATGTACTAATTAATATATTTGATGTGGGATTTGTCAGTAAAAAATGGACATGGAAAATTCTCGTTTGTTGTATGGTTAGTTAGCATAACCTCACAGATTTCTTGTTGTAAACAAGATATACGGCTGTTCAATGAAATTTACAATACGACCGACACGAAGAAAGACAAACAAGCAATTTTTATCCAAATGTTTGGTTGAAATGTTTCACCCAACAAGGGAAGTGAGGATCCAAATCAACCAAAGGCTACAATTGAGTCGGAAATGACAATAACGTTGTGAATGACGGTCGACACATGGAGACATATAGGGCACACCCAGCAGGCAGGTTGCAGTCGGGTCCTGAAAAAGTAATCAGTATATCAGTTCTGCGAAACAGACATTCCGGTCACATATGGGATTCACATGCAAACCCCCAAAAAAAAAAAAATTACGACCGTTTTTTATTCATCATGTTCTGACATTTAATGCTAAATAATTTTGTTGAAAATATTTTTTCTAATAGTAAAAAGTGGACAACATTATTGTTTTCAATCCAGATACAGCCAGAATTTTGTTTAAGGCAAAATCAGGGTCAGAATTTTTCTCGAAAATATCTCAGACTGCCCCATGTTATTAATGGGCTGGGCGTGTGGGGTTAAACATGTTTTCGTAGGTAAATAATATTGCTATGGAACTTTTTTTTCATGAGAGTGTAAAAGAGTATTACTTTCTGTTTGGTGGAATTGTGAAATAGAAGTCAATACGTTCTTGCTCAATACTTTGTCGCTTTGAAGGCGTCATGCTTGTCATCCTCAGCCTTAGCAATGTGTTACTGTAATTTGAATTTCAAAATGACTGAGTGACGTTTTTTTTCGACGTACTGGTCAACTCCACCGTAGCGAATCACATGACTTTGACATAATCAATAATATATTGCAGTAAATACGAGCGAAAAATATCTTTATAAGTAAAGAATTGTTGCATAAAAATTAAATACACGGGAAATGGCAAAGTTTGCGAAGTCTAGCCTGATTAATCATTTTACAAAAAAAAAAAAAGTGCAAGCAAAGGAGGGGCGTACGCCCTCTACGTCCCCCTCTGGATCCGCCACTGACTGGTAAGAGGCTTTACAATTTTAATACAGGCAATGTAAAGTATAAGAAATTTGATTTAAGATTGATTTTCGGTCTAGAAAGTCAAGAAGCTTTTTTTGAACTGATAATCTGCTACACTTGAAGTATTGACGTCATACAACAATCACTTTTCTATTGTGGCGTCCGACATTTTGTATTTGAAGTCAAAATTTTACGGGAACCTTTGTGATGTCCAGAAATGACAGACAAATAGCGATAAGGCCTTGCGGTCATAAAACTTTGGAGCACGATTTTTGTACTCAGACTCAGGAATCAACCAATCAAAATACAGGATTTGGTGTTTCGAGCACAATTTTTGTACTTCGAGCACTGAGTAAAGTTTTATGACCAAGAGCCAAGGTCTATCCAGTTTACCAGAAAGTTGAATGTGTTGTTCGCATCTTAATAGCATGGGTCTGAAGGGAACAAGTATTTGAAATTCTTTGTGGGGGAGGGGGGATTTATTCGACATAACATTCATTTTCACCTGTTACTATAGAGGCTTACCTTAAAGTCTGAAAATACTGTGCTCATCAAGCAAGTTGGTTGATTTAATAGTTCATATCATTAAAACTCAGGGTTGAATCATATCACAAGGATCATATGTGTCATGATTCAGGGGCGGATCTAGCCATTTTTAAAAGGGGGTTTCCCAACCCAGGATAAAAAGGCCGGGGGTTCCAACTATGTCACCATTTAAATGCATTGATCGTCAAAAAAAAGAGGGGGTTCCAACCCCCCCCTGGATTCGCCACTGCGATTCCAAAGCTAATACAAATGTTGAAAAGGACCCAAATCAGTTAAGGAACCAGAGCTACAGTATATGTAATAATAAGAAGATGTGGTATGATTGCCAATGAGACAACTCTCCACCAGCCTGAGACCATACATCATTGAAGTTGAAAACTATAGGGTACCGTACGGTCTTCAACAATGAGCAAAACCCTTACTGTATTGTCATGTATGAATATTAAAGGGTGAATGCATGTCACTATGAATACTATGTAAATAATGTTTAAGAAAGGAGCACATATATATTTATCGACTTAAAATAAAATTTACTCTAATACATATACTTGAAGCTAGTCCTATATGCCTTTGTGTCATCTTTTCATTATTTAGTGTTTTTAAAGGGGCATTAGCTGTCAAATTCATGTTCACCGATATGATTCAAATTCTCATATTTTATTTATAACGTACTAAAACTTGTATCCCAGTTTAAAAAAGTCTTAAATAAACAATTTGCAATGTATGAACTCGATAATATGTATCAGAATTATGTGTGTATTTTAGTCTAGGGGACTCTTATTAACCATTGAGGTGACCTCCAAGACTGCCGACGGTCATGTAACCTGATATAAACATAAATACAGATATAAATAGATAGCAAACACGTGCAATTGGATTTTTCTTGGTCTGTTTGATTTCATATTGTAGGTTAAAAAAATATGTTAATCATCGTTTTTTCCTGTATAAGAATGAGTTTTTGTTGATCGAATCAGTCAACCAAATTGTTTACTTTTGTTTCACTTTTTGAGTTTCAATGTTGACATTCTTTTCCTTTTATTATCTGAACATGCCTAGTTTATGCCTAATCAATCTCTAGCTAAGGGGTTTTATTGAAGGTCACATAAGAATGGATTTAATGAGGTCGAATTATTCAATTGCAAGTAAATAATTAATCAGTGATGTTTCTTAGCTTATTTTGACAATATTGAAGCAAACTGGCTGCTAAGGCCAAAAAAAAAAAAAATATATGTCTGTTTAGGGTTACCCGACTGACCCTACTTTTGAGGACCGACCCTAAGTCATTTTATTTGAGTGGTAAAGTGAAAAATAAACTGAACTCTTGTCAAAAGTGAAGTTAGTGTTGCCAATAATATAAATCAATTGCCTGATAAACCCAATGTTCACAATCGTGAATATGAAAGCTGTTTTAAGGAAATTGAAAACTCGTGTGATGAAATAATCACTTTGCCGCCATGTTTTTCCAACCAATTACCAAGGAAATAATCCTTTTTTTTTTTTTTTTTTACTTTAAATATTTTATTTCGCTATTGGTTGTGAACAATGTCCCTTAGCGCTACAACAATGACGCTAAGGTTCTTCCCTGTGTTATTTATTGCTAATGAAACCATTGATTTTTGTCCGTCATTTGTTTTGATATTAAAAACCTAGTTTAAACCGAAGGTGGCAGAAACCAGTTATTTTACAATAAATCTTTAGAATTTCATGGATTTATGATTTTATTTTCTTGAAAATTTATTCAAGCTTATATACAAATAAAATGTATAGTTTCAAGTAACTAAGATGTGTGCGTACTTATGTGAATATATAGAAAACCTTTAAATTTGGGTGTCTGTCCAGCATGGAGATTTTAAAATTTATAAATGCATTGCAAATAAGGCAAAAATGTGATGCTCTGATACCAATCTAATCCTCACCTGCAGAATCCTGCTAAAGCCGACAAGAATTTTAGGCAAAATTCAAGAGATAAATGATATTCAGTGAATTAGAGCCTTGTCCGAACCTATCCTTACCATCAAAATCTCAAGATATTTTTGTTTACATAAAACTGAATTTTTCCCCACTTTAATTGGATGCCGTTAAGTGCAGAGACCACACTTTTGACTTCTGATTGGACCCATTTGTGAAGGAAATCCCCAACCTGTGTATGCAACTACTTACTTGTGTAGTACAATAGCCTAGAATTTACATTCATTTATTTTTTCAGTCCACATGATGCAATTATATACCTCAATGCTTAACTATAACCAAATTTCTCGTGGGACACATGTTCTGGTACACCAAAACTGGTACCTGCCACCTTTAACCACCTATTAAAAGAATATATTTCCATTTTTTAGTCTGATTGAGTTCTGTAGTCATTTACCATTAAAAATACATGCAGTGCATATGGTTACGCCACCAAAAAACATTAATAGGCTTTCCAACTGACTCCATTTTCAGAAAACGACATCTGTAACAAACATAAACTTTTAGCTACCTCTTTACAAGCAGAACCAAATACAATGAAAGTCCCAACTATGTACTGGCTTCGAGCTACATAAAACACCTTACAAATATAGATTTATTTAGTCTTCAAGCCATTGTTCCACTACTAAATTGTCTATTCTTCTTACCAGTTCACTTGGTACAATCAAAAACCTGATAATAAATTGTTCAAATAAGGCCTTTGAAAATAGTGGAATTAATTACTTTTGGAGTGTCAAAACTCGTTGGAAATACTTGATAAATTGAATGCTTATATTGGTGATTTTGAATCTGTTCAAAGTTTTGATTTTTCTACCCTGTATACCACATTGCCTCACATTCTCATTAAGAAAAATTCACACACCTAATTAAATGGGCATTTAAAAGTCAGAATGTGAATACATATGTTCTAACTCTTTTAGGTCATTTTTAGTAGCAATAAACAAAAGAACTATGTCAATTGGACATGCTTTGATACTATATCTGCCCTTGAATTTTTACTAGATAATATTTTGTTCGCTTTGGAGATTCCGTATATCGTCAGGTTATCGAATTCCAATGGGGACTAACTGTGCACCACTTATTGCGGACCTGTTTTGTATTGCTATGAGTTACAATTTATGACTAAAATCAGCAAAGACCCATCGAAACAACAAAAATTTAATAATACTTTTAGATATTTGGATGATATATTGGCTCTCAATAATGACGACTTCAGTATGTATACTAAAGAAATTTATCCTGTTGAACTTACTTTAAATAAAGCTAATACTAACAATGACCACTGCCCTTTCCTCGATCTTGATATCTATATCATTAACGGAAAGCTTAATACAAAAATTTATGATAAAAGAGATGATTTTTCATTTCCTATCGTTAATTATCCATTTTTAGATGGTGACGTTCCATTGTCACCATCTTACGGTGTTTATATATCTCAACTTGTACGATTCGCTCGTGTATGTAACAATGTTTCAGATTTTAACGAAAGAAATTTATGTATTACAGAAAAATTATTACACCAGGGTTTTCGATATCACAAACTAGTCAAAACATTTACTAAATTTTATCATCGGTACAAGGACATCATTCGTAAATATAGCTCAACATGCAGACTTCTTATCGTTCAGGTATTTCACATCCAATCTTTTATGGTAATATTCTTTATAAAGCACTAAAATGTCAGTATTCACCTCAGAAGCTAACAAAACCTTTAAATAGACTTATTAAGAAGGGATATAGTTACGATACTGTTGTCAGGTCATTAAAGATTGCATATTTTGGCTTTAATATTGATTCACTTATAGGGTCTTTGCATCGAACTAAACACATTTATTTAAAAACCAGTTGTTAGCATAACACGGGTTATGCTCTTCTCATATATTTTATGATGGTATGATACTAAACCCCTAACGGAGGGATTGTGCCTGATATTCATATGATGAAGACATAATCTTTCAATCAGTTTAATTGAGGTCTGGAGCTGGCATGTCAGTTAACTGCTAGTAGTCTGTTGTTATTTATGTATTATTGTCATTTTGTTTATTTTCTTTGTTACATCTTCTGACATCGGACTCGGACTTCTCTTTAACTGACTTTTAATGTGCGTATTGTTATGCGTTTACTTTTCTACATTGGCTAGAGGTATAGGGGAGGGTTGAGATCTCATAAACATGTTTAACCCGCGCATTTTTGCGCCTGTCCCAAGTCAGGAGCCTCTGGCCTTTGTTAGTCTTGTATTATTTTTACTTTTAGTTTCTTGTGTATAATTTGAGTTTAGTATGACGTCCATTATCACTGAACTAGTATATATATTTGTTTAGGGCCAGCTTAAGGACGCCTCGGTGCGGAATTTCGCTGCATTGAAGACCTATTGGTGACCTTCTGTTGTTGTCTGTTCTGTGGTCGGGTTGTTGTCTCTTTGACACATTCCCCATTTCCATTCTCAATTTTATTTGTAAGACCAAATTTATTAAAGCAATATTTGTGTCTTTTGTCGTCAAACTGCTTTGAATGCAAAAAATAGAAAAAATGATTGTGTTCATATTTAATAAATTTTATTGTGTGAGTTTTCTGGTACAGTGTATGAATTATCCAACAGTTCTCAAAATACTTTAGGTTATTGTTTCATGCATGATATAAAACCACTTACAACTGATCTCAAGAAGTATTTTTCCATTGTTTGAGGTATTAAATAGTCTCAATTCTTGTCACTATCACTGTTCTGTTGACTGCAGTGCTGAAAAGGCTTAGTTATGAATAAACTTATATTTTGGTACATATGTTTCACTTTGTAGATCCATGATGCACTAAACTAAGTGTACATTTATTCGCAATCAGTCGCATCTCTTCTCCACATGAGCTAGCTGTGTAGGCGCATGTTGAAATTTTAGAATTGCCACACTATTGCTGATGAGATAGATCAGTTTTCTTATTTCTGTAGCCTGTCCTACAGTATCAACTATGAAGTAGACCTATAAAAAAAGAATTCATATATTCATAGTTAAAAATAAATAAATAAGAAAATGTCCATATCATGTGAAATAAATCATTATAACAGGTAATATACAGTATAATCAGCTTTTTCTAGTGCTATGCTAAGGCTTATTTTACTTTTTTCTCTCTTTGTAATTGCTATTTCTATATATTTTATGATATAAAATCATTGTTTGGTGAACATAATCATTTTAAAATTAATCAATTGAGTGTCATTGTTTGTATTGGGATACAGAGTTATCTGTCTTGATATTTGATAATTCTTAAAATCCATGTAAAACTATTTGCTTGCAAACAGACCTGTACATTGACTGTGAATAAAAGAAATATAACACCACACACCTGTAGAACTCTTAAAAGGCACATTTTGTGATATGTTAAAATCATGTTTAGGCTTAAGGTGGCAGAAACCAGTTATTTTACAATAAATCTTTAGAATTTCATGGATTTATGATTTTATTTTCTTGAAAATTTATTCAAGCTTATATACAAATAAAATGTATAGTTTCAAGTAACTAAGATGTGTGCGTTTATGTGAATATATAGAAAACCTTTAAATTTGGGTGTCTGTCCAGCATGGAGATTTTAGAATTTATAAATGCATTGCAAATAAAGCAAAAATGTGATGCTCTGATACCAATCTAATCCTCACCTGCAGAATCCTGCTAAAGCCGACAAGAATTTTAGGCAAAATTCAAGAGATAAATGATATTCAGTGAATTAGAGCCTTGTCCGAACCTATCCTTACCATCAAAATCTCAAGATATTTTGTTTACATAAAACTGAATTTTTCCCCACTTTGATTGGATGCCGTTAAGTGAGGAGACCACACTTTTGACTTCTGATTGGACCCATTTGTGAAGGAAATCCCCAACCTGTGTATGCAACTACTTACTTGTGTAGTACAATAGCCTAGAATTTACATTCATTTATTTTTTCAGTCCACATGATGCAATTATATACCTCAATGCTTAACTATAACCAAATTTCTGCGTGGGACACATGTTCTGGTACACCAAAACTGGTACCTGCCACCGAAAGTAGAATTTACCAAACAAGCATGGTTGGCCACATGGCTTGACAAATCATTTCATGAAATGGTGAGTAGTTTGTTACAGTCATCAAGTCACTTATCTAATGTGTAAATCTTTAATTTTAGAATAATCGAATTTTTCAGGTAAGTAGAAAATGAAGTATATGAAAAAGATCAAGGATCAGGATCGAGCTATTGACCCCTAATCTTAATTGATTTGTTGAATTATTGATTGATTGATTTTTTGTTATTTAAATACTTTAGTATTTATTTAAGGTTCTCATAAAGCAATAAATATAATCAAAGTTCTGATATTTTCCTCTGAATTTTTCTCAAAAATAGACTATCTGGATGATATAACATTTGTGTTTCAATTTCATTTTTTAGAACTGACAACATATTCACAAATTTAGTTCTCTTTTCTGATAAATAAAACATTTATAAATCACAAAACAAATCATTGTTATAACATGATTAAGTGGATTATATTCCATATCTTCAATTTTATATCCAAGTACAAGATTTTTAAGACAGAAGACATATTCACTGTGTATCATCGCCACGGAAATTGGGTACTAACGAAGCGGAGAGAAATGGAAAAAAAAGTAAACAAGGTAAGAATTCATTCAATTTAAAGCATTTCTACTGATTTGACGAGGGTACCGCTTAAGAAATGATTTTCTGATATAAAATTCTTTAAATTATTAGGCCGATAAGAACAAAATTAAGACAAGATTTTGTGTTATACTCAAGAACTTCAAAAACAGAAAGTCCCAAGAATTGGTTTCCGTTCTCTTATTGAGTATGCCTTAACCGAATCTTTTAAAACTTACACAAAATGCTTATCACCACAAAACACAGATCAAGTTATAAATTGGGTAGCGTCACTGTTACCGTTCTTGAGTTATGCCCTTTATAAATGAAAAAAGCTAAATCTGTCGTTTCTGTTCTCAAACTTTAGATTGCCTCAACCAAATGTTTAAATCATACAACATTAGTCAGCATTTGCATATAACTGATGAACATTTCATGGATGGGTTGTGGGTGGAGGGAAGGAAGGAGGTACTGAGGGCAGAAGAATTTTCTGCATTGATTATTTAGAACCATTAAGTGAATGAATTCTCTTTCAACTTTCAGAGAAGTGAAATATAAATGAATTATCATTCTCTGCAAAAAAATGTTGTATTGCTACACCACGGCACCATGTTAAGGGAGGTTTGAGTGCTCACAAACATGTTTAACCCGCTTCATTATATATGTGTCTGTCCCTGGTGAGGAACATGTAATATAGCGGCTGTCATAAGTTGCTGCGTGACATATTTGTTTATGATTTTGTCATAAATCAGGCAATTTTGATACGGTATGGGTTTTGTTCATTGTGAAGTGTATAGTGACCAATAGTTGGTCAAATCTATTTCATTTGAACTTTGTTTGAAAGTCCTCTCAGTTAAAACCATTCCACGTCTCCTTTTCAATTAATGTTATTATCTTATTTGTAAAAGGCAGATACAGCCAATATATTAAAATAAAGAACATTAATTTTCTAAAAAAAACTTCATCTCTATATAGTGAGAAATGAACAAGCTTGGTGGCTAACACTGTTTGAATTTAAAAAAAAAATATTAACCTTAGATTAATCATTGTTGGAAAGAATGAAAGAAGAATCTGATACAAGGGATACAACTCCGGCTGTGGCTACGGCATGAACTATTTATATAAACTTTCTACTTGAGAATAAAGATGACCTTGTATGAAGTTTTTTTGGTTGTCATCTTAATATTATATACTTATTAATACAATTCACAAAAGCTAGCATCTTCGACTTGTAAGTTTAAAGAATTATAATGAAATAACATCTAATAAGGACAGGTTGAAATATTTTTGAATCCTGATGGTGCATACTCATTAATTCTTTTGGAAAAATCCACGTAAATTTAAATGTTGATTTGATAGCGTTCATTTATTTATTTGCCCTCGTAAACAGTTTTGTTAAAATACCGAAATCGGTAAATTCTTATCGTGAAAGAATAAGTCGGGTACACCTTTTTACATTCAGGCGTGCTTAAGTTGCACTTTTTTCTTCTTATTAAGAAAAATGATTTTAATTTAAGCATCTATCTAAAGATTAGATTATTTACACACACACAAAAATAGGGCTAACTGTTGATTTTGAAAATCTATGAATTCACATTTATATTCAACCAGACAGATAGGCCGAGATCCATACCTTTATAAGTTTCAAAACAGAGAAGGTGTGTTTGAAAACAAATAATCACGTACTGCTATATCTTTTAAGGCAAATGTAAGTCTTACTTGTATTAATTATATAATTTTAATTGGCACAATATCACATTAAAATGTACTGAGAAATATTATACATAGTAATCATGAAAATGTACTACAATGAAAATTCGGACGAATACACTCCTTTTCACTACCCTCCATCTACTCCTTTAAGTTTAGGCCAAACAGCCTTAGCAACAGTCTTTTTTTCCCCTGTAAATAAAAAGATTGACTGAATTTACTTAAACTAAAAAAAAAAAAAATACAATCTTATTTTCAATAAGAAACAAGAAAATTAATTTGAAACACAATTCATGATTTATTTCTCCTAATTTTCAAAGAAAACAAAGTATTTTCTTCACTTTTCTTTTAACAAATTATTCATTTCAGAAATTAAAAATAAACAATGTTGAAGACCGTGCCTTGACCTATAATGGTTTACTTTTATAAATTGTGACTTGGATGGAGAGTTGTCTCATTGGGACTCATACCACATCTTCCTATATCTATTTAACCCAGCACATTCTTTATGTGTCTGTCCGAAGTCACGAGCCTGTAGTTCGGTGGTTGTTGTTGGTTCATCTCTATCATATTTGTTGTTTTTCAGTAAATTGTTTTGTTATGAGTTAGGCCGTTAGTTTCCTTGTTGAATCCTTCCACAATTTTCATGTCGGGCTTTTATAGCCGACTATAAGGTACGATATTTCGTTGTTGAAGGCCAAACGATAGCATATAATTGCTTACATACACTTTATTTGACCCTGGTGGATAGTTATCTTATTTGCAATCATACAACATCTCCATTGTTTATATTAAAAAAACAAAAAAAACAGCACCAACAAAAGATGAATGGTCGGTTTTTCTTATTGAACTTATAAAATTTCACCCTGACAACAAATAAGACAACAGTCGTTAGTATTATAACGATATATGAATGTATTTAGGATAATATGGTTGAAAAAAACATTTTGTCTTTAAAACACAAAGGCAAATAGAGTGCATAGCGACGACTTCTGAACGAAATTAACGGCATGTATTTTATAATATTTGATAAGTAATTCATTTTGTATATTTGTAAGCGGTAAAGCTTTGATACAGTCAAAATATCGTCACTTGATATTATCTAAACAGTGATTAATTTCATCTTTAAATTACAATATATTGCAAGGCGCCGTACAGGCAAAGTTGTTATTTTGCAATTAGCATTACAACGTCCTGCAATTAGCCGTACAATAAACAAACAATGTGTTGGTCCATATTCTTTAAAACATCTTTATGACAACAAATTTCAGTCAATATGATGTCACTCTACGATAATCTAAAACGTGTCTGGAAAAATAATGAAAAACAGTTGAATATCTAGCCAATGGGGCGACAGAGGACAATCGACCTCGAAATTTTCAGGTACTAAGTGGCAAGCTTTGGAGTATAACACAAAATCTTGTCTTAATTTTGTTCTTATCGGCCTAATAATTTAAAGAATTATATATCAGAAAATCATTTCTTAAGCGGTACCCTCGTCAAATCAGTAGAAATGCTTTAAATTGAATGAATTCTTACCTTGTTTACTTTTTTTCCATTTCTCTCCGCTCGTTAGTACCCAATTTCCGTGGCGATGATACACAGTGATGTTGATCAATATTAAAATACTTAAATATGTCATAAATTATTGACCAATAATTTTTACCCATTTACATTCAAAGAAAAATGATTATAGTTATCACATTTGGAACAAATCACACAATTTGGATTATCAGATATTTTCCAACGGTACAAATTATGATTAATTGCTGTAATGTTATGCAGTATTTTCCATCTAAACATTTTCATTCTATTATCTTTTAAAAATGGAATGTAAAGGTAAGGTTCTTCTTTATAAAATAAGTTACGTTTTCAAAAGTGAAATGATTTTTCCATACATATAATCCTACTGGGAGCTCTTTATTAGATTTAATTATAATATTATATATTTCTTTGAATGAAATTTTGTCCAGATTGTAATACAATCCATAGCAATTCATCTTTATATCTTGTTGAATATGAATTTTAGTATTTATTGATGTATTACTCTTTAATTTTTCTTTCCAAGATTTGGGTATAGCTTAACGTAAAGTAAATGTTTCTGCTATCCAGTTTTGTTTCTTTTTTAGTTTATCTAAGATTTTTTGAGAAATTTCTCCTTTATCGTCAATTATGTCGTTAATAAAAATTATATCTTCTTCTGCCCAATGTTTAAAATACAAACTTTTGTCTTGATTCTTAATATACTGATTTCCCATATAACTTGTTTCCTTATATCTCTATAGTTTTCAGGTTTTATACGACCGCAAAAAATTTTTGTGGTCGTATATTGGTATGACGTTAGCGTAGTCGTCAGTCCGAAGACGCATTGGTTTTCGCACTCTAACTTTAGTTTAAGTGAATGGATCTCTATGAAATTTTACCATAAGGTTCAATATCACAAAAGGAAGGTTGGGATTGATTTTGGGGTTATGGTACCAACAGTTAAGGAATTAGGGGCCAAAAGGGCCAAAATAAGCATTTTGTAACTTCCAGACATAACTTGTGTGTTAGTGTATGGATCTCTCTGACATTGTACCACAAGGTTCCATATCACAAAGGGAATGCTGGGATTGATTTTTGGGGGTAATTGCCTCAAAATTTTAGGAATTAGGGGCCAAAAAGGGGGCAAAAAACAAGCATTTTTCTAGTTTCATGACAATAACTTGTGTGTAAGTGTATGGATCTTTCTGAAATTGTACTACAAGGTTCCATATCACAAAGGGAAAGCTGGAATTGAGTTTGGGGGTAATTGCCTGAAACGTTTAGGAATTAGGGGCCAAAAAGGGGCCAAAAATAAGCATTTTTCTAGTTTCCAGACAATAACTTGTGTTCAAGTGTATGGATCTCTCTGAAATTGTACTGCAAGGTACCATACCTCAAAGGGAAGGCTGGGATTGAGTTTGGGGCTGATGAATCATAAGGGGTTCAAAAATTTGGGGGTTCTTTTTCCTTTTTTTCTTTAAAATTTTCCATTTTAAGTTGGTTATTTCTGAATTATATTTAAAAGCAAATAATAATGATATGGCAGGAGATACACACCTAACAGGATGTGTAAATTATTATATAATAAGTATTGTGCAATAGCAAGAAATTTTCAATTGCACAGTATTGCGCAATAGCAAGAAATCTTCAATTGCACAGTATTGCGCAATAGCAAGAAATATCCAATAGCACAATATTGCAATAGCAAGAAATTGTCAATTGTACAGTATTGCAATAGCAAGAAATATTCAATTGCACAGTATTGCAATTGCAAGAAATATTCAATTGCACAGTATTGTGCAAAGAAGATACTTTGTATAAATTGCTTATTTCTTGACCAATTTCAATGGGGTTTTATTCTTGAACTCTTGGGGTTCTTTAATATGCTGAATCTAATCGTATTAAGTTTTTGGATTTTGGGCCCGTTTTAAATTGGTCCACATTGAGGTCCAAAGGGTCCAAAATTAAACTTTGTTTGATTTCATCAAAATTGAATTATTGGGGTTCTTTGATATGCCGAATCTAACCGTGTATTTAGATTCTTAATTTTTGGTCCCGTTTTCAAATTGGTCTACATTAAGGTCCAAAGGGTCCAAAATTAAACTAAGTTTGATTTTAACAAAATTGAATTCTTAGGGTTCTTTGATATGCTGAATCTAAACATGTATTTAGATTTTTGATTATGGGCCCAGTTTTCAAGTTGGTCCAAATCGGGTCCAAAATTAAACTTTGTTTGATTTCAACAAAAATTGAATATATGGGGTTCTTTGATATGCTGAATCTAACCATGTATTTAGATTTTTGATTTTTGGGCCCGTTATCAACTTTGTCCACATTGAGGTCAAAGGGTCCAAAATTAAACTTTGTTTGATTTCATCAAAATTGAACTCTTGGGGTTCTTTGATATGCTGAATCTAACCATGTATTTAGATTTTGGATATTGGACCATAATAGGTGAATGTCCAATTTAAAATTTTTAAGTTCTTAGACCACATTCATTCTGTGTCAGAAACCTATGCTGTGTCAAATATTTAATCACAATCCAAATTCAGAGCTGTATCAAGCTTGAATGTTGTGTCCATACTTGCCCCAACTATTCAGGGTTTGACCTCTGCGGTCGTATCAAGCTGCGCCCTGGAGCATTTTATTTTGTCTTCCGCCACCATTTTTAATCCAGCATTTTAAGATTTCTAGGTAAAAGTGGGCAGGTTTTAATGTTTTCTAATGATTTATGAGAACCCAGATTCATTTTAAATATTAGGTTTTTACCCCCAAACTCACTGAAATAGTAGGTTGGAATAATTTTCCAGTTTGCCCAAGTTTCATCTGTAAGTCTTTTAACCCAATTTATTTTCATTGCTTTAATGTTAGAATCAAGATCTGTCATTTTTAACCCCCCTTCTAAATAATCTTTTCTTAGCCATGAGGGTTTAACATTCTCACTACCACCCTCCCATAAAAAATTATATATTATTTTCTTAAACTTAGATAAAGTTTCTTTGCACAGATTTATTAGTGATGCAATATATGTTATATTAGGTATAACAAGTGTTTTGATGATAGTGATTTTACCAATCATGCTTATTTTCCTTTTTTTCCAATCGTTAATTATTTTTTCTGATTTTTCCAACTGTTTTTCTGTGTTAAGTCTTTGACATTCGTTCTTGTCAGAGCCAAAATAAATACCGAGGCTTTTTACGTTATCATGGTTATATTTCCAATTAATGTTTTCAAATTTGTCCTTGCAGTGTTTAAGTTTACCTAGCCATATCCCTTCTGTTTTGTTTCTATTGAGTTTGAGTCCAGAGAGCGATCCAAAGGTTTCAATTATATTAAGTGTATGCTTTATTTCATTTTTAGATTTTAAAAAAAGAGTTGTGTCGTCTGCTAATTGTGAGATTTTTAGACTATGAGTTTTTTTATTAATTTTGATTTGTATTCCTTCTATATCGTTAGAGTCTCTTATTCTGCAAGCAAGTAATTCAACTGATAAAACAAACAATAACGCGCTTAAAGGACACCCTTATCGAATTCCGCGTTCAATGTTAAAGGTTTCTGAAATCCACCCATTATTTAAGATACATCCTTTTATGTCATAATATAGGGTTTTAACCCACTTCTGAAATGATTCATTAAACCCAAATTTCTTTAATGATTCCAACATAAAATCCCATTCCAGTGAATCAAATGCTTTAGAAAAGTCAATAAATAATATAGCTTCTTCAATATTAAAATTTTCAGAATAATCTATAATGTCTTGAATTTGACGCACATTAAATCTTATATAGCGATTTTTTATGTATCCATTTTGGTCTCTATGTATTATTAATGGTAGGATTTTTTTAAGTCTTTGTGCTAAAGTATATGTTATTAATTTCACATCTGTATTTAATAAAGTTATTGGACGGTAGTTATCCAGGGACAAAGGGTCGTTTTTCTTATAAATTAATGATATAATCCCAATCTTTTGGGTATTAGATAAAGATTCTTTATCATAACAAGTATTAGAGACTTTCAAAACTATGTTCTTTAGTTTTGGCCAAAATTGTCTGTAAAACTCAACGGTTAAACCGTCTTTCCCAGGTGTTTTATTTAGTTTCATTTTAAAAATGGAGGATGTTAACTCTTCTAGTGTTAATTTACCATCTACCTGTTTACTTTCAGAAGATGTCAAAGAATGATTTATGTTTGTACCTTCAATATATGTCTTTAAGATTTCAGTATCAAGGTTAGAGCTTTTGTATAGGACTTTGTAATACTCTTTACTCATATTAAGAATTTCGCTTTGATCTGCAGTTACCTCCCCATTTTGGGACAATAATTTATTAATAGATTTTTTTTATTGCCTGTGTTTTTCTAAAGTTAAAAAGAATTTTGTATTTTTTTCACCTTCCTAAACCCATTTTATTCTTGACCTTATTTGGGCTCCTTTTGCCTTTAACAAATATATATCGTCAAGTTCTTTTTCTAATTGTTTTATTTCAAGGGAAATAATCCAATCATTAAAAATACAGGTAAACTCGGCCCATGATTAACACGGACCACGACAAGAAGAAACGGCATGACTCAAAATCACGTCACAAAAAAAAAAATGAAAAAATAAAATAAAATGGAAATACCGACCTACCTACCCTATTTTTTTTATACGACCGCAAAAAATTTTGCGGTCGTATATTGGTCATGTTGGTATGACGTTTGGCGTCGTCCTCGTCGTCCGAAGACACATTGGTTTTCGCACTCTAACTTTAGTTTAAGTGAATGGATCTCTATGAAATTTTACCATAAGGTTCAATACCTCAAAAGGAAGGTTTGGATTGATTTTGGGGGTTATGGTACCAACAGTTAAGGAATTAGGGGCCAAAAATAAGCATTTTTGTAACTTCCAGACAGAACTTGTGTGTTTAACAGTTAGTGTATGGATCTCCCTGACATTGTACCACAAGGTTCCATTATCACAAAGGGAATGCTGGGATTGATTTTGGGGGTAATTGTCTCCAAATTTTAGGAATTAGGGGCCATAAAAGGGGCAAAAAACAAGCATTTTTCTAGTTTCATGACAAAAACTTGTGTGTAGTGTGTGTAAGTGTATGGATCTTTCTGAAATTGTACTACAAGGTTCCATATCACAAAGGAAAAGCTCGAATTGAGTTTGGGGGTAATTGCCCAAAACGTTTAGGAATAAGGGGCCAAAAATAAGCATTTTTCTAGTTTCCAGACAATAACTTGTGTTCAAGTGTATGGATCTCTCTGAAATTGTACTGCAAGGTACCATACCACAAAGGGAAGGCTGGGATTGATTTTGGGGTAATTTCTTAGACCACATTCATTCTGTGTCAGAAACCTATGCTGTGTCAAATATTTAACCACAATCCAAATTCAGTGCTGTATCAAGCTTGAATGTTGTGTCCATACTTGCCCCAACTGTTCAGGGTTCGACCTCTGCGGTCATATCAAGCTGCCCAGCGGAGCATTTTATTAAAGTATGTAACCTTAAACAGACATATATTTTTTTTTGGCCTAAAAGCGAATTATCATTTAACTAATTCACTTTCATTAATGATTGAACAAAATAGAAAAGTATTTTTTCCATATCTCGTAGCTCATGCCCTTTTAAAGCTGATATTTTCATTTCTTGTTTTTTTTTAATTTTGAAGCTCGTGACAGCTTGATTATTAAAGTTGTAAATAGCAAATAGCAAAATGAATGAAAAAGAAAATACGAAAAAATTAAAGAAAATGTAAATATCGCCACACAATGTTTGTGTTTTAGGACTAGGGTCAAGCAAAAAACGGAACATAAATTAAGATGTTAAATTAATCAACCCACGGGATTGCAATTTCATGAAATATCTCCAAATAGGGTATATTTCTCCAAAACGTATGACATTGATGAAATTGCACCCTTTTTATACGCCCGTTTACGGGACATATTATAGTATACCGTCGTCAACATGTCCGACAATAACTCAAAAACGCTTTAACCAATTTGCATGAAACTTTGGTGAATTGTTTATATCTATTGACGTAAGCTCCATTTCGATTATTATAAATTTTAGATTTTACGTTTCCGAGTTATGGGATTTTATTCATAAAAAAGGGGTGATTTTCCAGTTTTCAGACAATATCTTTAAAGTGCTTTGAGGAGTTTTCATGAAACTTTGGTGACTGGTTTATATCTATTAAGATAACCTCCCTTTATTTTTTCATAAATTTCTGATATGACATTGAGAAGTTATTGAACTTTATTCTTTTAAAAAGCCACGGGCGTATCATGCGATCATGGCGCAGTTGTTTATTTGATAGTGTATAGATCTGAGTGTTGTTCCATAATTATAATTCGATTTAATTAGTGGTTCAGATGTTTTTGTTTTAATAGATTTATCTGTGACTAAGCAGAAGCACCAGGTTTGATATGGAAAAGTTGAAGTTTAAACGGAGGTTTTCTTCAAACAATCATGCATTTTCTTGGGGGTGGAGAAGGTGGGAGGGTGTAAGTAGTTTTTTGCAACCACAAGTAGTCATTTTGAACGTTGGGAGAAAAGCAATATATTTTAACACTATATTCTATAAAATTGAGAATGGAAATGGGGAATGTGTCAAAGAGACAACAACCCAACCACAGAACAGACAACAACAGAAGGTCACCAATAGGTCTTCAATGCAGCGAGAAATTCCCGCACCGAGGCGTCCTTAAGCTGGCCCTAAACAAATATATATACTAGTTCAGTGATAATGGACGTCATACTAAACTCCAAATTATACACAAGAAACTAAAAGTAAAAATAATACAAGACTAACAAAGGCCAGAGGCTCCTGACTTGGGACAGGCGCAAAAATGCGCGAGGTTAAACATGTTTATGAGATCTCAACCCTCCCCTATACCTCTAGCCAATGTAGAAAAGTAAGCGCATAACAATACGCACATTAAAAGTCAGTTAAAGAGAAGTCCGAGTCCGATGTCAGAAGATGTAACAAAGAAAATAAACAAAATGACAATAATACATAAATAACAACAGACTACTAGCAGTTAACTGACATGCCAGCTCCAGACCTCAATTAAACTGATTGAAAGATTATGTCTTCATCATATGAATATCAGGCACAATCCCTCCGTTAGGGTTTAGTATCATACCATCATAAAATATATGAGAAGAGCATAACCCGTGTCATGCCAACAACTGGTTTTAAATAAATGTGTTTAGTTCCGATGCAAAGACCCTATAAGTGAATCAATATTAAAGCCAAAATATGCAATCTTTAATGACCTGACAACAGTATCGTAACTATATCCCTTCTTAATAAGTCTATTTAAAGGTTTTGTTAGCTTCTGAGGTGAATACTGACATTTTAGTGCTTTATAAAGAATATTACCATAAAAGATTGGATGTGAAATACCTGAGCGTATAAGAAGTCTGCATGTTGAGCTATATTTACGAATGATGTCCTTGTACCGATGATAAAATTTAGTAAATGTTTTGACTAGTTTGTGATATCGAAAACCCTGGTGTAATAATTTTCTGTAATTCTACATGAATATCTACTTTAAAAGTATTGTGATGTTACAACGAAAACTTATTGTTGACAATCTTTCATATATTTGCAAGATTTGATATGAAGAATATAGACTCATTGATTGCTTGAGGCCAGTTTATATTTTACTGTGAATGTAAAACTAAGGAGATGTGGTATAATTGCCTTAGAGACAAATATGAGCCCAAATTGTTGTGGATGAAAGACGTTAGCAACAGGAAACTCATTTTAAGCAATTTCTTTAAACATTTATATTGGTCAGAATATTTATCTGTATTAAAAACTATACTGTTTTCATTTCTCGTTTCAGTGTTTTTTAAGCAGTGGCTGTACCTTTCCGGTAACTATTCATGTGTTGTGTATTATGTATCGTAACACTTTATAGTTATTGGACAGGTTGAATTGAGGCGACAAAACATCCAAACAGCACCAGATCATTATGATCATTTGCGATTCCAGCTGATTTCAGATAAGTAATAAATGATAAAAGAAAGTTAGAAAGCTATAGTTTATGTAACCGATTTTATTAGATGATTGATAAATATTGAATACAGAAAAAAGCTTAACAATGATCATAATAAAGAAAATGTAAGTTTTGTGATTGAAATGAAAGTAGATCATGACATGATGTGCCTACGCATGGGAAGTTGCATACAGCAAGTCCAGTGATATTGGCAATATCCAGTACGTATAATTAAAATAAAAATTTAAAAGATTTTGCATTGTTATCAAAGTGGTACATGCATGACATATATTATTGTATGTAGGCAACTGGGGAAAACAGATCATGACATGATGTGCATATAGCAAGTCCAGTGATATTGACAATATCCAGTACGTACAGATGAAAGAGACCAGTACTAATAATAAAAATAAAAATTTAAAAGATTTTGCATTGTTATTAAACCAGTACATGTATTATTGTATGCAGGCAACTAGGGAAGACAGATCTCCTTATGATATCTTATATATTTAATGCCAATATATACTTTAATTAAAAATGGGGGTTTGTCATAGACACAAAATTATAACACAGGCTTACAGACTTCAAATGAAGCACCTTAATAAAGTGTAGTCACCAATCTGAATAGTAGAGTGTATGTCTATTTTTTATGGGGCCCTTTATAGCTTGCTGTTCGGTGTGAGCCAATGCTCCATGTTGAAGACCGTACCTTGACCTATAATGGTTTACTTTTATAAATTGTAACTTGGATGGAGAGTTGTCTCATTGGCACTCATACCCCATCTTTCTATATCTACTAACTATGATATCATTTCAGCAGACTATGATATGAGGTTAAGCTCACTTTCAGTAACCCCAAACACTCTTTAATACAATATAATATTGTATATTGCTGTTTCGTTTTATTTGTATTTTTGTAATTCATCACAATAATAGTCACCAGTTTTAGATTTATGTACTTTTCCTATATATTTTTATATACCGTAAATAATAAACAAACACCAAATATGTGAATTTTTTTTTAAAAGATAAAAGACTTTTCAATTGAGTGATTAAACTTAAGTCACTTGGTCAAATACATAAAGAAACATATAATACAAAGACGTCAAGCCTTTAAACAAAACGGCCACCTGCTTTCACAGAAACAGATGCCAGCATCCAAAGGAAATGACTGTCAGCATTCAATTTATAATGTGTTGAGATAACTTTTACTACAACTGGGATTCCAGCATCCCTGAGATTAACTTTAAAGGATGAACATCCAATTTTTTTAATGGGATGGCAGCATCCAAAGAGAAAGTTGAGTCTGCATGTATATAATTGGGATGCCACCATCCAAACAAAAGGTATATCAAAGTCTATATATATATATATTAGATACCAGCATCCAAATGCTGGTGTGTTCAATATGGAACTTTATAAAGCCATATCAGCATCCTGCAAAGATGAAGATGCTATTTCCATATTTTTATGCCCCGCCGAAGCGGAGGGGGCATTAAGTTTTACCCTTGTCTGTCTGTTCGTACGTACGTTTGTACGTCCCAAAATTGGTTCTCTAACTTAAGTTTGCCTCAACCAAACTTATATACAATATAAACACAGATCAAGTTTGAATTTTGGTGGCGTCACTTTAACCTTTCTAGAGTTATGCCCCTTTATAAATGGAAAAATTGCAAAAATTTTCATTTCCGTTCTCTGACTTAAGTTTGCCTCAACCAAATGTTGAATTATGGTGGCGTCACTTTTACTGTTCTAGAGTCAATCCCCTTTACAATAGCAATTTTTCATTTTTTTCTAAAAATATCAATGATTTTTAAAATTGGAGTTATCTTCCTTTGTCCATGATTATAGTTGAATCAACTACAATAATGCAATTTTTAATTTTTCCTTCCACTGATAAAACACAGATCAAGTTTAATTTGGGTAGTGTCACTTTAACCATTATTGAGTGATGCCCCTTTATAAATCGAAAAATTGCAAAAATTTTAGTTTCAGTTCTGTAACTTAAGTTTGTCCCAACCAAACATGAAACCTATACACAATACTTATTACCACAAAACTAAGATCAAGTACGTATTTGGGCAGCATAACTTTTATTGTTCTTGAGTTATGTCCCTTTATAATGTTGTATGCAAGCGGGGGCATCATCTGTGTCCATGGGGACACATTCTCCATTTATTTTGTATAATCCGCCAACACATTTTTAAAATATCCTGTATACAAAAATAATAGTTGTTAATTGTATAAAACAACCTCTCAACTACAAAAGGTAATGAAAGAATTATATAGGCATCCAGTGTTGTTTAAAACCAATAAAATTTGTTCAGCAGAATCTGCTACCCATAGAGATGAAATGAATCCGTATGCTTGAAGTTAGATTAGCATATGTTGATACTATATATTATCATACATGAAATTGAATATTATGTCCAGAACAATGCAAGACATAGAAGTGTATACGAATGAAAGTTATGATAGATCCGAATTTTATTCAGAATGCACCAATAAGAAACCGTAGTTTTTCTTCAATTTATTTACCTAAAACTATTATATCAGCTGCAAAATTATTATTAAATGTACGCCTACACAGTGGGATTTCCAGTGACACTAGAACAATAGAAAAGTGACTCTTCTTATGAAAGAGATAGAAAAGGTCAAAAAAAAGGAAAGACAATTTACACATAAAACTCGATATGCATAGGGGTGAATATCTCTTAAGACACAAAACCATAATATATCTTTTATACAACCACTATAAGTAAAGTATATTTTAAAGCTGAATTTGTTGATATATGATTTTTTAGTTGCCAAATACGCTGTTAATTGAACAATTTATTGCTCAACATAGGGTGTATAAAAAACTGCCAATCTTGACTGCATATTTTTCGTTTTTCTTAAAAAAAATGTATATCAAACCTTAATAATGTAGCTTTCTGAGGATCCAATTTTTAACGTGTTCCAAAATGTAGTTTCGCCACAAGAATTTTTCAAAGTTGGGTCATTTTGTCTATATCAATGTGTGTAAATTCGTATGATCGAGCACACCGACAAGTGTATTGTTGGGACAACTCGATATAGTGTAATCAATATACGTGACAAATTACCTAATGTGGAGAGTATTGAAATCATCATAATATAAATGATCAACATATTATGTTTGAAAAACATGAGTCCTATAATATAAGACTTTAAAGGTTCATATCATTTACATTCAACGTTTTTTATCGGATTTTTTTTTTTACTATTAATGTAACCTCGAGGTTCAACATTGATAGTGAAAAAAAATCGCATAAAACGTTGAATGTAAATGATATGAACCTTCGAATTCCTATAATATAGGACTAGAAAACATGTGATCCAAATTAACCACGTGTGTTAAACAACAGACTTTGCACTTTTATGATGTGCAGGTATGCGCATCTTCCATATTCAAATCTGTAAAAAAAATGAAAAATTGAAATACTTACACACTACGCAATAGTTTTGTCTTTGTTCAAAAATCATGAGTATTTTTATTTGGTATTTCTTTGATATGAATATACTCATTTCTCTAACTTTGATTTATGTTTATTGTCAGTTCTTGTAATATGTTGGAGTGTGTGCAAAATAAAAATATCCATCCGAGTCAAATTAAAATGCATCATTTTTCTTATCTTTGTATAATTGAAAACTTTTGCAGGTGTTGATTCAGAAGTCCGCATGTGAAATCTTTAACGTGCATATTAAAGTATAAACAGTGGCAGTTCCAGAAGTTTTCCTAAGGGAACGACCATTTAATTTTAAGAAAAAGGGGTTATGGGTTTTTCTTTAAAATATTATGGTCCCCAATTTGATGAATATTGTTGGTAATACTTTTATACAAACACTGCATATAGGAAAGTATATGTTAAATCTAAATTTATCAATATATGAAAAATGTTTGACTCGGACAAAAAACATAACCCCCGTTTTGAAGTAAAAATGGTTGAAACCTAAGGGGATGCCCACTGACTGCCTAAAAAAAGGGGGCCCGCTCCAGTCCTGCTTCAGTGATTTCGTATATATTTAACCAAATTTGTCTCGCACTGAAAGGGGCGGCCGGGCACCCTGCCCCCTCCCCCTATTCAGACTCGGATGAAAGTTTGTAAATCAGGCGGGTAGCATGCGAGGAGCTTTTTTTTTTTTAGAATAACTTGGCTAGTTCTCTGACGTCCAACGACTGTTTTCCCAGACAAGCACGGCCCAGCTTGTCTTGCAAAACAGTCGTTGGACGTCAGGGTAATCTCGGACTATAATTTGGCATGTCGTATTAATAAACAAATTAAATCTTTATTTTGTCATAAACTTTGTGAACCACAATGTCATGCAAACTGAAACCAAAAGCCTATCCTTGATAAAAATGTCAAGTGTGCCAAATGTGGAATTAAGACGGCAAACAGATCGTTTGATCTGATGTACAGTAGTTGTCGTTTGTTTATGTAATTTATACGTGTTTCTCGTTTCTCGTTTTTATATAGACTAGACCGTTGGTTTTCCCGTTTGAATGGTTTTACACTAGTAATTTTGGGGCCCTTTATAGCTTGTTGTTCGGTGTGAGCCAAGGCTCCGTGTTGAAGGCCGTACATTGACCTATAATGGTTTACTTTTATAAATTGTTATTTGGATGGAGAGTTGTCTCATTGGCACTCACACCACATCTTCCTATATCTATCTACGTATCATAATATGAACAAGCCTGCGGAGTTTTTTAAATTGGTAACAAGACAATCATAGCTTATGATCAAACCCCAGGGTCTTCCACAAAAAGAGAAGGTCGGACACTTGTCAAATATGTCCCAATATAGCTTAAAAGTCATGAAACTTTAGACTTAAATTTAAACTGCGGTCTTATTTTAAATGCCGTTGATGCCAAAACATATATATTAATGTTCAAAATTGAATATACAGATGAACTTTCGTGGGTCTCTCCTTTCCCTCATTGACTAGCATTTTCTAAAATCACCTTGCCAGTTCTTATGAAAACGTACTTCGATGCTGGATTGAAAGAAATTGCAAAATTAAGACACAAAGAAGATGGCCTCTTAACAGTCCAACAGCAATGCACAAACTTTAGTAAAACTCATTTATTTCATCTTTATATCTTTCTACAAAGCTCAGTTGTTCAGTTTCTTTATCAATAGAAATTT
The DNA here is from genome assembly GCA_017311375.1 of Mytilus coruscus. Taxonomy (NCBI): domain Eukaryota; kingdom Metazoa; phylum Mollusca; class Bivalvia; order Mytilida; family Mytilidae; genus Mytilus; species Mytilus coruscus. Next base: position 17,636,899 of record CM029597.1, read on the forward strand.
AAAACATGAGAATTCAGAATTTACATGTAAACAAACCACAAACAAAATATTGAAAGATGTGGTTTTACTGACAATGGAGGCTAAAGAAATCTTCAAGATTTAAAAACATTACCGACAAAAGCCTTCAGTTGGGCAATCTTACTGTACATTTGTGTAATCTGATTATCTCTACTGATAAATAATACAACACTTATGACACATTTAAGTTTTGGAATAATTTTATTCACAGAGACTTTTTCTCATTGATGTAAATTTCTTTGCTCTTGTCTTTTCAGAGTTTAAATTGGGAATTACAAATTGCTGCATGAAAGAGACTAGCTCCACATTTCTATGCATATGATCGTCATATGTACTTGAGATTATTCCATAAAACATCCGTTTGATATCCTTTCAATGCCAGGAACGGTCTATTACCCAGCTGAGAGCTAGTTGTTTTCTGCCACAATTACAAGGAAAACTGGCAACAACTTGCACGGGATCAGGCACTTGAATCTTACATCGATCTTGATGTTAAGCAGTTAGTTTAAAGGCCCTTCGGAACTGTTGGATTCTGTGACAGTCTTCCTTCCATACAGAACATCGCTGCAAAATAATTTGACCATTCACTATTAGGTGATAATAATATGATTTGGCAATCCAAAGAGAACCTGAAAATATTAGACCAATGTTTGAACAGAGAAATGCCCCTTAAAATCAAATGATTGTTACCACAGATAAAAATAATCTAAATTTCGTAATATTTTCACCCGACATCCCCCAATTTGTTCAATGTATGGTGGTTTTACCCTTTTCGGCTTTCAGTATGTCATATTGTAGATCTTTAATGAAAATGCATAAATTAGATGAATTTATAGTAAATTTCTACGATATTCTTTATCATTTGACAAAATACCATGCATCTGAATAAACTTGTTTACTATTTGAAAAGCGCGCCTTCTTTTACTTTTATTTATCTCCTTTATTTCACATAGCAACGCAAATAAAAACTGCCAATCTTTGCTGCATATCAATTTTTTCCCCGATAAAATATATATCATGCAACATGATCAACTTTACAAATTGGGAGAAAATCAAGGTGTTCCAACCATTTGATAATATTAAAAAAAATAATGAAAGGATGGCATGATTACAAGTTTGAACCCTGATGACACTGAAAATCGAAAATTCACGCATTTACCTATCATATGAAGATACGATGAGGTGATAAACTTAACAATTAAAATTTACCTGATTCATTATCATATTCATATTATGTTGACACGTCTTAGTTCTGTGCTAGATCATTTTAAACAAGCAAAACAATTCCGGCATTATCCGTTTTTCTTTACCGATCGCCTCTAGTCAGAAGAGCGCACTGTTTACAGGGAGGTAATATTTTGTCACCAGTTCGTGCACTGTACATTGCATTACACAATGGAAATTAACAATGTATATTTATATAAACGATCAATCTTGTAAATAAATAAATAAATAAATAAATAAATTGGTGAATAAAAATAAAGATAAAATGAATAGAAGTTAAATTTAGTAAAAGAAAATAAAATGAAAATGAAAATTTTAATAAAGAACAAAAAATAAAAATAATAAATAAAATAGAAGCCACCAAAAGCCGGAACAGGAGAAAAGCTAGGCCAAGCAAACGGCAGTGAGCGGCAGCAACGTTGTCATGGTACACCAGCAGCCAAGTAAAGAGCGGAGAAATTTGATACTAGTATGCCAAATTGTGTATGTGAATTTAGTTGCCAAACATTTTGTATAAACCGAAATAAGCCAAAATATGTGTATGTGAATTTAGGAAAAATAATAAGTATAAGTTTTTTTTTTATGTACATAAAAAAAGAATAAGTAAATAAAAGAAAAGAAAAGAAAACCAACCCAAACAGAAAAATAAATGAACAAATTGCTTTCAAATCGTATTCAAATCTCTTTCAAATCATGATTCTGCGATTTGTTAGTACCATTTGCTTGCGATTCATTAAACAAATCATAAACAAATCAGAATTTTCCAAATTCCTTTAAACTGATTTCTTTGTGATTTCTTTCTATTGTATGATTTGTAAGCAATTTGTTTCTGTTTTTGTGTGATTTCTTTATGATTTGTTTACTTAGAATATCGTATGAAATGATTTGAAAGAGATTTGTTAACTTTGTTAGCTAGAATGGTGTGATTTCGTTATGATTTGTTAACTTTGAATATCATATAAAATGATTTGAAAATGATTTGTTAACTTTGTTAGCTATCTTGATGAATAAAATATTAATGCATTCAAACTTTCTTTGTTTATCTATCTCTATGACTTCCGGTTGAGGTCAAATTCAAATTTCAAATACTGTTCTATAATAACTGAACAAAGAAGGTTGCAAGATGAGGAGTTTTATTCAGTCTATGAAAGATGATGGTGGTAAGGAATCTCAGTTATTTATTTATAATTTCACATATTCAACTAATACTATTCAAACGTTAATTAACCTTTAAAATTCAGAAACTGTGCATTTCAGTATCTCGTTATAATCATGATATTTTTGTGCTGTAAGGATTAATTTTCCAAAAAAAATGTGTAAAAAATGTGTAAACAGATCAAAACATTCATTTCAAGACTAGCTTCCCGTGCCAGCAGACAAAATTAACTGGCAAGTTCAATGTTTTAATTGTTGTTTACTGACCAGGTCCCGGGCAAAATGGACAAAGCTATAATACAATGTAGCAGATTTGGACCAAGACTAAGACCCATCACCTATTCGACATCATTCTACTAAGTACACGTGGTTGCCTATGTTTTTTTTTTTTAAATTTCGTTATAGTCAAATTCGGGAGAAAAATAAGAGAAATCTACACAGAGGGAACAATTCGTCCCTCATCGCAACCAAAGATAGTATTCCTTTTTACAATTAGAGGAGTAGCTATTAAAGGTAAAATGAAGACAATTGCGCTTCAAAGTTTGGGGTTTTCAGGGGCAGAAAATATTTTTGATCTGGATGTAAATGATTTAATCTGTGAATTGATGATTGATGCCAATTTATTTACGATTTGCTTGTGATTTGCTTGGGGTAGGAATACATGATTTTCTTCTGATTTGTTAAAGATTTGATAACAATTTGTTAATAATTTCTTCATAATTTGAAAACAATTTGTTTATGATTTGCTTGAGGTAGGAATATGATTTACTTCTGATTTGTTAAAGATTTGATAACAATTTCTTTACAATTTCTTTACGATTTGAAAACAATTTGTTTGTGATTTGCTTGAAGTAGGAAAGCAATTACTTCTGATTTGTTAATGATTTCAAAACAATTTCTTCACAATTTGTTTATGATTTGCTTATGAATTGTAAGCAATTTGTTCGTGATTTGTTATTGTGATTTGTTAGCTCATTTGCATGTGAAATTTTATCGCTTTCAAATCACAAAGAAATCATACGATTTGTTTATCATTTGTTACCATGATTTGTTCCTCAATTTTTTTTGTTTGGGAAAGGGTGTATGTATAATTTTGACAGCTTTGTGCTAGCCTACTGTTGTTGCAGGACTTTAAAGTGCTAGTACACTGGAACGCTATCCGCAGGAAGACAAACGCCCCACGCTAATTAAAACTGTGTTAGTGCAAACCAGATCTTGCGAAGTAACATTTTTTAAGTCTATGATTTGACTTGCGGCTTAATGATTAAAAATAAAAAATAAATAACTAAAGTCCAAAAGGGTAGACACAAAAATAATTTTGGTTCCGCGAATTTGGAAAAAAGGCCAAAGATTAGCGCGAGTTGCTGTTTAGTTTAGCATAATTTCAATAGTTTTATTGTTTTAACATTACATATATTTTAACTGATAAAAAAATTTAATTTATTTTTATTCTTATTTATATATTAATTTATTTATTTATTGTTTGCTTTTTATTTTATTTTTTTATTCCCTTTAAATTTATTTATTACTGCCAGTCTCGGCCTGACTCCATTTCTGAGACACTGACCGGTAACTCTTGCAGTTAGATTTGGTTATCTTGATGAGCATGTCTGTAGTACTACCGGTTACGGCCTGACTCCATTTCTGAGTCAGTAACCGGTAACTCCTGCAGTGCGGTTTGGTCGTCTTAAAGCGCCTGCTGTAGTACTGCCGGTTACGGCCTGGCTCCATTTCTGAGTCACTGACCGCTAACTCTTGCAGTGTGGTTTGGTCTTCTTGACGAGCTTGTCTTCAGTACTGCCGGTTACGGCCTGACTCCATTTCTGCATTTCTGAGTCACTGACCGGTAACTCTTGCAGTGTAGTTTGGTAGTCTTGCAGAACTTGTCTTTATTACTGCCGGTTACGGCCTGACTCCATTTCTGAGTCACTGACCGGTAACTCTTACAGTATAGTTTGGTTATTTTATAGGAACTTATTTATAGTATTGTTATATAAATTTATGGTAATCGATTTCTGTAATATATTGAGCTAAACACGACCTCACATACTGTTGCTTTTCTTTCGGAGGGTCTAGTAATATTTTGGTATTGGTATTTTGTATTTGAACCTTATCTAAGTTTAATTGCAAATTTTGTCTAGCTTGTGAATGATTAATACACGTTATTAATACGTATTCTATATCCTCTTTAGTGCCGCATGTGTTGCATATTGGAGATACGTTGCGGGTGTACTGTCCTAGTTGACCAGATAGTAAAGTAGTACCCAACCGAAGCCTAGTTATTGTTTTTGCGTGGTATCGATTACCTTGGTAGAAAGTAGGCTTTTGATTAACCGTAAGATTTATAGAACGACTCCACGGGAAGCATGAGCTTGCCATTTTTTCTTATATAATGCTGTTGTTATTGCAATGAATTCGTTTGCACTAAGACTAAATTAATATTAAAATCTATTTTATCTTTAGATAATGCTAATTTTGCTAGTTTGTCAACCTATACATTACCTAGGATACCAACATGTACTAGTATCCATTCTATGGTGACTTATATATTTTTCTGTTTGAGTCGGCAAGCCAGTAATTGAATTGGTTCTAGGATGTCGGGTGTACTTGATTCACCATTCTGTATAGATTAGATAGCACTTTATGAATCAGTGAGAATAACAACTTTTTGCCCTGACTGTTGATTGAAAAATAACCACTTAAATGATTGATAAATGCTCGTCATCTCTAGTGTACACCGAAAGATTGTCAGACGTGCGTTTATATCTTGCAATCTTTTTTGATGGTATAATAAAGGCGTATCCAGTTTTACCGTGTATATTTTTAAATGATTTTTATAAACAGTGTCAATGTACTCTAGCGCTATTGACTTAATGATATGTGGATTTTCTTTTTACTGACGCTGTCTTTGATATTACTGGATGTTGTTGATTGACCTACAATCCATAGGGGTGGATCTTGAATTTTTTTAATTACTAAATCTATTTTGTCTTTAATCGATTTTGAACTCTAAAACCGTATGGTATATTATATTCATTCCATTTATAATTATAAATTTGATATTCAATACAGTCGTCTACTAATTGATTAGCTGGATTTGTTTGATTTTGTTTACTACTAGCATAATATTTAACCGAAAGGTGGTCTCTTCTTAATTGTAATGGCATTTCGCCTGACTCAGCTAGTATTGTTTCTAACGGGGTAGATTTATGAGCCCCTAGTACTGTGCGAAGACCTCAAGCTTGTATTCTATCTAGTTTAGATTTTACAGATAATGATGCAGAATTAAACGATTGACATCCATAGTCCCGATTTAAGTAGTGATTTATATATCATAAGTAGTGAATCAGTATCCACGCCAAAATTGTTTGCTTGAACATACCTGAGTCAGTTTATTATTGCTTTGTATCTTTCTTCTAAATAGTTTATGTGTTTATTCCATGTTAATTGTATAACAAATATGAGACCAAGGAATTTGATGCGTGACTGAAATTTGATTGGTTGATTATCTAGCATTAGGTTTACTGAATAAATTTTACGATCCCCAAATATAACGCCTAATGTTTTTGTTTTAGAGATTTTAAACCCCACATTTTAGACCATAAATAAACTACTCATATAAACAGGATTACAGTTTTGTACGCCAGAAGCTCTTTGTCTACAGAAGACCCACAATGACGCTCGAAACAACATGTTACTTCAAATTTATAACTAGCTATCGGTTGAAAATGTTTTATATACTTAAATGGCTACGTTTTACTATTAAACAAGTGAACATGAACTTACTTTTAAAATTAAACATAGTTCATTTGCATATATATAATCTCACTTTTTTCACGTGCTCTATGATTCTGGGTTGATTCTTTATTAAGATCACGATCGGTAAACTTCGACAATAAAAGTTAATGACAACTTAAAGTTTTCACTGAATGCAATCTTGATAATGTCATACAAGAATATATGGAAGCATTTTTTTGATAGGAGGTGCAATATTTTGTCTCTCCTATTACCATGTTCAAAAGAAATTCTGTTTTCATGAAACTTGGGTGAATTGTTTATATATATTGACATAAGTTCCCTTTCGATTTTTAAAATTTCTGATTTTACGTTTTGGAGTATTGGGACTTTATTCATAAAAAAGGGGGGGATTTTCCAGTATTTCACACAATAACTCAAAAACGCTTTTAGCAGTTATCATAAAATTTTGGTGACTTGTTTATATCTATTCAAATAAGCTCCCTTTTTATTTATCAATTTCTGATATGACATTGCGGCGTTATGGAACTTTGTAAGTTGAAAAATTGTTGAAAACTGCCCAGTTGGCGCAGCTCTATATTCATATATAATGGATTAATCCGTTTTTAAAGAACTATAATAGATTTTACTAGTCATTATGTACAACAACATTGAATTAGAAGATAAAAGTGCAATAAACCATGACCATAGTCTACCCGAAGAACTGGGAAAACGACCGTAATTTTTATCTGAATTGGTACAAGTATTTTTCTGAGCAAACTGTATGACAGGATGGTATGATTGCCAATGAGACAACTTTTAACCAGAGACCAAGGGATGTAGACGTAAGCAAATATATGTTAAAGTACGGCCTTCAACAATTAGCAAAACCCATACCGCATAGCAAGTGGAGATGAGTTAAGATTTTGGCAATCCAGACGTAGCCCGTTTATCAATTATATGTTTAGCAGTTTTACATGTAAATCTTATCGGATAGCTGTTGATTACCTGTATAAATTAAATCTCGTCAATTAATCAGCAGTATATTCAACACTTCAATTAATAAGCAGTATATTCAACACTTTGTGTAAATTTACCTGTAAATAATACTTATCAATTCATTCAATTTTAGCAGTCCATATTAAGTTTATTCTGTCACACCTTTATACCTGAAAAGTTACGTAGTTCATTTGGTTCTAGTCAGTTACATGAGTATGTTCAGTAGTAAATTTCGGCTGCATCCACCATTCCCTTTTTTCGGAAAATTATATTAATTATCGCAGATCCACCTACTTCAACAAAGCACAGTTAGTGAATTTTCAATGGTTAAGAAGGAATGAACGAATGAAAAGAGCAAAGCGATCTATTAACATTTTACTTGATATACTACTGTAACAGATGGTTTAGAAGTGACCATACTAGTATCTTAAGTGCGTAAGTAAGGTGTAACGTAGACAAAAGGGCCCAAGATAAGTTAGTCGGATCATTCTGTTGGTATCTTGACTGTGCATGTTTTTTCTTGTGTATTTCATTTTTATGACATGTGGTCTATAAAGTCAAAATGGTAGATTTAAAATGTGTGCGCATATACAACTGGTTAAACCCCCCACATTTCGTGATTGTTCAGATTCATGCTATCTGGAGCATGTGTTCGCTGTGTGTTGTCGTTGGTGGTCAGTGTGGTCTGGTGTACTCTTTAATATTTTGGGTAATTCTGTTTTACCTTTTATGCATTATACTGCTTGAAACAACATGTTAAAATATTTGAATTTATAGTAATAATAGTGGAAAGCCACCTATCAGGTAGTTCAGTGTAAACACATTTTATTTAAGAATACGTCATGTTTAAATCCAAGAGTAAATAAATACGAAGCATACAAATTATTCAAGAATGGGATTAGCCCGAAACAAGAGCAGTTCAGATATGGAAGTTAAATGAATATAGATTCCACCACTGCAACATGTGTTACGATATTTCTCCACTCGAGACAGTCAAATTTTAATATTCAAAGCGCGAGGCTTGCCGAGCTTTTTAGATATGTCATGAGAATCACTATTCCCGAGTTTTCTGATTTTAAAGAATCAAACCGTTAAAGTTTCAGTGATGATTTATTTGACATTCTACAAATGGAACATTTGTAATACATTAATTAAAAGCGTAACAAGTTTACGGGAGTGCATGGTGGTGTCTTAAATAGCTTAAATATGCGTATTTGGTTATCTTATAAACTAAATGTTTATATTGTTGTTTCTGTAATGGTTTTTACTGGTGTATCGTCTGCTATCGGGTTCGGAACTGCCGGTCACCGGGATCGGAGTACTTATATTAAACCCTAAAATGTCCCGGCCGGGCCACAGGAAGTGGACCGGCGAATCCCTAATAAAAATGGCTGCACCCATAGGAAATCATACAAATACAATAAAGATTAATAAATATGCATAGAATAATATATAAATCAAGAAGACATCTAGCGAAAGCGACAACTATTACACTCCCCTCCCCTTAAGACCCAATGTGTTCAGTAACACATTAGTCACAATGTCTGAAAAATATACAACATATAATATACACAATGTACACAATGTAATAAAACAACAACAAGGAATTATCATTCCTAATCTATCATTTTAGTATAATTCATTACTAAAATTTTTTTAACTTTCTTTTTTTTTTTTTAAATACCCAATTCAATATATATTATCATTTAAAGTATAGGACACAAGGACCTTAAATTAAGCTCATGGAAAGATCATCTAATCACATAAATAAAACAATTGAAAATAATTTCACAAAATAAATATTACAATGTCAAATTCGATAAGGCAAATGTTCACAAAGTCAATGAAGTTAGATAAATGTAATCATCAGAATGGACAGTCACTAGAAAATCAATAGGCTACTGTTCAGTAGGGAATAGGTATTGTTCTCTCCATTTATTTTCCTTAAGTTGTCTTTTGAGTTTCCTGTTCTCTGCCTCTATTTCTCGGCGTAATTTTCTCTCTTGTTCGAACCTTGTACCTTCTATTCTGACTTCTACTAATTTTTGTTTTACAGCCTCCCTTTGTCTGGAAAATTGGTCAATACTGAGACACAGCCATCTTATATTTCCTTCTAATTCTTCGTTGGCTTCAGGGATTGGCGGTAGAACAACTGGTTGTAACTCCAAACTCGTTGTTTGCCAAGATCCATCAGTAGTAGTGGTGACAGCAATACCGAAAGAAGTGTTATAATCTTCAAGTCTTATATCAGAGGCGGTAGATGGAGCCTTTTCCCGGTGACGGTAGTCTTGAAGACTAATAATGTTGCTAGAAGATGATTTACTACTGGATAGATTCTTGGACGGTACGGTGACAGTATATTCCAGTCCCTCTGGATCAACAGATGTATTCAAAGTGGCAGCAATCAGAGATGGAAAATACGGAATAGCAGAAGCGGTGGAAGACAATGCAGAAGCTGTTGATGTGGTGTTGGTCGCGGCAATTGATGAAGTGTTGATGGTGGACTGGATAGCCTGAGCAGGTGGACAAGAGGACGACGAGGAAGCAGTAGAAGCTGTCTTAACAGTCCTTACTTTGAATGTTAGGAACCCTGGATCTAAATACCCTCGGTTCTCCATGACTGTTTTCTCACACTTACATGTTAGATCTTCTATCAGCAATCTGTCTTCTGCCCTGTGAACCTCTTTAATGTGCGTCTTCATATCATATCTTCTCCTGCATGTAACAGTACAATTCCTAATACTACAGTGGTATTTTATGCTTGTCTTCACATGTTTTTCTGTCCAGTGCCTGGTGAACTTACATTTGGTAGTAAACCTCCCAACCGTGCATCCTTCTATAGGGCACTTTATTTCACCACCTGTCATGAAGAAAAATTCTATCTTCTGCATGGATTGGTCCTCCAATTCCTCTGATACAGCTAGTTTGGCTACCTCAAACTCAAATTTTTGAGACATTTCCTGATTTTGAATGTTATGTAAGTCTGCATTCAAATCATCCTCATTGTAGTCTAACACATTGAAATATTCATCTGCCAAATCCATGCTGCAAAGGAAAGAATGTATAGAACATTCAAGATATTGGTTTAATTTATTCTTATTTGGAATTGTTATATGTATAATGGTAGGTGATCTCATATAGACTATATCTTACTGGAAGCCCGTTGCTTCCTGTAGAATTCAAAATTCTACACATGACTAGCCATTTAGTCAAAAATTTCTCCTACCATCCAATGGTAGTAAGTTTCCATGTTCAACTTACACATCACCGAAAGCTTTTGGCCCATGGTATTATGTTAATGTGCGAGTGTACATAAGCACTTATTACAAGACACCTCAGAGATATGAGTTACACTAGCCAAATGTAACGTATAACAATACCAACAAAAGTGTTGGAATATTTAGAAATACTTGTGTGTGCAGTAAATTGTATGTGGTGTTAATTTGCATTATGGTGTAATTGGAATTCTTGGTTTTATTAAACGCCCTCTTGTGGTGTATTGAGGTTTTGGACTGACAACAAATGTTGTTTCGATAGATTCGGTGATTTCAGTTTTATTTAAAAGTGTTTCGACTTCATTGTCGATATGAACGGTAACAGCTCCAGATTCAGTTTCAGTATAGTCTTGTCCAGGTATATCGACAGTTGTCAATTGATTTATGTATCCGTTGCCTACTACTGGTTTTAAGTGGTTAACATGAACAATTTTTGATTTCCCTGTAGCGCATGACATTATCTGATATGTTATATCAGACAGTCTCCTGGTGACATTGTACGGTCCGGTCCACCCTAACCCTAGTTTAATATTTGCCTTAGGTGGATACCAACACCAAACGAGTTGGTTAATTTCAAACATCCGTGTTTTTAGTTTAACGTCATAGTATCTTTTTTTTGTTTGAAAACTTGATTCCATGTTTCCATGCGCAAATTCGTATGCTCTTTGTAACGCGTCTTTTACCCATTCTACGTACTTTACAGGACACTCAGTTTCTGTATTGTCGGGCGGAGCGCCAGCAATTACGTCTATTGGCAGAGAACTTTCGCGCCCGAGCATGAGTTTATTAGGGGTGCATTTCGTGCTCTCGTGTATTGCAGCCCGGTATGCCATCATAACGTAAGGCAAATGATCATCCCAATCAGAACGGTTCTCGTCGAAATACATGGCAAGCATAATCTGTGCGGTTTGATTATAACGTTCGACCATTCCATCTGATTGAGGATGATATGGCGTAGTGCGCGATTTTTCAACGCCTAACAACTTACAAATTTCGGCGAAAAGCACCGATTCGAACTCTCTCCCTTGGTCCGTATGAATTCTTGTTGGAGTACCGAAACGACAGATGAATTCGGTGGTAAGTTTATCAGCTACGGTTAGTGCCGTATGATTTGGAAGCGCGAATGCTTCTTTCCATCTCGAGAAATAGTCGCCGATAACCATAATATAATTATTCCCGCTATCCGTTTCTGGGAGTGGGCCCATTTTGTCTATTGCTATACATTCAAACGGACCGTATACCGTGCAATGTTGCATTGGAGACTTTCCAATGCCGGGACCAGGTTTTGATATTGCGCCAGGACCACACGTCTGACACCAACGAATGACATCACTTGTTATTCCAGGCCAATAAAAACGAGAACGCAATTTTCCCAGTGTTTTTTCTCTCCCAAGGTGGCAAGCCGTTCGGTTGTAATGCAATTGCTGCATAATTTGAATCCGTATAGCTTTTGGTGCTACAAGTTGAAGACAAACTTCGTCGTCTGTTCTATTAAATCTGCGGTAGAGTAAGCCGTTTTCTAGACTTAGTTGGTCCCACTGTCTCAGCAAGGTAACTAATTCTTGGTTTTGACTGCGTATACACGGTTTTGTGCTATTTTGTTCTAGGAAGGAAATAACGGTACTGATGGTTTCGTCTTCCATCTGCAATTTCTGTAATATTGGCGGTGTTCATTGTTCTAACCAATTAGATTCGATTGGTCACATTAATTCATTATTCAGTTCATTATTTTCGTCGGAACTTATTTCCTTCTGCGTAATTGCTCCAACGGTCATCTCTGTATTCTCGATGCATTGTGGACAATCTGGTCGTTTGCAATGACGTGTTACATGTATCTGTCTCGATAAAGCGTCAGCGTTTCCATGGGCAGCGCCACGACGAAGGAAGGAAATAACGGTACTGATGGTTTCGTCTCCCATCTGCAATTTCTGTAATATTGGCGGTGTTCATTGTTCTAACCAATTAGATTCGATTGGTCACATTAATTCATTATTCAGTTCATTATTTTCGTCGGAACTTATTTCCTTCTGCGTAATTGCTCCAACGGTCATCTCTGTATTCTCGATGCATTGTGGACAATCTGGTCGTTTGCAATGACGTGTTACATGTATCTGTCTCGATAAAGCGTCAGCGTTTCCATGGGCAGCGCCACGACGATGTTTTATCTCAAAGTCGTAGGTATCTAACAGCGATATCCACCGTGCAACCATTCCTTCAGGCTCTTTAAAATTCTTTAACCAGATTAACGAGGAATGATCAATACGAATAAGAAATTGCCGCCCGTATAAAAAGTGTCGAAATTGCTTTACAAAGGTTACTACTGCTAGTAGTTCACGGTAAGTAGTGCAATATTTGGTTTGAGCCCTGGAAAGTGTCTTACTTCCGTATGATATTACAAGTTCCTCTCCATTTTGTACTTGTGAAAGTACTGCTCCTATGCCATATAAGCTTGCGTCAGTATCTAATATAAACGAATCGTTTTGAGTAGGATATGCTAAAATTGGTGCCGACGTAAGAGCTTGTTTAAGTTTGTGGAATGAATTTTCACAGTCGTCAGTCCATTTAAATTTCCAATTTTTCCGCGTAAGTTGGTTTAAAGGAAAACTGAGCTCTGAAAATGAAGGAATAAATTTTCTGTAATATGATGCAATTCAAGGAAGCTGCGTACATCACTTACACTTTCCGGTTTTGGCCATTTTCGAACGGAGTCGTTTTTTCAGGGTCGCATTTGATCCCTCTCTCTGAAACAACGTGTCCTAAATATTTTATTTCATCTTGAAAGAAGAAACACTTCTTTGCCTTAAGCTTTAGGTTTGCTTTACGAAATCTTTCGAATACGGCAGATAAATTGTTTAATGTTTCTGAAAATGTTTTGCCAAATACAATTATGTCGTCAAGATAGACGAGGCATCTCTCCCACTGTAAACCGGAAAGAACTATCTCCATAAGACGCTCGAAAGTCTTTGGACTATTAGCCAGACCAAAAGGCATATGTCGGAATTCAAATAGCCCTTTATGAGTGATGAACGGCCATCAGGACCAACAAATATATCAGCATACTTGTCCACCGTATCCGCTAATTGTTCGCGCTCGGTTTTGGTCAATTTCGGAGAAACATTTTCTATTAATGGTTGTAAATGATCGGGAATGGTATTCTCATTATGAACATATGTTTCTGAATTGTCTGGGAGGTCACACGACATTACTTCATCAATATGAAAAACTGACGCTACTTGAATATTTGTCTTTCATATTTTGCGTTCCGATGTTGGATTAAGAACAGAGAGTATAACGTTTGAGTCTGACATTTTAATTATAGATTTAGGCATAAGAAGCTGATTGCTTCCCCTAAATTCGTCTAAAGGTTCCAAACAACCGTCTTGATCCTTTAAAAAGTGCCCTCGTATTTCACCATGTACGAAAATTTCCGAATTTGGTGGTATGTGTACGGTTTCCGTTAGGTGTATCCTAGCGCACGTACTCGACAAAGATTTATCCTTATGTAAACTTACGTCAAAATTTGGCGACTTTAATGTTCCGTTTGCAGTGTCAATTGAAACGTTATTTTTGCTCAAGAAATCGATTCCCAATATACCATCCAGTTCCCCTAACCCTGCTACAATGACTGTGTGGGCTATTGACTGTTCACCTATGAAAAGAGGAATGGTTGTCATTCCTATAACGTCTCTTAGGGTCACCATCTGCTGTGTTTAACTTTGCAGACACTTCATTCAGAAACATTTTATTAAAACCCAATTTATTGAAAATTTCAGAAGAAACCAAAATTACATCGGATCCAGTGTCCACTAGCATATCAAAGCTTGTGTCATTAATCCTAACGTCAGCAAACCAACAAGATTTGGAAATACTACAAATTTTAAACAACGAATGCGGCCTATCTAAAAAATTTAAATCAACATTTATATCCTTTTGGACTGAGCTTTTGGCCTCTAACCCAGTCCTTTGTAATTTAAAGTTTCCTGATTATAGACTTATTGCCTGTATTCCTTTGTGTATGACTGTTGTCATGATAAGGGTTGTTAAAAGATTGGCCACGTGCTTGACTGTTGTCAAGACAAGGGTTGTTCAATGATTGGCGTGCATAACCGTTGTCACGATAAGGGTTGTTCAATATGGGCAATCCTTTTTCATATGGCCCTCCTCTTTACAATGGAAACTTTGAAATGATTTCTTTCTTGACGTTCCTCTAAACCTTGGCTGTTCATTTTTATCTTTGTTTGTTTGAAATATTTTCTTCATTGAGTTTTGCATCTCATTAAAACCTTCCAACAATTTTGAGATCATGTTATCAGAAGTTGTTGGACTAGTGTTCATATCTTCTGTTTTGGTCAAAGAGTATACTGAAGATGTTTCTTCAGATTTTGGTTTTCGGGGTAAAATCTGACTGCCCTCAAACGCTTCTTATTCCAAAGCCAAAGAAATTGCTTTGTCTAATGTATTTGGATGCGAAAACTGTACATGTCTCTTGAGTTCTGCATCTCCCAACCCCGAAATACATTGTTCAATGATAAGACTTTCTCTTACCCCGAGTGGAATCGAAGTAAAAGCGCGGGTAGCAAGGCGTTTTAATTTTAGTGCATAGCCATATTCGGCTACTGATTCTTTTCGCCTTCTATTACGGAATTCACAGCGAAATGCTGTTTCTCTCTCTGGAGGACAAACTCTTTGAGTTAATGCAAATTTAAGTTTTGCATAATCAAACAGTTCATCACTGGTAATTTCGCTTAAAGCGCGTTGCGCACTTCCCCTCAAACTCATAGCCAATTGCGCGGCCATTTCATTTTCAGACCAGCAGTTCCATAGAGCAACCTGCTCAAAATGACATATATAGTCAAGCCATTCAACATGTTTGCCGTTGTAAGTATCAGGATCTTTTTGTTTTCTTGGTTATTTGTCTCTGGGGTGTCAGCTGTCCTGATACAGGAAAATGTTCTGACTTTGGATCTGAATGTGTTCCTTAATTGAATTTGTCTCGTGTGCATTCACACCTGTCAACCGATTATGTTGACTATTTTATGAATTTCTCATTTGATCACTTGTATTTTGATATTGGAAACTTGCGTTTCTAGTTTCAGAGAAACGAGGTTCATGTCGATGAGGAGTTATATGATTACGATAAATACTTTCAACAGGACCACGATCTATATTTTCTGTGTGATAAAGATTTAAAGTGTCGCTTTGACATTCATAATTGACTGGGCTATTTTTATATTCAAATCTATTTCTAAGGGTAGTGTCCCCTTGCCTATTAGGAATCACGTTTTCCCTCTCTACCCCAGGAATTGGCTGATTTCCCCTGCAAAGAGGCATCTCTATATCAAATGTGTACCGAGGGATCATATGTTCCCTGTTGTACTGGTTTGAACCATGTGTGTTAAAGGTATTATCCTTAAAATTAGTGTTCCTTTATTGAAATTGTGACCCCTTAGTTATTTTGCTATTTTCGTAATTTCCCCCTTTAAAACTATCTGGCCTCTCAAATTCTGTTTGAGTGCGAGCACCTGTTACAGTCCGATTATTTGTTTCGTTTGTACAACAAGTTTGTTCGTTGTAATTCCAGCATTAGACAAGTTTGTCTGACTTTCATACATTAATTTATTGTTTAAATTTATTCAAACTGGTTCTAAATTAGGTGATAATTCCTAATTCCCTTTCTTTGAGTGGAATGTTTATCCCTAATGTGATCAAATTGTAGCGTATCACCGGTCACGTGATATCTTACGTTAACGTCATACCGCCAACCGACAGTGTTTTCACGTTGCAAATGGCGTGTTTGTTCTGTTATTTCAAAAACTGTATAGTTAAAATTTCCTTGGTTATCAACCGACTGTTCGGTTAGCAACTCAAAGTTGCCATTTTCCTGACCACAGCTGTCGTTATTATGAGGCGATTCGAAAAAATCACGTAAATTAAACTCCGACACATGGAACAAGTTGGGTTTCCATTTGTAATATTTCTGTCAGTTTCAAGACTAACTTTACCAGGATTAGCATACGTTTCACGACATTCCTTGTTTTGTGATAATAAAGATTCTCTTTTAAAATGAATCTGGATTTGTGACACGTTCATATTCATGATCTTAAGTTGAAATATGTGTATTTGAGTCTTGTGAATGTGCATTCATTCTCGACAATGATGTGTCTAATTGTGTTTTATCTGTACGGATATTTCTGTTTCTTTGTTCCGACTTAAGAGGTAAGTTTGTGTTTTGTTTGTTTATTTTTGTTATATCTTTTCATCCCCTGCAAACTCGTTAACTTGATTGCTATACGGTGTTGAACTTTTTTGCTCAACATATTTATCCTCCGGTCCAAAATTTCTAAGCCTAGAGCTTAGAGTTGAGAAAAACCTTTTAGCTGAAGCCATCTCTAGTTTGTACAATATAAATTTCCAATATTACAGCAAAAAAAGTTTTCTATTTATTTCCAAACTATAGAAAAATAAATTTTCTAAATAAATTTCACATAAAATTCTTTAAGATCAGCGGACGAGCCCCCAATGTCATGGGAATCACTATTCCCGAGTTCTATGATTTTAAAGAATCAAACCGTTAAAGTTTCAATGATGATTTATTTGACATTCTACAAATGGAACATTTGTAATACATTAATCAAAAGCGTAACAAGTTTACGGGAGTGCATGGTGGTGTCTTAAATAGCTTAAATATGCTTAGTTGGTTACCTTATAAACTAAATGTTTATATTGTGGTTTCTGTAATGGTTTTTACTGGTGTATCGTCTGCTATCGGATTCGGAACTGCCGGTCACCGGGATCGGATCACTTATATTAAACCCTAAAATGTCCCGGCCGGGCCACAGGAAGTGGACCGGCGAATCCCTAATAAAAATGGCTGCGCCCATAGGAAATCATACAAATACAATAAAGATTAATAAATATGCATAGAATAAAATTATATGAATCAAGAAGACACCTAGCGAAAGCGACAACCATTACAGATAATTAAAATTTAACTGTAATACACGAGTAATAGTGGTGGAATCTGTTTCTCTAAGCTGTATCTGTATCTGTATCTGTATGAGTACGTTGAAGATGCCAATTCTGGCTTTTACTCAACGGGAGAGAGAGACACCTATTGACGGTGTTGGAGAGCAGCCTTGAAGCTCTCAACTGTATCTGCTCATACGATACTGTCTTCCAGTTGGTTCCAATGTAGTATGCTCTTGACAATGAAAGAGTTCTTATATTGATCGGTGTTTTAAGGAACAGTGTCTAGTGCCTTCGTATTGTTCTTCACTGAATTTGTCACTATATTGGCACTTACAAAATAGCTACATTTGAGATGTGCGTAGTCCATTTTAAGTCTTCAGATATTTTCAAGCCTAGGTATGGATTGTGTTGGACTTGTTGTAGTACATGTCCGTCTAGGCTGTACATGTTCTGGCTTTTGTTCTTGGTGCTAAGAATATAGCACTTCTTTGCATTGAAGCGCATGCCCCAGTTTTTGGCCCATACCTCTAGATTTTGGAGGTCTCGCTGTAGGAGTGTGTGGTCATGTTGGTTATTTATGTTCCTGTACAGGAGGCAGTCATCTGCAAAAAGTCTGACGGATGATTAAACTGCATCTGGTAGGTCGTTAATGTGGCAGAGGAAGAGAAGGGGTCCTAATACAGTACCTTGAGGTACACCGGAGTCAACTGAAGCTTCTTCTGATTCCTCTCCATCTACAACAGCTTTCATTTTCCTTTGGGTTAGAAACATTTCTAACCATTTGTTTAGTGGTCCTCTTATACCGTATTCATTCATTTTGTGCAGCAGTTTGTTATGTGGCACGGTGTCAAATGCTTTGGAGAAGTCCAGGATAGCTACATCAATTTGTTTTCCTGCGTCAAAGGCTTTCATGAAGTCATGTAGTGTGACAAGCAGTTGGGTTTCACATGAATAGCCTGACCTGAAACCATGGTTTAGTGATGTAAGTACTCTGTGCTTCTCTAGATGTTTTAGTATATGCCTACAGATAATATGTTCCAGTAGCTTGCATGGTACAGATGTTAACGATACTGGTCTATAGTTTTCTGGTGCATGTTTATCTCCCTTTTTGAAGACCCTTGATATATTTGCGTTTAGCCAGTCTCTCGGTAGTGTACCAGTGTTGATAGATTTTTGGAATATTAATGTAAGTCCAGGTGCTAGTTGTTTAGAGCATTCTTTTAATATTGGGTTTGGTATGCCATCTGGTCCTGATGCCTTGGATGTATTCAACTTTTTGAGCAGCTTTTCAACTCCCTCTGGTCTTATGTCTAAAAGCGGTATTGTGCTTTTTATATGCTTTGATGTTTTGGCAGAGTTTTGTCTTAATCTCTTGTGAATACTGAGCTGAATTGTTTAATCAGTAGTTCTGCTTTCCTTTTGCTGTCATTGATTAGGTGGCCATTGCTTTTAAGATGTGCTATTCCTATGTTGTCCTGTTTCCTTGATTTTACGTATTTCCAGAAGGGTTTTGAGTTGTTGTTTTCTAGTCCTTTATATATTATGAAAACGATTTTTTTTTTTTTTTTTTTCAAAAGTGATTATTTTCTAAGGGTTAAATATTTCGCGGTGGTGTCTTGCCATGGCTTTGTTTGGACTTGTTTGTTTGCTTTTTGGCCTTGAAAGTTTGTCCCTAATATTTTATTAACTATGTATTTACATTCAGGTCATAGTGTGTTGATTTACGTTTTTTGATTGAGTTAAGCCTTCCAATTGATATTTTATCGTGTGTTTTTCCATGTTCTTATGTTATACTATTGTTTCAGAAAAAGGGAGAAGGTTTGGTACCATTAAAACGTTTAATCCCGCTGCAAATGTTTGCACCTGTCCTAAGTCAGCAATCTGATGTACAGTAGTTGTCGTTTGTTTATGTAATTTATAAGTGTTTCTCGTTTCTCGTTTTTTATATAGACTAGACCGTTGGTTTTCCCGTTTGAATGGTTTTACACTAGTAATTTTGGGGCCCTTTATAGCTTGTTGTTCGGTGTGAGCCAAGTCTCCGTGTTAAAGGCCGTACATTGACCTATAATGGTTTACTTTTATAAATTGTTATTTGGATGGAGAGTTGTCTCATTGGCACTCACACCACATCTTCCTATATCTACTTCTAGGATTGTGGTGTTTATATAGTTCCATTCAGCTTTCCTAATTTGCCTCTTACATTCTTTTTGAAAATGTCTATAGTTGATCCAGTTGTTAGTTTTCTTTGCCTGTTGGTATAGCCTTGTTTTCTTTTTGAACATTTTCCTGATTTTGTGATTGATCCAAGGTAGACTGGTTTTAGAGCGGATGAGTTTTGATGGTATATGGTTGTCAAGGTTTGAATAAAGGTCTGTCTTGAACTTGTCCCATAATTCCTGTACTGTGGTACCTGTATGATACATTTCAGTGATGTTGGTTGAAAGGATAGTCAGGTCTTTGTGTAGATCTTCCCATTTTGCTTTGGAGTATATATAGTATTTGCGTGGCTTCTTACTCTGATAATGTGGTTTTGTGTCGCAGTCTGTTACAATCATATCGTGGTCAGATATTCCTGGAGCGTTAGAAGATGTTTTGATAAGTGACGGGTTTGAAGTCAGCACTATGTCCAGTAGGTTGTTGCCTCTTGTTGGTGTTTCATGTATCTGTGTTAGTGAATGTGATATGATAACTTCCATTAAAGCTCTTTGAATTTCCTTGTATTGTGCATTTTGGTGTACGGTCATGGTGTTCCAGTTTAAGTCTGGACAGTTGAAATCTCCAGTTAGTATGATGGTTTGATTTTTGTTTGAAATATGGTCTAATGATTTATCTAATTCCTTTATGTCTTCCATGTTCCGGTGTGGCATATAGAATGAGCCTATTGTGAGATCTTTTTTGTCTTTCAGTTGTATCTTTACCCATTCGATCTCACATTTTGTAACAAACTCTGGTTTTTCAATTGCAATGATGTCGTTTTGTTCTAGAATGAAAACACCGCCGCCCAGTGTACCTAGATCATTTCTGTAGGCTGTGTAGTTTTCTGGGAAAACTTCACTAGATTTAATTGCATCTTTAGTGGGGTTTTTTCCAGGATGTTCTCCTTTCAGCCAACTCTGTGCCACAGATGATGTCAGGTTTGATGTAGTTGACTGCAGCTGAAAATTCAGATGTCTTGTCCTTGATGCTTCTACAGTTCAGTGTAAGGATTCTTAAGTTTTGTTTCTTTGGTATATTGAATACGTTGCTGCTGTTTGTTCTGTTTTTGCTTTTATTACTTTTTGATGTGTTATTATTCATTGAATTAATTCCTTTTGGACTGCTGGCTTTTAGTGGACTGAATGCGTTTGACGTAATTGATTCAAATGTGCTGTTGTGGGTTAAAGGATCATAATAGTTTGAAGTGTTCAATTCGTAACTGTGAAAAGTGAAAGTAGAAACGTTGATGCTTTCACATTTACAACATAGCCATTGTACATTAGATCTTTGCAGTAGATCGTAATCTGCGGAACATTATTCTATACATGTTCTGTGATGCCAGATATTACAGTCGTCACAGCATACTCCTTCGCAGTTCCATGTGACTGGATGTTCACAGAGTCCACATGGGTAGATACTTGGTTGTTTTGTTCTTGGTCCAGGGTTTTGTTCTATGTCCCCTGCAAGGAGGAGAATTAGTATAACCATTGAATAATTCTTATTTGGCTTAACAGGTAATGTCATTGGTTTACGGCCTGCTGATGACCATTTGTTGTTTAGAAGGTTTGTAAGTAAGTGACGATGGTTCCATTATTTTTCATTGAAGATGGATTTTCCAATGTTATATATCAGAGTCACTGCTATAATTGAAGTAAATATTTTCATCTTGTAGAATTTTCTGTGAGTATCAAGCTTATTAAAGTGTTGAGTTAATGTTGAAGTTCTCAGTTTAGCTCGGAAGAGCCCGTGCTGACTGAAACGCAACAACAGCAATTACCAACAGTTAAGTTGTGCTTGCTCAGCGATCTTCTTTAACCAGGTTTTCGCCAATAGGTTGTCTGGGTGGATTCCGTCAGCGTATAGGTTATAGTTATATGATGTCCTGGTTGTGGCTGTTCTGTGGTCTCCTTTTGATATTTAGATTTTGTCTGTAAATCGTTTGAAAATTTTGGAGAGTGACTATTTATGCTGGTATTTAGTTCTTTGATTTTGAAGTTTAGTCTGATGACTTGATCTGCAAGTATATTGTCCTGTTCTTTGAATTCTTCAGGCGTCTTGTGTTTACGGTGACAGTTCCAGCGGTAGATTGAGTATACTGGTGTTTCAAGTATTGTTACTTTGCAGTTATCGTATTGTTGGACTAATTCAATAATTTTATTGTAGTATTCTATCAGATGATTTATAGTTTCATCAGTGTAGGTGTTGATTGAAATATATTTCTTGTTATAGGATGTTAGGTCGCAAGTGCCTAGCCAGACGTATATCCATATAGCTCCTAATTCTCTAGTTTTGATATTGAGGGTTGTTTGTAGCAATTGAAGTCTGTCAACTATTTTAGCGCCACTCTTGCACCACCAGATAATTTCTTTTTCTACTGAGTGGGATCTATTTACATGGTTTTTGAGCCAATTTCCTTTGCTGTCCGAAAATACTACAGGTATATATTTCTTTTGGGTATTTAGCTGTTCCTTGGTGTTGTTTAGGAATTTTACCAGTTTAGAGTTTGACATTTGCTAAGTGTTTCTTTTGTTAGATTCTGTACAAAGCGATATGTTGGGGATGGTTTACCAGCTAATTAATTTAATGCACCATAATTACTTGTTACGGTTCCGTGATAAATAAAAATTTTTGTAAACAAAGATGGCGGATGAAATTTTTTGAAAAGTTTCAAGTAATGTGACAATTAAGTTAAATTCACACTTTTAAATTGGTATCAATGATGAGTATTAATGTTTTAAAGTGTTTTGGTATGAAAAATGTTCAAATGCAATGTATATTCCTGATAATATCTCTATTTTTCTTCTTTCTTCGTCGCGGTTTGAAAAAATCCTGCTTCTACTTTGCGCATGCGCTCTCTCTAATGATTTTTATCCTTCCTTTTCAAAGATTTGCAGAAAGTTGTGTGTTCTTTATATGTGACGTCATCAGGCATGGTCGCCTTTTTTCATGATGTCACAATAGGAAATTCAGAAGAAATCGAGATCAAGAAAATTTGACGTCATAATTAAATTTCGACCAATCATTTGCCGAGAACAAATATTTCACTAGTGAGGAAAAAAAATTTCACAATCGGTTGGGAAATGTGAAAAAAGTGAAAAAAAATTAGAGAAATAAAATTACAAACTATTGTCATGCTAAAAGGCAAAGTAAGGAATATGTATTCAAATACCTTCAATCACCGTTGGATGCATTTGTGTTATTACTATACTATATGATAAAATATTAATTTTCGCGAACCATTTAGGTCACAGAAATTCCAAAAATGGCATCAGTAAGGAGAGTTGTACAAATGATGTGAATACACAGAACCCGGATCCAAATTATCTTTTACTAAAAGTATTCATCATTTTCTGTTTTGTATGTACTAACAACATTTCATTTTTCTACAATTTCGATTAAAATATCATAAAACCTGCAGTTCAATAGGTCACATGCCCCAAATAAACATTCCCCGATTGGTCGAACTACTGTGGCCTCGGTGTAAAGCAACGCAAGCCTCGATGTAAACATCATACTTCCAAAAATAGAGGTATGTCCCAACTTAACATTCCCGATTGGTTGAATTGCTGTTCGATGTAAAGCAACGAAAGCCTTGATGCAATGAAGAAAAGGGGTTGACAGGATAAACGTAATCGTTATAAATTTTAACTTCATGGTTCTTATGCAAGCAAATTTAATAAACAATGATTTTATACAGTTGTGTTATTGTTTTCACCTTACAAAGGGCTTTATTTCTGATCTTATTTCTGTGTACACAATTCTGAATCTACATATTTCACCTATGTCAATATTAGGTAATCCGTGTGGACGATTCGGTATCCGGTCGTTCCGTCCCTAAACCGATCCGGCCCCAAGTCGATCCGGCCCAAAGTCGATCCGTCCCAAGTGGATCCGGCCCACGTCGATCCGGCCCAAAGTCGATCCTGCCCCATAATAAAATATGAATAAACTATATTGACTTTGGAGGATTTTGTGACAAATTTTAACAGTATAAATGGAATTTGCAAAAAAGTATCGATGATGGATGACAACAGGTAAGTGAAGTATTGGTGTACCAGTCAAAGAATTATTTTAAATCGATACGAAACTGAGTGTGATTGTGTCTGTTTGTATAGCAGCTTCAACATATTAATATGAAGTTGTTTTCCATGATAACTTTAAATGTCATGGCGATATTTTTTTATTTAATTCACACACAGAATAGCTAAATAAATATTTACAGTCCAATGGAACCTATAAAATTTAACTCATCATATATAATGACTTGTTTAATCAAATCATTAGTCTATAATTGGTTTGTTTATTCAACAATTGTCTGATAATTGTGAACTAAGATAATGCCACTCGTAATCACTTAATTCAATCAAATCCTGATTGATTAAAGTTACGTAATCAACAAGGTCTTTATAGTTTGATCTTTTGTTTGGTGTTATGTGTTATAATAATTAAATGTATTTTTTTTTCAGGTAACATCAGAGGCTTCTATAACACATGTTGTTTTTTTTTTGTAATATCGAATATAGTTAATATATTTTTTAAAGTTGACAATATTTTGAATAGTTCTGTGTAGATAAAAAAAACAAGTTATATGAGTATCCATTATTCTTTATTGCAAGATAATAACGAAATAATTACAATGAATGCACATTTTCACTCTCTAAAATATAATATCAGTACTACTATAATATAACAATAAACTCATACACACTATAAACAAACACAAACGATTCCATATACTATTATGTTATAGGGTTTTTAGCTTCAGTGTCGAGTTGGTGTATAGTATTGAGGGCTGTCTGCGAGAAATAAATCCCTTTTTCTGATAGATTAACTAAATTCAAAACCAATATAAAAATAGTTAACACATATATTTTATTTAACTGAGTAAATTGATCGGAATGTGAATGATACATAAACATAAAATTCGTTTTGGTCTATCCCAGTGATGACATTTGCGCGGAATTTAGTCAATTGACATCGTAATGTAATTTACTTTGGATTATAATTATCTTTAGATGTAATGTTACAGGATTTAATGTGAAATTATTTGTCTCTTCTTCCATAGTACACGAGTTTGACGTCAGGTTTGTACACATGAAGTCTCTAGTCTAAAAAGCCAGTGACATAACGATAAACAGATAAGCAACTGTCTATAGGGCCAAGTAAGGAGGTGAAAAGCCAGTATTACGCAGAACGATAAACAGTTACATAGACGGATCCAGGGAGTGGGGAAAATTTGGTTGATTTTATAGGGAAGCAGGGGCGGATCCAGCCATTTTATAAAAGGAGGGTTCCCAACTCAGGACAAAAGGTGGGTTTGGGGGGGGGGGTTCCTACTGTGTCCCCATTCAAATGCATTGATCGTCCAAAAAGGGGTTCCAACCCACGGAACCCTCCCCCCGGATCCGCCACTGGGGAAGCATGACGGGAGTGGGCAACCCTTAGGTCAGTCAGCGGCCACCCCCCTTTTATGAAAAGTTGTGGATCTGCCACTGAGATTTATATAAGCAGGTTTTCTTTGTGTAGATACCTTAAAATATCACCAACTGTGACTGAGTACACAATTTGATTCATTTCAGCTCATTAGCTGGGCTCACTCGCTAAAAGGTTCATTGTGGGCCTGCTCACTGGCTAACATTTTACGATATTCATGACTCGTGTAGAAAAGCCGATAATCTATACATGTGTGTGAGGAGTAGTTATCAAGCTTGCTTTCTTCTGTATAAACTGTCTTAGGCCAAGTTAGGGAGGTGAAAAGCCAGTAATAGAACGATAAACATATGATTAGGTTTTCTTCATATAGATCTTAGGCCAAGTTAGGGAGGTGAAAAGCCAGTAATAGAACGATAAACATATGATTAGGTTTTCTTCATATAGATCCCTTAAAATATCCCCATTGAGGACACAATTTGATTCGTTTAAGCTCATTAGCTGCGCTCACTCGCCATAATAGGTTCATTGCGGCTTCCGGCTAATATGTGTAGAAAAGCTGATAACCTATACATACATGTATATGGTCAGATTATATGTTTTCGTACGTCATATGAATTTGTACTATGCATGCCTTTTCAATGGAAATTGTGACGACAGTATGCATTCTTAATAGCACGAAAAACGATGAGAAGAGGATACATATGTCAACCAAAATTTTTCAGCAACGTCAAAATATGTGAGGACACCCTATCAAGATCTATCAAGCTTGCGTTCATGTTGTGTTAAAACTGTTTTAGGAAGGTGAAAAATACCAACAATATAACAATAAATAGATAATCGATATTGTAAAATATCAATGTGTTGAAAAGCCAATGATCTACATATATACTTAAATATGTCAACCATAAAATAAAACTTTAATTTACACCACAACTGTTGAAAAAACCTTTATGTTTATATAACTTATCTCATTCTAGTCCATTCACCTGACAGAATCGGTGTATATTTCATGAACTCTTTAATAACAAGAATCATCATGGACTATTCTTTATAGCAATATCTGTTAGCCATTTAGGGGTCTTTTGCATTCAAAGTTTAGTTTTAGTGGGTTTATTTTGCGAAAAGAACTCAATTTCAGATCATAGTTAACATTTTCTATATATTTTGCTGTGTCAAAATGACCTAAGGAATCTGATGTTCAGTAGTTGTCGTTTGTTGATGTGGTTCATAAGTGTTTCTCGTTTCTCGTTTTATATAGATTAGACCGTTGGTTTTCCCGTTTGAATGGTTTTACATTAGTAATTTTGGGGCCCTTTATAGCTTACTGTTCGGTGTGAGCCTAGGCTCCGTGTTGAAGACCGTACTTTGACCTATAATGGTTTACATTTATAAATTTTGACTTGGATGGAGAGTTGTCTCATTGGCACTCATCCCTTCTTATATCTACTAATATAAAATATAAAGGACAGTATATAGACCCAAAATGGTATATCACATTCTACACATGACATTTTAGCAGGAAAGACTGCCATTGGAGTATATAACCACTGCGACTTTGTAACTTTATCTCATCCACTAAAGTCATTCAAGTAGAATATTTGATGTAGGTTTGTCCACATTTTGGAATATATTATATATGTATAGAATTAATGTTGAGTCTGTTCCCAGATGCCTGAGATAGACTTCAATATTTATTATTTATTGAAAATAAGTGGAATCATCTTTCAGAAAGTTTTTGGGAAAGACGGCTTCAAGCCGTCAATTCCCTATGTGGCTGGCCAGACTTCCAAGCCCCTCACGTCACTCATTTTGTTTTTATAGTTGTGGAAAACACCTCAAAATTTCATACTGAATTGATGAGGAGACACACAAATGAACAGATTGACTTTAAACACTTTTCAACACATTTGCCATCTGTATCTCATGAAATTAGCGTATCTTGAGCTCTCCTTAACATTATTTACGTTTCTTTTACAATCCGGAAAATCAGTATTACGAAATATTCTAAATATATCCAACCTAGTGACGTCATGGTTGGAATTCCACACTAGGTAGAAGCATGGATATCCTTTCCTCATTATTAAAATCATTCACAGAAATCGTGTATGATTTAGAAATCGGTATTTGTTTATTTAAAACATAATTATGTTTTCTGTAGATGATTCAAACCTGCAATGCTTTGATTTGTAGGTCAACTTTCACGGTAAACAATGGGGATACATGGGATTGGGGAGAGAAACGTCAGTTTTCATTCTTTTCTGTAACTGTATTGAGAATCTCTCTCCAATACAGGAGCACCTCAAATTGATGAGTAATTATTCACCTAAAGAAAAGTTTCTGTATCTGAACACTTAAAATGTGATATTTATTATTTGATAAGTAGTTTTCCATTAAAACAAAATTTTATGTTCCAACATAATCATTGCAATGGTAAAAAAAATATAAAATGTTCAAATGGCTTTTTGTAGTTTAAACATATTTAATTGGAAATTTAAAACTGATAAGACTTTTCAGCCCTCACTTTATCGAGAAAAAATTTAAAATCTTAGAGCCCTGTCACAAAAAATGGAGAAATGCCCTAGCTTGCAGTTCAGTGGTATACAATAAAAAAATATATATTGTTGTAGTTATTAAATGATAGAATTCAATTGAATTTTAGATAATTAACTTTCAACTTTAATGAAAAGTTTTGAATTAGAAGGTGCAAATCTCTTTATTGGTCTAAATTGATTCTATGATGAATTCTTGGCTAAGGAAATGAAATTACATTATTAACCAACAATTAATTTCAATATTATCAATCTTTCTACATGTTTTTGCTCATTCTTTGTATGAAGACTATCAAAAGATACAAAAAAATATTTGCTGTCTTTTCCTCCGAGCTTTTAAGCTCTTTGATTTTCTATGGTAATGAATCCCCTATTACATGTATTATAAGTTGTGGCTACATTCCCCCTTATTTTTATTTGGGGAGTTCCCAACCTGTTTATTAGTGGAATAGTGAATCAGGCCTTAACTCTTCTCAATTGTATTGATGCATACTTTTCATGTCAGGACAGTTTTCCTCATTTTTGAAGGCTGTATGGTTGCCTTTTATTGCTTTGTCATTTGAACCTCTGTGGATTGTCTCATTGGCAATCATATTACATATTTTAATTTTTATATGTATCCATCATTTAGAAAAGTTGTTCCGAATGTAATGAGTCCTGTCCAGATCCCCCTTTATAAGTTAAAAGGCTTCATCTTCTTTTATCTTCATTAGAACATATTTTTTTTCCAAACCTGTTGTTTATAAGTTGTAAATCAGGCCATTACTTTTCTTAATTTAATTGTTGCATACAGTGATACTTAACATGTCTGGACTGTTTTTTCTCATTTTTTAAGGCTGTATGGCTGCCTATAATTACTTTGTTATTTAAACCTCTGTGGATAGTTGTCTCATTGGCAATTATACCTCATACATGTATATACAAATTTTTATATGGATTGCAGACCTGAAAAGATGTTCAAAGTTGAATATGCTGCAAACTTTAAACAAGCTACTACTTATTTATCATGTTTACCATGAAACTGTTGATCAGAACTATATATAAGTGATTTCACCCAGTCCTCATACATGTATATGTACCACTATCAATCAACAACAAATGCAAATACTTTTTTATTTACATGCATATGGTTGCCTATAATTTCTTACATCTATTTTATTTGAATTTAAGGAAATAGTTGTTATTTATATAAACAAATCTCACGTCGATATATAACATGCACAACAATCAAACATCAACCCAAACCAAACTGATGTATTTGAAAGACATCTAGAGGTCAATATACAGTTTCGAACAAAAGACAAAAAAGGAAAAATATAGTGAACTTTGGAGAATTTATATTATTACATATACATGCATTTGAATTATTTCGAATATATATTGTTTCAAATTTTTAGTCTTAGGTTCCACCTACCATTTTAGAAAACTGGGATTTCAATGCTACTAAGTCTATTAGAGTGGTATTTCATTGGTTGTAGATATGGAATCTTATTTTATCATGAAGTCAGATTTGAACACGACTTGGGAATGAAGATGTAGTAAAGACCGAATGTCAGTTTTGTCTAATATATGTACTTTAATTTTAGTCTTACATGTATATATGTATACTTATATTATTGATTCAGTGGTGATGGTAAATAGACACTGACAAGTCTTAGATAACATTTTATAGTTTTGAATGTTTCATCAATTGACTAAAATTAGGTGGAGGTATGTCCTTATTTCGACAGAGGGGCAATCAACCTATATCAATTTGTACATGAAGAGATTGATAGTTGCTAGATACTGAATGATTTCAGCACAAATTTGTGAAAGTTTTAACCTGTGTATATATAATTAAAATACGATAATAAAATTCATGTCTTTTTCAGGACTTCTGATCCAACCATGTAGTATGGCATGTTTGTGAGATATGGTTTTGGTGGATACGATGTTCATGAAGGACCTGTAGTACAAAGTATATCACTGGATTGAGCTCTTTGTCTAAGTGTATTATTAAAGTGCTTTGCTTTGAGCTCAGTTCATTGTTATGCAATTCATTCTTTGTGAAATAAAGATTTGACAGACAACTCTCATGTACAAGGATTTGTCAGGATTTGTCAGGGTAGTATCCATTCTATGTACAATGTAAGTAATAAGGAGATAAAAGCATTTTATTTAGATTTGAACCAAACATTTTTGTTCATTAACCAAATTTAAAAAAGCACAAATTTACCCGACAATGCTACGCTCGCTACTAGCAATATGATGCTAGGTTGTTTTAATACATCTGTACTGACTCGGTCCTGAGTGTAAATGATTTTGTTATTTAAACCTCTGTGGATAGTTGTCTCATTGGCAATTATACCACATACATGTATATACAAATTTTTATATGGATTGCAGACCTGAAAAAGATGTTCAAAGTTGAATATGCTGCAAACTTTAAACAAGCTACTACTTATTTACCATGTTTACCATGAAACTGTTGATCAGAACTATATATAAGTGATTTCACCCAGTCCTCATACATGTATATGTACCACTATCAATCAACAACAAATGCAAATACTTTTTTTTATTTACATGCATATGGTTGCCTATAATTTCTTACATCTATTTTATTTGAATTTAAGGAAATAGTTGTTATTTATATAAACAAATCTCACGTCGATATATAACATGCACAACAATCAAACATCAACCCAAACCAAACTGATGTATTTGAAAGACATCTAGAGGTCAATATACAGTTTCGAACAAAAGACAAAAAAGGAAAAATATAGTGAACTTTGGAGAATTTATATTATTACATATACATGCATTTGAATTATTTCGAATATATATTGTTTCAAATTTTTAGTCTTAGGTTCCACCTACCATTTTAGAAAACTGGGATTTCAATGCTACTAAGTCTATTAGAGTGGTATTTCATTGGTTGTAGATATGGAATCTTATTTTATCATGAAGTCAGATTTGAACACGACTTGGGGAATGAAGATGTAGTAAAGACCGAATGTCAGTTTTGTCTAATATATGTACTTTAATTTTAGTCTTACATGTATATATGTATACTTATATTATTGATTCAGTGGTGATGGTAAATAGACACTGACAAGTCTTAGATAACATTTTATAGTTTTGAATGTTTCTTCATCAGTTGACTAAAATTAGGTGGAGGTATGTCCTTATTTCGACAGAGGGGCAATCAACCTATATCAATTTGTACATGAAGAGATTGATAGTTGCTAGATACTGAATGATTTCAGCACAAATTTGTGAAAGTTTTAACCTGTGTATATATAATTAAAATACGATAATAAAATTCATGTCTTTTTCAGGACTTCTGATCCAACCATGTAGTATGGCATGTTTGTGAGATATGGTTTTGGTGGATACGATGTTCATGAAGGACCTGTAGTACAAAGTATATCACTGGATTGAGCTCTTTGTCTAAGTGTATTATTAAAGTGCTTTGCTTTGAGCTCAGTTCATTGTTATGCAATTCATTCTTTGTGAAATAAAGATTTGACAGACAACTCTCATGTACAAGGATTTGTCAGGATTTGTCAGGGTAGTATCCATTCTATGTACAATGTAAGTAATAAGGAGATAAAAGCATTTTATTTAGATTTGAACCAAACATTTTTGTTCATTAACCAAATTTAAAAAGCACAAATTTACCTGACAATGCTACACTCGCTACTAGCAATATGATGCTAGGTTGTTTTAATACATCTGTACTGACTCGGTCCTGAGTGTAAATGGTCATTCAGTATGTTTAAAAAAAACCAAAATTTATAAGGCCTATCTGGCCTAATTGATTTTAAAACTATATTTCATTGTACATGTTCAACATTTTTCATTCATTTGCTTATTTCTTAATTTGTGTGAATTAACATTGTTACAGTAAATGTTAATTACTACACTTTCATACCACAACAAATACTGTATTGGTATCACTTATATCTGTATCCATATAGCAAAATAAATTGAAAAGAGAATAATTTTGCAATACCTTTTCATATTGAATACTATAACTTTTTGATATTTAGACATATTAAGTAGATTTTCATAATACCCACTTGACATGCTTGAAATTCTATCAGATTACTTTTGAGCAGTTATGAGTCTTTGAAGCAGACTCACAAAGGTTTTTGTTGATATCATTTTCATATTGGTCAAAACTTTTTAGCTTTGGCCAGCTTTGGAGGAGATGTTATCAAAGACTTGATAAAAACAACACAGAAGTTTACTTTCTAGCTCATCTAGCCCCAAGCATCATGTCAGGCATTGTCATTACTAAAAACCAATAAATGTCTTCTAATCTGAGAAACAATTTCGACATTTTAACAAAATATTTTACTAATGATACTGACAATCCACCACAAAGTAATATAAATAGAACCATACAAATAGTGAGCAAATACATATAAAAAAGATGTGGTATGATTGCCAATGAGACAATTCTCCACAACAGACCAAAATGACACAGAAATTAACAACTACGGGTCACCGTACAGCCTTCAACAATGAGCAAAGCCCATAACGCATAGTCATTTATGTTATTTATGTACACAAAATAAACGAAAAACAAATATTATGTAACACATAGACAAACGACAACCACTGAATTACAGCCTCCTGATATCATGTTCTCAGATATCATCTCCCATTTAAAAAAAATCACATGAAAAATGAACCTATTATGTGTTGCTCTCCTAGCTACAAAATGTATCCAAAATCAAAGATGTGGAAAATATTCTATCATAATCATTTGGTAATTAATGCAATTAGTGTCTCTTCCATGCCCGTCTTGAACATAAAATCTAAATATTAAATAAACAACACCCTAATGCTCAGGTTGGTTGTCATCGTGCAACACAGTTAATAACACCATATAGGAAAACATAGAACTCCTTTGGTCATATAAAACACTGTCAAACATCCAAACATACTATCCACATTCATCTGTGTCCACACTTGTTTTATACATAAATAAAACGGGGAAGGGGAAAAGAGGAACGTATTTAGAAAAGTGACAGTCTATTTACATACATCATAGATATAATAGCCTAACTATGCATACATGAACAATATTTCTTTGAGAGGGATGAGTTAAAAGAGGTATCATATTGGAATTGTACATTTGAATTGATTAATTGCAACTTGTGATAAAGTTTTGCACAGCTTAAAGTAGAAATTTGTTTTGATCTACTATAAAAATTCTATCGGATCTAAAAAGTAATATTTGTGGAAATTCTGATTGGAATACCAAAGCTATCAATGTAGCCTTATCACCTATTTTTTTATTATTTTTTTTACAGTCCGTGTTTTGGCAGAAACAGTTTTGTAATTCCGTAATTTGGTGGAATTTACTTCATTTTCGGGTTTTTTTACTGTTATCTGATGAAAATAAAGCTAACAAAAAATTTGGACCATCCCACAAATCTTCGCAAAATTTACCCACGATTAGTTTTGTTCTGAAAGAGTCAAATCCATGGTGCACGGGAGGCACCTCTTGAAATTCATCTCATTATAGTCATAGGAAAAACGTCGTATTTCAAAAATAAAACTGTCGCATGAGAACGCACAAAAGGAAAAATAAAAAACAAGTTGCCTTTCTTTAAAAAAAAAGAAAAGCAATACGTGAACCTAAGACCGCTGATGGCCAGGTCACCAAATGATTGTTGCTGAATTTTTGTTTGCTTTTGAATTGAAATAATTGACTGTGAATAGAAGGAGATAATGATGATGTTGAAACACCTTTATTAAAGATATTCAATTGTGTGTACATTCACGAGTCAGCTGAAAGAGTATATATCCTCGTCTCATTGGGTATTCTACAGGAAAACTTGGTTTTGAAGAATATCTTATTTTCAGAAGTTTTATGAATATCTGAATATACTCTCAAAAGAACGCGGTATTTTAGTGCACGAAATAGTAAATAGAAAGCATACGCACTGACACTAATGATTAGAATACGCATTTGCGTCATCACATACATTAATCTAATACAGTCAAACCTGCTTAAGAGACCACCTGTATTAAGCAAAAACCTGTGTTAAAAGACCACAAATTTTAGATCCCTTTGTAGAACATTTCATATAAATCGAACCTGTATTAAAAGACCACCTGTCTTAAGAGACCACTTTTTTGCTCTCCCTTAAGTGGTCTCTCAAAACAAGTTTGACTGTAGTTGAATTCGGATTTCAAACTACCTTACTCGAAGTGTTTTGACTCCGGATTCATTGACATTTTACCCGGAATTTTTGTGAAATCAAACCGATAGTGTGCGTGTGAACAGGGTGGTGTATAATGTGAATGAATCAAGACGTGTAGGGTAGCTGGTTAACACAATGAATACAATTTACAAAACCGTATCATGTACAAATATTTAGATACTAAGCTTGAACTAATAAAACAAACAAACAAAAATAGAATTAAAATTTTATAATAAACATACGTTCCTGTTAGTAAACTTTTCCGAAAATTTAGAATATAATATCTATAAACACAAACGTCATATTTACAGATGGACATTTTATTTGTCAAATGAATCTCTTGTTTAAGTCTAACACTCCACTTTTAATTATATTCTATTAAGAATAAATTCAGTCTCAGTTTAAACTAAACAATGAATATTCTCTTAGTCTGGTAAATGTAGTATATATTAATGAAATTAGATATTTTTACGAAATATTCATTTTGATTATCTTTCTGCTTTCCGACCACTGTGTTTCCGACCGTAGAGAAATATTTTTAACAGAAATGTCGTTTTCTTAATTTTCTTCAGGCTTTCCGACATTTTCTCATGCTATGTTTGATACACAAAATATCAAATGATAAACGTTCAGAAATAATCAGTTTATTCTGGATCATAATATATGAATAAACTATTCCTAGGTTTATTATCCTAATGCACAGCAGCACGCTGTATTAAATACTACACATACAACGAGTAGAGGGACAGTCTCAAAGAATAAATTATATAACTGCGTTATCATTATACTTGATATTTAATAAACATTCACATTATTAAAAACACACATGTTTTGTCAGAAGGCAAATAGTTTCTAACATATAAATGATTTTTTGAATGAAACCTAATCTTTATTGCTTTACTTTCCAATTTACAATTGAACTTTGATTGTTGAAATATACAATGCCACGTGGTAGCCTATCCATAGAGGGGCCGTATCAAAGACATAAATAACTACCTGTATAAATGATCGAAAAATTTCGAGACGTTCCGAAAATCTTGATTACGAGGATTTCGAGTGGCCAATAGACACTTCCAAAACTCGCCAATATATAAGCGTGAACTCCTCAGGGGGTTCACGCAAAAAAATCCCATGTTTTCACAACATTTTTCCTACATTTATTCTATGTTTGAGCAGGTTACCCTGTGTGTAAACTAGAGGCTCCAAGGACCCTGTGTCGCTCACCTGATATTTTTATTTACAATTGATGCATGATAAATGCAACTGTTGTACTGTCGTTTAGTTTCAGAGATATAAGACTAAAAAGTGCGTTTGAAACCTATGTTTTATTTCAGCCATGTGTGCCATGTTGGCAGGCAGGGTCATCATACACAGTGGTCCCTGGATATCCTAGTGGTGATTTAATTTGACAGTAGTTTCAGGGGAGAATTTTTGTAAAATTTATCTAACGAGAAATGCGAAGTGATGAGAAAGTTTGTTGTGAAGTTTTGTTGTTGCGCAACACCCCCCAAAAAAAAAAAAAAACAAAAAGGTAATAAAAAATTATCATTTAAGGGCAATCTTTCCTATTAATGATTTCTGCAAAATTCAGTTGATTGTGCAAGGGTTGTATAGCCAGCTGAGGTCGTTTGTTGTTGCAAAATTCAAGTGTTTTTGAATTGCTTTGTTGATCTTTTTGTATTCAACTTTAAACAACAAAGTACAACAAATATGATGACTGATACTCATGACACTGAGAATATGGTCTTCATTCTTGTGAAGAAAATGGTAAGGTTTGAAATATTTCTTAAATATTAATTCAATACCAATACTTTAATTTGTATTGATTTATCCCAGGAAATGAGAACAAGGGACACAATTAAATTCAATTTTTTCCTAAACTTCTGATAAAATATAAAATGAAGAACTATATTTTTTAATGAGAATTTTTTTTAATAGTTAATTGATAATTTGAACAATATTAATTAAGTTTTAGATCTTGCATGGTTGATTAATTTTCTCTCAAAATTTCTGATATTCTATTAAAGTTTTAAATATAATATGAGGCAGGCATTACCTGTGAAAGGGATGAAGTCTGTATAAATTAGTATAGGAATTCAAGCATCATTTGCACTTCAGAAATCTGTAGAAAATGAAGCCAAAGTACTGAAACATATCTGACATTCGACCTATTGTTCGGGATTATAGTTGTGACATCATTTTCAATGTAAAGAAAGAAACACCATCATCAGGTATTAATGTGGTTTTTTTTCATGTTATAGAATTATCAATTATTTTTATTGCCAGTTCATTAGTAGATTGTTTTCTATATTGATTTTCTACTGCAGTTTCAGAAAAGAAGATTACAAAAGGAAAACATTTTGTAAAACTTACCAAAATTTACCAAAGTAATGAAAATTGTTAAAATTGACTTTAAAGGGCAATAACTCCTTAAGGGTCAACTGACCATTTTGGTCATGTTGACTTATTTGAAGATCTTACTTTGTTGAACATTATTGCTGTTTACAGTTTATCTCTATCTGTAATAATTTTCAAGATAATAACCAAAACGGCAAAATTTCCTTAAAATTACCAATTCAGGGCAGCAACCCAACAATCAGTTGTCCAACTCATCTGAAAATTTGAGGGCAGATAGATATTTACTTGATAAACAAGTAAATCCCTGTACGATTTGCTTTAAATGCTTTGGTTTCAGAGTTACAAGCCAAAATCTACATTTTACCCTATGTTCTATTTTTAGCCATGGCAGCCATCTTGGTTGGTTGGCTGGGTCACCACACATTTTTTAAACTAAATACCCTAATAATGATTGTGGCTACGTTTGGTTGAATTTGGTCCAGTAGTTTCAGAGGAGAAAATTTTGTAAAGATTACAAAATTTACAAAAATTGGTAAAAATTACTTTAAAGGGCAATAACTCCTTAAGGGGTCAACTGACCATTTTGATCATGTTGACTTATTTGAAGATCTTACTTTGCTGAACATTATTGCTGTTTACAGTTTATCTCTATCTGTAATAACTTTAGAGATAATAACCAAAAACGGCAAAATTTCCTTAAAATTACCAATTCAGGGCAGCAACCCAACAACCAGTTGTCCAATTCATCTGAAAATTTGAGGGCAGATAGATATTTACTTGATAAACAAGTTAATCCCTGTAAGATTTGCTTTAAATGCTTTGGTTTTAGAGTTACAAGCCAAAATCTACATTTTACCCTATGTTCTATTTTTAGCCATGGCAGCCATCTTGGTTGGTTGGCTGGGTCACCGCACACATTTTTAAACTAAATACCCTAACAATGGTTGTGGCTAAGTTTGGTTGAATTTGGTCCAGTAGTTTCAGAAGAGAAGATTTTGTAAAGATTACAAAAATTTACAAAAATTGGTAAAAATTACTTTAAAGGGCAATAACTCCTTAAGGGTCAACTGACCATTTTGATCATGTTGACTTATTTGTAGATCTTACTTTGCTGAACATTATTGCTGTTTACAGTTTATCTCTATCTATAATAATTTTCAAGATAATAACCAAAACGGAAAAAATCCTTAAAATTACTAATTCAGGGCAGCAACCCAACAACCCATTGTCCAATTCATCTGAAAATTTCAGGGCAGATAGATCTTGACTTGATCAACAATTTTATCCCTTTCAGATTTGCTCTAAATGCTTTGGTTTCAGAGTTATAAGCCAAAATATACATTTTACCCCAATGTTCTATTTTTAGCCATGGCGGCCATCTTGGTTGGTTTGGCAGGTCACCGGACACAATTTTAAACTAGATACCCTAATGATGATTGTGGCCAAGTTTGGTTAAGTTTGGCCCAGTAGTTTCAGAGGAGAAGATTTTGTAAAAGTTAACGACGACGGACGACGGACCAGGTGAGCTACAAAGTCAAGATTTTTTTAATGTCTCTGTTTAAACAGGAACATATATTCATATATAGATATACTGTTCCCGGGTTTAATGCATGCCAAATTGGAAGATTGATTTTAGTGACAAATCTTAACTCGATGATATGTACTTATACATTTTCATTGACTTTGAATTTTTCTTTTTCCATTTAAAATTAGTCCTTGTAACAACTGTATGTCCGTACGCTAAGACATTGATAAACCAACCAGTGTCGAGAAAGCATGACAATCCGAAATTTGTCCGTCGCTAGTGACAAAAAGATTTTAAAATATAGTTTTTCCTAGGAGCAAAACGGTTGTATTTATTCTTCCATAGGCGACAATACTAACATTTTCTAAATTTATCACTTTTTATAATAAAAACCTGAACAAATTGAAAACAGTTATATGTGATATAAGAACTTTATTATTCTGTTTTAGAAAATGAAGTCAAATAGTAGCATGACTACTGATCTTCAAACGGAATTTGTTTATGGTATCCTGATACCCACCGTCATTTTACGCCAAATTTATGAAAATTTGGAAGCCTTTTCGAATAATTGTCAAGAAAATATTTCAATGTGTTTTGAAATTTACTCTTAAATAAATAAAAAATATATTATACCCACAGTGCTCCTAAGTTGACTTCCTTCACCTGCCTACACGGCTCTATACTATACCTGGGTACACGAAAGGCCAACCTAAAGCCGGGAAATTGTAATACTACTTTTTACCTATTACTGTAAAGGCTAATGTATGGGTCATTGACGAGGAACATAAATAATGTTCAGTCGATTCAGTTTCTCCACAAGCACAATTTGGAGACAATATCAGTCTATAACAAACGTTTCTCATCAAATTTCTATTCTTATTCTCAATTCTATTTAAAAAAAAAACAGTATCCGGAACATAATATGCAAGAAACTATGCAAAGAACAATAACTCTATGAAAACTCACTGACCATGCCAATCGACATTTTAACAGTAGAGATGTGTGTTGACACCGCTACAGTTCGTTTCTATTCTTGCATGATATACTTGACCAGACCGGGAACCACAATAATAAAATAAAGTCGTAATTGCACGTTTCCATTTGAAATGAATGTTAAGGAGCTACCATTTGATTTTTATGGGGGCTAGGATGAAATTTGAAAAAAATAGGCAGGACAGGAGTTTTGAGTAAAAAAAAGGCAGGATGAGATTATTTGCAAAAAAAAAGTCAGGATAAACTAAAAAAAAAAGGCAGGACCGAATAGAGTGAAAAATAAAAAGGCAGGACCGAATAGAGGGAAAAATAAAAAGGCAGGACAAAATTTTTCATCCTAGCCCCCATAAAAATCAAATGGTAGCTCCTAAAAGCGAGAAGGAATGGACAATTCTGTATTCCAACAGTCTTGGAATTCCATGATTTCACTTTAAATGGGAAAAAGAAGTCGGAGTCTAGTGTTGTTCTTGTAGCAATAAGCTTAAAAGCCTTAACCATACGCGACTAGATTCATGAACATATATCACAGAACCGTTCAGGTCAAATATTTTTTGAGATTAGCTGGAGCAATAGTGTAAATCATATTGTACAAACATGTAAGTCTATGGGCCTTTCGTACTTTATATTTTCCTATTCTGTTTCCTTAATAGTATATAGAGAATTAATTGATGTTAACTGTGTTGCTTCAGTCACAATTTGTCCACTTTTTTGACACTTTCTATTTAATCCTTATATAGAGAATTAATTGATGTTAACTGTGTTGTTTCAGTCACAATTTGTCCACTGTTTTGACACTTTCTATTTAATCTTATATAGAGAATTAATTGATGTTAACTGTGTTGCTTCAGTCACAATTTGTCCACTTTTTGACACTTTCTATTTAATCCTTATATAGAGAATTAATTGATGTTAACTGTGTTGCTTCAGTCACAATTTGTCCACTTTTTTTGACACTTTCTATTTAATCTTATACGTGTGTATAGAGAATTAATTGATGTTAACTGTGTTGCTTCAGTCACAATTTGTCCACTTTTTAACACTTTCTATTTAATCTTATACGTGTGTATAGAGAATTAATTGATATTAACTGTGTTGCTTCATTCACAATTTGTCCACTTTTTTGACACTTTCTATTTAATCCTTATATAGATAATTAATTGGTGTTAACTGTGTATATAGAGAATTAATTGATGTTAACTGTGTTGCTTCAATCACAATTTGTCCACTTTTTTGACACTTTCTATTTAATCCTTATATAGAGAATTCATTGATGTTTACTGTATTGCTTCAGTCACAATTTGTCCACTTTTTTTACACTTTCTATTTAATCCTTATATAGAGAATTAATCGATGTTAACTGTGTTGCTTCAGTCACAATTTGTCCACTTTTTTGACACTTTCTATTTAATCCTTATATAGAGAATTAATTGATGTTAACTGTATTGCTTCAGTCACAATTTGTCCACTTTTTTGACACTTTCTATTTAATGAATTAAAATCAATAAAGATGTGTTCCACGCTAATGGCGTATATTCAAGGATTGGCCTTTAATAAGAAAAATAGAGGTGTTCTTGAGTTTTTCGGTTTAGAATGAACTTTAATTTTTCAAGAATGTTTAATTGGGAATAAGCTTTTCTTACCATCACATCGATACGCTTATGCCAATTGCCATCGTTTGACAGAATTACTCCAATATGATTGTGTTCATTTACAGGGTTTAAATGAAAGCTAGTCATGAATGTGAAGTTAGCGGCCGGTTCGATATTTGTTATTCGATATTCAATATCCAACCGGCTGCTAGCAGTCAGTTCGATATTCAAATTTTTAATTGAAAATAATAAAATTTAAATATTCGATAACATTAAAAGCATGATAGTTATTATAGTTAAACGGAATAAAAGATATGTAGGAAACGTTTCATGACCCTTCAAGCTGTCGTAAATTCTCGTTGTCAAATACAAAACCTTATGTAAACCGCACATTTGTCTTTATGAAATATCGATTTTTATCAATAAAATGTAATCAAAGATGTACTTTTGTAAATGATACTTCTAGAATCAAAAACAAACGATCACTCTAGTAACATTCAAAAATATAAATATAAATGAATATTGAAAGCCAAAATAAAAGATATTGTCACTTTTCAGCTAAAAATCGTCGAAAATTCAGGTAAAGGACACAGGGCGATGGCTAGACCTCCTGATCTCCCAATCTTCATTATATTATGCAAATAGTAAGTTAATATATATATAAAGATACAAATGACACCAAAAGGACTTTAGGTAAACTTCTGGTCTTCTATGTTTACGGAGGGCTTCAGTGCCAGTTTGCTTTCAAAATATAACATATATAGTGAAAACCTACTGAAGACCGCTTAAAAGACGGTGAGACCCCTAGTCTTTCAATGTCCTTTAAGTTGAATGATATTTTAGACTATGTTTTTTTTCAGCTAAAAATCGTCGAAAAATTAGGTAATAGTTCTCTTTCCTGTATATAGTTTAAATATGTAGTCGATAGAAAATATTTTTTATTTTTGGCTTTCCATAGTTGTTTCTGTTTATATTTCCACATCTTCTAGAGTGGCCGTTTGTTTTGAAATATCAGCTTTTAGATGTACATCTTTGATTATATTTATTGATAAAAATCTATATTTCATCAAGAGAATTTCTGATTTACATAAAGGTTTATAATTGAGGACAACTAGAATTTACGATTACTTGAATTGGTCACAAAAAAAAATTTCCTTTATCTCTTTAACTATAATTTTACTCCTTTTAACTAATTACTATCTAGCTTTTTAATGTTATCGAATGTTAACATTTTTTGTTATATTCAACTAAAAAATTTGAATATCGAACCGACTGCTAGCAGCCGGTTGGATAATGAATATCGAATAACGAAAAACGAACCGGCCGCTAACTTCACATACATAAACTAGTCATGTAAAGCTGTGGATGAAATGGTTTGTTAATTTCCGGGATTTGACCATACTCTCAATGGACAATGAGTTACGCTAGTGGACACGGAGTGACAATGGTGGATAGTGAATATGAACACGAAGTTGCAGTAGTGGACAATACGTTAATTACAGTCAGTAGTAGAGTTTAAGTAGGGACCAAGCGGTAATTATATGACAGTTGTGGCCACGGAGT
Source organism: Mytilus coruscus (assembly GCA_017311375.1). Lineage (NCBI taxonomy): Eukaryota > Metazoa > Mollusca > Bivalvia > Mytilida > Mytilidae > Mytilus > Mytilus coruscus. The sequence continues at coordinate 17,678,683 of CM029597.1, forward strand.
TACAATAGGTTTGGTTTTTGCCACACAAACGAAGTGGAATCTTCTGAACATTTTCTAGTTATTCCCCTTCGTCCGATCAAAATATCTGAATTTTTAGCTGTGTTCGCTCTACATTTTAAAGTAAGAGTGAATTGTTTTTCTCATCATTCATTTACATTAGAATTCTTAAACAGTAATCAGAAGAAAAATATAGTGAACACAGAGTAACAGTAGTGGACAAGATGGCATTTTTAGTTTATTTTCGAGTTTGAATATTCCATTAGGTATCTTTTGCATCTCTTTGATAGCAATGAAATTTTAAATGGTGAAATGAAAGTTATCAATAGTTATATTTGGTCTATCTTAAGGCATTTTTAATAATTCAATTGTCATTGAACTTTGTCTCATTAAAGAGAGGTTCATAGGCGGATCCAGCCCGATCCCCCTTTTCATGGGAAAATTTGGTTGATTATATAGGGAATCACTGAAGCATGACTGAAGCCCCACCCCACCCCTTTTAGGTCAGTCAGCGGGCCTCCCCACTTATGAAAAGTTCTGGATCCGCCACTGAGGTTATAAAATTAATATTTTGGTAATGATATCATTAAAATATTCTATTTTATTGATTAGCAAACAAACCCCAGTTAAATAGTTACGGGTATATTATCAACCATAAATGTCCATTCAAAATTACTTTATGTTACATGTAACACATATATTTGTTTGATAGATTAAATGTTTACCTTACAATGTCAATAATGAATAGAAAAAAAAACAATGTTTGTGTAATACAGAAAATTGACAATGATAAACGGTAGCGGACATGGCGTTACGGTAGTGGATAAGAAATTACAATTATGTACATGCAGATTAGTAGTGGATAGGGATTACTGTAATGGAATGGGAGCTACCGTGGTTTACTTGGAATAGCTGTAGTTGATAGTGAGTAACAATAGAAGAAAGTGAGTAACAATAGTGGATAGTGAGTTACAATAGTGGACGCAAGAGTTACAATAGAGGACAGTGAGTAACAACAGTGGACAGTGAGTGACATTAGTGGACAGTGAATAACAATAGTGGACAGTGAGTTACAGTAGTAGAAACAATAGTTAAAATGGTGGACAGTGATTAACAATAGTGGACAGTGAGTAACAATAATGGACAGTGAGTTACAGTAGTGGATGTCCATTGTCCATTGCCATGCAATATTGTCCTCAAGTGGGAAGATTTTACTGCAAAAGTTAATGAAATAGTGTCCACCCGAAGGACAAGTTTTCATAGTAGTTGCTATTAAATTGTGTCCTTCAAGGAAGTAATACAAAGGTCATTAAAAGTTTTATTATACTTAAATTTTAATAAAATCTGAACGATTGATTAGAAATTGATTATTATACAAATGTAAACAAACAAATAATGGATGTTAACCTATAGCTGTACAATGTAACCTATAGGAATGCAACAAGAGTATAAATCCCAATAACCGGAAATTATACCATAGCTATCTATGGTATAATTTTCACAATTATACCATGGTTTTGTTGGATATGGTCTTCGAAAAAAAAAAGAAAGATAGGAAAACCTGGCCATGGCCTCTTGAATTTTTTGACACAAGAACAACAGAGTCAGTGCGGGGCCACTAAGCTAAACTGCCCGCTTTGCACCAGCCGATTTAAATGAATGCCTAGGGTGGGAATCGAACCCACGTACACCAACTCCGTTGTCTTATATTTTTAAATAAACAAAATTCCTCTCAAAACAACCAAATGAAAAATATATATATTCTATAAGAACAGGAATAAAAGCCCTGTTCATTGATAATTTTCTATATTTTCTATGTATTGTGTGCGATTTTGTCCCATGTACATTTACTCCATATCCTTTCATTTTCTATATTACTTGAAAATATCAGCTGACTTTCAGTTATTGAAATATATACTTAGATTGTATCCTCATTGGCTCCATTGTACAGCTACGTGTCTAGATCTAAATTTGCCGAGGCTTTTTTTAAGAGGGATGGAAAAGGGGCACGCCCTTTTAAGGAGCTTCATATATATGATATATACATTAGACTTTTGTAACAATAATGTTAGATAGCAACTGGTTACTCAAAATGCTCAACTTTTGTATAAATTACCTGTAATCAACATTTGATTATAATCGTGATCATTTTGAAATCCTTTTAATTAATGTACGACTTTAAAAGCTCTGGTGAAATTAATTTCCTCGTTATTAAAAATTAAGGTTTATGACCCTTCTGTAGCCATGTGAATTACGAAATTTTCAAACTGCAATAGTCTCAAAACAGCAAAGATAATGAATAATAGAGATGGATCATATTGTACATATACTAAGGGTAACTTCGTGCAAAGCATTATTATTCATTGTTTCATTGCATTTAATAGAAAAGAGGATTTTGTGGAAAATAAATCGAAGATTTTCTAAAATCCACAGACTTTAATACAGAGATTTTTATATAAAATTTTAAACATAGATTACTCACTTGTTTGTCTATGATGTGCTAGCGTTAATTGTTTACAAAAGTCCTGAACAATCTTTAAATTTAAAAAAACTCGTGCGGAGTCAATAAAGTGGAGCGCACCCTAGAAGGTGTACTTGAATTGGTCAATATTTATATTTGTTATATAAAATAAATAAAAACTAACCCTAAATCTGGGATTCAAGAGAGCTTCCAAATATCAGAAAATATGTGACTTATCTTGCGTCCATATCCAGAAAATCTAATTCCTTCGCCATGTTTTCGTCTAGATCTGTAACGTTATCCGCCACCAATGTAAATGTGCATCCTTCGGTGTCGAAAATTCAGGTCTAACTGATATTCCCGCGGTTTCAGAATCCCGTGCTTATTTGAGAAAGTAGGCGGAGCTTTGTGTGTAAGGCCCGAAAAGGGTTATTTAGCTGTTTGTACACACCATAAATATATTTCCAGTTTATTTCTGTCATTATTTTTCTTCGTTTACGATAGTAGCGGGTCGGTACGTCTAAACACTGCTAAAACTCCTATAGTGCACTAAAGATTTATGATATGCCACTAAGGACTGGAGAGGGTGCTGTTACATGTACATTGTTTTCATAATTATTATATGGTAAAGGTTCATATTTGATACATAATTTTCAAATTTTATAGAAAAGAACAACAAATAAATGAGTAATTGAACTATAGGAATGTCGACAATAACAAAATTTGATATTCTATGCTCAAAATAGCTATAAAATATATGTGGTATGAGTGCTAAAATTACAATTGATTTGGCAATGGAGGAAAAGTGTTCCTCTTCATCGAAAATATTACAAACTTTACACACTCTGTGTTCTCTTTAAATTTTTATATCGACCTATTTCAATATCCAAGTTATGGTCACTTATGCGGAATTTTGTTAAAAGTTGACGACTATTAAAAAATTTATAGGTCAAAGAACGGCCTTCAACACGGAGCCTTGGCTATAGAGAGCCTCAAAATGACTAGTGTACAACCGTTCAAACAGGAAAGCTAACGGTCTAATCTATACGAAAACGAGAAACGAGAAACACTTATGAACTATACATTAGCAAACGACAACCACTGAACAACAGATTTCTGACTTAGGACAAGTGCAAACAAATACAGTGGGTTTATATGTTTAAAAGCCATAATATACGAATAATTCCCGAGACTTAAGTTACAATGTTCTTAATATTACCAGAACCGTATGTGTTAATTTAGAGCAAAAGATATAATTTTTCATAATCTATTTCTGAAACGACTTCTCGTCCTGAATATGCATGAAATGTTTGCCACTGGACGTTAAGCAACCAACAATCGACCAATCAAATTTTGCTTTAAAAGTTAATTAAACAATATAAACCTGAATTGTATCCATCACTTGTTGACTGTTGTCTGTTTGTACAGTAAACATTAACTGAATTTGTTTTTGTCCAGAAACATATTCCTTAGACGAGTTCAAGTGTGTAAAAAAATGCATAGGGTATCATGTGGTAGTTGAAATTATTCAGTGCAATCATTTTGTGTACGTCGTCTTCCATACATATAAGTGTTGTATTCATTGTTTGCTGGTCGTTGTCTGTTAGGCCTCGGTCTCGAAATTATAGCCCCTATTTAGGTATTGACCAATCATAAGGGGGAGGGGGAGGGGGTCTCGGGTCAAACATTTTTCTTTATTAAAAAAAAACACTAAACAATTTTCTATATTCTATCATTAAATTAACCGATGTATACTTCAGATGTTGAATTAAAAAAAGATTTCAAAACAATAATAAATCCTACATTTAAAAGTAATTTATGTTACACATATTTAATGTTTGGGTTATATTCTTATGCAAATAAGATTATCAGTTATGTAATTTGACACGTGTCTTACGGTTCACCGATTTTCGGCAAACTATTATTCATTTATTTGTGAATCTTTTTCGATAAAATTTGGAATTTATTCATGAAATATAAATCTTTACCATAATATGAAATTTGTTTACATGTAATACCACTCCTTCTGGTCCTTAGTACACTAAGGAGTCTTTAGCAGTGTTTAGACGCACCCGTAGGAGGGCATTATGTTTTCCGTTCTGTGCGTCCGTTCGTTCGTTAGTTGGTCCGTCCATCCGTCCGTCTGTTCGTTCGTTCGTTCGTTCGTTCGTTCGTCCTTCCGTTCGTTCGTCCGTCTGTCTGTCCTGCTTCAGGTTAAAGTGTTTGGTCAAGGTAGTTTTTGATGAAGTTGAATTTCTATCAACTTGAAACTTAAAACTCATTTTCCCTATGATAATATGATCTTTCTAATTTGATGCCAAATTAAAGTTTTGACCCCAATTTCACGGTCCAACGAACATAGAAAATGTTAGTCCGTGTACTATGGACACATTTTGTTATATGTTAACTCAGAGATATATATATCTGGTTAACAACAACAAAATTATTTCAATATTTGAATTTGATGTGACTTACTGTACATCTTTTTCCATGTTTTTTTGGGATGGAGGAGGGGCTTGGGTATGTATTGATTAATCGTAGTCACTTTATGATTGCAACTTTTCTGAAAATAAAAGCATTGTTCCAAAGGGGAATTAAGAAAAAAACACCTTTATCGAAAGTTACAGACTGAGACTACTATAACACAGTGTTATAGTAGTCTCAGTTACAAGATAAAAACGTAAATTTACAAATAAAAATAGTTCCTGGGTGTAATTAAAAAAACTAAATATTTATTTTAGTTATTAAAGTTGAGTAAGAATTTATAACATTTATCCCACCTAGGACACCTCTTAAAAGATGACTGGTGATGCTTTACAAACGTGATAATTTCTGAGACATGGTATATTCTGTATAGGTAGTGATTTACTTTGACATGTTCGGGTATTACAGCGGAGTTACATGTATATTACCTGTATATGGTAAGGTATTCTCCAATGAAGTCTCACGTATATGGTCCGTACACAGTTATCGTCCATTGATTTTCGTTTTCCACGAATGTAGTCCCTAGTGTGGACAGTGTTTTACTTGCCAATTATTTTTATACCCCTTCCAAATGTATTTCTTCATGTTTTATGCCTCAAATAGCAAGTAGGGGATGAAATTACACTAAAAAAATTGGATCATGAATTTTAAAGTAAAGCAGTGATTTGGTCAAGCTGAAAAAGGTTACAAATTAGCACTTGGAAGCTGTCAAAGATTTCAAGACCCCTTAACACAAAATTATCCATATTTTGAGTTACGATGAAGTTTTCTATAATTTTGATATAATTTGTCCCAAAAGTAGTACAACACACTGTAAAAGTATTATTGAGAAAACGCAGGTGGGACTTTTTTATTTTCATTTATTGTCTAAAAGAAATGCACTACGAAATAACTGTGTACTCGGACCATATACTGGTTTATATTTATATTGGTGTTCAGTATCTATTCGTGATAATAAGGTTTTATTACATTCACCATTCTGCATGTTCTGTATTCCAAACTCACATTTTATTTTCAGTCCAAATGTCAATGAGGATATGTAATTTTTGAAGGAAACAATTTTGACTATCAAATTGATTTCGGTGTTGTTACTATGTATTGATTCATTGAAATTAAAAAAATAATAATACGGCTTGTGCACTAAGAACTGAAGCCGATATTAGAGAGTATTCTATGAATTTCATGGATGTAATAATTTTTTTTATTTTTTTTCTTCAGTTAAGTGATATAAGTTAAGACCCCTCTTGAATCATGAATGGTCATGCTTTAAAATCGAGAGAGTTTCTTTGATATGGTACATTCTGTATAGGTAGTGATTCACTTTGATATTTCCGGGAGTTACAGAGCTACATACATGTTACCCGTAGATGATAAAATGCCGTCCCATGAGATCTTACGTATAGAGGTTCACGTTAATAGTGGTGCTTAAAACTTCTTTTTAATCATTAAGTTATTTTTCTCTCGTGTAAACTGTACTAGTCAAACTCTTATTATAACACTTGATTATTGGTGTTCCCAAGATTATTTCTTCCTTTTAAAACTACACATTGTAATGAAATAGAAAACTTATTTTGGTTTTATAACTTCTTCTTTAGATTTATAAATTTGAACATTATTTATCATTTTATAACATCGGATTTAACCATCCTACATGTATATGAAATACATGTTTAAAATCATTATTAGGTAATCATCGGACCTTACCCTAAATATAATTTAATATTTCACGGCGATCTATTTGTATTTGCCATCTCCTTTAATATGTATTTTAACTTTGTTATTTAACTCGACCTTCTATCTTATGGTCCATTCGAATTGACAGTCACACCTGACACGTGTGCCCTAGAGGCCCGGCCAGAGAATAATACACACATCGCGTAGTTAAAGATAATAAAAGGTCAATAAGCGTACACCTATATATTGTCTTAACATTTTAAGTTATTTACTTTAATGTGTTCACCATATCCGTCGGAAAAGCAAATATTAAAAAAATATAAAAGATTTGATTTTTAACAAGGATCCGGAAATCTAGTTTACAATTTCACTTCACCTTAGTTATTTTCAGTGAACATTCCTGATCAACAAAAGTTAAACCAGGAATCACAGAATAAGGGAACGACTATTTAACTTCAAAAGGAACGGGATGGGGTTGTGTTTTCTTCCTAAAAGATATATTTTGATCCCTAATTTAATGCACAAACAAATTGTCGCCAGGAGGTGGACACAAATATTTTGATTCCACATTTTTCCCATAACTTATAGTGTTAAATTTTGAAAAATAATTTGATCAACAGCATTAAAAACTTTTTAAAAAAAAAATCATGACCCTCTCCCTACTTTTGAAGTTGCTCTTAAAATTGTAACAACTATATCACTGCATAATCATTATCCCGACTAAATCGATATTTGAAATTCATTTTTATAAAGTTGGAACGAGTCAGTAGAATGACAGTATATTTAATTTAATATCAAGAATAGATAATGTTTACTTTCGATTTTGAACGAAATGAAATCAGGAAGTGAAAAGGGATAAAAATGTAGAATGAACAATCCAGATTCATATACAGATTGGTGTTTAATAAAAAGGCGGAATTATCAATTTTGAATTAAGTTGCTGAGTAAGAAATACATTTGTGTCTCTCGTTTAATTTTATACTGAATGATTTTGTATTTTACGTTTTTGTATCTATTAGATTTTTAAGAATACGTTCTCGCATGCGTAGAACATGATAAAGAAAGCACCTGTTTGACTCGTGAAAATATTTTTCAACATTTTAAAGCTTCATCTTTGTGATCGAAATTGTCGAAAGATTCTGATGAAAACTTTGATAAAATGTGATGCAAGTATAAGGGACCAGATGATAGGATATAATTGACACAAAGGACATGAAATATAGAAGTAGACAATTTTAAAATAAATAATTCAACATTTTATAATACATCTTTAAAAATTAAATTACGAATTTATTTAATGTTTTATCTGCATGTATATGTTATTTCAGCACGTGTTTTGTATTTGGTTTATAAAATAAAATTATGGATAAGGTCAATCGAAAATAAAACAAAATACTCTATTCATCATAAAAGCTTCACAAATTCCAAAAAGGTTTGACAAACTTTGATCACTTTATACTATTCTATATAATGTTAATCAAAACTTCGAAAAAAAAACTGAATCCATTTATCGGTAAAATACGGACAAACGAAATTGTAAAAAATATACATGATCTTTAAAATTTATTAGTATATTGATTCTAGTTTATAAATCAAAGGCGATCCCCTATAACAGGAGTATTTGTGCTTAACTAGTTTGATGTCGCGCAAATCATCCCCTGAATTGGGATAGTGGTGTAACAGTACAACCTAAGAACAAACTATAAAAATCAGTCGAAAAGGGCCCACTCATTATGCATGCCTATTTGCAAAGAAACAAAAAGTTTTAACACTGTGAACATATAGTATAAAACTGTCTTAGAAAGTGATAATTAAGTTGAGTAAACTTGAGAGGTCATACTTAGCCATATTTAGACTAGAAGGTATTCAAACGTAACTCTACATAAAAGACTATGATATTTTGTAACAGTTGAGTTGAAAAAAATACAGAACTGAGCTCCATTTCATCTGTGACTGCCCTCTATATATTGACTGTCGAATTAACAAATTAGCAATATATATTGTTCGTGCATGTCATATAAGACTTCAGTTGCTGTATGACCCAAAACATTTTAATTATTCAAACTAAATATTTGAGAATTTATTTCAATCTTGAATCGAATGAGATATATTATATTTGTGGAGCAGGATCTGCTTACTCTTTCGGAGCACCGGAGAGCACCCTAGTTTTGGTGGGGTTCGTGTTCCTTAGTCTTTATTTTTCTATGTTGTGCTTTGTGTACTATTGTTTGTTTGCTGTCTTTTTCTTTTTTAGCCTTGGTGTTTTTATAGAGAATGATAGTCCCAGATAGGATTAATTCAACACGATGATTTGAAATTTGTACTTTATCGTGTGTCACATCCCGGTTGGCACACGCTGATTAAAAGTCATTTAACTGCACTTGAAATCAAAATATCTATTGATACTAAATTTAATATTTATTGTTTAGATGCTTATATCTTCTTTTATCCATATTAGTTGTGCTACTAAAACACCGTTCAAGTGACCTTAGCGCAAAAACTTTGTTCTAAATACACTAATAAAACTAAGTCCTTTGCGGTATTTCTACACACTGCTATGCGGAGTCATATATGGAAGTTTTTAACGACCTTGACTGGCTATACAGCCCTTGCACGGTCGATCCTGGCTTGCGCCTTTTTCGGCATTTAATAATTTAAATTTTACCATATGGTAATTGATATAATTTAATCTAATTTAGGAAAAAAAGTAAAAATGAGTAAAACCTTGAATAATTAAATAAATAGATAAATTGATGAATAATTTAACAAATAAATAAATTGATGAATAAAAGTAAATAAAATAAAAGAATATAAAAATAAAAATAGATTAAATAAAAGAATGCGGAGTCGTTTTTTTAAAGATATTTAGTAAAATAAAATATTTTTGGTAAAAATAAGTTCCTATAAAAATAATGTCTTGTAATCATTTCACTTGTTTAGCTGACACTCTGTTATTTACAACAAAAGATTATAAAGAACACCTGTGGTTGGTAGAGGTAAATTCAAGCTAATGCCACATTCAAGGTGGTTTTTTTTCTTTTTTCTAACGGTCCGTTAAAAAGAGGGTCTGGATGGGGTTTACGGAATAGAGAATAATGGATAAAAAGTGCCGAATAAAGTCAAAAAATAATGAATACAGAAAATCGAAAGAAAATAACGGATAAAGTGCTAATATGTAAAGAATGCAGAAAAAAAATGAAAAATGATAGAATACAGTGTAGAAGTACTCCCAAACAGACCCTCATAAAATTGACACATATTTCTTACATCTATTCTATTTTCACACCTGACAGTTTCTGGGTATATACACATGGTGGTAGGCGTACACCTTCAGTGTTTAAGTAGGTGTGAAATTTTAATCTGGTAATTGAGATTAAATATAAATAAAAAATATGAAGATGAAAAATATTTAAACCTTTTTCACGGACTTTTCCAAACATGTACTATTGGATGATATTTTTGTGACTTTTACCCTACTAATATCAAACATGTGGCTTTTCCTGCATCATACATGTAAATCAAGTATAGACAAATTTTTTTCGCCCATTTTTTCCGTTTAATAGAGTAGAAATTTATTATATGGTTGAGAAATATCGGGTAGTTATAATTTATTATTTCTATAGACTTTGTAAAGATTAAAGAAAAAGAATAAGAAGATGCACCTTAAATACTGTATTTTGACTTGGTCATGAACTGTGGTTCCATTTTGCAGACTTTCCCTGAATTGTTTGTTCCCTGAGCCTCTACAGTTCGTGAGTGGAATAAACCTGATCCAAAAACTCTTAGTGTCTACTCTATTTCTAAATTTAAGAAAGAATTGAAAAAGTTAAACAATAAGTAAAGTTGAAACGTTTTACTTGTACGGCCCGAGGAAATTGAAACGCAAGTGCAATGCTCCGCGCGCTTCATTCTTAAATTATGAACTTTTTCGAGCTTATACTATAAATGATTCTTCTTGTCAATGTGGGTCAGATATTGAGGATCGGGTCGTCTAAAAACTGCCCAGGGACTTTACTGGGTGCCTCAGGACATAAAAAGTACACCCAGGACATAAACAATAGGTATGCATTCGATAGAAAATTTAATCTTATATTTTTGTTTTGATAAAACCAATTCAATATTTTAAAATTATAAAGAACACCTGTGGTTGGTAGAGGTAAATATTTAAAACTTTCAATACCAAAGAAAGCTATTTAAAAGTTTTATCGGCACACGCCGACATTTTGATTTGTTATGCACGACCGATGATCATATTCACTACCAATTCGTGTTGATTAGGTCGTTTGATATTAAATGATTAGGTGTTTCACTGTGATTAGGGATGGTAATAAACACATAAAAATAATAAACATATTATTTTGCAAAACGTTAAATAAACTTTCCGTTTTGTTATAACTTTGAAATAATTGAAGCAAATTGAAATTTTCAAAAGTCGGAAAATTTTCCATTCAATTTATTTCATTTGAAAACGTTAAAAAATATAGATCGAATTCATTAAAAATGTGGCGTCCTAGTGATCAAAACCCCGTTTTAACAGCCTTTGTCTACTTTTGCCTATTGCCGAACATGAAACTCGTCCTCAATTTCACCGGAATTATACATAAAGTATAAATAAAATGTTCTCTCTGATTATTTTGCCATCTACCAATTCAATAGACTTTTATTGTGTTCAAAGTTCTAAATCTACAAAAGAATCAATATTATTGTAAAATTCAATACCAAAGAAAGCTTCGCAAGTTAGACGGTTTTTGCATAGTTTTCAATCGATTTTATTCCCTCTTTTTGGAAACTCCTGAAAGAGTTAAACATTATAAAAACAGCTTACACATGCAAATTTTGTTTAAAAATATATTTCGCCATTAAAACTGATTCTTGTTCAGTATTACATTTCTTGAACTAGTTAAAATCTGAAATAATTATTTTATTAAGCTTATATCTTTATTGCGATAGCCTATTAATAAAAAAGGATCTAATTTTAAATTTCATGAAATAAGATTTATACCACCAGAGACATATAATATTCTAGTAAACAAAAGAAACGATACAAGGCAATGCATTTTCCATATATAATGAAATTGGATACAAAACTATTAACTTGCAGACACTTGGAACTTTCGAACGAACAAAATATTCAAATTTTCAAACATGTTCAAAATTTTATCAAAAGGTCAAACAGAATTCTTGTACCAAATTTATAAAGCTTTATTGATACCGACACGGAACATCATCATCATCAACACTCACGTCATCATCGCAGAATTATATGACTTTTCAAACCTCTCTCTCTCTCTCTCTCTCTCTCTCTCTCTCTCTCTCTCTCTCTCTCTCTCTCTCTCTCTCTCACGTATGATAGCTTGTATTATATTCTATAAACTGTTTGCTTTACATGCATGCTCGTTATATTATACTATTATTGCAATCTTATATTGTATTATGGAGAAGTCTTCATCAGTATGATTTACTTGTGTCTAATTCATTTTGCTTTAATTCAGCATTTTAATTTCAAACATTTAAAGTGCTTTTGTTTGATTATTTCTGGTTATACCGATAATCTGACGGTATTAGAGTACAAATCCAGACTTTTTGTACTCTTTTGTCTTTTGTTGTTGGGATATACAATACAAGTACCAGGCCACGTCCACTATGTGTTTTTATTTATATCCATCTGATGAGTTCAGCCTTTTTCAACTGATTTTTATAGTTCGTCCTTATGTTGTACTCCTACAACACTGTCACAGGTTAGGGGATGGTTGGAATGCCGCTAACAATTCTCGTCTTCGGTCTCGTGAGGTTAAGGCCGTGGCTTTCAACAAAAGCTATGGTATAATTTACGAAACACCACAAAAGTATCCAAAAGATATGAAATATCTATAACGAAGTGAATATAGAGACATTTAAGTTCTAAGAAATACCCAGCTAATGCTAATGACAATAAGAAGGAAGTGTAAAGTATAATATCAAATGTGACGAACTTTATTATATTTATTATGAGAAGAAGGCAAAAGAAAATATAGAATTTTGGTATTAAATAATGTCCATAAGAGTTACAATGGTGGACAGTGAGTAATAATAGTACACAGTAGGTAACAATACTGGACAGTGAATAACATTAATGGACAGTGAATTACAGAAGTGGACAAAAGAGTTGCAATGATGGACAGTGAGTAACAATAGTGGACAGTGAGTAACAGTAGTGGATACAATAGTTATAATGGTGGATAGTTAGTAACAGTAGTGGACAGTGAGTAACAATAGTGATGAGTGAGTAACAATAATGGACAGTGAGTAACAATAATGGACAGTTATTAACAATAGTGGACAGTGAGTTACAGTAGTGGACAAGGTCATGTTTTTCTCTGACTGTTAATGACGTCTTTACACTAAATCCATTGGATGTTGGATGTGTACTGATTGATATTTTAGTCTTAGATACATGATTTTTTTATTAGTTGTTATAGGCTTTGAACTTGCTGTCAGTAACTGCTAGTACTCTCAGATCTGTACTTAGTGTCCTTTTGTGCCACGTCCGGTCTGTGTTTTGCTTGATGTTTTTCTGCTTTGTATCGATCTGATGAGTTAAGCCTTTTCAATTGATTTTATAGTTTGTTCTTATGTTGTGCTGTTACACCACTGTCCCAGGATAGGGGAAGGGTTGAGCGCTCACAATCATGTTTAACCCCACCACATTCTTTATGTTCCTGTCCCAAGTCAGGAGCCTGTAGTTCTGTGGTTGTCGTTGGTTCATGTCTGTCATATTTGTTTTTCGTTAATTGTTTTGTTATAAATTAGGCCGTTAGTTATCTCAATTGAATTGTTTCATATTTTTCATGTTGGGGCCTTTTATAGCCGACTATACGGTATGGGTTTTTTTTATTGTTCAACTTTGGTGGATAGTTGTCTCATTGGCAATCATACTTCATCTCCTTATTTTTATAGTGAGTAACAATAGCGGACAGTGAGAAACAATGGTGGACAGTGAGTTACAATAATTGACAGTGAGTAACAATAGTGGACAGTGAGCTACAGTAGTGGATACAAGAGTTATAATGTTGAACAGTGATTACCAAAAATGGACAGTGAGTAACAATAGTGGACAGTGAGTAACAATAGTGGACAGTGAGCTACAGTAGTGGATACAAGAATTATAATGGCGAACAGTGATTAACAATAGCGGACAGTGAGTAACTACGGTCGACAGTGGGAAACAATACTGGACAGTGAGTTACAATAGTGGACAGTGAGTAACAATTGTGGGCATTGAGTTATAATAATGTACAGTGAGTTACAATAGTAGACACGGAGTTACATTAATGGACACAAGAGTTATTATGGTGAACAGTGAGTTACAGTTGTAGACAGTGAGTAACAATAGTGGACAGTGAGTTACAATTGTGAACAGTGAGTTATTATAGTGTACTGTGAGTAACAATAGTGGACAGTGAGTAACAATAGTGGACAGTGAGTTACAATAGTGGACAGTGAGTAACAATTGTGGACAGTGAGCTACAGTAGTGTATTGTGAGTAACAATAGTGGACAGTGAGCTACAGTAGTGGATACAAGAATTACAATGATGGACAGTGAGTTACAGTAATGGACACGATGTTACAGTAGTACTATAGAGCTCTATACTCGAGTGGCACATTGATAGTAAACATGTATATTTAGAGTAAAAATATGGTATATTGGTATACATATGGTACAAATAAATGATATATATTAGAAAATCGGGGATTCATGATAATGAAGGGGGAGGGACTATGGGGCTCAACATAGGGTCCTGTCCTCAAGCACCTTTGGCTGACCATTTTAACTTTTTACATTTGTTTGCATAACATGCAAAAATTATGGGCAATTACTCTATGGCAGATTATTTGTAGATCTTGCCTTGTTGATAATTTTTATTATCACAGTTTTTCTTCATCTAATATAGTTTTGGCAAAAAAGGCAAAAAAGACAAAACTCGTCATTAAGGGGCAATAACGACCGATGATTTATGCCATATTTACAAATTTGTATAGGTGTAATACCACCAAATCATAGTACGTCACATCCGGTTTCATACGAAAAGGGTCGAAAAAGTATTCCCTTGAATTTGACAGTTGTAGAAAATTAAACCTACATTTCATTGCAATAAAAAACTTCTGAGTCATAAACATATATCTTGGGTATTTCAACGCACCATTATTTATTTTGTATTTGGTGTTTCTATAAAGTATTTTGGGAACTTGAGATGACATGGTTACTAACACTTGTAAACAGGGAAAAAAGGGGTGAAAATTTTATTGGTCTACTTCCGGTGATGGTTATTATCTTATATGCAATGAAATGTTATGTGAAATTTTCAATGTAGTACTGTACAGGATAAAACTTTACTCATGCCAAGTAGTTCTTTTCTTTGAAACAAAGATAAATTCTGCACAATTTTTTGAAAAATGCCAAATTAACAAAGACTAATATGGGAAAAACAATGGTGGTATTACTCCTATATCTTGTCCTGTTGATCATTTTTGCTCATTAGTTTTTCTTTTTACTATTGTTTTACCAAAATGTAAAACAAAATTATAACATTTATCATTCAGGGGCAATAGCTCCTCAGTATAAGGAGTCGATCGAAAATTTGGTACATGACAAATTTGTAGGTCGTGTTCTGTTGATCATTTTTTCTAATTTAAGTTTCTCTGCATCTGTTATGGTTTTCATGATACATGTATAACCAAAGAAACCCACTAAACAATTCCTAAGGGGTTCCGCGGAACCCTGCGTCTCGCCCGCGATTGCTGCTATCAGTGTAAAAGTGTAATGTTGATCTAAAAAATGGTTCCATTTATCAGTAAAATACAGAATTAAAAAAATCTAACTTTTTTTTAGATACTAATTCTTGGTCTTGAAGATTAGCGTCTGATGAAGTTTCATAACAATCCATGAAGGTTTACAAATTTATCATGTCAAAAAAATTCAATCCCAGAATGTCTGTAAATGTTAACTGTAAAAAACTTAGACCATATATCAGAAAAAAAAACTGAACACGAAAACAAATCTATTTTCAAAAGTTTGCTTCATACATTATCTCTTGATCATAAAAAGCTTCTGCCAAAGATTCATAAAATTGTATAAAGGTTTGACAAAGTAATTGATGCGTAAAAACTTTAACCCCATGCAGACTGTATCTACTTGTTAACTGTAAATAAAAACGAAGTCCATTTATCAGTAAAATATGGGAAAATGAAAATATATATTTTCAGAATTTTGTTCTGAAATAAATTTCATAAAATTCCATGAAGGTTTGACAAAGTTATTGATGACTGAATAAAATGCTCCGCCGGGCTTGATACGACCGCAGAGGTCAAACCCTGAACAGTTGGGGCAAGTATGGACACTCAATTCAAGCTTGATACAGCTCTGAATTTGGATTGTGATCAAACATTTGACACGGCATAGGTTTTTTTACAGAGGCTGAAAGTGAATGTGATCAAAAACTGAAAAATTTGAAATTGGACTTGTACCTATTATAGTCCAATATCCAAAATCAACGTACATATGCATATCCAAGTACACCAAGAATTCAACTTATTTATTTATTAATGGAAAATAATAGCTAAGGTTTTAAAGGGTTTGCTTCATCAAAAAAAAAAATCATATATATAGCATTCTGAAAATTAATTTATACAGAATGAAAAAAACCTACCACGAAGTTCTTCAAAAAATTTACACAAAAGTATGGGAAAAAACAATTTCCAAAAGATCATTTCTCATTAATACAAAGTCTTTAAAAGTCTATAAAACTTAACTCTAGTTATTATTCAAAGTATATTATAATGACCAGTAAATTTCAAACTGTATTTGTACATAATTTCTTCTCTAAAATAAGATTTGATGCTGTATCTATTTTCAACTATGACTAAACTTACAATTTCTATTAATTGTGCAATACATCTCTGAATTTGGATTCTGATTAAATATTTGACATAGCATAGTTTCTTATACAGAATGAATGTGGTCTGACTACTTAAATAATTTGAAATTGAACATTTACCTATTATGGTCCAATATCCAAAATCTAAATACATGGTTAGAATCAGCATATCAAAGAACCCAAAGAATTTAATATTTGATGAAATCAAACAAAGTTTAATTTTGGACCCTGATTTTAAACAACTTGAAAACTGGACCCAAAATCAAAAATCTAAATACATGTTTAGATTCAGCATATCAAAGAACCCCTTGAATTCATTTTTGTTGTTAAAATCAAACTTATTTTAATTTTGGACCCTATGGACCTCAATGTGGACAATTTGAAAACTGGTCCCTAAATCAAAATTTAAATACACAGTTGGACCTCGATTTGAAACAACTTGAAAACTGGGCCCAAAATCAAAAATCTAAATACATGTTTTGATTCAGCATATCAAAGAACCCCTTGAATTCAATTTTTGTTAAAATCAAACTTATTTTAATTTTGGACCATATGAATCTCAATATGGACCAATTTGGAAAGGGTCCCCAAGAATTCAATACTTTGAATTGAACCAAATTGAAACTGATGAAGAAATAAGCAATTTATACAAAGAGTTAGAAAAGTATTGTATAGAACAAGAGGCTGTCAGAGTGACAGCAAACCGGATTTTACAGCAGAGGTCGAAACCCTGAACAGTTGAGCAAGTATGGACACAACATTTAAGCTTAAAACAGCTCTGAATTTGGATTGTGATTGAATATTTGACACAGCATAGGTTTGTGACACAAAATGAATGTGGTCAAAGAACTGAAAAATTTGGAATTGGACATTTACCTATTATGGTCCAATATCCAAAATCTAAGTACATTGTTAGAATCAGCATATCAAAGAACCCCAAGAATTCAATTTTTGATGAAATACTTATTAATTAAACCATTTCTGTTCAAAGGGAAATAACTCAAAATAAACAAGAGACCAAATGACATAGAAATTACTTATTAATTACACCATTTCTGTTCAAAGGGAAATAACTCAAAAATAAACAAGAGACCAAATGACATAGAAATTACTTATTAATTACACCATTTCTGTTCAAATGGAAATAACTCAAAATCATATAATAAAATTCACTTTTGCTGCTGAAAGGTCTTTAACTCAACAATGAGAACAGCTAAAATCGTGAAATTTGAACTTGACCTTCATTTAGTCACAGGAAAACAACATATCTAAATTTGAAAAGATTTCATCAAAGGGTTTTCATGTTAATGAACGGACCCTGTTTGGCATCTGCCCGCCCACAAGCCGTACATCCCCAAATCATAACCGATTTTTATGCCCCACTTAGGGGCATTATGTTTTTCGGTCCGTGTGTCTGTTTACAATTTTTGGTCAAGGTAGTTTTTGATGAAGTTGAAGTCCAACCAACTTGAAACTTAGTACCCATGTTCCCTATGATATGATCTTTCTAATTTTAATGCCATATTAGAGTTTTGACCCCTATTTCACGGTCCACTGAACATAGAAAATGATAGTGCCCGCTTCTGGTTAAAGTTTTTGGTCAAGGTAGTTTTTGATGAAGTTGAAGTCCAATCAACTTGAAACTTAGTACACATGTTCCCTGACATAATCTTTCTAATTTTAATGCTGAATTACGAGTTTTGACCCAAATTTCACTGTCCACTGAACATAGAAAATGATAGTGCGAGTGGGGCAACCTTGTACTATGGACACATTCTTGTTCTTTCGAAAATTCCGGTTAAAAATGAAATTAAATATTTTCAAAAGTTTGCTCTTGATACTGTATTTTGGTCATCAGCGAGCTTCTGTCCAAATTTCATAAAATTCTATGCTGGTTTGACAAAGTTATTGATGACTGCAGAGCTCCAGATAAGAATTCACAAATTGGGGTTTTTACCCACCATTTTTTATGTAATTGAGTGATAAAGTTTTTTAATTGCATTATCAATTCCATTTCACCCCTCGATCAAATATCAAATTGGGTTTTTCACCACCAAGATCCTTAATGTATTGGGTTTTTTCATCAACACAATATTGAATATTTAGGCATTGTTAATCACATTATATCAAACCGAGATGTTAATCCGTCTTTAATATGTTTCTTTGTATATGTGATAGCTGTTTTATTTGATTTATACACTGACGAGCAATTGTACGTTTAATTTGTGTCCGGTTAAAGTTCTGCCAGTTTTGTATTTTCTTACAACTTATATAAACTGCAGCTGGTGTCACTAGTTGGACAGTAACTTATTACCTTTCTAGATTAAATATGATCATCACCCTACAGTTTAGTTGGGGTAGGTGTGGCTAAGTGTTTTGATTTTTATGTAATATATGTGAACATTAGGTGATGTAAGATAGTTTTGCCAGTCCTATCACCTATTTGCCAGACCTACTTTAAAAAAATAAGAAGTTCCCAGATTTAAGATATACCCCAAAACCTTGACCAGGTTTATAGGGTGGTTTAATGACAGAGACCACATTCAATTTAAATTTACAAATAATACTGCAACATCAAATAAATAAATGACAATGTTACACTGCACTTGCCAAGAAGACAACTTTCTTAAGCATACAGAACAAGTAGACCAAAAACAAAGAAAGTTTCAAGCTGCATTGACGTAAAACGGAAATTAAGGCATGCGTGTTCACTCATCAACTAAAATGAAAAAATAATATATAAACTAAAATTATACTTGAATGTTTTTGTTTAATTTAATTAACATAAAATCTAAGTTAAGTTGTCCCTTATTATAACTTTTGGTTTCCGATGCTTTCCAACTTCATATCTTGTCATAATTGATTTGGCCTTTCACTGTTACAACTAATATAGGATATAGTTCTTGACAAAACCCCGCGTTTGTCGTTCTAACAATTTTCTCGTTAAGGCACGCAAACACGCCCGTGCGTTCGATGGACGCTTCCAAAAACACTAGCTACGTCTTGTTATCATTATAATTATCCCTCAGCTATCAAAAAGAAGCTGAAAACATGCTTCTATTCAATATTTTTACCGGACATTACTTTCGTTTTAACATTGTGTTATGATAAATCCCGAGCAATTCGAAAAAATTATGACAACATTACAAACGCTACTTGGATAAACGCAGAGAAGATCGAAATGTTTTCATCAACACGTGTACCTTTTGAGCAACGGAAAATTCCAACAGGGACCCATTTCAACTAC
This sequence comes from Mytilus coruscus, assembly GCA_017311375.1. NCBI lineage: Eukaryota > Metazoa > Mollusca > Bivalvia > Mytilida > Mytilidae > Mytilus > Mytilus coruscus. The sequence goes on from CM029597.1 coordinate 17,698,461, forward strand.
TTGATGCAACGCTCTATTTTTAGAATGAAAGGACATTTCCATTTATAAATATTATAAAAATAGATTTATATGACGACTATGACTATGTAATAGATAAGGGTAAATAACGCAAACGATAGCGAATAAAAGCGTTAAGAACTCATGGTTTTGGCATATAATTGGGTTTTCCTTCGAATGAATTGGGTTTTTGAACGCTGCAACGGGCAATTGTATTGGGTTTTTAATAATTTTTATTGCGTGATCACGCAAATACGCAGCTTATCTGGAGCTCTGCTGATGTCTAAAAAAAACTTTAAAGGCCAAATTTGATTTTAATTGGCAAATAAGTTACAGAGGAGACGTTTGTAAAAGTTAATATGAATTATTCATCCCTAAATTATTTCTATGAAATATGGTTCAGACTGACCACTTGGTTTGTGAACATGTAAATTTAATATGACGTTATGTCCAGTGCGTATACCATCACATCTACACGAAAAATAAATCTTGGTTTCCTCAATAACATGCTCTATCTGGGGGAGAGTTGTCTCATTGGCAATCAAACCACACCTTCTCATTTCTATATTACGAAGTCTAAACAAAAATGGCCCTTTTCAATAGACCAATCAAAATGAGAATTTACATTCACTATTGTCTAATGTCAATTTGGAATGAACCAAAGTTATGAGGTTCCCTCTGGGTCAGGTGAGCTATTAAAAGGAGATGTGCAATATTCCTGAATAAGACAGCAAATTATTTACACAAAAAAGACAAAGCACATTCAAAGCATTTCAAATCTACACAGTTTTAAACAACTCATCTGCGTAGACCTTTCAACTTCAGGAAACTGAGTAAATTGCAGATTGGGACGTCCATTTGACATCTTGTTATTTCTCAGTATGACATTCCATCTCGAATATAATAATCAGAGAAAATGTAAATTTTATTTTATTTATTTATGTAACAATACAGACCTAAAATGACATAAATATTCGGTAATGTAATACAGTATATAAATATCCTGTGACTAGTCAAATGCTTTATAACTTGTTTAAGATGGCAAATGTCAGATAAATTCTAAATTGTATTTGTGCATTACTTTTTTCATTTCAGTAAACTGACAAAACCTGGCGAAAGAATTTACAATGCACTTTTTTTTTTAGTATATGCATGCACCATAAAAACTAACCAGCAACTTTTATCACAAAAACTTCTTGGAAAAAATACTTGTTAGTCAGTGAACATTTCAGAATAACTCTTTGATTAATTTTAAGTCATAAGATTTTAAGTGAAACAAGCATGACAACTACTGTCCAATACTAAATGTTGTTTAATTGTACCAGAAATAAATTACATTTTCCTTAAATCTTAATCTTATTAAGATATAATTAAGATATAATCAATTGTTTTATCTTTTAATCTATTCCTTTACTAAAGCTGGATTTAAAAAAAAAAAACTTAATAAGAACATGTTTTTTACATCATGACACACTCTCAATAAGAAAAACTTTTAAAGTGAATTTTGTATCTGCATTATTGATATTTGACTGTCTGACATAGTAATGCTGTTGATATTCAATAGAAAAAAAATAAAGTAAGTTTAATGGTGGTCTTAAATAATGCTACCAAGAGGTACCTCTATGATGAAACTCTTTAAATATCTGAATTTGGCCAATTTTGGTTCGTCACAACAAAGGAGTAAATTCAATTTGATATTCTACTGTGTTTTGAAAATAAATTACCAAATGGTAAATAAAAGATTTTGAGTATTACAAGTCAGCTCTGTACTTTTCATATTTGGATTGTAAATGCTACCCGGCTGGACTACTGTATGATAATTTAGTAATTTCAAAACAGTATGGTTTTTATGTCTTGCTAACTTTGAATTCTGTTATATTTTTTATCCATCACAAGAAAAATATCAAGCAATGAAAATCTTTAAAATGAAGGACCAAAAACATTTTAAGACATTTGTTTGTATTAAATGTTACTAATAAAACCAATCCAATATTTGCAAATTACATAGCATTTATAGGAGATTCTCTAAATATGAACTTTTGAACTTTCAGACAAAAAAAGTTCTGGTTTTATGGTTAACTAACACATTAGAATTTACAGCTATTCAAAAATTAAAAGAAATCTTTTGCATTCACTAATTATATATCTTATAAACACAAAGCTTGTAAATTACTGCTGCCCTGATTTTTGTAACAATGTGAGAACTATTTTCAAACCTTAACTGGCAGGATAAAAAGTTCATTGAAACATAATAAATTTATTATAACAAATTCAAATGCCAAATGTACTTTTTGTATGTACTTTTCTAAATTTGATCTCACAGTAATTAAGTCTTTGAAAAAATCTAACTGAGACACAAACAATCAACAAAAAATGTACAATTACAAGAATATTCAAAGTTTTTATATCAGATTTAAAAAAAAAAAAACAAGTAATGCATTGGCCTTAGCATACAGTTCTAGACATAAACATCTAAAACAACAAACTAGTACTTAAAAACTTAAAACAGATGTAAAAAATCAAAGAAAAACAAACACAAAATATTGAAGAGTATTATGATCAACATAAAACTATTGTAAAATAATTACAATATTATCAACAATTCATAGAAAATTTATATAATACTGCCTAACTTTCCAAAATTTACAATATTTCAAATTGGTTGACAACTTCAAAGCTTAATGTTTTCTTTTTTATTTTGAAAAGTTTCAAAATTTTAGATATGTTTGAATTTCTTTTAGTAAAAAATATATACCAGACACAATTTGCTGTATGATATTGTTTACACAAAGTAATAAAATACCATCATATAACTAGTTATGTAATTGAGATTATGCAACAAGGTTATTTTGGGCTTAGATGTATTTTCTATATTTAAAGTATTGACTTTGAGTAAGAATTAAAAAAATAGAAATTCTAAATATAAGACATCTCACAAAAGACTTAAAATAATTCAATTAATAAAATAAAATACTGCACTGTAAAAAATTCTACATTTATCAAAGTAAAATGTTCAACATCACTTTAAAATCACCTTTTCCAGTTAAATGAGACAATTGATTACATTAAAATAAACGTAAAACAATTAATGCTGGAAAATTCATTGCTGTTGAAATTATGACATACAAATAAAAAATGTTGTCCCATCTACATGATAGACATCATATGTAAAACTACTACATGTTTTAACAACATTTAAGTAAATTAAGAGAAAAGGAAAGTTTCAAAACAGAAAATTTTTGAAATTCTAACAGTTTCTTTCCAACTCTCAAGTATAAAAAGAATAAACTGCAAAATAGACAGTTTGAATAAGATTTACCTTACATTTCCAAAGAAAATAAAACAGTCCACATTCACATAAAAGAAACTTTTCTGACTTCGGAGGCTAATTTTAAAACAAATAAAACAAAAGCCAAAAAAATTAAACTCTATCTTTTATGAAAGAACATAGCTTGGATTTTTTACCCATACTCAAGATACTTATTTTAACAATGTAGGTAACAGACTTTAATGTGATATAGTTTATATTACAATAATTAAATTACAATTCTAAATAACATTCTCAACTGAACATGTAAATCTTTCAAATATAAAATCTAATAAACTAAACTTTTCTAAAAATGTTCTTTGATCATTCTGAAGTAAAGGCCTACCCATAAATGGACATTGGTCGATAAGTTTGATCCCACATCAAAACTGATACCATGTTATACATGCACTTTAACTTTTACATACATACAGATGTTTTACAAATCTAATAATTGTGATTTCAAATAGTATCATTTCATGTCCATTCTGTCAACATATTTGAACATGGTGTCCTTATTCTAGTTTGTTACATTCAACTCGACCTTTTAAATATACTGAAAGCACAACTCTGATATCCTGCGTAGTCTCTGACAGCACATGTGTACATCCTTCAGTAGAGACCACATGTGTAACTGTGTTATCATATAGTGCACATGTGTTACTGTGTTATCAAATAGTGCACATGTGCAACTCTTTTAACAGATATCATCAGATAGCACATGTAACTCTTTATCAGATCAAGGTAACTCTTTATCAGATCAACATAACTCTTTTTATCAAGGTCTATTCAACATACAAAGGTAAAAATGATGGTATAATCACAAACAATCAAAAAAATGTTTATCTATTGATTTACACATCATAGAACAAAATTTTGCCCTTCAGGTTGCTTTTTAACATCTGATATGCTAACAATATCAGTTCTATAAGATATACATATAGGTCCTGTAGATGAACTGGACTCTTTTGAAGCTTCATATTCTAATCTGTATTTCTCTACTGCTGGTCCCCATGACTTGTCGGGTTTCAACAACTTTTGGATTCTCTGAAAAATCAAATTAAATATAGTACTTATAGTCATATATTGATAATCATCGATTACGTAATGAATTGGAAAATTATTATTCAAGTTTAAATGAAGATTTTAAATATGTTAATAATATACAGATAGTATATTTGTCTATGCATCTGTGTAAAAAGCTGAATAAAAAAATTGTTTTGATGAAATTTATGAAAATTTGTTCAGATTTTGTTGCTGCCATCAGACTTTAACCAAAAATATGTGTTGATAGGTCACACCATGCTCATACTAACACATTTCCATGGTCAGTGAACTGTGAAATCTGGGTCAAAACCCTAATTTGGCATAAATATTAAACAGTTCACTACACAATGAACATGTGTACTAAGTATTGAGTTGATGAAACCACAAAGTACCTCAAACCAAAACTTTAACATGATATAGAAAAACAGACAGACCATAAAACATAATGCCCCTCTACTAACGTAGGCTGGGGCATAAAAAGCCATTTATGTTACATTTTATAAAATCTACTGTAAATTCAGAATTTATTGCTTGCATTTAGTATTGCGATTTTTGAAGAATGGACAAAAATGTGCAGGGTTTCCACTGGCGGTCGCCATTTTCGCATTTTGCGAAAAAATAAAAATTGTGGCGATTAAAATTCGTTATTGGCAAAAGAATTTGGCGAAAGAAATATAACTGTTCGACTGCGTCCAACTTGTTTACTTTTTTTCGTGTTTCTCGGACTTTTTCCCTGATCAGACACTACTGGGAATTCAACTTGAACTCGTTACTACAATTATCATCTGATTACATTTTATAGCCATCGGCAACAAAGGATTATAATTAATAAATGTGTTGATTGTATTGTTTCGTGAAATGGTGTGGTTAAATGGCTTCACATGTCACTTAAAGGATATTTTACAAATTTGATTGAAATAATTGTTTTGAAGTGGGTACTTTACAATCCTTTTAGCGACGCACATTTTACGTCTCCTCTTTTTCTTTTAACGATGGTCTGGAAAAAAATCTGTTGTTATGATAAAAATGTTCAAAAGTAAGAAAAATCTCTGACTTTAAATTTTATCTTATAACTTTTGAGAGTAATAATTCTTTTGAAATTGGTAATTTACAATCGTTTTAGCAACGCACGTGTTTGAGGCATAATTTTACGTCCAAACTTTTTTAATGATGGTCCGGAAAAGAAATCTATTGTTAAGAAAAATACTCTGATTTTTATCCTTCAACTAGACGGGAAGTATCTTATAAACTATTATAGATGAATCCCGTGCTCCCTTGCAGAAGTCAACATGATGATTTCATGATCTTATTCTATATTGCAATTTTACAGTGTCTTTTAAAAACTAAATGTTTATTATTATTGAGTGTTTATTTATGACAATGAGATTAAAAAATATATATTTAGAATTATAAAAGACATAGTTAGTTTTCTCGTTTGAATTGTTTCACACTTGTCATTTCGGGCCTTTTATAGCTGACTATGTGGTATGGGTTTTGCTCATTGTTGAAGGCTGTACGGTGACCTATAGTTTGGTAATTCTATGTCATTTGGTCTCTTGTGAAGAGTTATCCCATTGGCAATCATACAACATCTTCTTATTTTCATATACTAGTAGCAATGTGGCAAGCTAATTTTTTTTGTTAGAGAAGGAAATTTTAAACGAAAAATATGTTTTTGTTGGTTGGTGAAAAAAATTGAAAGTGGCGAAAAATATATTGTTTTGGCGAAAGAGGTGGCGAAAAAGAAAATTGACCCAGGGGAAACCCTGAATGTGAGATTAATTATTGCAATTTCAGGAAAATGTGCATACAGATAAATGTATCAGATATCAGAATGTGAGTTCTTATTATTGCGATAATCACCAAGTCGCTTTATTCTCATTAATAAAAACCTCGCAATAATTTCTATCTACAGTACTGCATATCATGCTTCTTTTTTGTCTGTTAAATGATATCACAATAAACATAAGGTATTTTGCTCACCTGTAATATTGTTCCTTCATTAGATTTGTAGATAGCGATAATCATACAAACAGGAATAGGTACCAACGACACCAATCCCAGCATCCAACCTAAGACAATGGCCCATGATGGGTACTGGTAATCACCATAGGAAACTGGTTTTAACTGTGTAACACTGAACAACCATACAAACTATAATAACATACAATGTAAGTCTTTAGTACATATTACTAACTGAATTTCAAAATAATGGACAGGTTAGAACAAGATTGATTGTTAAGAGTCATAGGTATCTTTGTCCTCACTTACAATTGGCTGTTTAAAGAAATCTTGGTAAACAGTCAGCTGTTCACACATGCATCAATCTTCACTTAGAGATTTACTTTTTAGCCTATCTAAGATAACAATTGGCTAATTAAAGGAACCTTGGTAAACAGTCAGCTGGTCACAAGTTTCATGCATCAATCCTCACTTTGAGATTGACTTTATATCCTATCTAAGATAACAATTGTCTGTTCAAAAGTAACATTCCTCATGGTAATTATTCCATGTATTAACTAACAAATTTGCCAAGTTGTTTGTTAACCTTATCAATTAGAAACTCAGTCAGATATTAGACCGACAGTATAGTACAAGTGTGAAGTCAGAGATAATGAAGAGGGTGTCCAACCCTTAAAATTAGAATATTTACCTGTCTTCTAAGGACAATGTGTGTTGCCTATCACCTCCAAATACTACAAGACAACACTTGCTTAGCCTAGCTAAGTTTAGAAAATAATTTTCTTGTATTTGTCTCAAACTCTGAACAAAAATCTAGACCTGTCCAGTAGATAATAAATAAGTTATTTGTATAAAAGATGAAATTTCTTTAAATGAAATGTATCAGCATCTATTCAAATCATAATTTAAAATAAAGCTGTACATTGACCTATAGTTGTTAACTTCTAAGTCATTTAGTCTTGGTGGAGAGTTGTCTCATTGGCAATCATACTACATCTCTCTATATTTTTATTGATATATAAATGTATGTCATACGTACAGCAATAACTACTGGAGTGATATATTTCCAGCAAATTTTCCACCAGATCGTTGGTTTGTATCCAATCATCAACTCAATATCCATATAGAATCTGTCAGCACCTGTGAAAAAGTAAATGTTTTATTTGAGCTTAGCTTTCATTCTAATGAGTATGGTCAGCTTTAATAACAGATGGGTTTGTACCAAGAAACAAGCATGCACATAACAGTTCTCTTATATTTAAAGTGCACACAGGTTCTATGTCTAAATAAAAAGCATTATCTTTTTCCAAATTTTTTTCTGTTACTATGCAAATTTAATAGAAGAAAAAACAAACCAGTCAGTTACAGTTATATTGAATATCAAATACAATCAAATAAATTCCATTTTAATAGTAATCTGCATCATGTAAAAAGCTATCAGAATCATTTTTCAGCTTCTCATAGGTGTTTAGCATAAAATGCAAATGGTCATTTTTGTCCTATGAAAACATTTTATTTTTCCATTTTTGTTGGCTTACCATAAATCCATCCGATAACCACACATTCAGTTAAAGATAACAGCATAAGAGAGAAAGTGGAACAGTACCAGTCCATGATCTGTAGCCAGTAGATTCCTCCCTGTTCAAAATATTTACTAATAAATTATCAAAGAAACAAAACAAGAAGCTGATGACTCGTCATATGTTTACTTGCAATCATCAATTAGCCATTTTAATACTTCAATCTGGGAACAGTATATCTAACGGGAAATGAATCTGATAGGCTTTTCAGTATAATATTGATAAAATCTCGGACTCCACGTGACTTCTCGAGATTTATGGATTTTGGTGGCGTCTGACTGAAAAACTATCAGAACTGCTCAATAAATTAACCACATAATTCTAATCGTAAATAAATACAAGTTTTATCATAAAGTAGATACATTTTGTCATATAAAATGACCAAAATAAGTGTGATTTATTTGATGTGAAGTGTTTTATAATGTTTTTGAATTTGGGAAGGCAATCGGCGCCATTTTTTTTTTACCCTGTTTGCATTCTGTACCATTTTGTGATCAAATGAATGCGATTATAACAAATTTGAAGTGACAGAATACAAGTTTGATACACTGGCATCATTGTAAAACTAGTTTGAATGACATTTTATTGATATTATCAGAAATTATTAGGATAATAGCGAGTACGTTTTTAACACATGTCCGTTTCCGTATCGTATCTTTATTATCTATGACCCGACGATTAAATCAGCTACAATTAGGTAGTGTCAAGTCCCTTCAGTATATATGTTCCTGCTTCAATCTTAAATAAAAGAATAGCAAGAAATCCATGCGAGACAACCCTCTGTTAATTCCCACGCTTAAACCGACCCAAAAGTACAACTGGTTAGTTCACAATAAATGAAAATACAAACAAATCAGCTGAGTAATTACCGAACATCTTCATGATGCAAATCTTCGTAAAATGAGAACTCAAACAATCGCTCTGTTCCCTGTTTGAATTGTTTTGAAAGTTGAATCTAAGGAGGTACAAAGTTGCTGAGAAAAGCTCACTTGGCCCTCCGGGCCAGGTGAGCTAAAAACAAGTGCCTGATGCTTATGCCTTTGACTCTTTTTTCTCTTACACTTGACCTCAAATACACTTATTACTATAACATGCAAACAATCCTTACCTCAAAAATACAGGGTAGTCCAAGCAAGAATTCAACAAAACACATGCCGGCTGTAAACAGGACTTTTCTATTTCTTAAATATTCTGGGAATTCATCAATGAATGCACTGGTCATAGTTTCAAACATTCCAAACTAAAATAAAAATAAAAGTAAAGCATAAGCACAAGAATTTTTTTTTGTCAATTGCTTAATTTAACTTAATAAGCTGGGAAAATTGAGCACCTACTTTTATAATTGACTTAATATAATAAAATAATTTTAACTTTAAGGCAAAAGTTTATAAACTTATAATTTAATTTTGGATGTAACACATCTTCTGATTGGCTGAAAGTTTGTTGTCTATCAGCTCATAGACATAATTTTGTCATGTGACCGTGACGTCATCAACGTTTTTCATGACTTACTCAATAAAAATGGAATTTAGAATTAAATTATAAGGAATGACTGTAATATTTTTTCTGTCTATTCGAAATAACCTCAAAAATGTGGTGCACACTTTTAGATAACCAGTGTAGCAGGTTATTCAGTGTGCACCACATTTTTGATGTTATTTCTTCATAGACAGAACAAATATTACAGTCATTCCTTAAATAACTTTATCTTTAAAATAATTTCCCAGCTTCAATGTATCAACCCACAATAAGACTTGTTTTATCACATTTCTATTTGAAATACTAAACAAAATGTGGTAGATTTATCAAATATCATTAAATGAGAATAATTCAACATGATATATTAAAAAATATCAAGTTTCCTTTTCAAAACCTTATATTGTGAGTTGATTTATATTTATAAGTTGAAGCACCCATATTTAATGGTATGAAACAATACAATTTAATAGATTTGCATGAAGCAGTTATAGTACACAATTAAAAATTTTATCAAATTTCGGCATTTCTACACCATAGAAACATTGGTCAATCAAGCAATGTACATGTCTTTACTACAATGCTTAATCTTCGTATGTTAATATGTCGTAATTAATTCAAAACCTATAAATAAGAGTGCTTATGAGCTTTAAATTAATATCCTACAATTAAATAAAAGTTGTATAAATATGTTTAATCAAAACAGTATTTTAGAACTTTATTTGGACCCAATTTTTGTAGAATTTTATCAAATTTAATTCAGATTAACTCCCCTAGACTAAGTTCAAGATACTGCTTTGACATTTAACAGTTGATAATCATACTATAGTTAAATATCTGTGGCACCCAGGATTCTGTCTTCTTCTGGACACCACAGGTCTGTGAGAGCAAAATTGTCAAAAAATTGTTTTGACCATTAGCATTACAATACTCAATTAAATTTACTGATCCTTGCCTTCTTGTTTGTACATTTGTAATGCAAATTTATTTTCCAGAAATCTTAAACTAAAAGTTATCAGATTACCTGTTTCTTCCAGGCAATATGTATGTAGCTGTACAAACAAGACGGCAATCAGTAAATGATAACTAGAAAACATACAGATAAAAAAAATAACACCATTAAAATTAATCATATCTTTTTTGTGTTGAGCATATATCTTCTTTAGTATAAGAAAAATACAAGATCTTTACATTTCACCTGTATATTTTCTAGTTAATTAGCAACATCATTTTCCATATAATATAAACTATAATAGTATATATATATATATCCCTTTTAGGTAACTCCCAACCACCTAATGAACCATAGACATGTCTTTGTTTTGTATACCCTTTTCCCCAAGGGGAGATAACCCAATCCTCCCTCCTCCCATAAAGACCCCCCTACACCCCCAACTTCCCATTTTTCTTATTTTTTTACATCTTACTATGACTACCGCTGGAACCTGCCTTGTACACACTTCCAGTTTGAGTCTCCGTCACGGACGCGTTTTTATACTTTCACACATTGCTCGCACAACCATCAGAATTTACAAAAACCATATTCATTAAAAAGTTCTTGTGATCCCTCTTATGTCTGTAACAGAAGTGTAATATCTTTTTTTTTTTCTAAATTTAACCAAAGGATTTATGAAAACTGTGCAAACTGTATTTATATGTAAAATTCTTTTCTAATTTCCATACTGTTTCATTATGAAAATTGCCATATTACATAAGCAATGAACCTATAATAAACAATCTCTTTACCCAATTAGTTTAACCCATTACTTGACTCTAAAACCATTGTCTTATTTCAAAAGATTTATTTTGCTTTTGATGCAAATCATTTAAATTGTTGTCTGAAAAAAAGTATTTCGTCTTAAACTTGGGTTAACCCTCTATCCTTTTTCTCTGCACTTTCTCACATTTACCTGATTGCGTTGATGGAAGTCGATACATCTATTATATAAAGATCAAAAATACATGTTAAGATCTAGTTATACAGATGCTTCCAAGACAAGATGAAAGAGGTGAAATACAAGTAATCCCATGGTCAAATCTATTCGTCAAATTTTTTTATTTTTTTTAGTATTCTTTCAAATTATCTAAAGCACTACTATTTCTTATCATTTCTAAACAAATATAATAAGATAAATGAAAATTGATATTGCACAATCTTAAAGAATTTATTTTGAAAACATATTGTTTAAGTTCTGATTTTTTATTCTTTGTTCAATGTTTGGAGCAGATTATATCTGTTTTGGAAATCTTGAAATCATTTATACCATGAAATTACTTTTACAAAATGTGAATGAGAAGAGGATCTGATAGTTCATTCATTTAACTTGTATTGCTTATCTTAAACCAGATGAAATAAAGTTCTATACAAATTTTGCACCAGTCTGAATGATAATTTTAGCAGATCAGACAAAAACTTTCCCCTAAAAATACCATTTTCCTTTTATAAATAATTCTAACATTTTGTCCATAAAATACAATTTTCTTTAAATTGAAAACTATCAAAAACTCTTATGATTATGAGGATGGAATGAAATGATGCAAGAATAGATGACATAAAAATTGCAGAAATTTATTAAAAAAAAAAACCAAGATATTTTAGAAAAGTATAAAACTATAGCATACGATTACATGAAGTCATCATTAATACTAGAACTACTTGGATATCTGCTATCTCTTTTAAAATCTTTCTTGAAATTTATCTCAACTTCAAAAATCAAATTATGAAAAACTGACAAAATATCTATCATGACTTTCTTTAAATTTTACACTAAAAAAAAATCAAACAACTTGTATATTTTAAGGATGAAAGAACATATTGCTTAGAAAGAAGTACTTAATGTTCACCAAAAAAATCTAAAATGTTACTAGAGTAAGGTATGTGTGTCATCTATTCCGGTAAAACTTTTAACTAAATACACCAGATCACAGTCTTCATATACAAAACTGCCATCATCAGCTGACCAATAAAAAAAACAAGAATGATTGGACAGTTCTGATTGGTTAAGACATTTGAGTAATCAGTTGTACAAGGTTTGTGATATTCTCATACACATTTTGAAACCGAAAACACTGAACAATTACTTTCGTTGGTTTTATCCCTTTCTTATAGTATAGTGCATAAATCTCAATTATGAGACAAAACCAAGATATAACAGTTCTCAGATACTTTTTGAAAAATTCTAATAAATCAGCTATTATTTTTGAAGTATGGTCAACAAATCAAGACAACTGAGTACACAAATATAAGAAGAATACAGGAATTTGAACTTTTTTTTTATTCATTCAGGACATAGTAATATAAATCTTAGATTCTAATGTAAAACCCTTAAAAAAAAATTGTACCAAATTAAAAAAATTTCCCCTGTATTATCTGCTATTTGCCTAACTTTATTATGATTTTTCAACAATTGTTGAATTTACCATCTGTTTCACACTGTAATCATAGTAATTTACCATCTGTTTCACACTGTAATCATAGTAGTTTACAGAACTTGAATTCTTAAAATTAATGTCAATTCATTTTTTTTATGATGAGATTTAACAACAGCGTCAAATTTGCATGAATCTAAGATTTATCTAACTCTGTTCTGAAACTTCTGTCTGCAATGCAATAAAACTTACCATTGAACCAAACTGTTGTCACATGACATTATAAGTCACATGATACATTAGAGTGTTGAGGCCTTATTAGTCAACTCATGATGTTCAGTTTTGTTTAGTTTAATAACGAAATATTGTCAGTCTTTAAATAATTTCAACACTTAAAAACTCCATAAACATGATAAATAAGTTCTATAACTTAGAGTTAGTGTACAGTTTTAAAAGTATGAGCTAGACACAAGGAAAGTTTTAAAGAACATTCAGTAATATCCCACAAAAAATGAACAAAGGGCAAACAGTATTTGAAAAATACCATCTCTCAAAATGATTTGTTATGGTTGAACTCTTATAACATACATATTTGAAAGACAATCAAATACAATAATATTACAAAGAAGTATTAACAACTTCAATCTACCTTTAAAACTACTTTTCAACTATTTTTTGGCTACATTTCCAAAAGGGTTTGAATCTAATCCCCTTGTCTAAACATTTTGGATGCTTAATCATTTCTTGGATTTCACTTTTTAAAATTTATGGATTTGCACCTCGTTTCATATCAAGTGTAAATTTAAACAACAAAAGTATCTTTTTAATCAAACTTTTTGTAAAAAAACATGGATTAAAAATTACAGGAAAAAAAAAATTTCCTTGACAGCATCTAGCAGGGTGTAACAATTCCTTAGACAAAAATGACTGTGATTTGGTGTACAACTTATATCAGAATTCTTAACCTCAATGATAGAAAATCAAGCTACCTGGCTGTCCAGTCCAATGGTCAGTAACATCAAGAAGAAAAGTACTGCCCACAATGGTGAAATGGGTAACTTAGCTACAGCTTCTGGGTAAGCTACGAACACAAGACCTGGTCCTGAAACATAATAAATAAATATGGTTAGCCTGACTTCAAAAACATTGATACATTTTTTTTTTCAAAGCAGACACTGATTTACTAACGTCCATAATTTGTTTGCTTAAATAATAATGAAGTTAATTTAATGTCCAGATTATGAGCAAAAATTCAATTGATTTTGACAAATAACATAGGACATGTTACAATAAAGGTATTCTGAAAAAAAGTTGAATTAATAAAGACTCTTCTCTTGGTGTTTATTGATACAAGAACTATCAGAACATGTTAAGTTAATACATATTTGTACCTTGTGTAACAACATCTTCAATACTGTCACCCGTCTCTTGAGCCATGAATCCAAGAATGGAGAAAATTACTAGTCCGGCAAAAATACTGGTTCCGCAGTTAATCAATGGCACTATCATAGCATCTCTAAAAATACAACGAATAAATTTTACCACAGGTTTACATTCTAAATTTAGAAATTATTTCCTAAAAAGAGACATACAGATTAAAATTTACTTGCATCTCATAACAAGGAGTAATATGAGGTCCTAGAAGGCAATTCTTGATATGTGCATACACATAAATGCTGCCAGAATGCTTCAAAATTGGGCCTGTGAAGTCGTTAACAGTGTAGGAAATTTTGAAACATTTCATAGGCACTGGAACCAGATCTAAACACATCCATTTTTTTTGTTATTTCCTTAAATAAAAAGAGTAATATCTTTCTTGTCAAATAAGGTTTTGATCAACACAAAAAGTTCCTTTGACTCTCACATTTTCTTTCCCCTTTTTCTTAACATTCTTACTCCCTTATGCAGCATTATTTATTGTTTTAGGCTGATTTGTGACCTATAGTTACTTATATCCACATCATTTGGTATCTTGTGGATAGTTATCTCATTGGAAATCATATCACATCTTATTTTTATATTAACAATGTTTGTTTCAGTAAATTTTTATCTAAAATGATAACAAGAGTTATCTACCTTTATTCTAAGAACCAAATCACTCAAAAGACTAATGCAACCTTAGGTCGATTTTCTTGTTTTGTACTGAAGACTAACTATGTGATAATAAAACTGCTATATTCTCAAACTGGAGGAATATTTACATATTTTTAGGTCCTGAAACTAAAGTAAATTGTTTGAGTATCTGGATTTTTTTCAGTTAGCCCTTAGTATTTTCCCCTAATTGTATGTCAGAACAAAATACTATATGCAACTGAATTATTTTCAGCAATATTCAAACTAACTATTACTGTAACACAAGAATTTTCCCACAACAAGTCTGTGCTTTTTAGAATATAACAATAGTGGTCATTTCTTATTTTATACTTGTGCACCTACCTGTATACATTATTATGGAATTTGTTGTAACTAGCCATTGTAATAAGTCCTCCCCAGGCCATACCAACAGAGTAAAATATCTGTACTGCAGCATCCCCCCACACCTATAAATAGAACATTAAATTAAAATGTGTATAAGGAATAGTATAAAGTATGTGCTAAAATATTCATGTATTCTACTTTTTTCTGTGCACTTCGAATTGTGCTTATTTTTTTCTATAGCATTTGAGCCTTTCAAAGGTATTTCATAAGACTTACAAGTTTATCAAGCCCAAAAAGAGAGACACATGTTAAAACTTTTTAGAATTGCAGTGAAATACAGAAAATGACTGATTTCATTTTCTATTCACAATAATATTACAAAGAAGTATTAACAACTTCAATCTACCTTTAAAACTACTTTTCAACTATTTTTGGCTACATTTCCAAAAGGGTTTGAATCTAATCCTTGTCTAAACATTTTGGATGCTTAATCATTTCTTGGATTTCACTTTTTAAAATTTATGGATTTGCACCTCGTTTCATATCAAGTGTAAATTTAAACAACAAAAGTATCTTTTAATCAAACTTTTGTAAAAACATGGATTAAAAATTACAGGAAAAAAATTTCCTTGACAGCATCTAGCAGGGTGTAACAATTCCTTAGACAAAATGACTGTGATTTGGTGTACAACTTATATCAGAATTCTTAACCTCAATGATAGAAAATCAAGCTACCTGGCTGTCCAGTCCAATGGTCAGTAACATCAAGAAGAAAAGTACTGCCCACAATGGTGAAATGGGTAACTTAGCTACAGCTTCTGGGTAAGCTACTGAACACAAGACCTGGTCCTGAAACATAATAAATAAATATGGTTAGCCTGACTTCAAAAACATTGATACATTTTTTTTCAAAGCAGACACTGATGTACTAACGTTCATAATTTGTTTGCTTAAATAATAATGAAGTTAATTTAATGTCCAGATTATGAGCAAAAATTCAATTGATTTTGACAAATAACATAGGACATGTTACAATAAAGGTATTCTGAAAAAAAGTTGAATTAATAAAGACTCTTCTCTTGGTGTTTATTGATACAAGAACTATCAGAACATGTTAAGTTAATACATATTTGTACCTTGTGTAACAACATCTTCAATACTGTCACCCGTCTCTTGAGCCATGAATCCAAGAATGGAGAAAATTACTAGTCCGCAAAATACTGGTTCCGCAGTTAATCAATGGCACTATCATAGCATCTCTAAAAATACAACAAATAAATTTTACCACAGGTTTACATTCTAAATTTAGAAATTATTTCCTAAAAAGAGACATACAGATTAAAATTTACTTGCATCTCATAACAAGGAGTAATATGAGGTCCTAGAAGGCAATTCTTGATATGTGCATACACATAAATGCTGCCAGAATGCTTCAAAATTGGGCCTGTGAAGTCGTTAACAGTGTAGGAAATTTTGAAACATTTCATAGGCACTGGAACCAGATCTAAACACATCCATTTTTTTTGTTATTTCCTTAAATAAAAAGAGTAATATCTTTCTTGTCAAATAAGGTTTTGATCAACACAAAAAGTTCCTTTGACTCTCACATTTTCTTTCCCCTTTTTCTTAACATTCTTACTCCCTTATGCAGCATTATTTATTGTTTTAGGCTGATTTGTGACCTATAGTTACTTATATCCACATCATTTGGTATCTTGTGGATAGTTATCTCATTGGAAATCATATCACATCTTATTTTTATATTAACAATGTTTGTTTCAGTAAATTATTATCTAAAATGATAACAAGAGTTATCTACCTTTATTCTAAGAACCAAATCACTCAAAAGAAAAATGCATCCTTATGTCGATTTTCTTGTTTTGTACTGAAGACTAACTATGTGATAATAAAACTGCAAACTGGAGGAATATTTACATATTTTTAGGTCCTGAGGCAAAAGTTACTTGTTTGAGTATCTGGAATATTTTCAGTTAGCCCTTAGTTTTTTCCCTAATTGTCTTGAACAAAATACTATATGCAATGAATTATTTTCAGCAATATTCAAACTAACTATTACTGTAACACAAGAATTTTCCCACAAGAAGTCTGTGCTTTTCAGCAATATTCAAACTAACTATTACTGTAACACACGAATTTTCCCACAAGTCTGTGCTTTTAGAACATAACGATAGTGGTCATTTCTTATTTTATACTTGTGCACCTACCTGTATACATTATTATGGAATTTGTTGTAACTAGCCATTGTAATAAGTCCTCCCCAGGCCATACCAACAGAGTAAAATATCTGTACTGCAGCATCCCCCCACACCTATAAATAGAACATTAAATTAAAATGTGTATAAGGAATAGTATAAAGTATGTGCTAAAATATTCATGTATTCTACTTTTTTCTGTGCACTTCGAATTGTGCTTATTTTTTTCTATAGCATTTGAGCCTTTCAAAGGTATTTCATAAGACTTACAAGTTTATCAAGCCCAAAAAGAGAGACACATGTTAAAACTTTTTAGAATTGCAGTGAAATACAGAAAATGACTGATTTCATTTTCTATTCTATATAAATTCTTGAAAACAATTCGTAAATTAATTGTAACAAGCAAATGATTAAGTTTTTACATCCAACCTTTAATGATTTTTTAGAGCATTACCTGAAATGTGGCTAACTTTTCCCATTGTGGAATGAGGTAGAATTTGAGCCCTTCTGATGCCCCTGGTAAAGTCACTCCTCTTATCAATAGGATTAACAAAACCAAGTAAGGAAAAGTGGCTGTTACATACACAACCTGTCAAAAAATATAATGAGATTATTGTATTCACTACAAGGAAACCACTTCATTTGTGTATACTTCCTATAAATAAAATATTAAATAAACAACAGTAGCATTACAGTTCATATACTTGACTTTTTCAACAGAGACATCTTGTGTTATGGAGAGATGTTTAAGTTGTCAACATTAATATTTTTGCAACAGAATATATAGCGGACATGTTTTTAGTGGATGGATATTACTTGCACATCTATATACCACTGAAATGACTGGGTTTTTTTTGCAGTGTATGACATATATTCACAATATCTAGTGTGATGTGTTCTCATGAAGTAAGTTCAAGGCAATCTTTTATATTTGTATTATATTTCCTTACTTTAATATTGTGTTTATTTTACATACATTTTAAAGGATGCATCCATATGAAATACCACAATTTATTTTCTTGGATTACTTCCCTTTGACCAATTGTTGAAATCATGTTGTTACAAAAGTTATTAGTCAGTATATGTTAATTCTAATAATATACTGACTCGGAACTTTTGAAAAAATATGATAAATATCAATCATCTAGCAAAAGGATATAGGAACCAAATGGAAAACATCAACATTTCTTACCCTTCCGGATGATTTGACACCTTTACAAAGACAGAGAAACACCAGAACCCAGGCAATAACCAGACATATCAACAGTTCCCATCTGATGCCACCAAAGTTTTCTATCCCATCAGTCATCTTTAACACACGATTCCTGAAAAAATAGTACACATAATTATTAATAATCTTTCCAATATTTGTATATTTTTCTACTTTTCTAGAATTGTATTATATTTATCATTTTTTTCATTCATAACTTCTTATGTGTTCTCAAAAATGTTTTAACTAGTTATTTCAATAACCAGAGGGTTTTTTTTTCATGAAAGATGTTAAAAATTAATTTTCTGATTAATAAGTTTATAAAACATAAATTTTCGAAATTCTTCTAGTTTGTGCTTTTTGCTATACTTCAGTTATAATATGATATTTTAACATAAGTTCGGCCAAATCAGAAAATAAAACAGATTTTGTGGTATGTTAATTGATTGTTAAAAACTTACTCCCAAAATTCTTCACTGGGTGTTATCTGTTTCACGGTTTCATTTTTTAGCATTTCTGTTGTATTGACATACTTTAACAATTCATGTGTCACATTTCCAACAGAAGTTAAATTCCACATGAAAGAATTTGAGTTTTCATCAGTGGTTTCGTTGTCAGAATGTAAGTAGCAATTCTCAGAGTTCCAAGAATTATCACAGCTGCTCCACGGCAGGATCGCTCTAAAGGACATATACAGAAAGTATAATGTCCATGTTATTATAATGTTGTAATAAACACACACTATGCCGGAGATTATAACCATACCATAACCAACACCTGTAACAAAAAATTAAAGGATGTATGGGCTATACAGTTCATATACAGCAATAGAATTGTGCAACAGCTATATTTCATATAGTTCTAAGTTGATAAGTATATTACTGTAAAATTTGTGACTATTTTCTATGAATTATATATAAATCTGTCAAAGCTTCAGCCAAACTACAGCTTTCAATACAGATATGTGGCTTACACCTTGAGTGCAAATTTATATTCCAACAAAAACGTTATATCATCTTCTCTTAAATTAACTATCTTAAGATATGGACACATTAGTCATGAAAAGACTCATGATTACTTCAAAATCATCAATCCAGTGCCTCTGCCACTCAAGGCATTAGTGATCGACCAAGGTTTAAAGATTTCCCACCAGCTGAAATGGATGTTTTATTTGAAACTTTTATTTTGTTGCCATGATCAATTTACCACATATGAGAATTTTTTTTATCATTTTATAAAATTCATTCATTTTTGGGTAAATTTAAATACCTTTTTTTTTTTTTCAAAATACCGGTATTTGATTACACATGAAGAGAAAAAAACTTCTGTAATATGTAGTTTACTCAAACATTGTTAAAAGTACAGAAATCAAACCAATTTAGAAGTCTGTCTCTTCAAAGGATTAACTATTCAGCCTATATTTTTTTTGTACTTTTGTACTAAACTTATCAATGTGTGTGCTCAAGCATATTGATTTTGCTTTTATAATTTTATCTTTTCATGTAATCTATACAAGTCATGTCTGTACATTATTTTATACCAATTAATTATGACTCATATTCAAAAGTACCTGTTCAAATAATCTGTTTTACATCATACACTTATATAATATATAGTTTGACTTCTGCTTTCTAACTATACATCAGTTTCCAGGTGCAATTTTTCTTCAGTTGAGTTTTAATTGGAAAAAAAAATCTTTTCAAAAGTTTTCCTGCCTACTTTAAACAATTATATCACTCAACTAAACACCTTGCATGGAAATACTGAAAGTATTAATTTAAAGAGATGTTTGTTCTAAATAAACCCATGGTATGAAACAGATATTGATAGCAGCTGTGATAAAGTTTTTTCCTCTTTTATAATAGGCCAAAATACAGATCATCAGTCAATCTCTCTTTAACATTAGGCTGAAATACAGTATATCAAACACTCCATCTTTAATTATAGGGCGAAATACAGTGTATATTAATAAATAAAACAATCGTGCAGTGAGGCCGCAACAACATAGTTAAACCCCCCAAAATATCCTTTTATGCTTCAAATGTTTCAGAAAAAGCCTATGTTTGTGTCCTATCATCAGAATATATAACTGTAATATTTGAGTGGCTTTTTTTTTCAGCAAACCCTGGACTGGATATTATATGTTTATCTTCAAGGGGTACAATTCAATCTTGTTAATCAGCAACTCTTCCTCAACCTGATGAGGCACTCAATTTTAAGAAAACTTTTAGAGAAGGTGGAAGGGCCTATATTATTTTTTGCGGTTTTCAATACCAAACCATTACACCAGGGGTATACATTTGTAATCTACATGTATGTAGATGTATACTCATTATTTTTAGGTGGATTTTCAGAATTGTTCTGTTAGATCTCATTGAACTAAAGATTTATACTGCCCCTAGATATCTTATACTCTTACATGTCCATTGTCGGTATTTACAAAATGGTGACATCATCACCATAAGGAAGCATTAAAGAACTTTTGGTTATTGCAATGGACTTATAACCAGATTTTAAAAAGCCATGTTTTTATTTGGTCTTTTTCAACAAATGTACAAGTTCTTAAACATAATATTTCCTTTTTCATTTAACCTTGTAAAATATAATAAGACTCTTTATATTCATATTTCTATTTATAATTTTAGATAAAATCCTTCCAGGAAAAAATTTAAACACATTTCTCAAATATCTCTTCCTTGAAAAATAAACACATTCTTTACACAGAAAGGAACTTTTAAATGATTAAATTTTTCATAACTAGAAACAATAACTTTATGATGAATAATTAATAATGGTTATGACAGAACATGTCAAAATAACATTCATGAATAATGTTTTTGTAGGGAAGGTCAATGGTCATCATATTCATGGGTTCATAATAAAATTTGGTGTACATGCATGTCCTGCATGCTCAAACAAAACAGATTGTTTCCCTCTACCCAAAAATCCATAAATTTACAATCTAATGAACAATACACTTAGAGACATGGAGAAGGAAGTATTCCAAATACATAAACTGAGAAGAGGTGCTGTTGGGTTCAAATTTCATGTAAATATCAAACAAACTTAAATTATCTCTGATGACAACATTTCATTCTTTGTGATTTTTATTTCTAGTGCATATCCATCTTCTGTGCCATTTCAAGCTTTAAACAGCTATACAAATTCATATGACATCTTCACTGCAGCCTAATATGTCTAACGTGAGGGTACCCAAATTGCACCTATTTTGACAGTTTTTCATGTACGTTTATTTATGATCCAGACAAAAGTTTCCATTCTGTGTTTATTTTGTAGATGTATCCTTATTTTCTATATATTTCCATCAATTTAATTTTGAATCCATATTGAATCATAGAAAAAAGGGTTTGAACCGACCTCCAAACGATCCATGATTCTGTAATGAGGAGTACCCAAATTGCATCCATGCTTAAATTCACATCCTTAAAAAATTGAATAATAGATGTTTTTTTTTTTATTTCTTTACATATTTAGAACAATTTGACATAAGTCCATGCTTACTATTCATTTTTAAAGAAATGGATGCTCGTAACATATTTTATTTGCTCATTTTTAAAAGCTGACTTTTTGATGAAGTCGCATGGTGACGTTTTGTAGGTTTGACTTTTTCCAGTGAATACTTCATCTGTTAATATATACTGTGAATGTTTTATAAATATTTAAATAAATTTACCTATTTGAAAGACATGCATAATGTCAAATAATAAAAAAATACAAATTGTTTAGTCCCTAAATAAACTTGTAAGATTTTCACTACTTTTTTTTCGGAATAGGTGCAATTTGGGTACTGTGACTTTATATAATTACAGATCTCTTTCTTCAAGTAGGTCTTTTAAATATTTCTTTTGCCTTGCCTCCATTATGATCTTATGATCCTCTTTTATTACTGATAATTAATTTTCCATGATTGCTTGGTGATGTAATGGTTGAGGATTGCCAGAAATCTCAGACATCATATTGATTTTTATTTAATCAGCTTTAGCTGAAATATTGGGAAATTTTCCATCAGCTGTTTCTTATGTGATGTAGCTTTCAAGTACAATTATGTGCATATTGATTAAAAAAAACTATTTCATTACTGTCTGCATTAAATTATAAGATTTGTTTTAGCTTGCTAAGCAAAAAAAAAAAAATAAAATAAAACAGTAATTTCACAATCTGCAATATAACTGCATGTACCCATGTATACATGTATGACTTCAGTATTAAATTAAGCAAATTAAATCCTATTTGTTTTTAATTAATGCAGGGAAACATCTGGTAATAAAATTACCATTGAGATAAAAATATTTTAATCTTAAAGTGATTTTACAATTAGACATTTTAGATATTCAGTTCATAAAACCTGAACTATATCAGATGTCAATTTGTCAATATGTCAGGAACACTTTTTATTGAGATATATGCTTTAGACCCCACTTTGCTTTGTTTTCTATGGGAGATATGCTTTAGACCCCACTTTGCTTTGTTTTCTATGGGAGATATGCTTTAGACCCCACTTTGCTTTGTTTTCTATGGGAGATATGCTTTAGACTCCACTTTGCTTTGTTTTCTATGGGAGATATGCTTTAGACTCCACTTTGCTTTGTTTTCTATGGGAGATATGCTTTAGACCCCACTTTGCTTTGTTTTCTATGGGAGATATGCTTTAGACCCCAGTTTGCTTTGTTTTCTATGACGTTCAAATGATAAAATGGTTACTAATTCATTTCAGTCAGTTTTTTTTTTTAGGAAGAATATAGTTTTTACAGGACAAGTAGTTATTCAAATGTTAAATGACAGTAGAATTAACGGAAATTAAGTGAAATTAAGAAGACTTGTCTTGATGGAGGTTTCCAAAATTACTTTAAAGCTGTCTCTCAGAATATTTAGAGTTGAACACCACCATTGCCATCTAACGTGATGTAATATTCACTAATTTGTATTATAATTAACAAATAACTGTTTGTTGTATACAAATAAAAATGTAATATGTAACTGTCTTGTATCTTTATATTTGAACAGGTCTTAAGGTAGATGTATATTAACTTAACTTAATTTAAATAGATATACTTGGTGCTGTATAAATGTTGTACTTATAAGCTAAACAAAGATCAAATGGTAAGATATTTGTATTTCTATGTTGAATAATGAATAAATATAATAGAATAAGCAAATTCATTCTTGCAGCTAAACAGGATGATATAATACACTCCCACTTCTATACAAATCAAAAATTTTACAAAGAATATGGGTTAAAGATTTTATTGTTAATTCAGGACAAAAGATTTTACAATAGGGTAACCTGTATCCATGTATAATATTACATAACACATCTAAGTGATTTCACAAGCATAAGTTCTTGGTATTTAAAATAGCAGAATGAACAATGTTGTAGTGATATAAAGGGGAGCAGGAGCAATTACCCGCTTATTTTGGCTTAATACTAACAATGGCTTCCATTGTTTTAAAATTCAGTGAACATTAAATTATTTTTTACAGCTCCTATGCTTTAGCTTAGAGGATAAATATTAAAATTGGAATAACTAGATGCTACACAAAGTTATTTTTATTTAAGTATTTTCAGTTGTTCTGTTCTTTGGTAGACGCTGTCAATAATATTAACGGTACCAATTTTATTGCATTAGATCCACTTTTTCACAATAAATGTCATTTCAGTGATACTTTAGGCCAAAATATTTTGAAAGTCCAAAACTTTATACAAAGGTTGAAGAGCAGATAAAACAAAATAAATGTGGATTGTGTCCACATGTAGACACAGATGATGCCCCCGCTTGCATATCATATAGTTATAAAGGGACATAATTGAAGAACGGTGAAAGTGACGCTACCCAAATTTGAACTTGATCTGAGTTTTGTGGTAATAAGCATTATGTGTAAGTCTCATAACATTTGGTTGAGGCTAACTTAAGTAGAGAACAGAAACGAAAAATTCAGCAATTTTTCTATTTGTTAACCTGCATAACTCTAGAACAGTTGTGTATAAGTTTTATAACATTTGGTTGAGACAAATTAAAGTTAGAGAATGGAAACGAAAAATTCAGCAATTTTTATGTTTATAAAGGGACATAACTCAAGAATGGTAAAAGTGACGCCATCGAATTTCGTATTTAATCTGTATTATGTAGTAATAAGCATTGTGTATAAGTTTCATAACATTTAGTTGAGGCAAACTAAAGTTTGAGAACGAAAACAATATTTCTACTTGATCTTAGTTTTGTGGTAATGAGTATTGTGTATAGGTTTCATAATGGTTGGTTGGGGAAAACTGAAGTTACAGAATGGAAACTAAAATTTTGCAATTTTTCGATTTATAAAGGGGCATCGTTCAATAATGGTTAAAGTGACACTACCCAAATTCAACTTGATCCGTGTTTTATCAGTGGAAGGCAAAATTAAACATTGCATTGTATAAAGCATTGATTGTAGTTGATTTAACTATAATCATGGACAAAGGAAGGTAACTCCAATTTTTAAAATTACTTTAATAATGACATTGATATTTTTGGAAAAAAAATTAGCATTTTTTCCATTTGTAAAGGGGCATAACTCTGGAACAGTAAACATGATGCCCCCAAAATTCAAACTTGATCTGTGTATTGTGGTAATAAGCATTGTGTATAAGTTTCATAACATTTGGATGAGGCAAACTTAAGTTAGAGAACGGAAATAAAAAAATTTACAATTTTTCCATTTATAAAGGGGCATAACTCTAGAACGATTAAAGTGACGCCACCAAAATTCAAACTTGATCTGTGTTTTGTGGTAATAAACATTGTGTATAAGTTTGATAACATTTGGTTGAGGAAAACTTAAGTTAGAGAATGGAAACCGCTTTTTGGGACAATGGACGTACGTACGGACGGACGAGGGTAAAACTTAATGACCCCTCCGCTTCGGCGGTGGCATAAAAAGACCAAAAGTATAGTCAAACCCGAATAAGGAATCAGAGCTTTGCATGAGGGAGATGCTTTTCTTAACTTAAAATGATTTCAAAATTTTATAACAACAAATTATATAATATCATAATTTTTATACATTAATTAATCACTATACATTCATTCTAGTGATACAAATAATTCATACACCGTTTGTACAAAGTCTATAATTACAAAAGAACAAAGTTTGACATTATTCTACAACAGTAATAGACTATATATATAGCACTTTGTCAAATTGATTTTATACATATATTTATGTACTTGTCCCTCATAATGGATGACGTACATCTGAATATAGCTGAATCACAGCATTTTTCCAATATCCTCAACAGAAAGTAAACATTCTTCAATAATATGACGTAAAACTTGACCTTTGTTTTTACAATCAACATTCAAGAATATCCAGCATAGTTTATTGATTCCGATATCTGAACATGCAAAACCTTAACCAAGAATAGTGTTATAAAACAACTTTACACTTCTATCATTTTATTTGTCAGAGCTCAACCATTATACTAATGTCATAGAAACATTGTAAATCAAGCCTTAGAACCTGCAGCCAGCCAAGAGATGAAGATGACTTTATAATGACCTTGACAGTAACCTAAAATGTCATATGGGAGGTAGTCAGCTTCTGTAACAAATTCTTGTTCTAAATTTTGACAAAACATATTTTATTGTAAAATTATACAAGAACCCCCTTAGATAAATTATTGGATATGCGCCTGCTTAGCAACTATAATCACCACATGTACATTGACAAACACTAACCAGGAAAACCTTATAGGAAGGTGCCTGATTTGCCAGAACAAGTCTTTGTCACTTATCAAGTATAGCCTAAAAAATGAAGGCCTTCATAAACCAGAAGTTATTTTAAATAAAATAACTTTTCCCAAGTTTTCCATTATATATATATGTCAGACCAAATTTTGATAGAAACACAGCTATTCTTTTATACATGCCAATATTAATTATGCTGTGACATAATTGTTTACAGGAAAAGATTACAGACCACCACAGGAAGTATAAACAGATCTTCTCCTTTATCTGTGTAATCCATATTCATGGTGAACATATTTAACCTAATTAAAAATAATTATCATAGACAAAATAATGCTTCACAGTTGATGTAATCTTGACCGATTACATTCTTCTAGTTCTTTCACATGTATCTGTATCTTATACTTGCTTGTCAGGTGTCAGAAAGGTAAATACATGTACTCCACAGATTAATCCCCATCTCTTCATTACAGACTACCCCCAACCTTTGTGTCTGGGTTCTACACATGTGGTTCTACATGGCTACATGTGTTTATTTATCCACTGCCAAGTTTTGTTATTAAAATCCCTTCATCTTCAATACTAACTAGTCTTTGTAACTGGGTTCAACATGTGTTAATTCAGTGCTATAATTTTACCAAGAAATGAGATCATTATCTGAAACCCTAGGAAATATGGACTTTTCAGATCAGGCTGTCATGTACTTATGGGTTAATTAATTACCTTTAAAGAGAGGTGACATCCTCCAAACAGTAATTGGACTGAGGCTGGCAAACTGTCCATAGCTGACTTCCATAAAGAACAATGGCATACCACATAGCACCAAAAATATCACATAGGGGATCAAAAATGCTCCTGGAATAGTTTAAAATAATTTATTTTTTCTCAAAATTCTATTAATTTACCGAATTTACACTGAACAAAATATTTCTTTTTTTCTATAATCATCTAATGATTAGAATATATAAAAACTGTCAATATTTTTTCTTAAACTATCTTAATTTCACTGTTGACTTAACTTACAGTTTAAAAAATTCCACCAAACCTTTTTCTCAGATATTATATATTGCCTGTAATATTCGATAAATTAATGCCGTGTCTGTTTAAATACATGTATCTCATGGTAAACATGCATTGGTACCATTTAGTACAGGTTTTCATAACAAGTCAATAGGAAAGTGCTCCAAAATATTTCTTTGATGCATTTGATAAGTACATTAATAAATTTTGACACAGTCCCCTCCCAGCTACTTTTATTAATTTTTTTCTGTAACATATTTGAACTTGCTAAAACTTTTTAATGATCTCAACATAATTTTCGTACCTCCTCCACTTTTATAACACAGATATGGAAACCTCCAAATATTTCCTAAACCAACAGCATACCCAACACATGATAAGAAAAAGTCCAATCTTCCAGACCAGTTTCCTCGTTCTTCATTTTCATCGCCACTTTCAATACTGGACTGGCTAGTCATGGGAGAAGAATCATCATCTTCCAATGCCTTCTAAAATTTGGAAAAAATAAATGTACTTATATGAAATGTGTATTGCTTAATCACATGTATTATATTCTTGGACATTATAAAAAATTCTAGAGCTCTTACTCATCTGACAAGACTCTTAATCTTCAGTGCCTACCTCATTTTTTTTTTGTCTTTTCTAAGCAAGCACTGCATGTATAATGTCAAGTCTGATTCCCCCATTGAAAACATTTTATTGATCAAAATAGAATTTTTTGCCTATCTTATTACCCTTAATTTGTTTCAGCACTAACATGACTGAATGTAGGTGAACATAAGGTATATATTTTTTTTTTTTTGGCTTGATTTTGATGGTTCAAAGCCCAAACAAAACAAATTTTGATACCAAGTCAACAGGTGTACCAGGTTTGTACAATCCAATTTTTATTATATAGTCTCTAAAGGAGTTTTGCTAATTTGGTATTCCATACATTTCTGAAAGTCAAGGTTTGAAAAAAACTAGTCCATACTAGTATTTTGTGTTTATAGAATTGACAAGGATGGCGGTATTGGCTATTGGTGGTAAATACCAGGAAATACTGGTTTTCACCCACTTCATCACTTGAGTTGTGTATGTAGCATTTTCTGTGCTTGATTGTTTTGCTAAATTGTTACTGTCTGTGCTCAGATATCAAAATACTCTGTATCTAATGACAAAATATTGAATGAAAAAAAGGTCCTCTCCATAATTTCCCTCATCAGGTTGGAAAATATCCTCATAAATGGGCAATATCCCTATTTAAGGGTATTATACCCCATAAAAGGTATCAATTTTCTGTGATGAAATTTAAACTTTGGATTTCAAAGTATTTACTGTCATGGCACAAACATTCAGGTAAATGACAACATTTTCCCCAAAGACACAATGACTGAAAATCATCTGAATAAAAGTTAATGATCTTGGAAAAGTAGGATTGTTGGAGGCATTATCTTGTTGAACTATGGTCTTCAAGGGAAATATAAAAAATGTTGCCCTTTTATGTGTCAGGTGTCAGAAAGGTAAATACATGTACTCCACAGATTAATCCCCATCTCTTCATTACAGACTACCCCCAACCTTTGTGTCTGGGTTCTACACATGTGGTTCTACATGGCTACATGTGTTTATTTATCCACTGCCAAGTTTTGTTATTAAAATCCCTTCATCTTCAATACTAACTAGTCTTTGTAACTGGGTTCAACATGTGTTAATTCAGTGCTATAATTTTACCAAGAAATGAGATCATTATCTGAAACCCTAGGAAATATGGACTTTTCAGATCAGGCTGTCATGTACTTATGGGTTAATTAATTACCTTTAAAGAGAGGTGACATCCTCCAAACAGTAATTGGACTGAGGCTGGCAAACTGTCCATAGCTGACTTCCATAAAGAACAATGGCATACCACATAGCACCAAAAATATCACATAGGGGATCAAAAATGCTCCTGGAATAGTTTAAAATAATTTATTTTTCTCAAAATTCTATTAATTTACCGAATTTACACTGAACAAAATATTTCTTTTTCTATAATCATCTAATGATTAGAATATATAAAAACTGTCAATATTTTTTCTTAACTATCTTAATTTCACTGTTGACTTAACTTACAGTTTAAAAATTCAACCAAACCTTTTTCTCAGATATTATATATTGCCTGTAATATTCGATAAATTAATGCCGTGTCTGTTTAAATACATGTATCTCATGGTAAACATGCATTGGTACCATTTAGTACAGGTTTTCATAACAAGTCAATAGGAAAGTGCTCCAAAATATTTCTTTGATGCATTTGATAAGTACATTAATAAATTTTGACACAGTCCCCTCCCAGCTACTTTTATTAATTTTTTTCTGTAACATATTTGAATGATCTCAACATAATTTTCGTACCTCCTCCACTTTTATAACACAGATATGGAAACCTCCAAATATTTCCTAAACCAACAGCATACCCAACACATGATAAGAAAAGTCCAGTCTTCCAGACCAGTTTCCTCGTTCTTCATTTTCATCGCCACTTTCAATACTGGACTGGCTAGTCATGGAGAAGAATCATCATCTTCCAATGCCTTCTAAAATTTGGAAAAAATAAATGTACTTATATGAAATGTGTATTGCTTAATCACATGTATTATATTCTTGGACATTATAAAAAATTCTAGAGCTCTTACTCATCTGACAAGACTCTTAATCTTCAGTGCCTACCCTCATTTTTTTTTTTGTCTTTTCTAAGCAAGCACTGCATGTATAATGTCAAGTCTGATTCCCCCATTGAAAACATTTTATTGATCAAAATAGAATTTTTTGCCTATCTTATTACCCTTAATTTGTTTCAGCACTAACATGACTGAATGTAGGTGAACATAAGGTATATATTTTTTTTTTTTTTGGCTTGATTTTGATGGTTCAAAGCCCAAACAAAAACATATTTTTGATACCAAGTCAACAGGTGTACCAGGTTTGTACAATCCAATTTTTATTATATAGTCTCTAAAGGAGTTTTTGCTAATTTGGTATTCCATACATTTCTGAAAGTCAAGGTTTGAAAAAAACTAGTCCATACTAGTATTTTGTGTTTATAGAATTGACAAGGATGGCGGTATTGGCTATTGGTGGTAAATACCAGGAAATACTGGTTTTCACCCACTTCATCACTTGAGTTGTGTATGTAGCATTTTCTGTGCTTGATTGTTTTGCTAAATTGTTACTGTCTGTGCTCAGATATCAAAATACTCTGTATCTAATGACAAAATATTGAATGAAAAAAGGTCCTCTCCATAATTTCCCCCTCATCAGGTTGGAAAATATCCTCATAAATGGGCAATATCCCTATTTAAGGGTATTATACCCCATAAAAGGTATCAATTTTCTGTGATGAAAATTTAAACTTTGGATTTCAAAGTATTTACTGTCATGGCACAAACATTCAGGTAAATGACAACATTTTCCCCAAAGACACAATGACTGAAAAATCATCTGAATAAAAGTTAATGATCTTGGAAAAGTAGGATTGTTGGAGGCATTATCTTGTTGAACTATGGTCTTCAAGGGAAAATAAAAAAAAATGTTGCCCTTTTTATGAATATTTGTCCTGACTGCCATTTATAATGGTGAAATACAAAATACCATTTTTTTATCACTATAAATTGAAACACAATTTTGGGTATCATATAGATATAAGAAGATGTGGTATGAGTGCCAATGAGACAACTCTCCATCCAAGTCAAAATTTATAAAAGTAAACTATACATGTAATACCCATAAATGGGAGTACTGATACTACACATTTATGAGGAAATTTACCAATCTGTTAATTAGTGTAGCTGGATAAAAGAAAACTATTTTGTTGCTCCAAAAGGCTGGCAGGTATGTACATTTTTACCTTTTTTTAAAGGCTTTCATGAGGGTCTTTTTTAAAGGCTTTCATGAGGGTCTGGAAGGGATTTACAGAACAGAGAATAATACTAAATAGCAAAAAAAAAATGAAGAGAGAAAAATGAGCAAAAAAAATACCTAGAGTAGAGAATAATGGGGTGCAATAGAATAACTGTGGAAAATAAAAGAATAAGGTAAAAATGCATGTACTTGGGGACAGGACATTTTTGTTTAGTTTAGTTTAAACATATTTTATTTTTCAAAAGTACAAATGGATTAGACACAAGTTTTCAACTTAGTAACTTCTTCTCCAAGCATTTTTTTTAGCCCTCCCCCTTTTTTCCAAAATCTGTTTACTTTGTTTTTTTTTTATTTCTATTTTTTCACATTTTACATGTTTTTATTACAATATAAATATACTGGAAATAAATTGTATTTACCATTTACTATCAATTCCTAGTTAACTTTTCACAGGGTCACCTGAAGTTACTATTATAACACATATATTATCAGTGACCGCTATGGAATTGATAGTAAATAGTAAATTCATGTAATTTCTAGTATATTTATGTAAATATATCACAGAAAAACACAAAAATAGTTCAGAATAAAAGAAAACAAAAAGGAAAAAAGGGGGTGGGCTAAAAATAATTGTCCTGTCCCCGAATACCTATTGATGTAAAAATGTACTAATTACAGTAATGCACACTGTATAGAATATCACTTTTGGTCTGATAGTTTAAATAAGAAATGTTTTCAGCAATTTGGCCTTGTTTTATTTTAGGTAAAACCAAGATAAATGCAGGGTATCCAATTACATCGAATGATATCTTGGGGAAGGGGGAATAAGTAAAGCAATTTTTTAATTGATATTATCAGATCTGAAGAATTTAGCACAATTAAACACTTAACTTTATTAAATTATATGGTAAGATTCGTTCAATTTTAGGGAGAACTCTGGAAATTTTCCATTGCAAATACAATTATAATTTATACACGTGTTGTTCAGTCGGTGTTTAAAAATAGCCATAATTTCAATATTAAAAATTATTAAATTTATTAACAATCTTTGTTTTCCAGTAGGGTAAAAAAATGAAATAAATTACCTCTTTTTCTGTTAAATATTTTTCCATAGTTTCTCATATAAATAGACACGTCTGTTTCTTTGAAAAATCAATGAATGAATGAATAATTTTTGCGTGTCTGCATACCAATCCCAAATGGCATACTAGAAAACATGGAAATTTACCGGAGGCTCTCAACGAGGTTCGTGATAGTTCCCGCCGAGATTTAAATATGAAATAGAGCTTTAATGTTGTCTTTTCATTATTGTTTGAAAGATTATATCTTCAAACTAAAATTTCTTTGGTGGGTGTATTTATTTTTATTCTTATAATAAATTGTCACATAAACTAATGCAACCGTCGTAATTTAAACCACAAAGCCATTTTATAACTGACTAAGACTACATGTATATATATAGATCAATATATTTATTGTTCCAATGAGGCATGACAATCACATACACAAACAAACATTACACAATGATTTCGTAACACATTTTACTGTAAACATATTTTATTAAAGAAATCGTTATAATATATAGCTACAAGGGTAAAGACATAAATACGACTGAAATATACAAAAGATTCAATAATTGGGATTAGGAAACAAGAGCAGTGCTCTTATATAAATCCGTCTCCTAAATTCGAAAATAAAATTACAACCTATGAATACATGCTGAATAGCAAACAAATAAATATGTAACAAAATACAGTCAATGATTACAATAACAAAAGGAAAATTCATAAGAAAAAAAATACATAGCAAAGGAAGGGGGTGAAAGGTGTTTTTAGAGTGTTATTAAAGAATAAAACAATATTTTTATATAGGGGAGGAGTGATAAATTAGAATTATTTGATTGTGGATGTGAATCGATTGCTACTTATAATAAAGTTTTGCACAGCTTTGAATATCAGTATGTTTTATTCTACTGTGAGTCTATCGGAGCCAAAAAGTAAGACATTAGTGGAAATTTTGATTGGAATCTGTAGGTTGTGAATGTGTCTTTGGCGAGGTACATTGTAAAGTAAAGTAAAGTAAAGTAATCTTTATTTAAAGTCGGGTTTCATATATACACAATAACAAGGAACATGAGCTCTTAAGAGCTCTTTAACCGACTGATATTAATAAACAAAACATACATGTAATAACATCAGATTCATATACAACACAAACATACAGACAGCACATACATGTATTAATCATGTTTAAACATAGATAGCACATGCAAAATAAAAGCTAAGCGAGATATATATTAAAACAAATGTCAAATATCAGCACATAGTAACACACAGTATATGTATCCAAGTAGCACATGCAAAATTAAACACTATAAAGCACAAGCAAAAGACTGCAAGCAGCAACAGCACAGGTAATGCATAAGCAAAGCAAATAGATAATAAATAAAAATAAAATAAAATAAAATAACTGCAAAAAATAAAAATAAAAACATAAAACAAAAAGCAGGCTTCAAGGTCAAGTCATGTGGCAGCAAGGAGTTACATTATTTACAAGAACTGCAGGTACAACTTTCTGAAAAACACCAGGTGGAGATAAAATTTTGAAATGGCCAAAGTTGATAAGTTCCTTGCCTCATTTGGCAAGGAGTTCCAGAGTCTTGCTGCCTCATAACTAAAGCTTTTCTTACCATACCTTGTTGTTTTTGGCCGTGGTATATCTGCTATGCCTTTGTACCTGAAGTTATATGAATTTTCTTTAATGTTTATTAAATTATGTAGGAATTCTGGACTTGTTTTATTAATTATTTTATAAGTCTCTAATGCCATGGTTCTCATTCTTCTGATTTTTAGTGCTGGTAGCTTAGACTGTTCAAGGAGTGTATCGTAAGAATTTTTGTAGTCATCATAAATGAATCTGAGTGCTCTTTCTTGTATTTTTTCTATTTTCTTTGTGTTTTGTTCACTGCAGAAGTGCCATGTGAGAGGACAGTAGCTGAGGTTTGACAAGATAAATGAATGGTATATTGTAAGTTTAGAAAGTCTGGTGAGATGAGTGCCAATTCTTTTTAGTACGTTTAGTTGTCGTGCGGCTTTTTTACATATATTTGAAATGTGAGTGTTGAAATCCAGTTTAAAGTCTATTGTTACACCTAGAAGTTTCACCTCATCGTCACATTTTATGTTGAATCCATTTAGGTTGAAGACCATATTTTGAGTGTGTGTTTTTTTACCTATGGCAATTGCCTGGAATTTTTCTGGGTTTGCCTGCATTTTGTTGAAAGAGAACCATGATATTAGGGAGTTACTATCTTCCTCTAAAGGTTTTAATATTTTGCATTTTAATAAATAGTGTTCCGTTGTTTCAGGGTCTCCACAAACACACTTCGGGGATTATATCAAGTTTCTTTCATATAGGTGTTTGTTGAGTCCACTATAGTTCATTCTTATTCTCGCATGATATATTTGACCAGACCGGGAACCACAACAACAAAATACAGGCTTAATTTCACGGTTACTTTTTAAATTATTTTTGAAGGCGAGAAGGGACGGACTATTTTGTAGTTCAATTGTCTGCGAGTTCCAGGATTTTACCGTGTTGATGAGCGAAAATAGTTAGAGTATAATGTTGTTCTAGCTGCAATACGCCAATAGGTTGAAAATCATTCGCATTACGCGTATTATATTCATGTATATTACGGAATCGTTCAGGTAAAATATTATTAAGATATTTGATTTGATT
Organism: Mytilus coruscus; assembly: GCA_017311375.1. NCBI lineage: Eukaryota > Metazoa > Mollusca > Bivalvia > Mytilida > Mytilidae > Mytilus > Mytilus coruscus. Next base: position 17,733,425 of record CM029597.1, read on the forward strand.
TGATTTTTTGTGTTTTAACGCCACTTTTAAGCACCGCTTTTGGGCTATTTCGTGGCGGTCAGTTTTAATTGGTGGAGGAAGCCGGAGTGCCCGGAGAAACCACCGACCTTCGATAGGAAAACTGACAATCCTAGTCAATTAAGATTGAGTCGAGTGCACCGCACGAGCGGGTTCGAACTCACAACCTCAGTGTTGACTGGCTAGTGATTATACAGTAGTAACTACTTAGACCACTCGGCCACCGAGGCCCCTATATATTATTAAGATAAGATGGAGTAATATTGTTAGACATTTTGTACAAATACGTAAGTCTGTGGGCCTTTCGTCTATCCTTTAGTTTTTCCCATCCCGTTTCCTTATAAAGTAAATTAATAGATGTTAACCGTGTTCCTCCAGTCACAATCCTTGCAGCCTCTATTTGGACGCTTTCTATTTTATGAACTAAAATCAATGTAGATGTATCCCAAACTACATCAGCATATTCAAGAACCGGCCTTATATAAGAAAAATAAAGTTGTTCTAAAGTTTTTCTGTTTAAAATGAATTTAAATTTTCTAAGTATATTTAAGCGGAATAAGCTTTTTAACCATAATTAAGCACATTTCACATTGAAATTAGATTATGAATACAATTTTGATTTGATATAAAAATAAGATATTTTCCCAGATGGATATAAACATAAAAAATGTCATAACAAACCAAAATATAGATATAGAGTCAAACAGGTTAATTATTATATGTTAACAAAAGTTATAGAAGGATTGCTACTCTAAGAGCTTTTATCAGACAATTAAGGGACGACATCAAAAGATCAATGTAGGATAAAAACTTAAATCGAATAGTTTGGGGTGGGGGGTTAAAATTGCTGCAAGTTTTGTTTATTCAAAATCGATTTTACATATATCCATATTGGTCAATCAATTTTCTCAAATTAAGTTAAGAGGGGTGGGGTACAATGAAAAACTATGTGAATTAAGTTTTTTTATCCTACATTGAACTTTTGATGTCGTCCCTAAAACACATACATGTCATCAACACTTACAGTAAAACAATTTATGCAAAGTTAATAACAGAAGCAAGATGGCAGGCATATTTTGTAAAAATATTTTCAATTAGTAAAAATCTCAACGCATTTGAAAGGACAAGGTTCACTTTATAGGCCAGATATGGACTTGAATTTCAACTTTATCATAAAATTTCAAAATTGCCATAATTTGGTTCTAATATGGATCTATTTGAAAAGCCTTACTATTAGGTTAAACTATATCTCTTCGTTAGAGTTCATTCTGGCTTCAATCATGAATGTCAGCACATTTTGATATATTGTCAAATAGTTATCAAAGGTACCAGGATTATAATTTAATACGCCAGACGTGCGTTTCGTCTACAGAAGACTCATCAGTGACGCTCAAATCAAAAGGAGTGTATCGTAAGAATTTTTGTAGTCATCATAAATGAATCTGAGTGCTCTTTCTTGTATTTTTTCTATTTTCTTTGTGTTTTGTTCACTGCAGAAGTGCCATGTGAGAGGACAGTAGCTGAGGTTTGACAAGATAAATGAATGGTATATTGTAAGTTTAGAAAGTCTGGTGAGATGAGTGCCAATTCTTTTTAGTACGTTTAGTTGTCGTGCGGCTTTTTTACATATATTTGAAATGTGAGTGTTGAAATCCAGTTTAAAGTCTATTGTTACACCTAGAAGTTTCACCTCATCGTCACATTTTATGTTGAATCCATTTAGGTTGAAGACCATATTTTGAGTGTGTGTTTTTTTACCTATGGCAATTGCCTGGAATTTTTCTGGGTTTGCCTGCATTTTGTTGAAAGAGAACCATGATATTAGGGAGTTACTATCTTCCTCTAAAGGTTTTAATATTTTGCATTTTAATAAATAGTGTTCCGTTGTTTCAGGGTCTCCACAAACACACTTCGGGGATTGTATCAAGTTTCTGTCATAGAGGTGTTTGTTGAGTCCACTATAGTTCATTCTTATTCTCGCATGATATACCGGTATTTGACCGGATCTGGAACCACAATAATAAAATACCGGCTTAATTTCACGGTTACTTTTAAAATTATTTTTGAAGGCGAGAAGGGACGGACTATTTTGTAGTTCAATTGTCTGCGAGTTCCAGGATTTTACCGTGTTGATGAGCGAAAATAGTTAGAGTATAATGTTGTTCTAGCTGCAATAGGTTGAAAATCATTCGCATTACGCGTATTATATTCATGTATATTACGGAATCGTTCAGGTAAAATATTATTAAGATATTTGATTTGATTTGATTTTTTGTGTTTTAACGCCACTTTTAAGCACCGCTTTTGGGCTATTTCGTGGCGGTCAGTTTTAATTGGTGGAGGAAGCCGGAGTGCCCGGAGAAAACCACCGACCTTCGATAGGAAAACTGACAATCCTAGTCAATTAAGATTGGAGTCGAGTGCACCCGCACGAGCGGGGTTCGAACTCACAACCTCAGTGTTGACTGGCTAGTGATTACAGTAGTAACTACTTAGACCACTCGGCCACCGAGGCCCCTATATATTATTAAGATAAGATGGAGTAATATTGTTAGACATTTTGTACAAATACGTAAGTCTGTGGGCCTTTCGTCTATCCTTTAGTTTTTCCCATCCCGTTTCCTTATAAAGTAAATTAATAGATGTTAACCGTGTTCCTCCAGTCACAATCCTTGCAGCCTCTATTTGGACGCTTTCTATTTTATGAACTAAAATCAATGTAGATGTATCCTAAACTACATCAGCATATTCAAGAACCGGCCTTATATAAGAAAAATAAAGTTGTTCTAAAGTTTTTCTGTTTAAAATGAATTTAAATTTTCTAAGTATATTTAAGCGGGAATAAGCTTTTTTAACCATAATTAAGCACATTTTCACATTGAAATTAGATTATGAATACAATTTTGATTTGATATAAAAATAAGATATTTTCCCAGATGGATATAAACATAAAAAAAATGTCATAACAAACCAAAATATAGATATAGAGTCAAACAGGTTAATTATTATATGTTAACAAAAGTTATAGAAGGATTGCTACTCTAAGAGCTTTTATCAGACAATTAAGGGACGACATCAAAAGATCAATGTAGGATAAAAAACTTAAATCAAATAGTTTGGGGGTGGGGGGGTTAAAATTGCTGCAAGTTTTGTTTATTCAAAATCGATTTTACATATATCCATATTGGTCAATCAATTTTTCTCAAATTAAGTTAAGAGGGGGGTGGGGGGGTACAATGAAAAAACTATGTGAATTAAGTTTTTTTATCCTACATTGAACTTTTGATGTCGTCCCTAAAACACATACATGTCATCAACACTTACAGTAAAACAATTTATGCAAAGTTAATAACAGAAGCAAGATGGCAGGCATATTTTGTAAAAATATTTTCAATTAGTAAAAATCTCAACGCATTTGAAAGGACAAGGTTCACTTTAGGCCAGATATGGACTTGAATTTCAACTTTATCATAAAATTTCAAAATTGCCATAATTTGGTTCTAATATGGATCTATTTGAAAAGCCTTACTATTAGGTTAAACTATATCTCTTCATTAGAGTTCATTCTGGCTTCAATCATGAATGTCAGCACATTTTTGATATATTGTCAAATAGTTATCAAAGGTACCAGGATTATAATTTAATACGCCAGACGTGCGTTTCGTCTACAGAAGACTCATCAGTGACGCTCAAATCAAAATAGTTATAAAGCCAAACAAGTACAAAGTTGAAGAGCATTGAGGACCCAAAATTCCCAAAAAGTTGTGCCAAATAAGGCTAAGGTAATCTATTCCTGGGATAAGAAAATCCTTAGTTTTTCGAAAAATTCAAAGTTTTGTAACAGGAAAAAATGACGATATAATTGATATTCATGTCAACACCGAAGTGCTGACTACTGGGCTTGTGATACCCTCGGGGACGAAACGTCCACCAGCAGAGGCATCGACCCAGTGGTGTAAATAGTTATCAAAGGTACCAGGATTATAATTTAATACGCCAGACGCGCGTTTCGTCTACATAAGACTCATCAGTGACGTTCAAATCAAAATAGTTATAAAGCCAAACAAGTACAAAGTTGAAGAGCATTGAGGACCCAAAATTCCCAAAAGTTGTGCCAAATAAGGCTAAGGTTAAAAAACGATGATTTTGCGCATTTTCGGACCTAAAAGCTTGAGGAAACCTTTGGCCACAACCTAGGATCCAAAATGTGCTGTAGCCAAAAGTTGCCGATGATGATATTAAATCCATAGACACAAAAAGATTCTGGATCAGGGGTAAATTATGTTAAAAACTGTTAAGAATAATTGAAAATTTGATCAAAACTGACGTTACAACACAAATAATGCATACCCGAGAGGTCATTTCTTCGTCATTTTAAATATGATATGCCAAAAAGAAGTTATTTTGTATTAATAGTTATATCACAACTATTTCTATTTGAAATTTGTAGTATTTTGGCCTGATTAAAAAACACATCAAAATCCTAGGGCCAAATTTAAGCCTTCGTGAACTTACACCTTTGCTGCCCATGGTAGATGTATTTCAAAATAAAAGGTTAGTAAAATTAAAATACATTTTTTCATCTACAACATGCAAATTTGCAGCCATTCCCATTCCAATCTAATATTGTGTCTTTTGTATAGTATTTATCCAAAAATAGTTAAGAAGGACATCCTAACCAAAACTAATTTACCATCAGACGTGTATTGACTTTAAGATAAAAATTTACTCAATTTGATTAAAATGTAAAACATTATAATTAATTGTTAGTCTTACAGTATAGCATGCTCGCCTCGAGCGTTTGAGTTTATGGTCTCTATCACCGGATGGGTCAAACTGAAGACTTTAAATGTGTTTTTTTCCATCATGCAATCACCCGACATTCAGAGGATTTGAGTTGACTCCTTAAACTGAATAATACACACGAATAAACAAATACTGTTGATTTTATAACTCATAAACCTGAATCGTCCTCAGTATAAGGAGCATGCATCCACCCATTAATTAATCATTTGGTTAATGACGTCGTCCGATGTAAAATTCTACAAAACAAGACTCACAATTTGAAACAATGTGTCAAGACGGTCTTTAGCAGCAATCATGAGTCGTAGTTAAGGAAAAAACATTTCAATTTTGTGGATTTATATGATTTTGTTGTTAAATTTAAAGTATAAGATTTTTAAATCTTCTGATTTTGAGTGGGTGAGTGAAACAATTCCAGGAATGTAAGCCATACCTCTTAACGGGTATCACCAACACATTTGTTGGCACATTTGGCATGCAAAATCTGCATACCACAAACTCTACCTATAAAATGGGTAAAATGTATGATCACGTACGACCAATTATCTGTCACCCTGGTGTGACAAGCACAACATAAGGGTGTGATTCATCAGATTGGAACTAAGCACAAACACAACAAACAAACAGACAAAAGATACTAAGAACCGATCGTATAGTACTCAAAATTGCCGAAAACTTGTTAAAGCCAATTCCAACTAACAAAATTATCGGGCGCATTGCATTTGTGCCAATTTTTACAAAATCCAATCTTTCATTTGCGCCACAAGGTTATATTGCAATTGCGCCAAAAAATAAAAACTACTTTTGAGCCATTTTACATATTTTACAGGTAACATATAACGGAAAAGTTTAAAATATTCATTGCTACATCGTGAATAAGTTTTTTTAGTGTATTCCCCCCTGGGTAACTGAGTAAGTTCATACGCATTTCTAATATAAAACTTAGAGTCACTTAGGTTTAAAACTATACAGTGTTCACATGTTTGAGTTGTCAAGATGGACATTGTCAATTCTGAGACAATTAGGCCGTTAGTTTTCTCAATTGGATTGTTTCATATTTTTGATGTCGGGGCTGTTTAAAGCCGACTATAAGGTATGGGTTTTTCTCATTTTTGAAGGTCGTACGGTTGCCTATAATTGCTTTCATCCACTTCATTTGAACTTTGGTGGATAGTCGTCTCATTGGCAATCATACCATATCTTATTTTTATATAGAGGAAATAAGTTTATTTTTTATGACCACACATGTAAGTTATCCAGTGTACATGAGTACATCCGAGCCGTTGCTTACAAGTCTTGTGTCAGAACAAAATCACCAAAAAATAATTAAATCATGAACAAATTTTAGATATTTCAGATAACTAATATCCTTCATCAGTAAGATGTAAAATGAATCTTATCTTGACATGTGGTAGTCAAACTGAAATAAAAATCTTGAAAGCTCTACAAATTATCAATAACCAATACGCTGGTAATTTTTTTCAATATTGATGTTTGGGAGGAGGAATAAATTTCTTAAAACTGTAAGAGTTCAAAACGGAAGCCTGAGTTACTGCAAACATACTGCCAATACATTTTTAGCTATACATATATTAATTTAGTATATCAAAATCTATGTGGGAACCGATAAATGCAATATTCAAAGGTATCACCTGAGAATAAGTTTATTAATAGGAACAATATAAGTTTACATGGATCGTATTTAAATTTACGGGCTTTTATAAATAATAAATATCCTTATAAAAATTAGGATGTTGTATATCGTTTGTTATAAGGTTCAAACTTTCAAATCATACCAATTAATCCAAAAACTATAACTGATAGAAAGAAACTGTAAGCAGCATAAAGGATCAGCAATACAAGATCTATAAAAATGCCAATATAAAGAAACTTTCAATCGAGCCAGTATGGGAATTATTTCCCTTAGGTGAAGTTTTTTCACTCATCTTACTTTAATGTTTCTGTCTATTATCATGAAAACCACAATCGATACACATCAACTATAAAACAGATGCTGTTGGCGATGGCTTGAATATTTTGTATGATTTTTGGATCCCGATCTTTACAAAAATATCAGTATTTTTTTTCCAGATGAGCGATTCATGATCCTTTGTCGAGCCTTAAATTGTTTTTTGTTTGTATGAAGTTTACAGTTGGCATTTCACGAGATCGTGTTGTATGTTTACTTTTATTTATTTTTTTGTCATGGTATTATCTCTTTATGTCTTTAAAGAATTTGACGCTAATAACAGGTAGTCAGTAACTGTTGCAGCTTGTTTATTCGAATTTGACATTTGGAACAGACACTTTTCTATTAACAAAAACCGTCTGTTGACTTTCAGATGTCCATTTGATTTAGTTTCATAGTTTTGTTTGATTTCGCTTTCATGGATGTTTTGCACGATTTTGTTTCCCTCACATGAAAAGCAGTCTTTTATTATCACCCATATCATAAAAAGTGACAAAAAAGACACTACTAGAAATTAAAAGACCACTAGTCGAAGAAAGTAACAAATTGATAAAAGAATAAAATCAAACAAATCCAAAGAATCATTTCATAAAAAGCTATAGATTAAACACCACGAGCCCAAATATAAATCTGGGAGGAAACATAAATTTGCTCTGAAAGAGTAAGCAGTTCTTGCTATATATATACATATACATAAATAGACTCGTGTTAAACGTTACATGTGGACATATGTACGCATAACAAGTACAACTCCAGTGAAAAGGTATGATTACTGGATCGTAATCCTTGGCTAGCGAACATGGATTCAGTCATGAAATAAGAAAAGAAGGCAGGACGGACAATGAAGAAATGGAACATACCCGTGGTCATCTATGACAAAGATATCCTGTCACGGTCAATCAAATCATGATAACGACCACAAAAAAAAACTAATTTCGAAGAGATGACATTTACTGTTTACAAAATTTGGTTAATCTTTGTAAGCTTCACTCGTATATCGTGATAGGAAACGCAGTCTTGTAGGCTTTTGGAATATGTAAAATGAAAACGGCAAGTTCACTATGGAAAGATTGACGCAATCTCTTTTATCGTAAACGTTAAAAATAAAGTTTTCAATCGACCCTCTATCCATCCATTTCTAGCTGAAAATCAGCGAAAGAACAGAACATTTTAATTATTCAGAGAAAGTTTGAAGTTAAAGGATAGTTTTAGCTCCTTCTCGTTCATGTTAGTAAGCCCCTGCATGTATGCAATGTATCACGAGAACTAAGGAAGAAGGGAGGAGAAGTTGTTTCCCAGAATAAATCGGCTGCCTGTTAATTGAAAAACACTTCTACCTAACACGAAAAATCTGAACGCAATGTTGATGATAAATATATATCAAGCCCAATGTGGTCAAAAGTATGTCAAATCTCAAGCTGTAAGAATCTATCCAGCTCAGAGTGGTAGAAAGTATGTCAAAGGTCAAGTTGCCGGAAGATCTATCCAGCCCAAAGTAGTAGAAAGTATGCAAAGCTCAAGCTGTCGGAGAAACAGATAATAACATCTCATCGAAGTACAAAGGTAAATTACATAACAAGCAAACTTTGTATAAAAGTGACACCTAACATCCACGTATTCCAACATCAATCCGAATTCCGATAGCAAAAAATCTTATTCGGAAGACTCCGTATACATACTATTAGTATTTTATTGTAATTATATTACAAAATAAATAAATTTGGGGTATTTGCTGTCTTCTGATTGGTTAAAAGTATTACTTTTATTTTCAATGTTGTCAATTTTTATGGCGACACGCCCACTTTTACCGGAACTACTTTTTTATTTTTCATACGCCAACATGTGTGTACGTTGTTATTGTTAATATAAATAATATAAACAGTTCTTAGAGCCTTATTTTTGATAGAAATTTATTTATAATGAATGGCAATAATTTATTTTGAATTTATTGAACCATAAAATTAATTTTGACTCTTCGCATTTACATAATCCGCTTCGCGGATTATTCAATGTGAAGAGTCAAAAATTAATTTTATGGTTCAATAAATTCAAAATAAATAATAGCCATTCATTAAATAATGATCACATGATGCTAGTATTACTAGACTTGCAATTGCTTTACATCAACCCACAGGTGTCTGTTTATGGCAACATATGTGTTACATGTATCAAAGTCAAATGGTAACTATATGTATATCTAAATATCATACTATGGAAATTAAATCATTTTTTTTTCTCTCAATTATTTGCTTCAACAATAACCAAAAACTATAGATACGTTTCTATTCGACGAAAGTTTTAAAATCTGATCAAGATGATCAACAAATAAAGTGTACGTAATATTTAAGTCAGTAGGTTAAGGAACAGGTTTCAACCTACTTCAAATGGTAAATTATGCTATCTTAGTTCCAGTGAAAAAATCTGTCAAGCATTTCTTATCCAAATTATTCTTTTTGAATCGTTTGTTGATTTTTTAACATCCATTTGAAATTTTTTGATATGAATAACATAAAACGATACATGGGCCAATCTGATGCGTTATTTCCAACTGATTTATACATATTTTTTTTATGTTGTGCTGTTACAGCACTGTCTCATGCTAAGGAGGTTAGAGCGTTCACTAATATGTTTGACCACGACACATTATTTATATGCCTGTCACAAGTCAGGAGGCTGTAAGTTAGTGATTGTTGGTGGTTGCTGTCTGCCATATTTAATTTTCGTTTATTGTTTAAGCATAAGTTCTTGTTTGAATTGTTTCCCCTTTTGTCATGTCGGCATACTAGTATTATAAAGCGGACTATACGGTATGGGTTTTGCTCTTGGTTGAAGGCCGTAAAATTTACAAAGGAAATGGGGAATATGTCAAAGAGACAACAACCCGACCAAAGAGCAGAAAACAGCCCAAGGCCACCAATGGGTCTTCAACACAGCGAGAAAAATCCGCGCACGGAGGCGTGCTTCAGTTGGCCCCTAAACAAAAATAGCTGCTTACTTTCCAGTCGTTTTGACTCTGGTGTATTTTTCTAATTGACTTTAATACCACATCGACTTATATGTAAACTCATTGTAGGGTATGTTGCTCATGTTGTGTAGATGCAGTGTAGAAGCAAATGTGTCCCGTGCTTCATATGTGTGGCCTTATATTTTACAGTTATGGGTTGTTTGCTTGGGAGAGAGCTGTACGCTTTCTTTTCCCTTCATTATTATAGTTGATATATTTCAGTTAATTTATTATGTAGCAATACTTCCGTCACACTATGGTTTACTTACAATATTTCCGTCACACTATGGTTTACTTACAATATTTCCGTCACAGTATGGTTTACTTACAATATTTCCGTCACACTATGGTTTACTTACAATATTTCCGTCACACTATGGTTTACTTATAATATTTCCGTCACACTATGGTTTACTTACAATTTTTATATCCCCGGTGTTTGGTTGCATGTTTGTTCTGCTTTACTCAAGTATTAATGTCGAGCAATTTATTATGAGCGTCTTAATTGTTGTTCTTCGACTGCACTTTATATTGCTGTAATGATACGAGTACACTCATACTAATAGCTTATTTAACATTTCTACTATCATAAAAAATCCTATCTCCCTGTTTTGAATTTTGCTTATCTACTTTAATAATCATATTATTTGATACTTTCATCTTCCCGAATATCCGCGTGCTTTATAAACCCAGTTCAAAACAAACGAGACCGTTGGTTTTCCCGTTTGAATGGTTTTACACTAGTAATTTTGGGGCCCTTTATAGCTTGTTGTTCGTTGTGAGCAAAGGCTCCGTGTTGAAGGCCGTACATTGACCTATAATGGTTTACTTTTATAAACTGTTATTTGGATGGAGAGTTGTCTCATTGGCACTCACACCACATCTTCCTATATCTATAAATCTAACTGGCATTCATAAAAAAACCTTCTTAATTTAGTATTCCACAATTGTTTGAAAGGAGGCAACGTCTCTGCAACCAAATTATTTAAGAAAAATGCATATGGGTATCAACAATTATTTTCGTGCAATGACAGAAAACGACAGACCTCATATTAGATTATAATAGAACTGTTTGGTCATTAGTGGACTGGAGATCTTTGTTTCCTACGGCATTACTTGAAAAACTTCAAGTATTGTATACTGAAATTTAGTAACATAAAAAAACTGATCTATAATAGGACAAACATGACTTATATTTCAAACGAACACAAGAATATCCGCCGACCTTATATATTCAAAAGTTTGATTTACCAGAATTTAATCAAGCATTAACAGAATACCATTTTAAAAAAAATAAAATTCCAACATCTACGGAAACAACAAGGACAATCATTTAAGCAATTTGAAGTTTCACGTGAAATTTGTGATCTGTCTTGAATTAAACCACTACAGACGGCACACCAGTCTAAATGAAAATATCATGGAACACGGGAATATGTCTTAAACTTTATCTATTGATATTGAATTTTGTTGATAAAAGACAATGTGAGCAATGACAAACATTGCAACCATATATATGAACAAATTCAACTTCGAACTAATTTTATACCTAATCATCTCTTATATATATGTTCAAGAATAATGGTAGACATTAATTATTAACCAAACTGGGTGAAACACCAATCACTAAATTACATAATATATTCAAATGATATGTATAATATCGTTATTCAGTCCACTCTATGAATGTACGCACATCCTTACAGCTTTTATCACCTCACTAGGCCGTTGCCTCGCATTTATATACTTGAAGATCATAAAAGACATTTTCTTAAAATATATAATATATCAATAAAGATATTGATTTTATTAACTTATAAGCTGTATGGTATAATCGATATCGTTACTGTCCCAAAAAATATATCTCCTGATTTTGATTAAACAAATTCACCTATACATATAAAAAGAGTAGAAATTCAACTATACGTCAGCTACATACGACTTCATTATAGAAAATATTTATCCTTCAACGTGAGACTGAAACGTCGAAGTTTACATATGATCCCCATATCCACATTTTTACAAGGACCCCACATTGTTAAACACCGGTAAGTTTTAGACAAACTGCATAAATGACCAAAATATTGTCAACCATCGACAATAGATTGCAAAGATTATCGCGACTTAATAAAAGATGTTTTTTTTTTCCTTCTGTAAAATATGGTGTAAACGGGAGGAATCTGATAAAAAATCACTTCATTCTTTATTTCAATAAATGTATAAATACTGCAAATGTTCACATATACATATCAAATTCGAAAGTTGAAAATTAATAAAAGTGTTAATAATAAGCCCATTTCAAGGATTAAAAATAAACTTTAAGTACTTGAAAAGCGTTTTGTGTTCGTACCGGATGATAAAGTAGTCAACAATGTGGTAGTGGTATGACGTAAATAGTACATGTATACGGAAGCTCTTAAGAATAACATTATAAATTGTTCTTAATTCAAATTGTACGCTCCACGGAGAGTCAAATAGTAGATTATCACATCAATACCACTTTTTAGATTTAGGCCTACTGTGGACATTTGAAGGACCTATCATATATTGTCTATCTTAACAACGTTTCATCTCGACTTTCAGTAAATGGCATACATAAAATGCTGAATTACTCGAAATACTCAGATTTGTTTTACCTCTAGACAAAGATTGTGTATTTGGCACAACTTTCTCAGTTTTTGGCTTCTTTCCAACTTCGTATTTGGTTTGGCCTTCAGCTGTTTTGATTCGAGCCCAACTGATGAGTAGATGTAGTCCGGTATCTTTGGGGATTTTCCACAACTAATATGTCTGGCATGTTGACTATTTCTCTGACAACTATAAAAAAGAGAAATAAGATACCAAGGGGACAATCAAAATCATAAGTCGAAATAAAACTGACGATACCATGGCCATACCAGAACCTCGTCAAAATAAAACTGACCATACCATGGCCATACCAGAAAATCGTCAAAATAAAACTGACAATACAATGGCCATACCAGAAAATCATAAAAAAAAAAAACTGGCAATACAATGGCCATACCAGAAAATCGTCAAAATAAAACTGGCAATACAATGGCCATACCAGAAAATCGTCAAAATAAAACTGACAATACCATGGCTATACCAGAAAATCTTCAAAATAAAACTGACAATACAATGGCCATACCAGAAAATCGTCAAAAAGACAAACAACAGCCTACAAAACGCTCCACAGAAAAATAAAGACAGAGCAACACGAAACCCACAAATAAAACGCTTATAATGATATTTTATTAGAGGCATATAGAAATATAGTGATATTCTAGTTAAATAAGTTGCTTTTAATGATCCTTCAATTGCGTTGGCAGTTACAAGTGTTTTTATCTCTCTATGCTACACACTTCCAAACAATCTTATCTCACAGTACTTTTTATTTACGCAAATGATCTTTCAAAAATATAATTGCGAATAAAAAATATTAAAAAAAACACATATAAAGCCTAATTTGGGAACGGAATAAGATAAATATGCAAGACAAACTAACGGAACTGCGATGAGATGATTTAAGATGTTAACTTTCTCCTTGACACCATCTTTGTACGTTTTGGTAAATAAGTGTATCGGCAGGTTGTATGCATTCTTATGGTCACCAACTGCGTCCCTTTAATAACAGATTTGTCTCTGTATTGTTATAATTTGAGATTAAGGATACTACCGAAATTAGAAAGGTTGCTTCGTATCTTGATGTTTTGGTTGATAACATTTGATTTTGTCCGTTTTATTGACTTCCTTTTTCTTGTATTTTTGATATACTCTTTTCCTTGATATTGACACAAACGTGATGATTTCAACTTTTCAATTGTCAACTTCTCATTTCTCGACAGAATACACCCTATGCCCCATTGTATGGTGTTTACACATCCCCCATTAAGACGTTACGCTCGTGAATATGCACAATATACGAAGTTCATTAGATAACAGGAGTATGCTTCTTACACAAAACTGCTCTTACAGAGTTATGAGGAAGAATGACTGCAATCGACACTAAATATGTTTCACGGGCAATATCATGATTTAGTTAACCGGTACGATGTGTCTGTGTCTCAACCCACTTTTCAAACATGTTTTCGCGGTCTGGGATCTTTAGATACAAGTATAGTCGTCTAATCTGTAATTTTGTTGTTTGTTTCCTACTCCCATTTGTGAATTTTGACTAAATGTTGATTCGCATGGAAGGTGATGCATTCATATCGGGAGATGCTTAACCTGTTGACTCTCACGGTCTAGCTCCGTTTTCAGTTCATTCGGTGCTCTAAGTTTTTGTTCGTTAGCTTGTTTTGTCTCTTCGAAATCGATTCAAAAGATTTGAACATCGGTAAACTACTGTTTGTGTGTTTGTCTTTATGTTAGTTGTTTTTGTGCTTCGTACCGATATGATGAGCTATCAGGCCATTTCAAAATTATATTAACAATTTGCTCTTATGTTGTACTGTTACACTATTGTCCATTCTTAGGGGGAGAATGAGTGCTCACAAACGTGTTTAGCCCTGCCACATTCTATATATGCCTTTCCCAAGTCAGGATCCTGTAATTCAGTGGTTGTCGTTTGTTTCTGACCGTTATATTAGTACATGTATTTGTTTTTCGTTTATATTTTGTCATAAATCAGGTCGTTGCTTTTTTGCTTTTTTTGCTTGAATTGTTTCCCATTTTACATGTCAGGGCCTGTTATAGCTGACTATACGGTATTGGTTAAAATACAATCCTTATTTTTTTAAACATGTGTGGGAATCGCATGAACTCCAAGATGAGCGAAACTGGTTGCGTGGACAAGGTAAGCGTCTCCTATTACACATGCGTCACCCGACATGCGAATCTACACTCAGTCAAAATGTCACAATTGAGAATTGGACACAATCGGTAAAATTATATGACTATTTCATATCCAAATATCCAAGAAAACATGTCGTAAGGAAGTTGACACATAGAAATATCGTATCCGTCAACCAACTTGTGACGGTGACCGTAAAAGTTTTGTAGCGTCGATTTCATTCGTTCTTCGTCATAACACTGTTGGAGCAGTTTTTGTGTAAGGTTTATGCCCATACTAACAAACGAGCACACACAGGTCTGCTAACAAAACTGTGACTAAATGTCGTAACATAGATACAAATCTAGGCAGCACTTCTTTCAAACACTTCGACTCCCTTTATGATAGTTTTGACACGCAGAATCATAAGTCGAAAACAAACTGACAACGCCATGGCTAAAAAAGAAAAGACCGACAGATAAACAATAATACACAAAACACAACATAGAAAACTAAAGACTGAGCAACACGAACCCCACCAAAAATTGGGGGTGATCTTAGGTGCTCCGGAAGGGTAAGCAGCTCCTGCTCCACATGTGGCACCCGTCGTGTTACTCATGTTAGTACAAACCCGGTAATAAGTCTTATTCGATACAAGGGTATTTGTGTGGAAATTATTGAACATAATAGTATATTTGCTAATGAATTTGGAGGGTACAAAATCTCAATTTGAATTTTATTCGGAATTCCTTGAATATTTTTTGAAAAAAACAATGAAAAAATCAGAAAAAGAGTTAGGACAATATACGTATAGTATTATGACATTCAGACAATGTACACACTTGTTGATTGGTAAAGGGCAATGGTTCTAAATTGAAATGGTAGACAGATGTGTAGGTATTTATGTATACATATGTGTCATCAAAGTTAAAAAAAAAAAAAAAAAAACTCCTGTACTAACGAACCATACCAAAGCAAAAAAATATCAAAGATACCAGGCTTATGATTTTGAACGCCAGACGCGCGCTTTCGTCTACAAAAGACTCATCAGTGAAGCTCGAATCAAAAAAGTTTAAAAGCCAAATCCAGCACGAATTTGAAAAGCATTGAGGATCCAAGTTCTGAAAAATTTAGCCAAATACAGCTCTGAAATGATGTTCTTTTATATACCATTTGTTGGGACACTGGTCGTCATAAAAAAAGGGTAATGTCTGAGATTTCAAAAATATATAGTTTAACCCCGCTACACATTCATGTGTACGTCCCAAGTCATAAACCTCGTTAGCAGTTGTCTTTTGTTCTATATCTTAATGTTTTTTGTTATACTGAGTTTTGTGTTAATGCCAAATCTATGATAGTTTCTGTTCAACTAATTCACACTATTTATAGACTCGGGACGATTCAGAGCTTGACGTATTTTATAGACACCTCTCTATTGTTGCAGACTGAACGTTGCATTTCAAATACCTGTTGGTTATTTGTGCCGTTGTATTGCCTTCCCTTTTACGTATTATTTACGCCTCTTCTTATTCATATTGAATTGCCCTTCAGTAAACTCTCTGTGTAATTCTTATTTCTTACATCTTATAAGTGAACCCTTTATGTACTGTTCCATAATATACGCATTGATTTCGCAACTAAATGGTTTAGAGGATGATCGAAACTTGACTGTAGATATAAGTTAGACTATTACAATGGAAAACGGGTATTTTGTGTCCAATATCAATCGTTACTTTGCGTGTTTGATACCATATTCAAACCCACTGCACTTTTATTACGACTGGGAATTCAGTTTGTTACGAAGTATACATAACAAAATTAAAATTATTAATCGCAAGACATGTAACCTTCTGCAATACTTCTCATATGTGATGAAATTGTGACAGATATCCTTTTAATCTCGAAACCGTCGCGGAACTTGCGTCTAAGTGTTTGATTGATTTGCTGTATACATTACATCCTAGTACGCCATTATCTTGCATTAATTCGTTGTTTTTGTCACTTTTGACATAAGGCTAAACAGAACAGATCATATGATAGTGTGACATTGAAGCGGATAAAAAGGCGGAAACTGGAATCGTCCGACATCCATTGTTATCACGTACATTTTAACTATTTTTATGGTATAAAAATCATATACTAGTAAATGGTGAGGAACATGAGATTTTCCTTTTTTCTTTTTTGGCGATCAAAGGGGTTGAGTACACCTCTAAGTCCCCCTATATCCACCGATAATAATGGATTTAAAAAATCTGGGTTAACACGATTGAGGTTTACAAAAGCATACAATATCTTACTTTGATAAAATGCCATTGTCATATATGTCTGTCTATGTCACTGTTGGTGAACTGCCAGTAACGTATCACCCGACCATTACCATTTCCATCTTTTTATACTTTTCAAGATACATATATATATATATATATATATATATTATTGGCTGTTTTTTCAAACTATTTTAAATGTGATTTTCAATATGTGTTTATAAATCCTTGACTTTCAAAACTGTTATCCCTTACGTTTTTAGTGCCAGCTAACAGAGCAAAGTTTGAACAGGATAGAGTCGTTAGCTTTCTCTTTGCAAATTAAAGTAGAAGTAAATTAAGGTGACAATAGTTAACCGATGTTCAAATCCCTTAAATCGATTAAAAAGAGACATATCAAGGAAACACACAAGAACTGAGGGAATCGCATGTACTCTTAAAAGATCGATGCGAGACAGTATGCGTCGACAGGTTGAATGTCTCCTGCTATGCATGCATTACCCGCTATGCGAATTCACACTCAGTCAAATGTCACAATCGCAAAAAGCAAGCAATCGGTTAAATTACAGATCAGACGATTATACTTTTATCAAAATATCTAAGCCCCCGAAAACATGTCGCTTGTGAGTTGAGACACCGAAACATCATAACGGTCATCTAATTCGTGATGGTGACCGTAAAACTTATGTAGTGTCGATTTCAGTGGTTCTTCCTTGTACCTCTGTTGGAGCAGCTTTTGTGTGAGGAACACATCGCTATTAACGAAGGCCATATAGTGTGCAGTTGCAAGAGCGTAAAGTACTAGTATCAACTGAGATATGTAAACGGAGTAGAGGTATTTTACTGCTGAGAAATGGTAAGTTGTCAATTGGGAAAAAAAATAAACCATGTTTGTGATAGATTCTAGTTTGAAGTCACTCATCTGTGTCAATATCGAGGAAAAGATAAAGATATGAAGCAGACTTTTTACCCACGGTAGTATCCTTAATCCTAAGTCTACTGGGATATATGAGATGTAAGCACTCATTGAAATGTGAGTTATTGAGTAACAGAACATCATCATCAATTTATCTGGAAGTGAAATAAAAGAACTTTGCAAGGTGTGTCTTTGAGAAGGTTCGGTGTGAATTCTGCTTCATAGATACAAAAACAAGTAGAGTAGTCGTACAAAATAAAACCCATTATAATACCGACTATCTGCTGAAATATCAATCCACCAAACACTAAACAAATATGTTTTTTAATGAGACGGTGTAGTCGATCTTTCAATTGAGCATGAGGAATAATAGAGTAAAGAGATAAAAAAAAATCAAACGTTTACTATTACTGCAAACTTTTAAAGAATGTGATTAAACATTTCACTGGTTAAATATATCTCAACACAATATTTCTGAAGGCCATCTTATACTGCAAGAAGAATGGTGGTAATAACTTTAGAAAGATGATTACTATCGTTTTTGATAAAAGCTTTTGTGAAGTTTAGGTATCCAGTATACAAGTAAGAAATTGTCATCGTCCTTTTTATGTTAATACCAAAGGAGAGAAGGACGGATTTGTGATTTTCTAAAATCTCTCATTTGGACTATGGTGTAGGGTATTTGTTAGATGCCTAGTTTTGCTGTAAATTTCAAGTTCTTTAGTGAGACATTCCAAAATGTTTTTGTAAATAAAAAATATTGTTTGAGGCTTTGTTTACTTCAGCAACACCATATATGTCTTGTTTAGAAGATAACTCGGACTTTTATTCATTTAATGAGTTAATCGCACCCAGTTTACAATATTGTTTTATTTGTTTACAAAGTTTTTCTACCTAAGAAATTGATTAAATTTGCTGTATTTGGCAAAACCTTTCGGAATTTGGGTCCCCAATGAGCTTCAACTTCGTACTTTTTTGGCCTTTTTGAATTGTTTGATTGGAGCGTCACTGATGAGTCTTTTGTAGACGAAACGCGCGACTGGCGTACGGAATTTAATCTTGGTATCTATGATGAAATTATTTACAGATCAATAACCTATAGGGAAATGAGTTAATCCTATAACATAGTGTATACATAAAGACAAAAAGTTATACAATAATATTTTATTGATACCAAACAATAGCGAGGAGAAAATAAAGACATTGATAAATGAAATTTCACCCAGAAATATTTTCTTAATTTCCTTATATAAAACTGCCATACCTCTTTATACTTAAGAAATGTTGACTGATTTGGTGTAATACCATCACATAGTCAAGCAAATTTTGTTTAATAGAAGTTTTCTTTAACGTCTAAAAGTACATATACTTTCAACCAAAATCTGGAAAAACATGATAATTCATGTATTAACTACCGGCAATTGTCTTCCACAGGAAGTAATGTTAAAGCATATGCATACATACAAAACCACATTCGAGTGAGCAAGCTAACTTCTTAAAAATGGGAACAACACACAGAGAAGAAGACATTTTACATTCTGAGTTTAGTGTGAAGACAAGATTAAAACTCTAATTGTCATACGTAAACATTTTTATTGGCATTTTTCTTCAAATCTGAGTGTCTTGAGGGCAAGAAGACATTCGATCTAATTTTCCAATTGACTGAAAATACATAGTATGTCACTTAATGAAATAAAAACTCTAATGTCCTTTTCTGCTTCCATGAGTCATTTGCAACAATACATGTGTACAACATTAATAATGTCACTATGTAGGACAATGCAACTATAAAATCGAAGAAAATACAAAGGGGCAGAATATCCGTACTTCTCTCTAGTCTCTAGTTATATTTTTTTCAAGAGTAAAACCAATTTAGGTGCTCAATAATCGAAGTTTTCTGTAATATTATTAAGTTCCTGATTTATTCCAAACTTTGATAATTAAAATAAAAAATATTTTCAGCCTTTATGAGAAATTGTTAGAATGCTTTTCAACTAGATAAAAGAAAGGAAAGCCCATCAGCTTAATTGATCTTAAATTGTAGTTCCGGTTCAAAAGTCAAGCACCGAACAACATATAGGAAAAGATTACCAGTACGTTTTCACAAAGTTTTTAAATGGCAGTGAAATTCATTGTCATATTAAAAACGACACAAACTTGGCTACTTCTCTCACACGAAACTGACCCGAGTTTATGTTTGTCCGATATATATGATTGACAAATGTTCTATCGAAACTCATCTGTTATTCAACTGAATACAATATTTTTTGGTAAATATTACATTGAAAAAGAATGATATAAATACAACTACACAATATTATTGAACTAAAACGATAATCCTGTTCTTCATGCTCAGGTACGAGAGTTAGCAAGTCAGTAAGAAAAGGATTATCCTCACTTACAAACGAAGTATATTGTAAAGTGTCTTAAATCAATAATTTATTTTATGGTCAGGTCGAATTGATTTTATCCTTTGGCATTTTAAATTACACTTGTCTTTGAGATGTAAGGAATTTCATAAATTTGAGGAAATTTTCTTAAATCATCTTTTAGACATTAATTGGCACAACAGCACAATTAATTGGTGAAAATTGTACGATTAGGTTTTATAGTTGTTAGTTTGAATGTTAACAATGTAATGTTTAGATAAGCATTTTTTTGTTTATATACAGTTAAAATAAATAAATT
This sequence comes from Mytilus coruscus, assembly GCA_017311375.1. Taxonomy (NCBI): domain Eukaryota; kingdom Metazoa; phylum Mollusca; class Bivalvia; order Mytilida; family Mytilidae; genus Mytilus; species Mytilus coruscus. The sequence goes on from CM029597.1 coordinate 17,753,861, forward strand.
ACAAACTTCATTCAATTTCAAATTCAATACGTCCCCTTTTACATCAAATACCACTGCTTTGTATTAGGCTATTAACTGAAACTAAAGTATTCAAATTAAAATTAACAAAATTAAAATTCGATAATAAATTTCACTTTCTGCTTAGATTGTATCGGAATATTTGAAAAAAAAAATATTGACCAACCTTTTAGACCGAAGTATTGGAAAGCACATGCACTGCTACCTAAATGTTTAGGTTAAATATACTATTTCATTTATCAGATATTCAATTCGACATTTCAGAGCTTTTAATAAGAAATTATTCCAAGCTGATAAATGCTCTTCAGGTCAGTTCTAACTTCTCTATAGAAATTCCTTGTGTTGAACTGTCAGTAAACAATGTGATGATCCCTTATTAACAAATGTTTTAATTCATACTTCACAATAGAGAAACATAAAATCCTATTACTTCATTGGTCACAAGCACTTTACAATATTCTAATGTGTAAAATCATGAACTATGGAGGCAATTGGCACACATGAATATACAATATTGGTCCCTTCAATGAAAGCGTAGTGGATGTGACATCATTATCAATTATATTTTTTATTCAAGTAAAACAGAGTATGTATTTTCTTAAACTTTAAACGCTGAAATTTATCAACTTGTTAAAAGGCATTCGGATTTATATTTTTGGTTGTTGTTGAAATATTATATATGCATAAAGTTTTTATAAGATATTTACATCTTTTTTCAGTCACACGTGTGTGTCGTAAAAGCTAAGTAATGTTGAGACTAACACAACAAAAATGATATCCACCGGGTTGAACGACAGTCTGCTTACATAGCAAAAACGACTATTCAGACGAAAATCTTATTTTGAAACAAGTTTGGAAATATTAACTCCATAAATTATAAGTTTAAACGTAAATGACAACTGGGGGTCTATTGGTGATTAATTTTTTACCAAATAAAATGTGACTAGAATGAGTATTAATGAGTTGGACAATGCACACGTAAATAAGATGCACGTGTAACACTTCATTGTGGTCATGATGACAATCTTGTTGGTCTACTGGTGATTAATGTTAAATAAAATGTCCCTTGAATGAATACTAATGAGTTGAACAATGGACACGTTAATTAGATGCACATTAAATATGTCATATACAATAAAAAAAATCCGAAGTTAGGACTATTTACATCCTTTAAAGTATCGTCATGATATTAGTTAGAAATTACAATCAGGTCGATCTTACTAATCTATCAAAAAAAGACAAAGAAGATACCTAAATGTTCACATTCATCGCAGAATCATGTTTATATTTCTATACCAGATTTGAATTATTTCTTTCAAAGTTAGGGCGACAAGTCTAATAAGTAGTCTACCAAGTTTACTACACACATAGCCACTTTACTAACAATTAACTATTGACACCTAATATATTCCTTAAAACTTATTTAGTAACGCTTCGTGTACCACATACATATCTGCTTTGGTATATTTTTTCTGCTTAGTATTTTCCATTACCATTTTATTTCGTTATAACTTTAACGGTATCAAATTTACTATACCAGATGCGTAATATCGAAAATAAATGTCATTCAGGAATGCTCGAGAGCAAATTATTTGATAATCCTTGATAAAACTTATTCATAAAAATGAAATAGAACACTTCACATACCGCAAAAATATATTGTTTGTATTTTTATCTAATTTGCCCTTGAATTCATTTTACTAGGAAAAATTACCGCAGACTCACACACCATCAAACACTAAAAAAACAAAACATTATAACTGAAACTATTATGCTTTAAATGGAAAAACAAAATAATTCAAACTTTACTAGAACCATAGAAAATGCCAGGTTTTACAACGATATCAACAATGTTTCGCGGATTTTAGTACAAGTAAATACAATACTAAAATTATGCTTGTTATTTTTTTTTTATTTTCTTGTACTTCAAAAATATTGAAAAATATTCCAAATCTTAAATTGAATTGTCTTTTTTGTAAGCTTAATTATTTTGATTATTGTGTCTTTATATCACGGCATTTAATTAAGTGTGAGTCTGATGACTTATTCTGCAAATGAAAATTAAGTTATAATCAAACTAGTATACCACACAAGATAAAGTTATGGTGGGTAACTACATAAAAGTGTATGGAATAGTTAAAGTATGTGACTGTTACTACATAAAATTCCATATAATAAATAAAGTTACGATAGTCAATCCAGCGGTCGAGTAAGCAGAGAGTTTGGCAGACTTCTTGTAAGATTTGTTGTTCTAACTATGAAATGAGTGTAACTCATGTTCTCACTTTGAATGCTGGATGATTCACAGGATGTAATATATTAATTTATTAATAATCGTAGGATGTCGGTTTATGTTCAGAACATTACTTCTGCATTCTCTTGATGTTTACAACAACGCTTATGTTGTAATTATATTTTTGTACATAGGCTTTCGACAATTTAAACGAGTCTTGGTCTGTCTTGTCTGAGAATTATTTTCGTGAATAACGATTATGTAAATCGTTTCTAGATATTATGGATACACTTTTTACATGTGTAAAAATGGATCACAATGGTGAAAAAAGTGCATTCTAATATTCGTTAAGATTTCAACTGTATCAAACAATGTACTAAACACTAAGGAAATAAAAAGATTATGAAAAAATGATGGTGATATAATTCAGGCATCTCCACTGCCCCCTCTCACAAAATATAACAACAGAAAAACAGTCAGATTTTTGGTACTACAATATCATCCTAAAGTGTATTAATTTATGATATATGGTTCGTTTTGGATATCGACAGAGCACAAAGTTCACTATCAGGGTGACAATTGTCGTCTCCAAAATTGATTGTAGGTGGAAAATATATCTCTCCTGATGTACCAAAAGATGATCTGCTGGCTTCATATTTGATTCGATATCTCTCTACCGCTGGACCCCACAGTGGACTAGGTTTAATTAACGTCCTTATTCGCTGTAAAAGAAGATATTAAATCAGACTAGCAGATATTACGACACATATCTTATTGATTAAATTGACCACGCTTTGCATTTTAAATTATAAAACTATGTTTTAATGACTTTTATTTTTATTTATTTTGTTTAGAAGATATTTTATTCATTATATTGATATATTGATCACATTATGTTTTTTTCTTGTCTTCAATTAATTATACTGTTGACATAATGCTCAATTTTAGAGACGAACCATTTTATCTTCAGTAGATAATAAGAGCGGTGAAAGCAGAATAGAACAATGTTAAACTGTCATATCCTATCATTCTTAAAACAGTAAGCACTCCGTTTGGAAAGTTGTTTTACTCTCTGATGTGCTTTGCTAACGTTTTAGATTATTATTGTCTGCAGCAAATATTATTGAGGTAGTCCTTGTTAATTTGAATATATGCTCAAGTCACTTTGAAGCAATCAGTTTGCCATGCTTACAAAAGTATAAATATGTATTTGCTAATCCATAATTGTTAAACACTTGTACAACATACGTGTTCCTAAGTTGTAAATGAATTGTCTATTCCTGTCTATCAATCAACAATTAAACCGTTTATTGCATTTTGTTTGAATGTTTTTTTTGTTTTTTTATAATTGGTTGTTTCAAAGTAGCTGTATGAGTTATTGATTGTAATAGTTCTTTTGTTTCAACTGAAATTTGGTCCCTTAAACATCACAGCAGTTCAAGACCATTGGAGACATGCATACATTTTAGCACTTATGTTGATAACGATCTGAGTTTGTGACATGAAAAAATCAGTTACTTCGACACAGATACAGCTGGTTGACTGGTGCTCTTCTAATTGGGTTTAGACTACCGTCACTCGTTACTCGTAAAATCAAATAAGATTCCATTAATATAAGCTATTCCTTTCCAGATAGACATTTTTCGTGTCTCGTTGATCTGTGAATTTCAATATGCTGATACCTACTTGTAACATATTTCCATCAGTCGTAAGAATTGCATATATCATATAAGCTGGTAATGGTAAGATCGATGCCAACCCTAACAACCAGCCAGCAGCAATTGCCCAACCAGGATACTGATAATCACCATAAGACACAGGTTTCAGCTGGATTACACTGAACAGCCAAATACCCTGTAAGAAAGAACATTAACCTATAACTGAATACTAACTCTTGCTAGGAATAAAAATATGGTTTATTATCTTTTTTCAAATTGTTTTATTTTGTCGTCATTATTGGTATTTTAATATACCATTTTTTTTCTTCTGCATATTTCAATATTTTCTATTAAACTTGCAAGAAAGAATTAATTGCTAGACATCGTTGCAATCAGATGGCCCTAAAGCACCAATAGTCATAATTAAAACAGTTCTCACAGATCAAAACTTAACTTTGTCTTCCGAAAATTATTGGATTTTTTTTTTCACGTAAAAACGATATGTATTGCACATGTCACTGCTGTTGTAACATATTCTGCTACAATAGGATAGTCGAATATAAAATATTTTATCTACGTAACATATATATCGTGTTAATCAGGTTTATACTTTCACTTTCGATTATTACTTGGACCTGCACTTATGATCTCTGCAAACCTTAGAAAAGAAGCATCACTTTGTTGTGCTCCTTTTCACCAAAAAGTTTGATTTTTTTTTAACATTTTGAGTGGCAATAAATCTCGTAGAAAAAAAGAAAAAAAAAGTAATATAAATTTACAAATTTCATTAAACCCCATTGACAATGAATGTGCATATTTCAAAACCACCAGAGCACCTTGGAAATTATAAGATCGATTCATGTTCGAACTAGACTTGGGTTAATTCATAATTTGTAGGAAAATGTTTATGGACTGTCATATTCTCCGCTTTTTTCTTCAATTGTAACAGGGAACACTATCGAAACCAAATACATCAAATATTGCCTAATAAAACAATATATGGGGGGTTGGAAACTTTTACAAATACGAAGACATATGAAACGTCAAGATGTCATAACTTCCTTTGAAGTTGTCAAAGAAACCTGATGAACGAACGTGTTAAACGTTACGAGATGTGCGATTTATCACTTTAACGTTTTCTCAAGGTAGCATTCGCAAGGCATCAGTACAAACATGGTTTATAGTACCACACCTCTTGCATAAATTGTTTCGTCAAAACATGACAATCACATAATATTTTTTACCTACCTCCTATAGATTTCTGGGGATATGATTGGTTAAAGGACTACACGTGGTGTCTACATATATTTGGTATAGGGTGTCCTAAAAATATGGGGTTAGTTACCATATGGGGTTAGTAAGGAGTTACTTCCCTTTAAAAAAAAAAAAAAGAAATCTGAAAGGTTTCAACAGACGAAGAAATTGATAATGAACGATTGAAATAAATTCATAAAACAAATTTAAAGCTAACAAGTTGTTATTGTTGGCATTTGTTTTTTGTATAGACAAATGGAAGTAGGTTCTTAATACTAAGTATTGAAGACTTAATCACTTTGATAGGCCGCTAGTCTTAATACCACATGTGAAGATAGTCGGTAAGATAAATTCGTTACACGTTGCGCTAGTGACCTAATACGATATATATGAGGTCAGTAAATTCCATATGGGGATTCAAGCTTCGCTCTCACCCCATATGGAATTTACTGACCCCATATATATCGTATTAGGTCACTAACGCACCATGTAACTATTAATACATAGCTATCTAACATCTATGACATCTTGTAAATAAAACAGAAATCATACAAAGAAGAAGACGTTTCCTTCACAAGACATGTATGTAAAATATAAACATATGCAAAGTGTAATAGACCACAACTCCTGAAAAAATATTATCAAATCAAAATGACGGTACATAATAACTACTTTCATTTGAAAAATCATCCTACCGATATAAACGGTAGTCATTTGAGTTTATATATTAATTCTATATATAATCTTATTATCGACAAAAGTAATAATGTTAAGTTTCAATCAAATAACTCTTACTGGAATTTTAGAAGAAAATAATAATTTGCAAGACAATTGGATTTTATGGTGATTGTTTTCAGATGTAGAAATTTTATTGACAAATCACGTTAAAGCTGACAAAACCCTCTCTGAAAAAAATCAATATGTTTGGGTCTTTAATTCGAAATTGTTATTTTGTGTGAACATAGTCTATTTAGAAAAGGTGTCGTTACTCTAATGATAACCAAAAATGGTGCCTTTCTCTTCAATCTCATCACCTATTACCAGTAGGAAGTATAGATGGGTATTTCGACAATTAATGTCCCTTCATAAATGCTTGAGGCTGAATCATTTAAAAACCAAAACCAATTACATACGTTGAAGACATTTAAATAGATCATTTATGCTGATCTTTATTGCTAGGTAATGTTTCTATTTACCTATTTCAGTATTTAAGATAATTGACATTAATGCTAAAATTGGCCAAATAATCCTTTACCGCGGTCAATAACTCCTATAATGAGGCAATGAATGGTTTTAGTAATCAAATTATGTTTGAAGATAATTTTCACTCTTTAAAGTTATTGTCTATCTTATATAATTATCATGATAATAAGCAGAATGACGAAAATTGGAAAACAGTCATCACTTAAGGGCAATAACTCCTTATGGAATCATTTAATTTTGGTATGAATTGAAAGAGGGTCGACATTCTGGACATTAAAGTCCCTTGCATTTTGCTACTATGTTCTATCTTTATAAGCTGTGACGGCCATGGTGTTTCGGCCAATACGTTATATAATTTACAAGCTATAATCGTCACAGCCGAAGTATTAGTCTTGTGAAATATGGTTTAAATTTGTTCATTGATCTGAAGGAAAATATTCTTGAAATTTTTTTCGATGCACTATGACCAACGTTATGTGCAGGCAAAAGTAGTTCCCTCATTTCTCTTATCTTCATTGGCGTCTGTGTGTCTGAGAAAGAACATTTAGAATAATATGGAAGTCGATATGGATCAAATATTAAAAATAAATCTGAAAATCATAAACCAAAGATGAATTCTCGAAAAACAAATAAAGTTGAACATACAAAGAACGAACAGATAAACAAAACCAAAAGCATACATTTGGTTTGAATGATAGTAGATATGTACAATATATCACTAAAATATGGGGATCACACCGAACAAATTTATACCAATAAGAAATGATGTGACCGGTAATGTATCACGATATCAACACCGTCTTTCATGATTCAACAAACCAATTACTTAATCTGATTTAATGTCTAGGAAGACTTCAGTTACAATTTTGCCCTTTCATAAATGTGTATTTATTTAAGGAATATATAGACCATAACTATTGCTCAGAAACAGAAATGTTTTAATTCCAATCCCATGTTAAGACAGAATTAATAAAATGCTTCGCTGAGCGCAGCTGGATACGACCGCAGAGGTCCAATCCTGAACAGTTGGGGCAAAAATGGACAATATTCGCGCTTGATACAGGTCTGAATTTGGATTGTAATTAAATATTTGACACACAATAGGTTTCTGACACAGAATAACTGTAGTTAAAGAACTTAGAATTGGTTATATGATTTGAATTTATATTCAATTTTTTGCTTTTGTGCAATACACCATGCTGTTGCGTATCGAATCCCCCACCCACCCACCCTTTATTTTGCAAAAAAAAAAAAAAATATTTGAAGAAATTTTCTTTTTAATTTCTGAAATCTGAAATGAGAAAAATTACCCCCGCAATTTTTCGTCTCCCCCTTTTCCAAAAAAAATTCTTCCCTCTCAATTCAAATTTCAATAATTACCAATTTAAATACATCATAAAAGTCTTAAAATAGAAAATGACATACATAATCATGGCTAAAATTAATATTCATTTAATAGTAACTTCTAAAATTAATTGACAGGTAATCACCTCAAGACAATACAACATCTTTATACATAATTTAAAAGCAATGTAAGGAGGTAATCCAATTTTTTTAATACTTTAAATGCATTTGGATTACCTCCCTTGCACTGCTTTTAAATTGTTCATTAACCAAGAAACCCTTGTGTTTCCCCCTTTTTGCCCCTAATTCCTAAACGGTTTGAGCCATAACCCCTCAAAGTCAATCCTAACCATCCCTTTGTGGTATGGAAACTTGTGGTATAATTTCAGAGAGATTCATACACCGTTCCACAAGTTATTGTCTAGAAACTAGAAAAATGCTTATTTGGGCCCCTTTTTGGCCCTTAATTCCTTAACTGTTGGTACCATAACCCCCAAAATCAATCCTAACTTTACTAATGTGGTATTGAACCTTATCGTAAAATTTCATAGAGATCCATTCACTTAAACTAAAGTTATTGTGCGAAAACCGATGTGTCTTCGGACGACGACGACGACGACGAAACCAACGTCATACCAATATACGACCGCAAAAATTTTTTGCGGTCGTATAAAAATGTAGTCATTAGGAATACATATCAACATCATCAACATTTCCTTTGTACATTTACATAGATATTCCTTATTTTTGAAATCCATTTGATTTCCAAGCACAACTTAAAATTTTCTCTAAATATCAAATCATGTTTCATTTGTTTATTTTCAAGATACTTATATTTCTATATATTCAAGACACTTACATTTGTATATATTCAAGACGCTTACATTTGTAAATAAGCAAGACGCTAATATTTGAATATATTCAAGACACTTACTATAATGACGATGGGTGTTATAAATTGCCAACATATCTTCCACCATATTGACGGTTTGTATCCAATCATTAGTTCGATGTCACTTAAAAATCTGTCAGCACCTGTGAAACAAATGGATAACAATTATTTTTATAACCTTTTACCTATCTTATTCGTACTATTCTAGTTCTGTGTCCTTCAAAGTCTAAAAAAGCTTATTTTTGTTCATCGATGTCATTCCCGATCTTTAATCCAACTATAACATTCTTAAATATTTTAAAGTATATCATGACGTTTATGGTTTTATGTATTTCAAAATTCTAATCATTTTATTTTTTTTAATCTTTTCTCGTTTTATTTCATCAAATATTTATGATAATTGCTAATTTGATTCTTTGTGAAATTCTAGGCCACTATTCACATTTAGTAATAATATCTAATAAGAAGTAAAGCATTTCTGTTGTTCGCCATGTAGCATATTCATTGTCAACGAAAGTCTAATATTGAAACGCATAATTTGGTGTACAATTTTGTCTTCCTAAACAAGCCATGATGAGGTTTATATGTCAGCATTGATTAATCAGTATCAGAAACTAAGTTTTTTTTTAAATATTATGTGTGAGGTTCTTTAGAGCTTTGAAGTAATCAATTGAAAGGACATTCCGCCAGTAAACCATTTGAATTATTTCACTGAAATCTCTTTAATTATGAAATATTACATTCATGACATGAATATAACATTATTAACAGCAATATTACATAAACCCTTTTACATAGAAGTTAGTACTTGAATTAGAAACATACTGCTAATCGACCAACTGTGTTTGAGAAAAGGAGCAACAATTGTTTTATCTACATTGGAATATCAAAATTTAAAACAATTAACGGACAAACAAAACGAAACTTACAAGATGAAACATCAATAGATCAGCAGTTACAGTACGTTTAATCTCTTCCAAAATTTACTAGATGCATGCAGATTTATATCTTGAGTTACTATTTAGAACATTTGTTTATTGTTGATGGTCGTATGTGTTTTTATCCGTTGATTGTTGTCTTGTTCTTATTTAAAAACTTTTATTTGCAAGACGCAGTTCAGTTTGGTTGAAATTACAAAATAAAACCATATGCGAACTACCAAGTTTTCTCTATAAATGTTGCAAAATGAACAAGGAGTAGTTTTACTGCTGGACCATTTTTAAAAACAGGGGTCAACGTAAGAAACGCAACTGTACTCGAACTGTCATGATTCATTACATTGAGAATAAAGATTTAAAACATTTACTTATCATCGAGGTACATTCTACGAAATGTATTGTATGAACTGTGGATGGACTTTTGTATGCCTTAACGTAATGATGCAGTCAGAGCACATAACGTTCTCATAATTGTACCTTGAATTGATTTTGAAGTTATGACATTGCACCTGTTGAAAATATTGTTGAAAAAAGCGAGTAAAAGAAGTGCTGAAAGCTGCCAACGAGATATCCTTAACCAGTGCTGATCTATAGGTAATAATTCAGTCGTCCATTAATATAATACAATTCACAACGATAACTGAACTATTAAAATGTTGGTTATATTAAAACTTACCATATACCCAAGCTATAACAACACATTCTGTAAATGACAGCAACATCAAAGAGAAGACAGCACAGTACCAGTCGATGATCTGCAGCACGTATATCCCTCCCTGTAACCATTATATAATTATGAATATTTGAAGAAATTGTCAATTCCTCCATTCAGTTATCAGGTAAACACAACCAGTCTTTCAGTTATTATTTTTTTTATTTTACATATAATAATAATTTCATTATATAAATAGAATGAATATACAGATTTCATAATTGTAAAATTGGAGGAAGGAATACTTTTTTGTCAAGGTGTCTTTATGCATGCAGATGTACACATTAAGAATCCGAATACTTCATTTTTAACATAAAAGATTTAATGGAAAAAAAATGTTCCGCAGGGCGCAGCTTGATACGACCGTAGTGGTCGAACCCTGAACAGTTGGGGCAAGTATATATGGACACAACATTCAAGCTTGATACAGTTCTGAATTTGGATTGTGATTAAATATTTAACACAGCCTATGTTTCTGACACAGAATGAATGTGGTTTAAGAACTTAAAATCTTTAAATTGGACATTTACCTATTATGGTCCGATATCCAAAATCTAAATACAGGGTTAGATTCGGCATATGTAAGAATAACAAGAATTCAATTTTTGATGAAATCAAACAAAAGTTTAATTTTGGACCCCGATTTGGACCAACTCAGAAACTGGACCCTAAATCAAAAATCTAAATATATGTTTTGATTCAGCGTATCATAGAACCCCAAGAATTCTTATTTTGTTAAAATCAAACGATTTAAGTTTAATTTTGGACCCTTTGGACCTTAATGATGACCAATTTGAAAACCGGGCCGAATGTCAAAAATCTAACTACAAGGTTGGATTCAGCATATCAAAGAACCCCAATAATTCAATTTTAATTCAATCATACAAAGTTCAATTTCGGTCCCTTTGGACCTCAAAGTTAACCAATTTGAATACTGGTCCTAAAATCACAAATTAAAACACACGGTTAGATTCATCATATTAAAGAACCCCAAAAATTCAAGTCTTTGAATTAAACCTCATTGAAATTGGTCACAAGAAATAATCAATTTATACGAAGTATTAAAAAAAGTATTGTTTTTGGCCCCTTTTTTTCCTAAACGGTTCGGAGCAAAACCCCCAAAAATCAATCTCAACCTTCCTCATTTGGTATAAAACATTGTGGTACAATTTTATAGAGGTCCGTACACTTATACACAGGTTATTGTCCTGAAACAAGAAAAATACTTGTTTTGGCCTCTTTTTGACCCCTATTTCATAATAAACAGTTAAGACAATAACCCCTAAAATCAATCCCAACCTTTCCTTTTGTGGTATGGAACCTTGTGGTACAATTTCCTAAAGAGATCCATACACTTATACTCAAGTTATTGTCTGGAATCCAAATGTCTTCGGACGACGACGACGACTATGTCATACCATTATACGGCGGCCAAAATTTTCCGGTTGTATAATAAAGGAGAGCTATGATAAAGATCTTTATTTGGCACCTTAAATTGGAATGCATAGAAAATTATTCCATTCTTTTAAAACATTTAAATGGAAATAGTGGCCTGCCCTTATAGAAATATGCACGACAAAATTATATAAATGTTTATAGCTGATGGAAAAAAATTGGTGGACCTGAAGCATGTTATTTGATAGATTTATATCACTTTTTCATTTTCTAATTGAAGTGACTTCTCATACCCTTATATTTTAAAGGGCATTAGCAGCCAAATTCTTGCTAATCGAATTATTCAAACTCTAAAATCTAATTTAATATATCGAGGGTTCAGAGCAAAAAGGGGTTATCTGCATATTTCATAGTTTTGAGAAAATCGAGTTTAAAGGTTTATCAAATTATCAAAAATCAGTTTGTCATTTATATGATCTATAAATTGGTCAAATATGAGATAATGTTGGTGTGTGTAATTTGTCAAAAGTTTGGAATGATTAAGTTAGTATAAATAGGATAAAAGTAGGTCAATGCAGATAGCCCCTTTTTGCCTATTGACAAAGGTGACAAAAATTTAGAGCAATAAGGTGCTATCTGCCATATAGCACCTTTTTGCTCATCATTTTTTCTGTATAATCATGTTAGTGTTTTAAATATTATCAATCTATTATTGCTTAAGTAAGGTTTTTGACAATTTTTTGGATTATATTTATACTGACGGAAGTGTTTCACTAATTTGTAATAAAATATGCCCGATTCTACAGTCAGTACAAGCAAAAAAAGTGAATATAATTAAATATTGTGTTTGGTTTATTCGTATTTCATTTAAGATTTTAACAGTATAGTTTCGTCAGTTAAATTTGATGAATAATGTTGATTTTTTAATTAGATTTTGTATGACATTGACCTGACAATAGTCTGAGCATTCAGAGATTTTTTTCTGATACCTTTTGTCGTCGGTTTTTTGTAATAAAAAACAAAACTGAATAGAACATGATTTATCATTTGTTACAAGGATACAACATTAAACTTTTGATTTGAATTAAATGTTGTCTATTAAATCTTCTTCTGTAATGTCTGGCTCTGGCAAGGTGTCCTTCACTAATTTTCCAACCGGAAGACTTTCATAGTACGAGTGATATGTAGTTGGGATAACCCCGCTCTTGCACAATGATAGGAGATCTGCTTTCTTTGCAGCAGAAATTTGTAGTTTAGACTCATACAAAGGTGACAGTTTAATATTTCCTGTCTTCTTTTTTCTTCCTCTTAAACTACTTGACTGGAACTTAGCTTCCATAAAATTCTCAGGATCAAAGCCGTTGTTAAAAAATACACTTCCTGGATTTTCTTTCGTTACCCGAATCCACTTGACTTTCAGCCAATTTATTGTTTCTCCCGAAACTGTTCTTTTCAAATTGATGTTAAAGTCGGTTTTTAAGCCTTTTAGGTCATAAAAATCTCTATAGTTTACTGGAATAACTATATAAGGATTTCTCTTCCTCGCCATTGACACGACAGTGTCCCACTGTGACGGATGGTATACCTTTGTACTTTTTTTAGCTCTCTCCACTGACGAGTGTATGGAGTCGGCTTCCATTTCCTAATGACCCTTTATAAAAATTGTGATTAATTGCTTTTAAGTTTGAATGAAAATGTAAGGCATACATCAATGCAGAGGCCACAAACTGGTTCCTGTTTTGACCACCACAAGTATCTGAAAAGTATGTAATTTCTTCAACAGCCGTATTTTTTTCCGCTATTGAGTTGATGTGCAAGATCCAATGTCACTTGAACCCCTTCCGCCATTCGTCTCGTCCCACAAATAACATGTGCCTTTACTATCCCCAAGTGAATAGAATGACAGGTTGTATGTTGACAGACATCTTTTATAAAAAAGATCCCCAACCATGCTACAGGGTGTTGGCAGCACTGCCTCCAAGTCGAAGGTAACTGCAGCGAAAGATCTATCTGTCTTTGCTCTTTCCTTGTCAAGTCTTTTTTCCTCTCTTGATTTCTCTTTCATCGTTTGGTGTTCTTGAAATTGTTCTTCGTCTTCCTTTGTAATTTCACCTCTTTGTTTCTTCTCATAATAGATAGTACATGTTGAACACTGGTCCTTTTTCGGTTTATGAAATGCCAGGTTAAACTCGTTACAGAAAGTATCACGATATACATTTATTTTACATGGTTTTTTGCTTTTCCTTTGACATTCTTTTTCATAAAGTTGGTGCATCTTTTGTGCTGAGAGGTTTGAGCTAAGATATTGACGGTTTGAGTCCTTTCGTGTGTAGTGTGATGATACCGTTGGAAATGATTGTATGTGTTCCTAATAAAATGCCTATCACCTTCTGGAGTTCGGTTTATGGATGGTTTTTTCCGCGATTATCACGGCCAACAAATACTCAATGCTCTTTCTTTTCAAGGAATATTCTACTGTTTTTGCTGACATGAAGTATTCCCAGAAAGAAAGCTTTATAAACTCGCTCTTTTTCCCGTCTGTAGATAAAAAGTAGGTGTTGGAATTTTCTTTTCTATTTGTGGTACATCTTTTGGCCTTAGTTTGCTCTACATGTTGGCAAATAAAGTTTCTTTGCTTCTCATATGATCCCAACTGATAATAAGTGGCGAAAATATCCCCTGCTTGTTGTGCCGTTATCTTTAAAGAGCATTTGAATTTACATTTTGAACAGTCACGATATTGCATCTTTTTCTTTGCTTGTTCTTTTCCTGTTAGACCAGTATAAGGTAAACCATGTACTCTGTTAAATTGCCTTACATTTCTTTTCCAAACTTCTTGATTCTTTTTTTTCTTTCGAAATAGTTGTTTCTTGACAGGACTTTTATAGTTTGCACGTTTCCTTGGTGTTACTGGAGTACTTCTTTTCCTTTTATTCGTCATAGGTGTTCGCACATTATTCATAACCGGTGGACTGCAATCACCTATTGTAGATTGATCTGCTTGAGAGGTTCTTTCAAGAACTTCATCCAAATGACATACTGCATCATAATGCTCCTGACCTGTTATGGCAATTAAAGCAACTTTGATATACTCCTGAGAATGCTCAGTGTCTTGTAAGTCAGGAATAATGTCATAAACTGAATTTGACACCATACTTGAATATATCCTTAATGGTCTGTTGTACATATTAGCTATGGCCAAAGGCATAAAGTCAGCAAGTTCATTGTTCCAATGCCCATCAATACTAAAATCTTGCAGTAGACTATCAAATTTTTTATTTTGTCCCTCAACAGTTGTTTCATGGTCAAACGATATGAACCTCTTGTAGTGGTAATCCTCACGTGACATGTGATCAACAAGCTTTTCCCTGAGGATTTGGACATTCATATCATCCCCTTCTGGTAAGATATGCTTAACAACTGCTGACAAAAAACAATTCCTGTCTGCTATTGTTGGAATTCTTTTCAATCCATTACTGAGTAGGAGGTTGTCTAATCTAATTGTGTGGTATTTCAGAACGATCGTTCTATTCATTGCTGCCTTTTGGCTTAATCTGATGGCTTCTGTTTCTGTTAAGTTTGTTCTATTTGCTT
The DNA here is from genome assembly GCA_017311375.1 of Mytilus coruscus. Taxonomy (NCBI): domain Eukaryota; kingdom Metazoa; phylum Mollusca; class Bivalvia; order Mytilida; family Mytilidae; genus Mytilus; species Mytilus coruscus. The sequence goes on from CM029597.1 coordinate 17,769,102, forward strand.
CTGCATTACTTTCTTTTTCTTTAATTTTCCAGGGTCCTGATCTGTGCCTCTGCGAGCTAGTTGCATGTATAATTTTCCCCTGCTTTTCAAACTTCTTTTTAAACTTTTACCTTTTCTTTTCCAATTTTGTCCTGATGCCTTTGCTTCGGTTTTACCAACTGTATACTGGATAAAGATTCTGGTTCACTTACAGAGTCCCTTTCAGATGTCATGTCTGAGTCTGAAGATTGAAGATCCTTTTTGACTTGGTTTATACAGTTCATCTCCTGAATCATCAGACAAATCACTTGTCGGCATAGGTGTCTGTTTCATTAGGATTTGTCTTTTACGGAAATGGTAAAGCTTTTTCTTGGTTCTGGTGTCATGTTGCTTGCTTTTGTACGTTTATCACGAACATTGTTTATATAACGTTTAGCATTCAACAGCCTTTTCAAAGCACTTTTTCTCAGAGCATCTTGTTTCTTTAGCCTATGTTTGTTTTTAGTCAGCTTTATGAGTGGTGTATCATCATTTGATGAATCATTAGAGGTATAACCAGCTAAAGTTCGATGTTCAGAAGTTTCTGCTGTCGTTTTATTATTTAGAAGTATGCTTTGGTGGTTTGACTGAACATCTTCATGCTGTACTTGTGTACTCTCTGGTCCAATCTGCATATTTTCATCTTGATTTTCACCACTTATATCCCTTGTAGTAATAGCTGATGATTGTTCTGTTAAAGTACTGGATAGTTCTATTTCTGATGTATTAGAACGACATGCATTGGTTTCATTTCTACCATTCACAGGGATGTCATCATGCTGACTTGGCCTGTCACTTATTGTACTTGATGATTGCTCACTTGAAATATTTGATGGTCCACTTTCAGACTCTTCAGAAAGGCAATGGTTTGATTCATTGTCACCATTTCCAGGGCTCTTAGTATGTTGATTTTGACTGGCACTTGTTGTATGATGTGGTTCACCTGTAGACTGTCCACCATTTAATTCATAATAGTTGTGAACTTTCAGCAGGTCAGTGTCAGACCAGTCTGACCATTCCTCCTCGTCATCCATCTGAAAAATTGAAATATTTTCACTTTTATTCACACCTATTTTATGCTATCAGTCCAAAAGTATCACAACATAAATTGAATACTTCTGTAGACCCTCAGTCTGTCACTATATTTTGATTCAAGAGGTTACTGTATATTCAATTCAAAAGAAGAATTATCATATTTCCTTCTAAAATAATACTAAAATGAGTTTGAAATTTTTTATTTCATGATAAACAGAATATAATTCAAGTACTTAACTGTTATTTTATCAACACACCCATGTAGACCCTCAACACATTCTGCAATGATTTGCTTTGTTTTTGTTTAAAGGTATTTTTGGTGTCATAATCTAATGAATTTAATTGTATTTACGCAAATAAGATTGAAAAATTATCATTTTTTTTAAATTGTAATAATAGTTAATTACTTACCTTTATAAATTAATTTTCTTTGTCTTTAATGTTATTCTGTTTTCCTCAATGAATACACATTCATACACATATGTTATACATCAGCATCATGTAGAAAATAGGATGTTAAGTAATAAAATTAATAACACATGGCTTTTTCTTATCTAAATATTTAATCAGTAACTGAGGGCAAAAAGGTGCTATTTGTCAGATAGCACCTTTTTGCTCTACATGGATTGCAGATAGCACCCTTTTGCTCTTATGGTTTCTTTTAATTGCAGATAGCCCCTTATGTTAATTAACATTATAAGTTTAATTATTATAAATACATATTAGATATTTTATACAATATAGAGTTGATCTTTTGCATAGTTTTATATGAAAATGTAAGAAAAGTGGAAAATGCAGATAGCACCTTTTCGCTCTGAACCCTCGATATACTAAAATGTATTTCAGAACTTCAAATTAAATGTTCTATAAAGAACAATACACAATGTCTGGAATCGTTATTAAAAAAAGAATCAACAATTGGTGTGTATTCCTTGACTGCACGGCATCTAACTAACTACCGAAATTACTCACGAAAACTGTCGAGGGTACATGACCCCGTTATTATTATAAATATAAACAGACAGGTAAGCATAAAATCCAAAGATAGGTTAGCACGTGCAATCGTCTAAGGTCAATTTTCTTTGTTTTGTTAGTAATCCATAGATAAAACATATAAATTAATGTTATTTATTTACTCATTATTCATAACTTGTATAAAACTGATCTTTTTTGCCTTGCAAGCCAATAATCTCTCAGCTTATTTTAACAAAATGGAACAATGGTGACTGCTTACAGCGAAATATTATTTTAATATTCTGCTTTTATAAATGTTTTAAACCAAAAAAAATCGTAATTAATTCTTTTAGTTTTAGTCGTCGCTAATGATACTTTAATGGACATTTTAGTCGTTTGTTTGTTAAAATATACAAAATTCATTAATGTATGAAAATAGCACTTTATAAATTTTGTACTCCAGAGCGTTTTTCTGAAATAACCTACATCGCAAACAGACTCTTCAAAAAAAATTAAAACTATGGATGTATAAATTCGAAGAAAATGGACCTACGGATTAGAGCCAAATGCATCTAAGGTCAATTCCCAATCATAATTCAAAGGCTATAACTCCAAAAACGGTTGAAGACGATTTCGACCATGTCGACTTATGTGTAGATCTTATTTTGCTAATGATTTTATTTATTCAAGATTTTCTCCTTCTGCAATAGTTTCAAAAAAATCAAAAAAGGATCAAAATTTTTAGTCGGATGCAACAACTCAATCTTTTAGAATCAAAGTTTTTAGTCGGGTGCAACAATTTCTTTCTTTTATAGTTTTCAAATCAAAAATGCAAAAAATGCGGCAAAATCACCTATAATTAGATGTACACAAACATTTTTTTAGAATCTTATGCAGTTACGAAATCTGCTTGAAAAAGCGACGTTTCTATTATGGTTCAGTATTTATGAAAATAAGGAGTTAATTTCAATCATCATACTCTAGCAGCTTAAGTTGAAGGACGACATGTAAAGTGCTCGTTGTTTGATATAATAGCAACATAGTATATCAAGAGATCATTTTCTCACTTACATCCAATCCAAGTTTACTGCAAATAAGTTCTTCTACAAATACCTACCTCCATAATGCAAGGAATTCCTAATAAAAACTCTACAAATACCTACCTCCATAATGCAAGGAATTCCTAATAAAAACTCTACAAATACCTACCTCCATAATGCACGGAATTCCTAATAAAAACTCTACAAATACCTACCTCCATAATGCACGGAATTCCTAATAAAAACTCTACAAAACATACAAATGCAGTGAGCAGCATTTTCCTGTTTCGTAGATATTTTGGGTATTCATCTATAAATGCACTTATCATTGTCTCAAACATTCCAAACTACAATTAGAAAAATAAAACAAATGTTACAAAACAAGAAATACCTTTTACAAACTGACTTTTGAAATATTGATAAAGAAGCTGGGAAATGAATGTTTTAAAAAGTACAATTCTTTTGAATGATATTACTTAAACAAATTTGAAAAGGAAATCGTTTCTAAGCTTTGCAAACTGTATGAATGAATTCCAAACTTTGCCTTATATTTTCATTTTCATTTTATTCCCAACTTTTTCAATATGCATGCATTTGTTTATTTCCATAGAATATATTGTTGTTTTGTTCTAAGGTACACCATAATTGATGAATAATTTAACGCTAACTATATGTGGTTTTGTTGAATAAGTCTCGATACATTTGTGCTTCCTTTACATGTAACTGTTGTAACGTGGGACAAATTTAATTTGATATGTAACAAATATTAAAAGTTTTACATATTGAAATATCAATCAGGTAATTACAAATTAATGTTCGAATAATATACACTGGTTTGGTTTTGATTACACTTAAGCTTTGATTGAGCAAAAATGTTTTTTTTTTATATTTACCCTTTTTGTTTGTGATTGCCGATTGAATGAAACTCTGAAAAAGTTGAACTCTGACGTTATATTTGAAAGCATCAGTGGTTTAGAGAACATCGTGTATCAGAACTTTTTCTTGGAAAATTATAAATGGATAGGTTTTAGAATTCTAATGTGTTTTAAAATTTTGATAGATCTTAACAGAAATGAAAATCTAAAATGACATTAAAATAACAAATCGACAAATAAGGGTGTATATGAGAACAAAAATACAATGAAACCTGCAAATCACATAAGTTTATCGCTAATATGACATGCATAATTAAGTGTATGAATGCATAACTTAAAGGATATCCCATTTGTCAGTTTTAAATTTGAAATGAATATGGATGTTTATAAACTGTTCATAAATAGTGTCATTTACTAAATGATTGCATAAGATAATAGCATTGTAAATCATAAAGATGCTAATCTTTAAGTACATTTGGTCATTTACATAACTTAAAAGTATCATATTAGCGAAAAAATGTATGTCTTTGAACAGTAATTGACCTTATTTGACCTTTGTGATTACCATTATACCTTGTAATTAAACCAATTGGTGCACTTCATGAATTGTTCAACTAACAACCCTTTCACAAAAAGGGAGTTAGTAAGTTTACATCTTTATCATTTCTGTCTTGATATTAATTATTATTTCTTCACATTTGGTCTTTACACACATACACTCTGAAATATTATAAATCTAATGACTTGAATAACTTCTTTAAATTACATGAATTAATTCGAAAAATTCTTTTGAGTAGCTAATAAAATTCATAAATGCACCGTTCATATATATATATATAGTAAAAATTTATATCAAGAATTGTTTACCACCATCCGGCGATGATAATTCTGTTTTACGTTGACTTCCTTTGTTCAGCAGCACAACAAATCATCTTGGACCAAGGATATGAACAACATTCATACGCTACCACACAAATTCTCTCACAAAAAAGTCTCTCAAAGCTGTAACTTATTAACAATTAGAAAACAATCCGGTCACTTCACTGGACTTAAAAGTGGTATTATAAAGGAAGAAAAATTGTCATGACTAGAAGATTTTTTTTATAAAACATTATATATCATGTATATAAAGAAACCTTTTAACAAAAATAGCATTTAAATATTTTAAAACGATTTTTACGACACTTTTTATGTTTCAATTAATAGTTTATACCTCATTTTACTGTCCTATAACATTCGAAATTTCAGTGGAACACAATTCATGAGATATATAAGAAAATTTTTGATTTGACATCAAAATTTGTTATACAGATTATGATGAAATTGCGAGACGTAAATTCAAGAAATCTGTGTTGTTATTTTTTTTATTATTGTAGATTTTGGTATTACAATTTGAACGGATAGTTGCAATCGTACATTTACTTCCGAGATCAAATGATTGTAGTTTGTATTGACATATATATTTTTTTCAAATACTAAATGTTGAATAGATTCGGATTTTAGATTTTCTTAAAAGGAGTCAAGGTAGTCAAACTTGAAAAGGCCAGGGTGTTCAGGTTGTATCTATCGTTTTTTAAGTCATTCTTAACTATTAAAAATCCGAAGAAAATGGGTTTGCAATCCCCAGAACTCTTTCTGCCAAATTGAATGTGGAAAATTTACATTTTATCATAAATAAAGTATGTTCATATATTGGTATTGTATTAATTATAAACTTTTTTATCACCTATTCAAGTAATTCTTCTTTTTTACCTACGACTCCGGATGCCGGATTATTTCATATATTTTGGATAGCGGGAATATAGGAAACTTTATATCTACAGCACTGTTAAATTATCAAATAGTGGACAAAAATGTTATATCCCAAGACCGATTAAAATCTCCATTTTATTTTATGTAACTAAGCTTTTGAGAAACTTTTTCCTATAACACAATCATTCAATATATGTCCACATGATTTTCTTTAAGATATTATTTTGCAAATCTAAAAGCTTGATTACAAAAGGTTGTGCCATGAAATTTTTAGGAATTAGGAATATAAATACAATTTAATGTAAGATTTCCTGTTCGTTCTCATCTTATTTAAAAATCAAACCGTTTTTACCCTTAATGTAAAAAAATAATAATTAGTCAATTCTGAAAACATATTTGTGGACATAATATATATTCAACTCAGCCTTTCATGCACAAATACACTCTACCTTGGGACTTTACCTGTTTTGCTGTTAAAAAATAAATATCAAACACATTAGATCATTTTAAAGACATCTAAACTACTTTTACAAATATGAAGATGCTATAAAAGACTCCATTCTGCAACAAAATTCTTAAGAAAAAAATTCTTAAATTCTTTTTATATTGCACGAGGAAAAGTTTTTCTTAAAATCAAAATATATACTTATACACTAACAAGTTTACTCAACATTTCAAGCAGATACTTATTCCTTAAAAAGATTGAAACGGAAGTTTATGAGTCTGATAATAATTTATAATGTACACGAAGTATTGTTGTTTAAAGAAAATTCAGTTTCCTTCTTACATGTCTAAGATAACATTATTATAGTTCCGCAAAGCAATTAACTTGATATTGTTTTTAAGGAGGACTTCAAAATTATGTAAATTCATAACGTTAGACGTTGACCGCAATATTTTTATCTTCGTGTCATGTCTTCATTTTTATTTACATTTTAATGTAATGAGCGATTGAGGATAGCCCTATCAAACTTTTGATTTAACCAAGAAGAAAAATCTTTGCCCATTACTAAGCTGGAAATCAAATTCAGATTGATGTGTTCAGTGCTTTGTTTATTTGTCTGAACCTTTAATATATAGAAGTACATGTACATATTTCGAAAAGAAGTGACTGTAAGAAAACTTTGCATACAATTTGGGTAAAGATATTATAATATATTTAAGATTTTGAACTTTTCTCATTTATATCTTTATTTAAAAGCTTGTACATTTTATGTTAAAATCATATAAAAAAGAATAATGTGAGTGGCCAAAATTGTGATTATGGGCAAATTTTCCAAATTTTCTTAAATTTTTGTGAGCGATAAAAGTAGGGGTAGATGTTTAATATTTCTAATTAATACAGATCTTTCTGAAGTGAAAATAAAAAATTGAAGTACTGGAAATATATATCTTATAAAGGTATATAAAAATAAGGAGATTTTGTATGATTGCCAATGAGACCTATTGACTCTTGACTTTTGCATTTTGATAAAATATCTAAGATAATAATACATTAAATTTCTGTAATCATGCTTGTATATGTTTAATCTGCACCGAGGAATTTCACGATGGATAGTCCATAAAACAGATTGTAATCAGGAAAGAGGCAGTTTTCCAAATAATTAGGTGATCAATGAACAGATTTCTATACAAAATAGCATAACTTTACACTAGCTGCAATATTTCCAATATTTGTTAAAATGTTATAAAATGCATGTGCCCGTACGAATCAAAATTTAATTTAATGTGATAAATTTTATTCAAGAAACCAAAATAAACATAAATTATATATGTGTATTTAAGAAAATACGGACATACGCATTTTCAAGAAGCATGCAATAAATATTTAATTTATACAATTAAGCATTTCATAAAGTTACTTGTGTATCCAATCCTACAGACAACAACATCAGGAAGAATAGGACTGCCCACAGTGGAGATATTGGAAGCTTTGCAAGAGCTGCTGGATAGGCAACAAACACTAAACCTGGACCTGTACAGAAAATGCAGATTTTTAAAATAATCTATATATACCAGTAAAACGTGTTCGATTTCATTTAAGGATACATGTATTAGTTTTTACTAATCTTTGTAAGGCTTCAGCAATATAAAAAAATCCAAGCTTGATCTGTGTTTTGTGGTAATAAGCATTGTGTATAAGTTTCATAACATTTGGTTGAGGCAAACTTAAATAAGAGAACGGAAACTGAAAATTTTGCAATTTTTCCATTTATAAAGGGACATAACTCTAGAATGGTTAGAGTGACGCTACCAAAATTCAAACTTGATCTGTATTTAGTGGTAATAAGCATTGTGTGTAAGTTTCATAACATTTGGTTGAGGCAAACTTAAGTTAGAGAACAGAAACTAAAAATTTAGCAATTTTTCCATTTATAAAGGGGCATAACTCTAGAACTGTTAAAGTGACGCCACCAAAATTCAAACTTGATCTGTGTTTTGTGGTAATAAGCATTGTGTATAAGTTTCATAACATTTGGTTGAGGCAAACTCAAGTTAGAGAACGGAAACCAATTTTGGGACGTACAGACGTACATACGTACGTACAGACGGACAAGGGTAAAACTTAATGCCCCTTTCGCTACGGCGGGGCATAAAAATATGTATAATTGTTGGGAAAAATATACAAAGATAAACATGTATTTACAAATAAGATTAAAAAAGCATAGAATGTTAGTAAATAAACTCATCATAGATACCAGGATTAAATTTTAATATTCGCGCCAGAGGCGCGTTTCGTCTACAAAAGACTCATCAGCGACGCTCAAATAAAAAAATGTTAAAGGCCAATAAAGTTCGAAGTTGAAGAGCATTGAGGACCAAAAATTCCTAAAAGTTTTGCCAAATACAGCTAAGGTAATCTATTCCTGAGGTAGAAAACCCTTAGTATTTCAAAATTCAAAGTTTTGTAAACAGTTAATTCAAAAATATTACCATATCAATGATAATTCATGTCAACACAGAAGTGCTGACTACTGGGCTGGTGATACCCTCAGGGAATAAAAACTCCTACAGCAGTGGCATCGACCCAGTGGTTGTAAATAAACTCATCATAGATAAATTATATAAAGTCATCATTATCTTGTGAAAGGGAGGGACGAAAGATACCAGAGGGATAGTCAAACTCATAGATCGAAAACAAACCGACAACGCCATGGCCAAAAATAAAAAGACAAACAGACAAATAATAGTACAGATGACACAACATAGAAAGCTAAAGACTAAGCAACACGAACCCCACCAAAAATTCGGGTGATCTCAGGTGCTCCGGAAGGGTAAGCAGATCCTGCTCCACATGTGGCACCCGTCGTGTTGCTAGTGTTATTACTAATCCGGTAAATAGTCTAATTCGGTAAGTCACATTCGTGAAAAGGGAAGGGTATTGTAGTTACGACATAAGGAACATATCCGATATCATCTGTGAAACGGTTATTCCATAACGGTCAACCAACTCGTGATGGCGTCCGTAAAATTTACGAAGGGATGATTTCAACTTCACCATTTGGAACTCTTGGTTTAATAGCTTCCTTGTGAGCTACAAGTATTTTACTGTGTAGTTGTATTACTAAACACTAAAGGTAAGAGGATGTGTTATAGTTCATGTGGAAGCTATGTCTTTTGTGTTAAGAAAATCACATATTCTAAAGTTAACTTTTCTAATCATTTACTGTATGTTTCAATGTAAATTAAACATTACAGCTGATTAAAACATTTCCTGTCGATCACAATCAAGAAGCAACCATCATGATAGCATCGTATATCTGTCATTTAATTATTTCCTTCTCAAGAAATTAGATATATTCCAAACAAGTCAAATGTTAAGCTTAGTCACATGTCCACTGTCATATTGTACGGCCAATAATATATAAGCAACAGCACCATACAAATACTATACAAGAAACATGTCTGTTTTATATCTTGTTTCAATTGGATGAATGGTTCTATAGATAATTTTTCTATAGGGTTCAATATCTTCAAGATAAGATGAAGTCATTTTTCTGACGGTCATATTGTTGCAACACCCGATAAACACCTCACAAGGAACCTTTGAATTATATCTTTTCCAATGGCTTTTTCCCGTTTATGAGAAAACCTTTTTGTATCTTCCAAAAAGCTCAAATGTAAAGCTTACATTATTTAAGCATTAGAAAATTCAGTATAATCAAGAAGAGTCTTTAAGCCAACCAAATTAATATTTTATGGGCAATTGCGGCAATGTTTATTATTTGACTGAAACATAATACATTTTTGTACTCCAATAGCAGTAAGGTTTCAACTTCCTCAGACAAAATTGACGTTAGAAGAATTGAACTGTTCTTTTAAGTTCTTTTTTGATTGGGTAAGATGTTTCTGTGTATTTACGCATTCTTTTCTTTAAAATTCTAGGTTAAAGCGTTAATGTTGAAGAAGAATCCAGAAAACCGCTTCAAACGCACGTGATTTATAAAGTGTTCATTTTGTCTTATACATAGCTATATATTCAAATTGCATAACAGTCCCGCAATTTTATTCCTTTTTAAGGAGTTTGTAATGCTTTAGTCTAAGTGTTTTCTTTTCGAATACAGATTGTTTTGTTTGTCTAATGTGCTATCTTGTTCCATTTGACTTTCGTTTTCCTTCAGACTCAATTTTGATTCCCCAATGTCAGTATGTTGGCTTGGGATTGCCCATCCGTTATTCACAAGTATTTTTCTATTATATCTGGTTATAACTGGTTCAGGATTTCCTAAAATGGAATTCTATGTAATCTCCTTAGCCCTAATGCAAAAAATATTTCTTTGATCAAGACCGTTTTGATTGGCCGATCAGAACCAATGTATTACCACTCATAAGGATTTCTACTGTTTATAAAAGGTGGAATAATTAGAAACCCTAAGGTTTCTCTCCCCCTAGGCATAGATTGCTTAGCCCCATTTTGCACAACCTTTCGGAAATTCCTATTTTTAATGCTCCTCAATTTCATATTTGATTCGGCCTTCTAATTGTCATGAGTTGAGAGTCAATGTTGAGTTTTGTGTAGACGAAACGTGCGTCTGGCGTACTAAATTATAAGCCTGATATCTATGATACGTTTCTACCAGAAACCGTTCTGTCATATTTCGGTTTCGACTTGTTCAATTGGTCCCAGGAGAACCATCAAAACCACTTAAGACAATAAGAAAAGCAAACGTTTGGTAGTTGTGGCTTTGAAAAATATACTTTAATACAGTCGTTTGATGCAACATTTCTGTTAACTTTAAATTTCGCCTCGGTTACTTAAATTAGGTTGGAAACATTTTCGAAGTCCCTACAGTCTATAGACGAACGCAAATTAAAATAAAATATAAATCAATAGCCTTTAACCTGTTTCAATAAAAAAAGGCTATAAAAACATGTGACAAACCCAAATTCTATGTTTCTGAATAATTATATTTACAGCATTAAAACAGTATCATGCTTACCTTGTTTAATAGCATCATCTATTTCAACACCAGTTTCATGGGCCATGAATCCTATGATTGAAAATATCACAAGTCCAGCAAAAACACTGGTTCCACAGTTCATTAGTGGAACAATCATAGCTTGTCTGTAAATGATGTAAGATAGAAAAACATTATCATTACCAATTAGAATCATATCTGGCTGCTTGATCTATTGAATATTTAACGACTGTTATATTTTGGGGTTCTTTAAACATTTTCAATGTCATACAAACAGTTTTGCATTTTGATGACAACTTTAAAATGCTTTAATGAAGAAGGAATCTCAGGAGGTAAATAACTATGAAGCAATATTTCAATCCTTACCTTACGTCCTTTGTTTAGATTTTTGGGGTGTACAATTTTTCCTCAATGTTTTCAGATCACAAAAATGGTTTTATTGCTTCACAAAACTTAACCACATGATCGTACAGACTGAATAGGATTTTCGAAATAAGATATTGTGCATTAATATCCATATTTTCCGAACTGGAAGTAAATGCAAGACAACCATAGTTGATTCCCAACAGTGAGTACATATTGAAAATTATCAATGAATGAGAAAGATTGCACACTTGCATTTATCTTCTTTTTTGTTAATTTTCCTATTTTTGCATTCTTGATTTAATCTTGACCAATAAGGGAATTTGGCTAATTCTAAATAATCTGAAGATTTTTTTCTCTTTTCATTTCATGATCGGTATTTCACATGTTACTGTGATGTTATTAGTGTACTGATTAGATATTAACTGTAATTCATATTTTTATTAGACGTACAGGTAATTATTAAATAAATCAACTGATTATACACCACCATGTATTGCTTAACAGTCAGTATATACCTGTAACAGTTGTTATTGAACTTGTTATAACTAGCTAATGTTATAAGTCCTCCCCAAGCCATTCCCACAGAATAAAATATCTGTACAGCAGCGTCTCCCCACACCTGAAAAATAAATTTTGTACGTTAATTACTGCCTCTAAATTAATGTTAAAGGATTCGTGTCAAAGTAAACTTGTTTAACTCAGCACTGCCCACTCTCACATCAGGAAAAAACTTTATTTACTTAGTCTGTGAATAAGTGAAGTTTTCTTCCTATTTTACATTATGTTTTTGTTGATGTTCTATATATTTGCTTGAAGTTAAGTTTCATTCTGTATTTTTCAAAAACAAAATATTTCGGTAGATGATAGTTGGTATGAACTTGATTCCCATATATATTTTGTTCTTAAAAAAGTATTCTCTACAATGATAATTTTTGTCATTGAAAATATTAATAAATCTTAAATTAAAGATTGTTAGGATGTATTTGTACAGACTTTCGTTGATGCAATAAAAACTGATCTCAAAGACAAGTAAACTGAATAATCGAGGCAAATCTAAATTTCTCATGTTGATGTAACATTATCTGATCATGTATAATTCAAAAGATCAGAGTCGACAGCTTTATCAGTTTTGATGCCTCTTACAGCAATCAACCAAATTGAAATGCAAAAATCAATATCAACCCTCCTACGTAACTACTTAAGCTAGCTTAACACTTAATAGCACACAAGATTTGATCAACGTTTCTCCAGATTACAAAATAACATTTACAGAATTCTTTTGCAAAATTGTTTCATTAGCTGACCACAAACGATTAAAACGATTATAAATATTTAGGCATGAAAAAGTAAATCTTTAAATCGCGATCAGAATGACATCCAACTTTATGCTTAAATTATAACTAAATCTTTGACTAAAAGTAAAATTGTCAGGCTTTCCATACTTTGAATAGAATTAATACTTTATTAAATGGTAAGTGTATTTATTGCTATTACGTGACTAATAAAAAGGATATAAGTTCTATACTTAGTCAGTCGTTTACGGTATATTCAGTAAAACAAGAGTTTCTAAGAAAATAAAAAAATAATAAGGTGTAAATGTCAATACTTGAAATGTTGCTAATTTTTCCCACTTTGGTATGAGATACCACTTCAATCCATTAACAGCTCCAGGCAAAGTGACTCCTCGAACCAATAAAACAAGTAATACTAAATAAGGAAATGTAGCAGTTATATAAACAACCTGAAAAACAAGATGTGGTCCTATATTTTCATTCAATATGTGCTTTTCATCAACCCCACTTAATTTAGAAATAAACAAACAAATGAACATTATGAGAAAAATAAAATTGGGGGGGGGGGGGAGAGAGTTTTAACATATTTTGTTAACTAGGTTTGGGAAATATGCAATAACAATATGTCTAACAAGTAAAATAAATGTGCCTGTACATGACAAATGGTAATATTCAAATAACAGTCCAAAAGGCACATATTATGGTGTTTAATACGATGGACAAGAACAGTCGATGTTGACATCTCTGGTATGTATGATATAGTACAATTTGTCGCCAATGCGATTGTCCCTCGATGAACATTCTTTACACTAAAGAACAACAGAAATTCCAGCATAAGGTTCTACCTAATTTGCATAATTTATCAGGTTTAACTCAACATTTTCTTCAAAAATGCCTGTACCCAAGTCAGGAATATGACAGTTGTTTTTCACTCGTTCCGTTGGATGATAACTTTTGATTTTGTCAGTCTTTAAGGACTTCCCCTGTTCAGTATTTCTATTATACTTTTTCCCCAAGTTTTGTAAATACAGATATTTTTATTCAAACGTCAAAATCAAAAGGGTAATGCACATGTTGTATAAACTAGTACGATTTTCATTTATGCTGGTTTGATTGCAAATTGAAATAAATAATAATACTGACAGTACTAATTTGACTGCACCAAGTAACATGGCACTTTTTATCATGAAGTTCGAACACTTTCATAATAAAATATCAATATGATAAATAAATCACTTTAATCATGCTTGATTTTCATTTCATTACCTTTCCTGACGATTTCACACCCTTACAGAGACAAAGGAACACAAGTATCCAAGAAAACAAAAGACACAAAAACAGCTGCCATCTCAGTTCTCCCATGTTTTCTATGCCATCTGTGATTTGTAGTACATGCTTTCTGAAATATAACAATTTTAATCTCGTTACCAGAATAAGATGTACATTGAAATGAATGGAATTCGACTCAAGAAGCACGTTATTAAGCCATAACGAATATTTAAATAATGCAAATAAGTAGCTGCCTGAATCAAAAATGATACATTAGGTACTCTTCCGTAAATATCATAGGATCTATAGTTAGATTTTGTGTCATAAAATGTGACTTCCTTTAATTTTAGTTCAAAATACCAGTACAAAACATCTTGGAAACCAAAAAACCTAAACTTGAGAAAATCGATTGGTGGTTTGCTGTTTTGTCAAGAGAAGTTTTTTTAACCGCAAATATTACGGAATATTAAGTATCACACAGTTCTCCAATTACTAAATTTTAATAATCTAACACATTTAAACAAATGTTTGAAAGGGTTCTCAAGCTGCTTGTTCCTGACATAAAATTCTACATGAAATACATCAAATTCTATACGAAATACATCAAATTTGACATTGAATTTAAGTAACTTCTGATTTATAGTTCGTGAGACATATGCGACGAAAATTTCTTAATGGCCATTATGTGTAGAAATGTATAAGTTGTCGGTTTTGATTTAAACAAAAAAATGATATATGGGGTTCTTTGATATGCTGAATCTAACCGTGTATTTAGATTTTGGAGTTTGGGTCAATGGTCCACATTGAGGTCCAAAGGGTCCAAAATTAATCTTTGTTCGATTTCATAAAAATGAATTTTTGAGGTACCTTGATATGCTGAATCTAACCATCTGTCTAGATTTTGGATATTGGACCATAATAGGTAAATGTCCAATTTTCAAATTTTTAAGGTTCTTACACCACATTCATTCTGTGTCAGAAACCTATGTTGTGTCAAATATTTAATCACAATGTTGTGTCCATACTTGCCCCAACTGTTCATGGTCCGACCTCTGTGGTCGTATCATGTTGCGTTCTGTGAAGCATTTTATTTCAAATATCGTTCATAAGCTTTTTAAAAATCTTACTCAACCATAACTTACTCCCAAAATTCTTCGCTTGGTGACGTGTAATTCTGTTTCAAAATACTGCTGCTGTTCATCAGAACACCAGATTGTTGGAGTAAGCCATATTTTGAAGTTGTAAAGTTTGTAACTGTTTGGTTATATTTAAATGCTTTGTCAATTGATTTATCTTTTACGAAACAATGTTCTGTATTCCAATCATTTCCACAAGTGCTCCAGGGTAGGACTGTCCTCATAGACATAAAGAGGAAGTATATTGTCCAGGCGATCAATACATTGTAGTACAGACAACACATCCCAGAAACAATGGCCATTCCTATTCCAGTTCCTACAAGGAAGTAATATATTAATTTGAAGTAAAATGTGAAAAAATCTTTCGACATGCATTATATAATTTTATAATTTTACATGAAATGTTTGATTCAGATTATTTCTTAAGAGGAATCTTTGAGATTTTAGCCACAGTTAGCTAATTTTGGTTTACCTGCCCCTGTAGTGAAATGGTATAATAAGCAGAATTAAACACGACTGCACATTCAAAGCTAGTAACAAAATTCTATTCTATTGAATACAATTTATTGACATCAAATGTATGATTCAGACTCTAAATTTCATAGTTGTAAAATCAATAGCTTTTCTTTGATGTCCATCTCTTTTGATACCCCAGACCCAACAGTCAAATGAAATTCCATAATTATTGTTCCAGTTATGGTTCATATAATGTTAGCTGTGTAAAAAGTTCATACTTCTTTACCCAAGCTTTTTTGCAAGATTTGGCTATAAATGGTAACACTTGAAATCTACTTTCACACATGAAGATTTTCAGCTGAGAGAACGATGAAATAAATTACCGTGAAATGACTCATATTATATCACTTGCAAACATGACGTCCGAAATCTGACTGGATTTTTACGGGAATGTGTATTTTTTTCCGGTACATATTGAATATCAAATTAGTATAGATAAATGGTTACTTCTAAATGTATGATTTTTTTTTCAAAATATATATTGAAAGACAATTAAATAAATGAAACTTTCATATAATTTGATACCTTGGTCAGAAGCTTTAGACTCTCTACCTTTCATTATAAAACGGCCATTTGGAAGTAATCAATTAATAATTATTATATCTATATTGCATCTTACATTTTTATTGATATCTCAAAACAAAATCATAATTAAAATAGCAAAACGTACTTCATACTATTTAAAAAAGAAGGGTCCCAAGAATGAGACAATACAAAAACATAAGTTATGCAAGACAACACCAAAATTAACAGACTGAATAAACTAATAATAGCCAAAACACTGTACGGAAAACAAAATATTGAACAAAACGAGCCACACCATAAACTGGATGAAAATCAGTAGCTCAGGATGGGAAACAGCTATCTTCGAGTAATTAGTTAAGCATGATCATTTCACCTTTTTTGTTTTTACATTGACACTATCTGATGTTGCACAAACGCGTCTTACAAAACAAATTACGAGACGTACTACAAAATAATACTGGTCAGATAAAAAAATAAATATGAGTACACACTACAGAGCACCACATCAATGGAAATAATACAACCCAAAAAAAAAAATAAAAAATTGTGGTAATATTAACAGAAAAGGGTACACAAGACACCATTCAAAATAATTCGGCAAAGTAAAACTAATATAATAAAATTGAAAATGGTATGTAATGGAGAGAAGATATCAAAAGGCAATCAAAATCCGTAAGTCGAAGAAAAAACATATTAAGAATAAGACGAACAGACTAACAACAGGTCATAAAACAGTACACAGAAAACTTAAGATTGAGCAACGAGAATGACACCATTTGGGCTGAGCTCAGAGGCTCCGGAAAGGATATAACTTCGTTTTCTCCTTACGTGACAGTCGCTGTTGGACTCCTATTTAAATATGCTTATGAGTTATATCCGTTAATATTAAGCATGATACGATCTTTTTCTTACCGTAAAACATCCCAACATACATAAACCATCGATGAATGTCAATTCCCTATCCCTAAAACAAGCCTGAATGTCAACGTTTGAAATGAAAACATGATTTTTCAGCTAGGAAAAGGAATAGACAAGACTGTTACCGGAAAAAACAACCCATTCATTGAAATATAAAATAGCACAAACCTCAACAAACTACAGCACTGAAAACTGAAGCAAAAGCTTTAACGAAACCCTGTTACACAAAACTAGGGGTGAACGCATGCGCTGTGGAAGAGTAAGCAGTTCCTATTCCACTAATGACACCTGTCATGTTGCTCATGGTGATAAGTAGGTTTAATACCCCTTTGATCAAAAGCGTCCTCGTAAGCAACAACCCTCTATCGAAAATATGATACGAAATCTAGATTTCAACCTCAGTTAAAGATATATTTTATATAGCAAGGGATTAAATTAAACACTGGGGTAACGTCTTCCGATTCATTTGTATTAGCACTACGTTGAGGAGGTCTGCTGCTTTTGATTGATTGATTGATTGTTGGTCTTTAACACAACTTCCAGCACTATTGGCTACATCGTGGCGGTCAGTTTTTAATGGTAGGTGATGCCGGAGTGTCAGGAGAAAACCATCGACCTTCTACATGAAAACTGACGGACTTAGTTACTTAAGATTGGAAAATTTCGTTCATCTTTCTTAATGTGTTTATACCATTTTTAATTAACCCAGAGGCGGATTTAGAGGGGGGCCAGGGGGCCCGCCCCCCCCCCTCTTTTCTGGGAAAAATTTGGTTTATTAAATAGGGAATCACTGAAGCAGGACCGGAGCGGGCCCCCTCTTAGGCAGTCAGTGGGCCCCCACTTATGAAAATTTCTGAATCCGCCACTGTAACCGAACAAATCTAACGAGATTAGAAGCAGCATTCAGTATTTTTGTTATACATTTTTACAAGCAAATAGTTTTAATGAATATGGTGTTTTTGCAATAAAATCTTATTCAATCCGAAGTATCTTTTTTTGTATTTAGACTTAAATAGAGATTTCTAAAATGTAGTTGCTAATGTAAAGTTTGTGGTTGATTTATTAGTCAAATAATTAGACAATCAACTACATTTTGTAATTATAAAATAGAACATAATTCCTAAATTTAGACGATAATAAATATATCTTAGTACTCTTGCATGTTATCACTAGATATTTTTGTTTACAAGAGATGTGTATACTATAATTATGATAGATATGGCCGTATCATATCCCTTGATTAACTGTCATAGAAGTAAGTATATTTCGGTGGATTTTATCAATCAATAATTTATACAGCATGATAGTTCTCTTCTGAGGTTTTTTACATATCATCTGATATATTAAATGGGCCTGACATTTATCACTAGATATTTTTGTATACAAAGAAGCAGTGTTTACTATAAATATGATAGCTATATCCGTTGATTAACTGTCATAGTAGTATATTTCGGTGGATTGTATCAATCAATAATTAGTATAGCATGATAGTTCTTTTCTTAGTTTTTTTTACATATCATCAGATATAAGAGAAATGGGCCTGACAAAACAAATTACGAAGCAAACAACAAAATAATATCGGTCAGATAAACAAACAAATATCATGAATAAAAGTATGAGTAAACACTTCAGGATGTGTACATGTACTAAATTCAAACAGTGCAACAGAAAATCAAAACCCCATACAGCATTTCTTTTAACATAAACCATATCAACAGAAAACCCTACAGACAAACGACAACATTCAAAATTCTCGGAAAAAAAAAAAAAAAAAAAAATGACATTGGTGTTAGGCATATCCTGGTAATCTGGTAACACATTTAATAAATGCAATTTTCTGTACTATTCACAAAATAATACTGCTAAAACAAACACATTGCATAATACATATGTTATTGTCTACCACATAATGCAATGCCCAATGAAAACTTAACGCCTAAATAAACATCTGTGTTTGAGGTGTTGCATATTTACAACTTTAATGAAATTGTTCTAGTCCCATGTTAAGGGCATACGATACAGTTACAGGGGAGGTAATGACGTTGCTAACGTAAATTGTTATTTTCGCGACGTCAAACTGTGACTTATCGGGAAAAGATTCAGTTTTCGACTGATTTTTATCATTCAAACTGATTTAACTTGAAAACTAGTTCATAGACCCTCTTTTTTGAAATGCCATTTGGTTTGATTACGCGAGAAGATTATGTGTGCCAATTATCATGAAAACGTAAATAGTGCAATTTTTTTAAATTTGATAAATATACAGCAAAAAATGATGTTCTTTTCTACATTCATGAACATTTGATAAATATGAGTTATTTCTGAATAAAAAATGTATAAATTTTTAGGATACTTAAAAAATACAGAAATTAAAAATTATTTAACAAAAAACCATTTGTGTTTATCTTTTAAAACAAAAAAGTTATGTCTTTCTTTCGAAAGGGAAAATACGGCCACAAATCCGAATTTTGAGAAAAATATACAAAATTTTGACCTCATTTTACTCAAAAAGTAGCACATGAAGGTATATTTTTTATTACATATTTGATTTAATCAGGTAAAAAATAGTCTATATGGAAATGTTTATCAAAATGTAAATACGGGATCAAAACTGTATCGTATGCCCTTAAATCTAGTCACAACTGTCTAAATTGGTTTGCAATTTGAAAAAAAAAAATAATCTGAAAAAAATATACAAACAAATATTGAGAATGAAAGAATAATAATCCCCTTTGATAATTAGATTTGATCACCCAAACAATCAACGAAGCCTGCTGTTATCATTAGTATAAGAATTGAAAATTTGACATCAAACTCATGTAACGTAAAATGCTACCAAACTAAATCCATTTATGATTCCATTACAGAAGTAGGTTTTGTCCACATAGCGCCATTAAACATTGCATCCACTGACACTATAAACGGAATCAAGATAGAATATACACATGTTTTTCTTTCCCTCTATGCAAACATTTACAAAGAAATTCTTAATTGGACATTCTCACAAAACTGAGTTTTGTAAAGTTTTATTTCTTGACATTTGTTCGCCTATTGAAGAAGGGAACAGAAGAATTGTGTTATTGGGGTATTTCTTAAACGTCAGAATATTACTCGTATAATTTTCTTGGCCAATACACCCTAAAAATGTACTTACTAGTACCAATGTATATGATATGCATATTTTTTTCTTGAAATGTTTATTTGATGAATATTATCACTAGGATTGATTGATTGTCGATAGCCAGTGGAAATATGTCATGCATATTCAGGACGAGAAAAAAATTAATCTTAATTGCAATAGTGAGTTTTTTTCAAACTGGGTCGATCGGGAATAGGGGATGAAAGAGAAATTTGGAATAACATGGCGAAAATAATTTATGTTTGATAGGGGCAAAAAAATTAGGACATTCTTTATATCATACTAGGACATTCTTTATATTATACTAAGTGTATTTCAATTGTCACTCTAGTTTAATTATACTTTTATTAAAAAGAACTTATATAGGAAGTCCATAAGTACTTAAACAGCATTCCTGAACGACTTTTGTAAAAATAAATATATTTCAAGGTTTATTATTAAAATATAACTGTTTGCCCATCACCTAACCACCCCTTCTAAATTATGTACATGTAATGTCAAATTAACTGGTGAATGACTAGTCAAATACATCCGAGTTAACGAATCCATGCACCTAAATTGAAAGTTAATGAAGTTTGAACTTATGAAATGCTAATATAACTACAACATTACAGATGTCTCTTGAGAAAGGGCATGCAACTTCAAACCAACCAGCCTCATTAAAACCTTAAAGTTGTCCAAGTGCATTAGCCATATGTTTCCATGTTACAGAATAATGCACGGGTCGACGTCAGCACTATTTCCTCTGTAGCAGGTTTTAAACATACGAGGTACACCGAAGCAGTGACCCTGCTGGATTCCAACTTTGCTAAAACGGTTCTTTTTTAAATCTATATCTGATAGCACTCTTATGATTATAGCTAGTTAAAACAAACTCTTGTGGAGTATAATTTATATACGGAAGCCAGGTTAGCGATCTACAAACGTCATGAAGCTAATGATTTACTTGCCTTTGAACAGCGGACAGATTCTCCATATTGTAATAGGACTGAGACTAGCAAACTGCCCAAATGATACTTCCAAGAAAAACAATGGCACACCACACAAAAACAGAAATATTGTGTATGGTATAAGAAATGCTCCTGAAAAATATCAAATCGTATATGTTAATTTAAAGTACTCCAAAATGTGATTTGAAAACTCGATTTATTTTGTTTTCTTTTGGGTTTTTATGGATTTTTTTTTTTATATTGAGATAAATTCACAAAATCAAATTATATATTGGTTACACGGATGCACAAACTATGCAACTTTCATTTTTTAAATTTTTGAATACGTATACTATATTTGCAAGGTAACAATCTTTTATTGGTTTTTCACTAAACATATCTTAATCGTACACGAAAACGAAGCTATTTTCCAATTACTATGTCAAAGGTAACAATATCCATTTTTATTTACTTATTACGCAGTTTTTTATCCCACCCCCCCAAAAAAAAAAAAACACTGATGCATTTACTCGGAGGTAATTTTATTATGTTTTGCTACATTTTTAATAATTCCGGTATCCTATAGCCCGGGAGAAAAACTGGCATGGGGGAAATGGCTATATTATTAATACCGAAACTCTCATTGTAGCTCACCTAACTATTGTAGTTACTATAAGTAAATTACCTCCACCACTTTTATAACACAGGTAAGGGAATCTCCATATATTACCCAAACCAACGGCGTAACCAACCAATGACAACCAAAAGTCCATCTTTCTTGTCCAGTTTCCACGTTCTTTATTTTCATCACTGTTTTCTGATAGTGTAGAACATTCTCCCGAAGAGGAGGAATCGTCTTCATTAAATTCTTTCTGAAAATAAAATTAATTAAAAATCAACCTATATATATTCAATTTACGAAGTTATTGAATATGGTTATTAGATACTTTCCGACAAATATCAAAACAACTTTAAATTTTTGTTGAATAAGGATTACATAAGATCAAAACGTAGTGTTGTCTCAACTCTACGAAGCAATGCAACACCCCTTATCTTGAAAAGTGTAAAACGATGAACCTAATCAATTTATTGAGGTTTAATATGAAGGGTCACATTTAGCTTAATTATTGTTTTACGTTGTGATGCAAAATTGACAATGATTTCAAAATTTTAATTCTGATGTAAATATTTATTTTGCGCTTAGCGTGAATACGACAAAAGTTAGAATCAACCAAACGTCTCCTGCGTGAAATAACCATCTTTGGGCAATGTCAGCTGTCATATGTTTGCAGCATTATTAGGGGTTATAATAGAAAAGTGGTCGACAATTTTTAGTGAAATTCATTTAAAATCTTACCATTTGCCTAATATGCATGTCGGAAAGATTAGGTAGATTCCTTAGGCTAGTTCATATGATCATACCGAGTGTATTTTTTCAAATTTAATTTATAAAGATTCCTCATTGACGCATGAGGACGTCAAAGAAAAAACTAAGAGTGTAATAATTATTTAAACTTTTATAGGCAGATGCCTAGAAAAATGTTCCGTGATATGACCTTTTCAACCCTCCACGATGAATCTCTCAATTTCCCGACCTCCCGTAATATTCTGACATCGATTTATGACTTACCGTTGCTTCTGACATTTTCTCCATTTTGCATTTATAAGTTTACAATCTCTTCAGAATTCGATCTATATCACTTCAAAATAACAGTCAATACTGCAAAAAAAAATGAACTGCATGTATATTTCTGGTTGGCACCGTCTATGTAGAATAATAAAGTGGGTTCAATAATATCTTCTGAAGCTATATACCAATACTCAACGTGTTGATATGTAATGTAATATTTTTATCTTATTGGAAAAGAGTAATATCTAGACTGGGCTGGACTGGACTGGACTTTTGGACTGGACTGGACAGGACTCTCACATGTTTTGTTTTAATGACATGCACTTATTTTTTATTTGTTATCTGCTTGTTTATTACGAATGTACTTGATGCTGTTTTATTCAATAATATAATTTGAATTTATAATCTGCCGGTCATGAGAAGTTGTATTAATTGATGACATTCACCCTCCCAAACATGTTTGCTTTTTCTATTAAGTTACAGATTGGAATCTCAGCATCAGTTTTATTGTACATGTATGAGGCAGACACAAGGTCAGAGAAGTATCCCATATTGTGTATTTTAATGTGTGTAATACATGTATCACCTTGTTCTATTTCATTTTTGAAATTTATTATTGTGTACTTTGTGTCACGTATGAAATCTGACCTTGTCTTCAAACATATTTATGCTGCCCTTTTGTTGTCATATAAATATCTATTTTGAGCATAGATGTGGTATATGAAGGTCATATCGATAATATGCTAGCAAGCAAAGGGTGTGTTAATCCAAGACAAAAAAAAAAACGTTGCAAGTGGGGTAAAAGACAAGAAAGAATAAACATTAATTTTTAAGTCTGGTTTGGAAAATAGAATTCAGTGTAATGATAAAAAAACATGCCATGGAAACATGTATTTATACAATTAAATGTAACAAAAACCTGCTCATTTGAGTACATGAATATCAAAATATATGTAACAATGGTATAGAGCCTGTTATATAGGGCGAGCTAACTCTTATTTACCGAACCAAGGGAAAGGCTAGACATAATATTCTGATATGCATTGCTAAAACGCAGGAAAGGTTTTCATAATTGGATTAACGATCTATATCAATTTTGATGAGTTATAAATAGAAATCAAATTGTAAACAATGCCAAACAATGCCAAATAATGATACTAATATTCTAATCAAGCTAAATATAATGAAAGCCAAATATCAAATCCAAAATAAAACTAATTTTCTTT
Organism: Mytilus coruscus; assembly: GCA_017311375.1. Taxonomy (NCBI): domain Eukaryota; kingdom Metazoa; phylum Mollusca; class Bivalvia; order Mytilida; family Mytilidae; genus Mytilus; species Mytilus coruscus. The sequence continues at coordinate 17,793,142 of CM029597.1, forward strand.
ATAATGTTAAAATAAAATCAATGGCAAAACTACAAAATCATAAAATAAACTTAATTTAAGAAATAGAAAATGAACAAAGCCATCCAAATAGAAATTAAACAAAGGTCTAAAAAATTGATTCTCAAAAGTATTTGCCAAAGAAAAATGGAAGTCAGAAATAAATTCTTTCTTAACACTACACAGTGAACTAGTAGAATGAATATATAGTCTTATAGGACCAGTGTTAATGAATAGTGTGAGATTACATTTACGAAATACTGACTGATTTTTCCACCCTATCTATACTAAAGCCAAAATCTAATCAATTTACACAAAAAAAGTGAATAAAGTCTAATCCTATAATGGTTTGAAGAAAACAAGATAAAATATCCTAGTGACATATTAATGTACAATTATATTTCACGATAAATTCAAAATCATGAAAACAGTGCCTTCTAAGGTCAGCCTGTGACTATCAAAATATAAAAAAAACAATAGCTTTATGAAATAGGATACAGTGAATCATGGCAAACCTCTGAAACTGATCTAATGATAATATAATGGTTTATAATATACAATACACATCATTGTCTTCATAAAAGATTAAATCGCTTATGATGAAACAACACTAAACTTTATAAACAATAACCAAAGAGATATTTTGTATAACTTATGAAATGTTTTTCATTATGCATGGCATTAAAATGTAAACATGTGCCTAACCTAAATACTCATGTGATATTAATACAGTTAAAAGAATAAATGAGGTGTATTTTTTAAAAAGGATAAAGCTTTAGAGTCCATCCCAGTCCAGTCCAGTCCACAGTTTACAATCCACAGTCCACAGTCTAGTCCAGTCCAGTCCATTCCACAGTCCACATTCCACAGTCCATTCCAGTCCAAGTGTCCAGTCCAAGACTCCAGTCTAGTCGAGATATTACACTTTGCCATAATAGTCGATTTTTTATATGTGTATCTAATGTTATATACTCTTGTCAGTATCACTCAGCATCACCATTATTTAAATAACATTGACAGGTTTATAAACATCCATACCTGCTAGATACAGTTTAACCCTGTTATACCAATGTGCAACTAGAAACAACATACAGTTATTAAAGGTCACAATTGTTTAAATGCACCAACTTACACGTGTAACTGTTTTGCAATTTTATGATTATTGTCATATTGATGAGCAAGTTACCAACAACATGTTTCGGAATTTTATTTTAAAGCAAACAAAGCATAATTAAAATATGTGTTAGTATTGCTTTATAATTGAGATCGCTATATTGGAGTTAAAGCTTTGTAAACATTTATTGAAGAGATTTGAAAATCACAATTGTGTATTTAATTCTGCTACAAGCCTACCTGTCGCCAGGTAAACAGAAATGAAACAGAAAAAATCCCTTCACATCAATCATGATTTGTGTTATAATGTCAGTTCTGTAAGAGTTTGTTGACAAATTTCCTTCCTGATTTTCTCAGAAATACATTGTAATTATGGCAAATGATGTGATTACTTAGACAAAGCTTCTTTCAGGAAGAATGCTCCAAATGGAACTTTCACCATAATTTTAATTGTATTGTTACATATATCCAATTTTCAAAAAGCACATGTAATCTCGAATCATTGATTCTGTTGTCATGTCAATGTGTATGCCCTTTGGGGGGCCCTTAATTAGAATAAATATTTCTTCTGCTATGAACATGACAATATAAAAATTTGTCCACTATTCTTATGTTATCCTTAAACCCGTTCACATGATGAAAGTCTACACGTGCATCAATATGCACTTGTGCACATTTGCTTATGTATGTAAATGCAAATGTGCAATGCGTTCACCTGGTTTTAATATCAGGGATGTTTTGCGATATATACACCTTGAGAATAAAGATTGATCTTGAAAGTGGAGTCATGGCAAGAGCTAAATCCGCCTTTACCATTTTTCCAATTGTTGCACTACCTGTGTGTATTGTCTCAAAGTATTGCGTTACGTTTTTTTCATGCTGTATATAAGACCCAAAGGCTTCGGATTACAAAATGTGAAACGACTTAAGAGAAATCTGATGCGATATCTGATTTATGCTAACAAAATATGTAAACGAAAACAAATATCACAGACAGCAACAAAAAACAACCACTGGACAATAGTATCACGAATTATGATAACCACATTCAGAATGGGCGGGGTTAGATATATAATTTTGAGCGCTCAACCCTCCTAAAACCTGGGACAGTGGTGTAAAAGAGAAGCAGCGAAAATTACTAAAGTGTAACCGTTAAAAATGAGTTACATTCAGATGGATGTGTGCAGCTCTGGATGTTTCGCTGAAGTCCCATATAAGGTTATGGATTATAATCCTATAATCCAAAAACATGTTAAACGGCTATAAACCCCCTCCATATTCTATATGTGCCTGTCCCAAGTCAAGAATCGAGCATGTTATTCAAAGGCAGGGCGGATCCAGGGGGAGGGGGGAGGTTGGTTCCGGGGGTTGGAAACCCTCTTTTTTTTGACGGTCAATGCATTTGAATGGGGACATATAGTTGGAACCCCTTTATCCTGTGTTAGGACCCCCTTTTATAAATGGCTGGATCCGCCCCTGAAAGGTGTTGTTGGTTGCTATGGTTATCGTTTATTGTTTTGTCATAAATCAGGCCGTTGGTTGTTTCACATTGAGTCATATCAGTACCTTTTAGAGTATACGGTATGGGGTTTGCTCAATGTTGAAGTTGTGCAGATAACTTTTGCTATTCACTCAAATGTCATTATTTTATGGGTTAAAGTAGATGGACCAGAAAGCTAAAATTAAAGCTAAAAAAGACAGAAAATTTTACTTTTTTTCTTTTGAATGCATTTCAGTAAGTATATCAATGGATTTTTTTCTTTTAAGCTTCTTTTTTTTGAAAAAAAAACACATATTTTATTAACAATGACAACAAGACATTTTCTTCTTGCATTATATTTGACAATTGAGGGAAAAGTGACCCCTTAAAACCCTTTTTGGTTACTGTCATATCATTCTACACTTGATGATTAAATATGAACTTACATTTCTTTTATATAAATGACTATTTAAAGTAGCCATATATATTTTTTTTAATGTTTAACATGAACACATGCACGTATATTAGGTGTTAATTTATATACTACATGTACATGCCTACAGATATGGAAGTATACAGATTTTGATTTTTAAAAATAGACACAAGTTATCATTATCAATAAAATACATATTATCCAAGTAACCTTTGCCTTCTTGCATTCTAAAATTAATTAAACGGATAGTATAGCTACGATTTTCATTAAAATTATTTTTTTGGATCTATATGCCGGATTTTGTACAAAAAAATTCATTAAGTATAAATAAAACCATCCCGGTTTACTTTCCATTTAGCATTTAGAAGATTTTTAACGCTTTACACTTGAATTTAATTTTTTTCTACCAGACAAAAATTCGATGTTAAGCCAACCCTTAGCTTATTCGCACGTTGTCCCTCGAAGGCAAAATGTCGAACAGAGGAATGTTATCGCGGTAATGGAACGTGTATTTACAGTTTCTGCGAGAAAAAGGAACAGAAAAAAGGTGCAGACAAGTTGCGGCGATGATATCAGTCATTAGAATCACTTAAAAAACCTGTCACGCAGGCAAAATCACACAGAAGTAGCCGACAATACGACGGTTTGCGAAATGTTGGCATCTCGAAACTATTCCAGATCACATGAAAACAAATCGCGACGTGTTCAAATCGTTATTGTCCAAAATATGTTTATAAATTTACGGGCAGTGATCTCCCAACTTAGCAGAAATTAAAAATCAACTTCTTACAATTTAATATTATTCTTCCGGTGTATCCTTCACGATGGCCCCAATTCAATTCACAAACACGTGTATACATTATCAGCATTGTTTTGTCATACAAATGTAAAAACAAATGTATAATATCGCCATTGTTTGAGAATCTTTGGTTCGAATAATATGCAAGCTTTTGTTCTAATTTGTTGTTTACATAGTTTGATAAATGGTGTCGAATATGTACGTTTAATGCAAAGAAATTATCAAATACGTAAGAAAACAAAAAGCAAATGTTCATATCTATTTATATCTGAGTCATTTCACTCTCTGTGTCGGCAAAGTTCGGGAAGTAAACCCGATGCATAATTAATGAGATGAATAGGCACGCAACACGATATTAATAATTATTAACACTTCTGTAGTTTATGTAAACTTTCCAGCGATCTTATTGTTAATTTTTAGTACATATCTTTGATTTTAGCAACTTAAGAGCTATTTCCCTAATGCTTGTAGTTTAAAGGTTTGGTTGGCTTGCTTGCTTCGTTAGTTTAAATGTTTACTCAAGCATTGTAATTAAGATTGACATCTGCAATCTAAAGATAGGCGGGGCTTCAGCTTGTATACATTATACTTAAATGTTATTGCATGTTACATATAATGCAAAGTATAATGTATACATGCTGAAGCCCCGCCTATCTATTGATTGCAGATGTCAATCTTAATTACAATGCTTGGGCAAACATAATTATACAAACAAAGCAAACAAGCCAACCAAACCTTTAAACTACAAGCATTAGGAAAACAGCTCTAAACTTGGTCATAATTTTGTCAAAATCGTAGCTACTATCCCTTTAATAGACTATTTTCATATTACCGACTTTTGACTCCGGATTATATAATTTGTCGACTGGTTACCTTGGACATCATTGTTAAGAGCAACCAAAATAAGTAAAATCAAACATATAATCGGTGTAATTTGAGGGGAAAGTTTACTGTTTTCCGATGATTTTGTAGTGAAAAAAAATGTTAAGCAGGTAATTTTCCACCAAAATTGTACCGATTGAACGCTTGGTTTTAATTCTTTAGCTTGCTCTTACCTGACTTGGTACCATGATGTCCAAGGTAACCAGTCGACAAATTATATAATCCGGAGTCAAAAGTCGGTAATATGAAAATAGTCTATTGATGGTTGTCTATTAAACCATTGTGTGTCTTTTGCCTATGTATTCTTTGATTCCTTATCAGAATTCGAAATAGTATGCATTAAATGTGTATAACTATTATGTTCATGTGCAAAAAAAAATCTATTGTGAAATAAACTTTAAAATATATACATATATATTATTAGAGTGGCATTGAAAGTCTTTATATCAAGATAGTTACACACCAATGACAACATTCTGAAGTAATGCATATTCATATTCTGGAGTTTGAAACATTATTTAGATGCACTAAGCAAGACAAATAATGATAATCATTTGAATATCTTCACAATTCATGAGTCAAATTAATTTGTAACGCTCGAAAATATTAACAAGCATTCTGTGAGTATTGCATGGCAATAAATAGTCCCCTACCGGTTAAAAATTCATTGTAATGGAACAAATTCTAACTTGATCTATAACATGTCATGGTGTAAACTACATAAAAATATTAAGTCAAAATCTTCAAGCATGACGAAAAAAAAAACTGTTGAAAACTGATTATTTAACTGAATTTTCTATGTCCAAAGACCATAACTCTGCACAAAATCATCAGACCGGAACAAAATTCCAACTTGATCTGTAACTCGTCATGATAAAACTATCTACTAATTATCAAATCAATATCTTCAAGAATGACAAACAAACCTACCACTAAATTCTTCAAACAATTTACCAAAGAAAAGGATAAAAATCCAAAATGTCACAGAAATCTACTAATAAATAAGTATTTCATCAAAAATTTAATCCTAGGAAAGGATTTAACTAAACAAAGAGAAAAGTTAAAATCGTGAAAATTGAACTTGACCTGTAACTTGTCATGATAAAACAATAAACCAAATATCAAATCAATATCTCCAAGCACGAAGAAAAAAAGTCTGGAAAACTGATTTGCCGGACTGACAGATGGACAGACAGACGGACAGACAGACGGACGGAGTGCAAACCTAAAGTCCCCTTCGACTTCGTCGGTAGGGGACTAATAAAATGTATGGGGTTATCAAAAAATCAGATTTTTAGATCAAATTTCATAGAAAAATTGTGTCTAAAACTCTGTGACCATAATCTTGCAGATTTGTTTGCCAAAATAGGAACTCCGAAATGTAGGATGTACATACACGGCGATATCAATTGATGATATATCGAAAGCAATGGAGAATATCGTGGAAGGAAAAATTAGATATACCTTTTGTATTTATTGTAAGAGCATAAGAGCATTGTGTCAACCTAATAGAACACATTATTCTGACTCCTTGTCAACCAGTCTTTGCTCTTACTCCTTTTATAATGCCGCGTACTTAGCGGAGAAGAAGCAAATACGAAGTTTCAAGTTTTTGGTTTGAGCCGTCCGGTGATCGTACCCATGATCCCATATTTGAGGCGATCGCGCTACCACATGACCAACGAGGCCATCTAGAGTAAAACGATGTTTGCACTCAAGATGAGGGATGAAAAAGACGACAGAAATTGACATTTCATCTTTACTGCAGGTATAGCAGAGGTGCAGGGGTTGGACGAAGCATCATCTATGTGACTGAAATATTTGGTACTATATTATACAAGGGTTAATACACTAATATTGATGAATAATGTCCCTTGTAGTATATCATATTGCTTTCGTACGCCCCGACGTACAATACGATGTACGGCTCGTTGCAATACTCCTCAATATAAGTGCAATAACCCCATACACTAACATAACGGTATATATATCATTGTCTTTTAATTTTAAAATTCTAAATAAAATTTGACACACATAAGTGACGCACTAAGATGATAGATAAGCAAAAATTAAAACTCCTCACCTTTTCTTAGAAGAGAATATATTTAATGATGATACACATGACAAAAGGAGAAAGAAGATAAACTGTCGAGTCATGAACATGATGAAGACTAATGAGAGTAACGGGGTCCTTGAATTTCAAATATGTTGGTCATTAAGTACACGCCACTTTCAGGTGATGAATTTCATGCATGGGATATTTGAATTAATGTATGGTTCCATTTTTTATATGAGAAATAATTTTATTCATGTTGAATAAATTTATTTTCGACATGAAACTCGAAAGAATTTGTACATTATTGAAATGTAAGAGTCCTCCATAAATGTAAATGGTTCGTTAGGAAGCAAGGGTAATCTAGGTCCAATTGAAAAAGAAAAGACTAGTTTTGAGAGACATTATGTCTTATATAATGAGGCGTGAACAATTTAGATAAAACTTCCAGTTCGATATCCGAGTGACTGGTACTGATCTCTTCGTACAGGGGGAATGAGGAAAACTAAAGCAGTTTGGTTATTTTAAGGGTTTCACATTGTCCGTTTTTGTACTAACACAAAATGAAAGTAAAATGTCGCCAGAACCAGAATGATTTATTGATCATGTTACAATCGTAAAATATTTGACCTTCAAGAATGAATAATAAAATGCTCCGCAGGGCGCAGCTTGATACGACCGCAGAGGTCGAACCCTGAATAGTTGGGGCAAGTATGGACACAACATTCAAGCTTGATACAGCTCTGAATTTGGATTGTGATTAAATATTTGACACAGCATAGGTTTCTGACACAGAATGAATGTGGTCTAAGAACTTAAAATTTTAAATTGGACATTCACCTATTATGGTCCAATATCCAAAATCTAAATACATGGTTAGATTCAGCATATCAAAGAACCCCAAGAGTTCAATTTTGATGAAATCAAACAAAGTTTAATTTTGGACCCTTTTGACCTCAATGTGGAAAAGTTGATAACAGGGCCCAAAAATCAAAAATCTAAATACATGGTTAGATTCAGCATATCAAAGAACCCCATATATTCAATTTTGTTGAAATCAAACAAAGTTTAATTTTGGACCCCGATTTGGACCAACTTGAAAACTGGGCCCATAATCAAAAATCTAAATACATGTTTAGATTCAGCATATCAAAGAACCCTATGAATTCAATTTTGTTAAAATCAAACTAAGTTTAATTTTGGACCCTTTGGACCTTAATGTAGACCCAATTTGAAAATGGGACCAAAATTAAGAATCTAAATACACGGTTAGATTCGGCATATCAAAGAACCCCAATAATTCAATTTTGATGAAATCAAACAAAGTTTAATTTTGGACCCTTTTGACCTCAATGTGGAAAAATTGATAACGGGGCCCAAAATCAAAAATCTAAATACATGGTTAGATTCAGCATATCAAAGAACCCCATATATTCAATTGTTGTTGAAATCAAACAAAGTTTAATTTTGGACCCCGATTTGGACCAACTTGAAAACTTGGCCCATAATCAAAATCTAAATACATGTTTAGATTCAGCATATCAAAGAACCCTAAGAATTCAATTTTGTTAAAATCAAACTAAGTTTAATTTTGGACCCTTTGGACCTTAATGTAGACCAATTTGAAAACAGGACCAATAATTAAGAATCTAAATACACGGTTAGATTCGGCATATCAAAGAACCCCAATAATTCAATTTTGATGAAATCAAACAAAGTTTAATTTTGGACCCTTTGGACCTCAATGTGGACCAATTTAAAACAGGGCCCAAAATCCAAAAACTTAATACACGATTAGATTCAGCATATTAAAGAACCCCAAGAGTTCAAGAATAAAACCCCATTGAAATTGGTCAAGAAATAAGCAATTTATACAAAGTATCTTCTTTTGCACAATAATGTGCAATTGAATATTTCTTGCAATTGCGCAATACTGTGCAATTGAATATTTCTTGCTATTGCGCAATACTGTACAATTGACAATTTCTTGCTATTGCGCAATATTGTGCTATTGGATATTTCTTGCTATTGCGCAATACTGTGCAATTGAAGATTTCTTGCTATTGCGCAATACTGTGCAATTGAAAATTTCTTGCTATTGCACAATACTTATTATATAATAATTTACACATCCTGTTAGGTGTGTATCTCTTGCCATATCATTATTATTTGCTTTTAAATATAAATCAGAAATAACCAACTTAAAATGGAAAATTTTAAAGAAAAAAAAAGCAAAAAAAGAACCCCCCCCCCAAATTTTTTGAACCCCCTTATGATTCATCACCCCAAACTCAATCCCAGCCTTCCTTTGAGGTATGGTACCTTGCAGTACAATTTCAGAGATCCATACACTTGAACACAAGTTATTGTCTGAAACTAGAAAATGCTTATTTTGGCCCCTTTTGGCCCCTAATTCCTAAACGTTTCAGGCAATTACCCCAAACTCAATTCCAGCTTTCCTTTGTGATATGGAACCTTGTAGTACAATTTCAGAAAGATCCATACACTTACACACAAGTTATTGTCATGAAACTAGAAAATGCTTGTTTTTGCCCTTTTTGGCCCCTAATTCCTAAACGTTTCAGGCAATTACCCCAAACTCAATTCCAGCTTTCCTTTGTGATATGGAACCTTGTAGTACAATTTCAGAAAGATCCATACACTTACACACAAGTTATTGTCATGAAACTAGAAAATGCTTGTTTTTGCCCTTTTTGGCCCCTAATTCCTAAAATTTTGAGGCAATTACCCCCAAAAATCAATCCCAGCATTCCCTTTGTGATATGGAACCTTGTGGTACAATGTCAGAGAGATCCATACACTAACACACAAGTTATGTCTGGAAGTTACAAAATGCTTATTTTGGCCCCTTTAGCCCCTAATTCCTTAACTGTTGGTACCATAACCCCCAAAATCAATCCCAACCTTCCTTTTGTGATATTGAACCTTATGGTAAAATTTCCTAGAGATCCATTCACTTAAACTAAAGTTAGAGTGCGAAAACCAATGCGTCTTCGGACGACGACGACGACGCCGGACGACGACGACGACGACGACGACGCCAACGTCATACCAATATACGACCACAAAAATTTTTTTGCGGTCGTATAAAAATAGTAGTTTTCAATCGTAGACAATAGCACAATATCATTGCATAAAACGGAAATCTGTAATGGATTCCAACAGCTACTTTTTTCTCGTTACAACATTTAATTCAGCCAGATTGATATAACCATTTGTATACAGAATTCATGCAGTCTTCAACTTTGGGCAATTGGTGCCGTAGAGTTGTTGTCTCGTTGACATATATCACAACATCTCATTTTACTCATATTCGGGGAATCTAACATTGTCCATAATCTCCCTCAGTTTAAATCGAGCATCGAACTAAAAGGGGCCTGCACAGAACTATACCAAAAAAAATCTGCCTGATATTTTGGGCAATAACACAATTTTTAAAGTCAAACTATATCATATAAATAGCGCAAATATCGGAATAATGGCTACTCGACGAAAAGTACGATTTGGACTGACTTGCCAACCATAAGCGGTACTGATCTAGGGACCCATGAAACCGCTCTCACTGCGCATTACACGTGTTACTGACAATAACTTCATTCGATACGTCTGAGATCAAACATCAGTTAGAAGAATCAAACCCCGAAATGGTCTAAATGGAACAGCAACTATACCATTTAAGCGATCAAATTTATTTGTAGATATGAATAAAAAGATGTAGGGTATACGTCAATTGCAATTAGACCGTGATCCTACGACACAATTTAAGAGCAAGGTGAGAAGTTATACCAGGAACGCAAACTCTAATCAAGAATTATAGTTCTTATCACATCAAAAATATATATTGTGACATTCCCGGCTGAGGTTTTGAAGTCCTTTCGCGGCTTAAGGAATATAAATCCTAACACGGAAATTTCACATTATATTCCTGTCTGTATGAGACTTCAATAACACATAATACGTATATGTATTTGTTTTCTATGTCGGAGATTATTTTAATTATCAAATATGGGTCGAGTTGCGTGTGTTTCACGTGAATGGAACCGCATTATTTAGTTAATATCATTATCTTTTATATTTATGTATTTTGTCATGTACTAGACGGCTCCCAAGTGTTCGCTTTTAAGAATGATATTCCTAGAAATGTACAGGAAGTAAAATAATAGATAATACTAAGTAAATATCTGTTCTGTTCAAAATATTGAAAAGGGGTGTTGTCTTATTGTCGTATTTGAGCAAATAAACTATTACATAACTGTTAAAGTTCGTAGTCAAAAATCTTGTCAATGATAAGGGTACTTCCGGGATTTTGGAAAGTTGAATTTCGGATCGAAATATTCATTTAAGGTAGCACTACAGTCTGACAATGATTTTTGAAGATATTTTTTATCACATAATTTTGAATTAAGTATTATTCTGCACAGTTTGTAGAAATCCCAAAGTCATTATCATATCACAACAGGGAGTAAATTGACAATGAACTTATGTAAATAAAAGCACATGGTAATTAATTCTAAATATATAGGCATTTGGGAGGGCTAATATGTCAATCATCTGTTGATACCAGTGTCCAGCTGTTAATCCCTGACCACAAGATAAATATTGTGGTCTTATCTCATTGTATAACAACAAAAGTAATTTATATAACATGTTTATAAACAGAGAAAAGAAAAGGAAAAAATCTAAAGGAAGAAATCTACAAAAATGAAAAAAATATGGAAAAGAGTGTGAAAGTATCTTTGAAAGCCTCTGACTGCCTGTATAAATTTCTTCTATTTTGGTCTTCTACATTTAAATACAGTTTTAGGCATTTTAACCAATTTTAAGTTTATGTGAAATTTTTCAATTCCATAAAACTCAAAAATCATGTGGGAGTGTCTTTTTTCAAAGAAGTGGATGGTCTTGAATCTTTATGAACATGTCTTTTGATTCACAATTTTAATGTTCTAGCTAATTTCAGTAATAGTATATTTCTTTTTAAAATACAAATGCAAATTATTCTTTATAGTGAGAATAATGATGTTAAATATTGATTATATGCAGCTGGTCAATCCTGTTATTCTCTTATCTTAGACTGTATGGACAGAGGCAGAGCTTTGTCTATATTTAATTACTACATCACAGATATTGGTCAAATCTGTGACGTCAAACTCCGCCAAATGCCAAGTTAGTGTTGCACAGTGCCACACATAATGCAAAATTTACAGCATTAGAGCATCAAAGAGACAAAGTGTGTGGTTCTATTGATAAAGTAATGGTATCAGAACACTCCTGGGGTGTTCCCAGTGGAATTTTTGTATTTATGTTGCATTTATAGGGGTTCTAAGGGGGAAATTCCGTTTTTAGGTTATTTCTCAGAACAATTTTTCATGAGATTTGTTAGGAAAAAATGAAAATATAAACTTTATGGGTACCCCCTTTGGCTTGACTTTGATATATGTGATTAAAGGGAGTATTTTCTACAATACCGTGTCCCAGTTTTTGGATAATTTGTTTCTAAATGAATTTATAGGTCTCCAAAGATGAAAGGTGAAATGAGGTTTGGCACCCAGCAGTTAAATCAATATATCTTCTTACTGGAGGCATATATCAAAAATCTGAGACACGGTTTTGCAGCTTGTATATGGTTGATTAAAGGGATGAAAACAAATTTTTACTACCATTTGACCTGAATGTGCCATTTCCATCCAAGTTGGAAGACCACTTTTTTGGCAATTAATGAGCTATATTTTGAGATTTATCATACCAAAATAAATTTATCTATGTATTAAGAAAGAATAATATTTCAGCTTTAAAATGAGTTAAAGATTTTAAAATCCATTGAGTAGTTTTGGAGAAATTAATCTTTAAAGACGATTGGTTGAGTCAGAAAATTCTGACTGTAGTGCTACCTTAAGTAAACACTTGAAGTGATTATTTTGTCTATATTGTTGATTTTCCCAAACACAGGGTCTCGTTTATCTTATTCACGTCATCCTTATTAATTTCTCACTCAAAAATATATGTTATCAAATTCAAGGAAAGGTTTCCCCGTTTATATTGAAAGAAATGTATCATTTTGTCAAGATATGAAAAATGCCATGAAGCTTTTGAGATGAATGATTATTACTTGTACAATACAGTGGTGTGATGATACAAGGCAAAGGTGTGATGATACAAAACAGAGGTGTGATGATACCAAACAGGGGTGAAATGATACAAGACATGGGTGGTGATGATACCAAACAGGGGTGTGATTATACAAGACAGGGTTGTAATGATACAAAACAGGGTAGTGATGATACAAGGCAGGAATGTGATGAGACCAAAACGGTGGTGTTATGATACAAGGCAGGGATATGATGATACCAAACAGGGGTGTGATGATACAAGATAGGGTTGTAATGATACAAAACAGGGGTGTGATGATACAAGGCAGGAATGTGATAATACCAAACAGTGGTCATGGTGGTGTTATGATACAAGGCAATGGTGTGATGATACCAAACAGGGGGTGAGATGATACAAGATAGGGTTGTAATGATACAAAAAAGGGGTGTGATAATACAAGACAGTGGTGTGATGATACCAAACAGTGGTGTGATGATACAAGGCAAGGACGTGATGATACAAAAGAGGGTGTGATGATACCAAACAGTGGTGGGATAATACAAGGCAAGGGTGTGATGATACAAAACAGGGTGTGATGATACAAGACAGGGGTGTGATGATACCAAACAGGGGTGTGATGATACCAAACAGGGGTGTGATGATACAAGGCAAGGACGTGATGATACAAAAGAGGGATGTGATGATACCAAACAGGGGTGTGATGATACAAGGCAAGGGTTGTGATTATACAGGACAGGGGTATGATGATACCAAACAAGGGAGTGATGATACCAGGCAAGGGTGTGATGATACCAAACAGGGGGGGGGGGGTGATAATATAATGCAGGAGTGTGATGATACAAACCAGGGGTGTGATGATACAAGACAGGGGCGAATTGATACAAAACAGGGTTGTGATGATACAAGGTATTGGTGCGATTACTGACTTCTTGTATCTTCTGTTAAGCTTATATACAGAAACTTGACATTTTAATCCACAATAATAACAAATCTTGCTTATTTTTCTTGATCTTTTAAGATGTTTATTTCAAATGTTTATCAATGTTCTATAATAGATTCTTTCAGCCGTGTACTCAGTATAACAGAGAGGTCCAATCTGAAACGTTTTCACGTCTTCTGATGTTAAATTGTATTTTCAAAGATTCATTATTTGGAAAGAAAGCTGGTTTTCAAACGTAGGTAGTACAATGGTTGATTTTTATTAAGTTCTACATATTATTCTTAATTGTGTTTTCTGTAAAGTAGCTAGCATGTTTAACGTTTGCATAACAATGGAGCAAGTATACATGAACTTCAATTATTTCATTGTAATGTGAGCAATACTTTAAAACATCTAACTGTACGCATCCATTTTAAATGTTATACATCAGCTGGATAATCAATACTCTTATTCCTCAAAATATATTTTCTCTTCGAAAATGCTTCTTATTATACCTTGATATCTTCTATGGTAATTCGACAACGAAGTTAAGAGAAAACTAATGTCATACTGTTGATCTATGAAAGCAATCGTTACGTAGCATTATAAATGTATTAGTCTAATGACTATATGTGTCAATGTTTCGTATTATATCGTAAAGAGTAAAGCTAAAGCAGAAACAATTCAATGCGATGGGGTACCAACAAAATCGATTGATATGCAGCAAAGATCAACACATTTTAGGTGAAGGCCCTTTATATAAAATGCTCCGCAGGGCGCAGCTTGATACGACCGCAGAGGTCGAACCCTGAACAGTTGGGGCAAGTATGGACACAACATTCAAGCTTGATACAGCTCTGAATTTGGATTGTGATTGACTATTTGACACAGCATAGGTTTCTGACACAGAATGAAAGTGGTCTAAGAACTTAAAATTTTAAATTGGACATTCACCTATTATGGTCCAATATCCAAAATCTAAATACATGGTTAGATTCAGCATATCAAAGAACCCTAAGAGTTCATTTTTGATGAAATCAAACAAAGTTTAATTTTGGACCCTTTTGACCTCAATGTGGACAAAGTTGATAACGGGGCCCAAAATCAAAAATCTAAATACATGGTTAGATTCAGCATATCAAAGAACCCCATATATTCAATTTTTGTTGAAATCAAACAAAGTTTAATTTTGGAACCTTTTGACCTCAATGTGGACAAAGTTGATAACGGGGCCCAAAAATCAAAAATCTAAATACATGGTTAGATTCAGCATATCAAAGAACCCCATATATTCAATTTTTGTTGAAATCAAACAAAGTTTAATTTTGGACCCTGATTTGGACCAACTTGAAAACTGGGCCCATAATCAAAATTTAAAGACATGTTTAGACTCAGCATATCAAAGAACCCTAAGAATTCAATTTTTGTTAAAATCAAATTAAGTTTAATTTTGGACCCTTTGGACCTTAATGTAGACCAATTTGAAAACAGGACCAAAAATTAAGAATCTAAATACATGGTTAGATTCAGCATATCAAAGAACCCCATATATTCAATTTTGTTGAAATCAAACAAAGTTTAATTTTGGACCCCAATTTGGACCAACTTGAAAACTGGGCCCATAATCAAAAATCTAAATACATGATTAGATTCAGCATATCAAAGAACCCTAAGAATTCAATTTTGTTAAAATCAAACTAAGTTTAATTTTGGACCCTTTGGACCTTAATGTATACCAATTTGAAAACGGGACCAAAAATTAAGAATCTAAATACACGGTTAGATTCAGCATATCAAAGAACCCCATATATTCAATTTTGTTGAAATCAAACAAAGTTTAATTTTGGACCCTTTTGACCTCAATGTGGACAAAGTTGATAATGGGGCCCAAAATCAAAAATCTAAATACATGGTTAGATTCAGCATATCAAAGAACCCAATATATTCAATTTTTGTTGAAATCAAACAAAGTTTAATTTTGGACCCCGATTTGGACCAACTTGAAAACTGGGCCCATAATCAAAAATTTAAAGACATGTTTAGATTCAGCATATCAAAGAACCCTAAGAATTCAATTTTTGTTAAAATCAAATTAAGTTAAATTTTGGACCCTTTGGACCTTAATGTAGACCAATTTGAAAACGGGACCAAAAATTAAGAATCTAAATACATGGTTAGATTCAGCATATCAAAGAACCCCATATATTCAATTTTTGTTGAAATCAAACAAAGTTTAATTTTGGACCCCAATTTGGACCAACTTGAAAACTGGGCCCATAATCAAAAATCTAAATACATGATTAGATTCAGCATATCAAAGAACCCTAAGAATTCAATTTTTGTTAAAATCAAACTAAGTTTAATTTTGGACCCTTTGGACCTTAATGTAGACCAATTTGAAAACGGGACCAAAAATTAAGAATCTAAATACACGGTTAGATTCGGCATATCAAAGAACCCCAATAATTCAATTTTTGATGAAATCAAACAAAGTTTAATTTTGGACCCTTTGGACCTCAATGTGAACCAATTTAAAAACGGGGCCCAAAATCCAAAAACTTAATACACGGTTAGATTCAGCATATTAAAGAACCCCAAGAATTCAAGAATAAAACCCCATTGAAATTGGTCAAGAAATAAGCAATTTATACAAAGTATCTTCTTTTGCACAATACTGTGCAATTAAATATTTCTTGCAATTGCGCAATACTGTGCAATTGAATATTTCTTGCTATTGTGCAATACTGTACAATTGACAATTTCTTCCTATTGTGCAATATTGTGCTATTGGATATTTCTTGCTATTGCGCAATACTGTGCAATTGAAGATTTCTTGCTATTGCGCAATACTGTGCAATTGAAAATTTCTTGCTATTGCACAATACTTATTATATAATAATTTACACATCCTGTTTGGTGTGTATCTCCTGCCATATCATTATTATTTGCTTTTAAATATAAATCAGAAATAACCAACTTAAAATGGAAAATTTTAAAGAAAAAAAGGAAAAAGGAAGAAAAGGGGAAAAAATCCCCCAATTTTTGAACCCCTTATGATTCATCACCCCAAACTCAATCCCAGCCTTCAATGAGGTATGGTACCTTGCAGTACAATTTCAGAGAGATCCATACACTTAAACACAAGTTATTGTCTGGAAACTAGAAAATGCTTATTTTGGCCCCTTTTGCCCCTAATTCCTAAACGTTTAGGCAATTACCCCAAACTCAATTCCAGCTTTCCTTTGTGATATGGAACCTTGTAGTACAATTTCAGAAAGATCCATACACTTACACACAAGTTATTGTCCTGAAACTAGAAAATGCTTATTTTTGCCCTTTTTGGCCCCTAATTCCTAAAATTTTGAGGCAATTACCCCAAAATCAATCCCAGCATTCCTTTGTGATATGGAACCTTGTGGTACAATGTCAGAGAGATCCATACACTTACACATAAGTTATTGTCTGGAAGTTACAAAATGCTTATTTTGGCCCCTTTTGCCCCTAATTCCTTAACTGTTGGTACCATAACCCCAAAATCAATCCCAACCTTCCTTTTGTGGTATTGAACCTTATGGTAAAATTTCCTAGAGATCCATTTACTTAAACTAAAGTTAGAGTGCGAAAACCAATGTGTCTTCGGACGACGAGGACGACGCCGGACGACGACGACGACGACGACGCCAACGTCATACCAATATACGACCACAAAAAATTTTTGCGGTCGTATAACAAAACAAATTCAAAAGGAGATTTATCGGACATTTACACCTGGTCGGAAATATAGTGCGCCATTTCCTTTCTATCCGTGTTTGCAATAATCCAGACGTACAGAATTGATATTGTTTACAAAACAAAACTTATGGACCTTTTTACTGATAATTAATTGTACACAAAACCGAGGTGTGATGATACAAGACAGAGGTGTGATGATACAAAACAGGGGTGTGATGATACAAGGCAAGGGTTTGATGATACAAAACAGGCGTGTGGTGATACAAGGCAAGGGTGTGATGATACAAAACAGACGTGTGATGATACCAAACAGGGGTGTGATAATACAAGGCAAGGGTGTGATGATACCAAACAGGGGTGTGAGGATAACAAACAGGGGTGCGATGATACCAAACAGGGGTGCGATGACTAGCCGATTGCAAGCAAATCCAACTTACCTCCATGCACTTCTAGGAAGCAGTCTTAATTTGGCGCCCTTCATCATAGTCGACATTCTTTACACAGAACCGACCTTGCAATTATTTTTGTAAATGTGTTCTCATCATAACAATACAAGAAGTATTTGCCACTGGACTTTAAACAAACACAAATATTTCATTATATATACGTATACCCTTACTATGATAGTTAAAGATTGATAGACAACCTCATTTTGCATTACCAATAAAAAGCTTTAAAGCTATGAAAAAATATATAGCTGAAGTTTATTTAAGGCGTTAGTACTTTTAAATGTTCAACCCACGAAAAAAAGTAGTGATTTATATTAATATATTTAATTTATATATATTTAATTTATATATATAATTTGTTCAAAACAAAATTATCAACAAGGGGGCAATTCACGAATGAGTCAATGAATTCAGGAAAATCAATGGTACAAGTGCTTGTTTTGAAGATAGTCATTAAATTTATATAGAAAATAGAACATGCTGATTTGTCATGCATTGACGCATGTAATAACTAATGCTTTTGACACACGTTTTTACTATTCTTCCTGGCATTGATTAACTCACAGAATAATACAAAAAAGATCATTAAAAATTACAGTTAAAAGGTTATCAAACATTTTTACAAATATCCGTTAAATAAGAATAAGAGTTTTTATTATTCCAATTACAGATCGTTGATGGGCAGTATGACATTCACATACACAAACATTACATTATGATTTCGTACATTTCCACATTAAATGTTCGTATAATTAGTAACATATATACATCAGTCTTTTCTTTATATAATTCACGCTGTACATGATTTTCAGACCTATACTAACTGTTGAATTTAGACAGTGGTAGACGACTTTAAATTTTACATGCTCCACCGTTTGATTAGATCAAACCGATGAGATTTTCGACATTTGTTTTTTTTTTTTTCAAGATTACAATTGACTCACACAAGTTCTATCGATTTCCGTTTCACGTGACTCAATCAATTTTCGAAAAAGCGTGAACAAAAATCTATCTTGTTACAAAGAAAACAAATAATGAAACATAGCAAATTTTCCTTCCTGAGATTTTACTTGCCACTTCTTCAAGCTATTTTTCACCATGCATTGTGTGTTTTAGATTTCACATTGAAAGAAATCAGTAAGGAAAATGAAACAATTTGTATTATATAAATGCACAGGGTATCACCACAGGCTATTTAAGGGTGGGCTCATCTACCATTCAATCTTTAGCACCACCCTTGGATTTCTTACGCCTCTTGATTTACTCAGCACCAACCTTGAACTTTGAGATTATATATGAGCAGTGATGAGAGAGGTTTAAAAACCAAATCTGATTCTGTACAATTATGGGCGTCAGCTTCAAACACGTACACACATATAATCATAATAATTATAAAAAAGAAGATGTGGTATGATTGCCAATGAGACAACTGTCCACAAGAGACCAAAATGACATAGAAATTAACAACTATAGGTCACCGTACGGCCTTCAACAATGAACAAAGCCCATACCGCATAGTCAGCTATAAAAGGCCCCGAAATGACAATGTAAAACAATTCAAACGAGAAAACTAACGGCCTTATTTATGTACAAAAAATGAACGAAAAACAAATATGTAACACATAAACAAACGACAACCACTGAACTACAGGCTCCTGACTTGGGACAGGCACATACATACATAATGTGGCGGGGTTAAACATGTTAGCGGGATCCCAACCCTCAATTAGTATTGCAAAAAGGTTTAAAATTTATATATTTTTTTCAGGGGATCTGTAATGATCCCTGGTTCACTATATTAATGAGTTTGATCGAAGTAAAATTAAATTAAGTTACCGGTATTTGAGTTTACAGTTAAATCCTATCATCTAGTCTCATATAACTAAGGTTGAAAATTTTACATAAATACATAATCGATTATTTCCTCTTTGCAGTAGGAAGTGCTTACAAAAATGTCCTTATTCAAATATGTTATAAAAATAAATTTATCTGACAGCACATTCAAATATTTCCTGCTTAGTTCAGTGAATATAGTAATGAATAAATTGTTGTATATAAATATATTCAGTTATGGTATGTCTGACCTTTGATTGTCCTCTTCGTATCTCCTGTCTCTTTTGTACAAATTATATTATAGATTTCTAAAAGTAGTGAAGTATTGTAACTATTCTTAAGAGAGTGACTTTTCAATAAATTCTTTCATCGAGTTAATGATGGTCAATGTGATAATATATCCCATTGACTTTTTTAAAATATATTAGGATAGAGAATGGATACGAGGAATGTGTCAAAGATACAACAACCCGACCAAAGAGCAGAAAACAGCACAAGGCCACCAATGGGTCTTCAACGCAACAAAACAATCCCGCATCTGGGGCGGGCTTCAGCTGGCCCCTAAACAATAAGGTATACTAGTTCAGCGAAATGAACACCACGCTAAATCCCGAAACATACAATGACCCATATATACATAACATATATCATGATATATACATCAGTATTTATCTATGTAAGTTGTTGAAATTGTGTCCGATTTTAATTTAAAATTTTTTAAATTGTCTTCGTTGAATTCATTTGACTATGAATAAGATATATTAAGATGTATATGACAAAACACAACCGCTAACGAGGCGCCTGACTGATTGAGAGATGTGGAGTATAATTTGGATTTTGATTTCTGCATCCTCCCCCTTTTTGTCCTTTTAATCGCAATCATGGGACTTACAGGAAGTAATTTAAAAAACATATAATAAAAACAAGGAAAGAAAAAAAAATGATTTCAAAATAACGGTAAAATAAAGATTACAAAAGTAACAAGTACAAACATATTCAATAATCATGATAATAGCAGTTATAAATAATACTGAAAGCAAAAGTGTTTTTCCTGCTGTTATGAAATCACGCCATCCTACGCCCTAAAATATCAGTGGCTCTACTTTATAGATTTCATACAGTGACATCATAAGCATGCAGTACAGGAAGACATGATCTTGTGTAATGACCAGAACAAAATGTGCAGAATTTCAATGCAGACAATTCAAAGAAACAGTTAAGCCTTGTTTCAAACTATTTGTTAGTGAATTGATGTGCATTACAAAAATACCAGACGAAATAATTGAACAGCAGTAGATTATAACCTTTATCAATAAATATGTTTAGCAAATAATGATTCGAAGAGATTCAGCATATCAAAGAACCCCAAAAGTTTAATTTTGGACCCTTTGGACCTCAATGTGGACCAATCTAAAACGGGGCCCAAAATCCAAAAACTTAATACACGGTTAGATTCAGCATATAAAGGAACCCCAAGAGTTCAAGAATAAAACCCATTGAAATTGGTCAAGAAATAAGCAATTTATACAAAGTATCTTCTTTTGCACAATACTGTGCAATTGAATATTCTTGCAATTGCGCAATACTGTGCAATTGAATATTTCTTGCTATTGCGCAATACTGTACAATTGACAATTTCTTGCTATTGTGCAATATTGTGCTACTGGATATTTCTTGCTATTGCGCAATACTGTGCAATTGAAGATTTCTTGCTATTGCACAATACTGTGCAATTGAAAATTTCTTGCTATTGCACAATACTTATTATATAATAATTTACACATCCTGTTTGGTGTGTATCTCCTGCCATATCATTATTATTTGCTTTTAAATATAAATCAGAAATAACCAACTAAAATGGAAAATTTTTATTTTGCAGTTCTTTAAATGTCAGCTTTGTAAAAAAATATTACCATAAAAAGCTAGGTGTAATGTCACTTTTTATTAAATTCCTGCTGGTGAAATCATATTTCCGCAATAAATTTATAAATCATTAGAAAATTTCGTAAAAGATTTTGCCCGATTTATGATATCTATATATACCTCTGCTTTAAATGTTTTGTTTTTTAATCGGGAGATACATAAATGCATCTGTATTGTAATTTAAGCTTGGCCAACGTGAAACATCGGTTTTACCGTCGCAAGTTGAGTTTTCTAAGAAAGGAATACACAAAAGTCATATAAATAATGTTGACATGAAAACTTCAAAGAGATACCAAGACAATCCTCACACCCAATGAAAGCTATTCAGCATGTGCCAATATAATTTCCGAATCCAAACTCAGTGTAGAAATAGCCAAAAAATGCTATTTTTGATATAGAAAAAATGATGAACAAATGAGTAGCCATGCGCAAACTTGTTGAAAATGGAATTAAAGTATTTTGTAAATTCCTGATAATCATGGTCAATATCTGTATTAAAATTTATCAACTTTCATTACAGTTATTAGTATTTACAGAGCGATTGAAACATATCCATGCGAAGTGATCCGTTAAAAATGATTTTAATGTAACAAAATGATTCAGAACACCAGACGCGTATTAATTTTCTATATGCAAACACTCTTCAGTTGCGCTTTAATCGAAAAGGTTGGAAGACTTAAGCAATAATGAAGATGAAGATAACTGAAACCAAATATTTCAAAACGCTGCGCCGATATTCTGACTGTAGTGCAATTTGATTTCAAATCAGTTTATTTTATAAATAAAGGGCTATTCATATTATGACAGAGGGATTTTATGACATTTTATTTGCAGTAAATTTACAAAAAGGGGGATACAATGATATGCTTAAGTTAGCACAGGAATGGTGACTACTGGGCTAGTGACATCCTCGGCAGTGGTATCTACCGAAGTATACAATCGGTTGTTTAATCGTTTTTTTCTTTATTCGGATTGTTACTATATTCATGCATGTTCAGGTCAACAACAAAAACAAGAGCGGTATTGGACATGCATGAATCATACTTTGGTCAAGATTTACATTTTTTCTATACAAGTCAATCATTTCTATTTGATTGTCATATTTTCAAAAGATATTGTTAATTTCATGACCAATTCAATACGTCTACCGAATTACTTACATATATTTTGGATTTTTTTTAATTTTTGTTTCTGATTTATCTATTTTAAAATAATTTGAAAAAAAACTGTACAACCTGAATTCAGAAAACTACTATTGATAAATAACATAGAATTCTTAAAACTGCCATTGATATAGATAAGATAAAATTATTGCCATAGTCATAAACATGCTCTTATGTTTGTTGATATGATTTTATAGTAATCAAACACATAGTTTTATTAGTTTCGTTCTTTTGTTCTCTTCTTTACACATTGATTATCATTGTATTGATACGTGAGTTTAAATCTCAAGTTATCTTCTGATTCCAATGTGTCCACTCAGTATAACTACAGGTTTGGAACAAATCACACGATCTTTGAACAAATAAACTATAAAGCTATACTTCCCTTTATCAAGTTTATACACAACGCGCACAGTAGCCACACAATCTCATTGATCATTAAACAAGCTTTTGTACAATTATAAACGTAATCCCCACTTCCATGCCGTCCTCGAATACGCTTAACATGTCTAATCTATCAAGATATTTTAATGGACTCCTCCATTATATGCAGCAAACCTACGCAACACTAGCGAATTTGATCTTTTAAAAGAGGGGATCGGAGAGGCTTACCAAAAAAAAATAACAATAAAAAAAAGTAAACTAATTTAAGAAAAATTAAAAATGTTGTCATAAAAAAGGGGGCTCACCTTGATTCCGCCATGGCGCAAGTAAATAAAATCAGAGACATATATATACATGTATATCTCTCATAAGATACATCATATTCCCATGGAGAAAATAGAATATTGTCATTCATAGCACTTTCTAACGGCATGTGACATAATATCATAATAGCCTACGGTCTTCTTGGGCATCACTTTCTTTGTTAGTTAGTCATTACTCAACGCGTGGTAGATGGCATTTATTACCCATTTTAATCGATACAACTACTTTATTTAAACAATGAAGCTATTTAAACACAAAACACAACAATATAACAAATAAATATGAATTATCAATTTACATTTTGGAATTTGAAGAAATGGAAAAAGGAAAATATTTACCTTACTACACAGCGCGCAGCTGTTCTTATCGATTTCCACAAAACTTGTAAATTACTGCTATTCCCTAACAAAAGAGGAGTGTTGTCATGCGCTAAAATGTGGATTTTAAAGAAGGAATGATTGTTTTCTATAACCATGATAACAATATGTGTTAAATCTTAATTAATTCTGGAGCGTATCGAAAGCTGAACAAAGTTGTGTATGATGTAATATGATGTAAATATTACCTGTAATAGAGGACTAAGCATTAAGTTAACATGACGTTTTTTTAGATTAAATTTATAAATAATTTCGAATCTTATCACCAAGGCAACCAATTGTTTTCACATTGTGTAATGTTCGAGAGGGTCACTTACTATGAACTGAGTGGTAGCGACGAGCCGCTGGAACTGGTCACTATTTCAAGCTTCATTATATATGATAAGGGCGATAAATTTAGATTAAATATTTGATAAGGTCGCTTGATTATATCATAAGTTTCTTAAACTAATCAGATGTCAGTTACATGTATTATAAAACAACAGTCGTAAATGTATAAGATATTTGTCAAATATATTTATCTCTCCATGAAATAGAGTAATTTAATTGTATATCAACATGGTAGGATATATTTTTGTATTATCAAAACATATGAAAAGGATGGGGTACTGGATCAAAGTCGGATTTAAGGCGGAGAGTGGGGGAGCCCCATTTATGGAGCTATACATACATGGTAAATGCATAGCCTTTGTTGGTGCACTCTTTTCAAAATCCTGGATCCGCATCTGTAGATGTCTCATTAGACTGCTTATCCCTACCACAAAAGGGTGTAATGTGGGCTCATCCTCACTGCAAAAGAGTTGAAATGGTCACCACGTGAGCGATTCATCTTAAGTCATTCCGAAAAATCTACACAGACCGGGGTTGCAAAATGCACATATCACGGTATAGTAACGACAGAAAATGGTAGCTAGAACGATTTAGGATTACCAATTTTACTTTCAAAACCAGATTTCTCAACTGTTAACAAAACTTGAATAAGGGGACTACCGTTTGATTTTCTGGAGGGGTGCATGAAGATTTAAAAAAAATGAATAAATTGGCCTGGTCAGGATGAAAATGAATATTTTGCAAGAGAAAATGAATAAAAAATGTGTACAAAAGTTGAAATATTTTTTTGCACGGCGAAGCCACGGAAAAAATAAGCAAGCATAGCAACATACCGTAGCATTATTAAGTTCGATGCAAGTGCTTGAGTGTTCTGTTAATTTCAATTCACAATATATATTCTGTTAACATTTTGCGGGTTTTGCCATTTGATAGATGTTATAAGGATAAAAGTTTTTGCAATAATTTAAACTATGCAAAAAAACATAATCTATTTTAATATACATATGGAATAATTCTATATTTGACGCGATGACAGTATGTTTGCCAAGCTTCTCCATAACGCTTGCTACATTCGTCACCATCTGTACGTTCCCGTCCAATTAACATCACAAACAAAAACAATGGGTTCAGATAAGGCAGGAAACAAGTGAAACCTGAAAAGAAAAATAAATGGAGAACAATAAATCTTTTTTTTTTAAAGTTACGTTCTTCTTTTAAGCCATATTTTTTTTAACTATAATAAATTCAGAAAGCTATGTTATGCAAAAAAAAAAAACAACAAAAAACATTGAATACACTAATAAAAAAAGTATTGGTATTGAACACACTTTGTTGAAAAGAATATAAGATTTATAATCAGAAAAGACAATTCAAAAAATGCCTTACAATTGGAATCGAGAACTAGAGGAATAAATTCAACAACACTGAAAACTTAACTACGGACGGGTATTCCGGTAAAATATAACATTATTTCCAAATGTAAAACAAAAACAAAAACTGCAAAATCTGTAAACTTTTGATATCAAATGTTCATTTCATCAAGAATTAACAAAAAAATTTTCTTCTCCAGAAGTTACGATGATCTAAATTGTACACCATGCAGCTAATATTATATTAAATATGACAATTGCGGGTTGAAAATGTCGGTAAAGGAAAAAGGTCAGATAAATAAATGATCATAGATTACCGATCAACAATATTATAATGACAGTTTTGTATCAACTTGATCATATATACCAGTTAATAGGATAATCCAGGGCTTGTATTTCCTATCATGCATGATTTACTTGATAAACGGTTACGGCTTACAGGGAAGCTATTGAAGCGTAAAGTTGAACAGTTTACGGTCGGCAACATGATGTGCATTGTTGTCTAGCTGTGTCAAAAATCTGTGTCACAGATAACCCCGGATTTGTTCCATCTGATATAGAAACAATTCCGTCCTGTTTTCCAGTCAGTGCCATTATCGAATGCCAATTATCAAATTCTTTCGTGTCATGACAGGTGCCATCATGAGTGCACAGGAACTGCTAGCCCTTCCGGATAATGAACTTGAGCTGCTAGCCCTTCCGGATAGTGAACTTGAGCTGCTAGCCCTTCCGGATAGTGAACTTGAGCTGCTAGCCCTTCCGGATAGTGAACTTGAGCTGATAGCCCTTCCGCAGCATTTGAGTTCAACACTTTTTTTTTTTTTTTTGCGGGATTCTTTTTGCCCAATCTTTACTATTCTATATAGATTATTGTGGACTGTCTGTTAGTCTTTTCTGCCATTGTGGTGTCTGTCCTTTTTCGACTATCTTTTCTGCCATTGTGGTGTCTGTCCTTTTTCGACTAGTTTGATTTCGTCGTTCTACGCATACAAATGAATATATGGAATTGATAATTTAATTAACGTAAATACAATATAGAAACAGTGCTACCCATATGCATGATAATTTAATTAGCATAAATACAATATAGAAACAGTGCTACCCATATGCATGATAATTTAATTAGCATAAATACAATATAGAAACAGTGCTACCCATATGCATGCAGATAGGGATTATTTTTCTTTTGAATTAAAATTTACTTCAAATATATCATATATCATATATACAAGTGTTAGCATGTGTTGTTCTGACCTAGGACTGTTGTTTTAACCAAGGTTAGTATGTTCTGCACGGTGTCATCCTGGTTTGCCCACTTTC
Source organism: Mytilus coruscus (assembly GCA_017311375.1). Lineage (NCBI taxonomy): Eukaryota > Metazoa > Mollusca > Bivalvia > Mytilida > Mytilidae > Mytilus > Mytilus coruscus. The sequence continues at coordinate 17,820,152 of CM029597.1, forward strand.
AATAACATGCATATATAAACATAGAGGGAATTTAAAAGTTTGTTTCTTCCCGTTCACACTAACATTTTTTGAATCGATCTAGATTTGAATCGATCTGAATAAAATCAGTTAGCGTTCACATTATTTTTAATACTAACGGTCTCTATCGGTTTTAACTGAGCCACTGCGTTCACACTACAAGTAAAAATGCAATCGATCTGACTTAATTACCCGTGAAATTGTAAACACTGTGTATAAATAGAAATATGTAAGCAAATCAATGAGTTGATACAAACGCTTGCAAAAAAATAATGGATGAAGTTACTGTTTCACTTGAATTACAAGTTCAAATGTTGATACTGCTGTTCGTATAGTTTTCGTTAATTTTCAGCCCTTTTATTTTGTTTATCCATTTTGTAACAAATTACACGTGTAATTTTGACGCCATTCCTGCGCACAAATTATTTTCGATTCAATCGTACTAGTTTAGATCGATCTCTGCGTTCAGGTGTTTTAGTTTAGACCGTAAGCGTTCACATTGGGCTTAAATCGATCTAAAGTGAACCGATCTAGTTTGAATCGATATAAATGTCCAAGTGTGAACGGGGTCTTAAATTTAGGCATATTATTTACTTGTAATTTACCGGTAAAATCTTATAAAGAATACATATTTTTGATTGAAAATTGATTCGATATTGAGATTTAAAAAGGAAAAAATATTATAACAAAACTATAAATACAATTAAAAAGAGATAAATGTTATAAGAATATTAATATTGAGATTTAAAAGGACAGAATGTTATAATAAAATTATAAATATAATTGAAAAGAGGTAAATGTCATAAGAATTTTAAATGAGATTATAAAATAAAAAATATATTTATAGAAAATTAATTGTAATCAGATTTCTATCTATTCATCTTTATCTTAATCTATGATAACACATTTTTAGATTACAGTGAAATAAATATTTAAAATTTGAGAAAATTGTATCTATAACTTGATGCTTGATAAAAAAAAAGTAATCAGATTTCTATCTATTCATCTAAGATATTATAATTTAATTAAATATTCAATCCAAATATTTAATAATCATGTGAACAGTATTCTGCATCCAAGCTAGGATGTCAACTACTCAAGTTATGCTTTTGTAGAAAGTTCTCTTATCTTAGCCCAGCTTATTATCATCTGTTTGAACACTTCTCACAATTCATTACTATTATAAATAGAAAGGTCTGTCAAATTCAAGCCATTCAAATAAGGTATGGCAAATGCACAACTACAACCACTTCAGTATATTCTGAACAAGTTTGGCAGAGATAGTTTAGTATTAAGAGGTCACCGTTATAGTTTTAAGAATAGGCTCAACAATAACAGAATCTACTGGAGATGCACTGTTTCAACATGTCCAGCAACAGTCAACACACACGAATGTCACCCGATTAAATTCGGTCCACCACACAACTACCAAGCTAACCCAACCAAGATAGAGGTATCCAAAATCCTACAGACAATGAAACAAAGAGCCAAGACAGAGGTCTGGCGTATATACAACATTTCAATCCTTGTATCTATGATGAGTTTATTCACACCTATGCCAAAACCTATACGAGGAGGAGCTTGTCAAACTCCGTAACCCAGATTTGACAGACGACACCAAACAGATTGTAGAAAACTACCAACATATTACTCAGTTAAGACGTCACTGTATCATCAAAGATCTCTAAATATACCCGGACTACCCAAGACAACAGCAGACATCAATCTTCAAGACAAATGGTGCCGTACTACTAAATGAGATCAGTTTCTTCTACTCTCTGACAACATCAACCCACCAATGCTTATATTCTCAACTACAGACAACCTTAGACACCTTGCTTCTGTTGACACTATCTTCTGTGATGGAACCTTCTACACATGCCCAACTCTGTTCCACAGCTTTACACAATCCACGCAATGGTTGATGGTGCAATGTACCCACTGGCATACAGCTTATTACCAGAAAAAGATATTGACTACTACACAAGATTATTCACTCATCTACAGTATATTACTCAACAGCACCAACGACTTCTTCAACCAAGCACCATATTCATCGACTTTGAAATAGCCACGAACAATGCAGCTCATATCAAGTCAAAGGTTGCTTTTTCCACTTTACCCAATGTATTTGGCGAAAGTCTCAGAAATGTGGACTGCAGACTTACTACAAAGAAAACGACGACCTCACCAACTTGTTCGACGGGCAGTAGTCTTACCATTAGTACCCCAGGATCAACTTGAAGATGTTTAGCAAGACACATTAGAAGAAATAGCTGAAGAAGAGAATGTTCCTGACAGAACCACGTTTACAGATTACGTCATTGAATATTGGGTTGAAAGACACCGCTTCCTCTAGAACCACTACCTGACTGAGGGACCACGCACTACCAACCACTTGGAAGGCTGGCACAGTAAAATCAAGAAGATGGTCCAACACGCACACCCAAATATCTATGAGATAATTGAGGTGCTTCAGAAAACTCAAGCTTTCACATGAAATTTGTTATTGTTTCCAATGTTATGTTTGCATATTATGTTTGATGCTTTAAATGCATTATAAATGATAAATTTCAGTGCTAATGATGTTTATGTAATATTGGCAATGTTATTTGTTTTAGTGCTATTAAAAATCTATATCAAAATCAATTTATTATTTATTTTCATTATCTCCTTCAAAGAATCAATTCAAACCAAATATATGAAGAAAAAAAAACATTTTAATATGCATCAATTGCATACAAACTTATCCTATAGAATTTTACAGAGATATATGTACATATAAAATAACAACATAACTGGAACAAACTATACAATTTTCCAATCAGTAAACCTTTTGTCTTTTTTGTTTATATAACCATTTGATAATTGGGATAATTAAAAGTGGGCATAACCGTTCTGCACAGTAGATTACCGTAACCTTTTACCGGTAATTGTTTAATGTAAACCTTCATATTCGGTAGATGATATACTATCATTTATAATTGGGTGGTATGTGCGTGTTTTCAAATGTTTGCACCTGTTTGGTATTTTTAGAAGGGACAAATTATGGATATTGTTTTTAAATGACCAATTTCCCCGCCAATTTCAAAGTTACTAAATATCGGATTGTTAATTCACTTTTTGGAATTTGTCACAATGGTGAATTATGTTTGGGAAATAAAAAATAAAATCACAAAAAATACCGAACTCCGAGGAAAATTCAAAAAGGAAAGTCCCTAATCAAATGGCAAAATCAAAAGCTCAAACACATCAAACGAATGGATAACAACTGTCATATTCCTGACTTGGTACAGGCATTTTCTTATGTAGAAAATGGTGGATTGAACCTGGTTTTATAGCTAGCTAAACCTCTCACTTATATGACAGTGAATGCATGTGAAATTGGTCCTAATTCGTTTGGTCTATGTAATAAAGACCAAAATCTTCTAAATAATGGAAAGTAGGAAAATATGTTTATTGTCAAATGTCATCTCAAATCCAATTCTTGTTGAGCTATTATTTTTTTTACTTTTAATTGATATGCAAGCTTAGAAATGCTTTTTTTTTCCATTTTGGTCATGATTTTACGTTTTGAAATAAGATAAAAACAACTGTATACGTTGATATTAAATTTACTTTGTTACAGGAAAGGACTTGTGATCAGAGATATATGTTCAGTGCAACAAAGAAACCCTTTTTAAAGTTAATTTATATAAACTTGTATTTACCCGTTGGCAGTGCATATGTCAATGAAATGATTAAATCGCCTAGATAGTTTGGATGTCGACATATTCCCCACCATCCAGAAACTAGTAGGTTCTTTCCAGTTGACGTAGGAATTACTTCATAATCTGAAAGGAAAACATATGAACAGTATAGAAAAATGTTATTTACATCATACAAACTTATCTTGCTTTTATTTTTAAATTTTAAGTAAAGTTATTATTTTCTCGAGGCACATTCGGAAACTCCATCAGTCCAACGTCATTCATGAACACAGGTACAGTATTCGACAGTCTATTAAATAGAAGCTTTTTAGAAATCAATTATTGTTTTCGGATTTTTACGGTAAGTTGCACTCTCTCTCTCTCTCTCTCTCTCTCTCTCTCTCTCTCTCTCTCTCTCTCTCTCTATATATATATCAATTATTCTACTCAATATATCATTATTCCTACGGTTATATATAGAATATCTGTCAATTATTCGTGTGGGTATAATAGGGATAGTAGTAAAGGATAATGATCGTTATGATCGTTACGATCGAATAATAGTCATCAAGTCAATCAACCCATTCTCTTTCTGTTATGTACAGTATCGTATCAATCGTTTTCAATTCTAACAATCGAATAACAGTTGAGTTTATCTTTCGATCAACTGTTTATTGCTTTCAAAGCACACGATCTTATCGATCCTATGCAATCGTTGATATTGAATGACAGTTAATCAATTCAATCTACTGGTTATCTTTCTTTTGAGGCTTATGTATTCAATCGTAACAATCAAAAAGGTTATCTTGATTTCTAGGCTCACGATCGTATCTATCGTTTTGAATCGGTTTAAACACTTATGATTGATAAATTTAATCAACTCTTTCTCTATCAAGCGAGACTCATGATATTAACGACCACATTCAACTGATCGAATAAGAGTTGATAAGGTCAATTAATTGACTCGCTTGCTTTCGAACCTCAAGAATATAATGATCGTTTTCAATCGTAGCATCAAATAAGAGTTGATCAATTCAATCAACTGATTGAACCAGTCTGGTTCTCTTGCTTTCAAGAATCACAATCGTATCGATCCTTTTCAATCGTGACGATTTTAAAACAGTTGACTTATTCAATCCACTGGTTCTTTTTTTTTTTTTTCTTTCGAGGCTCATGATCGTATTGATCGTATTCAATAGGTACGACCAAACAGAATTAGTTAAATTAAATCAATTGGTTCTTTTGCTCTCAAGGCTCACGATCATATCGAACGTTTTCAATCACAGTTGATAAATTCAATCAACTGTTGTCTTTCTTTCAAGACTCGCATATTCAATCGTAACGATCAAACAGGAGATCGTATCTAACACATCCAATCGTTTCCATCTATTAACAATTGACAAAATGCAAGCCATTCATATCGCAACAATCTTTCAAGGTTCATGATCGTAACGATTGTATTCCATTGTTACGATCGAAAAGGAGTTGATAAATTCATTCAACTGACATGTTTACTTCTAAAACTAAAAATTGTAACGATCGTTTAAAACCGTAGCATCGAATGACAATTGACTAATTCAATCAACTGGCTCTCTTTTTTTGGGTGCATGATCGTATCGATTGTGTTCAATTGCACCACGAGTTGGTTGGCCGTAATGGAATATCCGTTTCACAGATGATATCGGATATGTTCCTAATGTCGTAACTACAATCCCGTTCCCTTTTCACGAATGTGACCTACCGAATTAGACTATTTACCGGGTTTGTACTAACATGAGCAACACGACGGGTGCCACATGTGGAGCAGGATCTGCTTACCCTTCCGGAGCACCTGAGATCACCCCCAGTTTTGGTGGGGTTCGTGTTGCTTAATCTTTAGTTTTCTGTGTTGTGTCTTGTGTACTATTGTTTGTATGTTTGTCTTTTTTTTTTAGCCATGGCGTTATCAGTTTTGTTTCGATCTATGAGTTTGAATGTCCCTCTGGTATCCTTCGCCCCTCGTTTAAGACAAACAGAAGTTGCTTAATACAATCAATTGGTTCTCTTGCTTTCAAGGCTCATGATCATATTGAACGTTTTTGATCGTTACAACAGACAAAAAATTCCATCAAATCAATCAACTCTTTCTCTGGTTTTCGAGGCACACGCTGGTAACCAACGTTCCATTTCTTACGAATGAATAGGAATTTTAATCAATGCAATCAATTCTCTTTCTTTTCGTATCGATCGTATTATATCTCAGCAATTGATTACTTTCAGTACTCACGTTTGTGTCAATCCTTTTAGATAGTTAGTATCAAAAAAGAGTTGAATCAACTGATTCTCTTTCTTTTAGATGCCAACGATATATCCATCGTATTCAATCGTTACAATTGACTAAGATTTGAATCAACTGTTTCTCTTGTTTTCAAGGCATACGATCGTATCGGTCGTATTTAAACGTTTCGGTCATCAAACTCCTTATTCAATTAAGACATAGTAGGGTAATCAAATGAATGTTTTTCTTGTATCGTTTAACACAGGTTAAATGATTGCAGAAAATAACAAGGAAGTGTTCAATTTTCAAAAGTTATGCATTATCAGTACGTGTTAGAATGTGGTTCTTCAAATATAAAAATAAGGAGATGTGGTATGATTGCCAATGAGACAACTTTAAAGACTGACGATCTAATGGATCTTATATAGTCGTTAGGATCAAATAAGACCCAACTGGTTATCCTGCTTTCAAGGCACATGACCGTATCGTTAAGATCGAATAAGAGTTGATTAAATCAATCAACTATTTCTTTTGATGTCAAGACTCACCATCGACAAAATAGTTTTCAATCGTAACGATCGGTTAAAAAGCAAATTGCTTGTTTCTGAATCCTAAATATTTATTTCACTTGTATTATATCGTTATGTGATGATTTATCGGAATAAATATTGTTTAAACTAACGATTTGTTATGAGTTGATCAATTCAATCACTGTTTTTCTTACTTACAAGGCTCACAATTTGAATCTATTGTATTCAATCATCATGGTCGAATAAAGTTTCTCAATTGATATAACTGGTTTTCCTAAACACAAGTTCTCAAATTTATTAATTAATTCAATCAAGAAATAAGAGATGGCATAATTTTTTTTTATGAGAGTTTGTCCCGATTTACATTATTTGAGTAACATAATAAGGAGGGTTTAATTAAGTAATGCTTTATTCCCACTATCACGTTGCGCGTATTGATTAAAATCGTTGTCTTTATCGTGAACTTATCGCGGTGATCATATCAGATCTTGAGTTCAGTCGTGGCAATCGTATCTATCGTAGAAAATCTTTGAACGGATCGACACGATCAATAGTCAATCTGGATCATTTTGTCAGATCATATCGCATCGTAACAAAACGTGACAGATCGCATCTAATCGTGCTTCCTAATCGTGGTGATCAGGATCGATATTAGACAAGACAAATACCACATTGTGTTGAGATGTGTTGCGACCTCTGTAAAGGTTCAAGAAAAAAATAAATCCATGGTCAGTCGGGCTGTATATATACCCATCGGGGTCAAGTCGTAGCTCAAATCGTGATCACCCTCGATCATGATCGTGGAAAACATCGCGACCACAATCGTATTCAATCGTAATGGAGCGCATCGGTTCTTGATGAACGTATCGGAACGTATCTGCAAGTATTAGATCGTCCTGATTCGGGGAACTCGATCGTGATGACCGTGTCCGATCGAGTCCCAACCGTGGACTAAATCGAAACAATCCTATCGGAACCCATGTGATCGCATTTGAACGGCAGATTAGAACGTGACAGATCCTGATACATGAAATTGACAAATCGTGAACAGATTGCATCCGACCGCAACAAATCGTATCAGAACGTATCGGCTCGCATCACCTCTTATTCAAACCTGAAATTTCAGGAAAAATCCATGATCAGCTACGAATGGGTTACAGAATAGAGACAAATGGGACCAACATAATAAAGAACAGAAATTTATATACACCAACCTACTGCCACATCAGACCCTCCGAAATGGTATGGAGGGTATTTAGTTGGTACGATCAAATAAGGTTTGTCCAATTTAATCAAAAAAATTTCTTAGTTTAATGACGAAGAAAAATATTCTAATTCAATTGGGAGCCATGAATTATTTTATTTTTGATATGACAGTTTATTGCTGTCGATGCAAAAACTTTCAAAGCAAAACAAACCCAACCGTTTCACGATTAAAAAATGAAAAAAAGATTTGAAAATAAATTTTGAAAAAGTCGTTTTTAATATCCTAGTCAGTAGCACCTCATAACATCTTTTAAAATTCACATGTCCGAGAACCCAATTTTAAATTAAAAGCTTGACGAACCTTTTCAAAAATGAAATGGAATTTTGAGATCTTAATAAGTTACGCCATTATCTGTATCGACTAAATCGTTTTTGTTGTTTGTATAAATAATTATTTTAAAAGGTACATGGTTGTCATTGATTCGAAATCAATCATACGTATGTTAAAGATATACTTTTCTGATGTTTCATCGTAAATATTTATGTTATCTGTTATCAAAATGAAAATTCGCCGACTGTGACATTATAATTGGCATTTCTGTACTTGCATGTAATATAAAAGTGACTATAGTTGAAAGGATTGCAGAAAACAAACGTCCCCTGACAAATATCATTATCAGACCTTGCTGCCAGTGTAGGATTGCAGAAAACATAACGTCCCATGACAAACATCATTATCAGACCTTGCTGCCAGTGTAGTTATTATATATAACAGCAAAGTTGAATAACGTAATTTCATGTAACTGTGATAAAATCGCGGGAACGTAAAACGATTGCGGGTAAGCGGGTAAGGGGACGACCATTTGATTTTTTTTAGGGGAGGGGGCTGACAGATTTTTTAAAATACATATTCTTGACACCATTTACTTGGAAATAAATAATCATGCCTTTCCACACAAGAAAACAAATATTCATAATGTTCGAAATACTTTAGCTCGCTTCGCTAGTCAAATATGGGTTAAAATACTTCACTTCATTTTGACTGCAATTTTGTTTGAAGTATGATCAAGTATGTATAATGACCAAAAAGGTGATTTATATCATAAAAGTTGAATTACTTTAAGAGACGACCATTTGATTTTGAGGTGAACAAGGATGAGGGAGGAAAAGGGGGGGCAATGAAGAAAGAATTCTTTTAATTTAATTACAAAAGTATTATTGGAGATTTAAGCACGGTTATATTATGTGCAATGAATACTAACTTCGAGCATTAATGAGTGATTACAAATCCACAAATAATGCACTATCAGTTTTTGGATCACAAAAAAATTACGGGTGAAAAATTACGCCATTAACGGGAGGCTCTAGCAGATTTTTTGTCACTTTTTGGATGAACAGAAGATAAATCTTCTGGCACTGTCCTGAGTGAAAATGAATAATCTGGCCGCCTTCAAGTTGGAAATGAATAGTATGACCTCATCAAATCCTATTTTCAGAATTAAATAGTCGTCCCCTAAGTAACATATTACACGAGTACACATAAACTGAAACTGTTTTAATTTATGCGACCTACCAAGTTAAAAAAATCTTGACAGCACAGCAAGAAGGAAAAACAATACTGAAAATGGAAGTGCACATTCTTAGAAAGAAAAATAATTGAATATATATACCTGCGAATTGTGGATCATTTGGATTCTTTCGGAAGTTGTTCTTTTCTGAATTGCTTCCTCTGTATATCCAATATCCTATTACTTAATTATACAAATATAAAAATAAAAGCCTACAATGACTAAATAACTTAACTATTTGACTGGATTTATTTTCTAAACGTATTGATAATACAACTGTTATGAAACATGTATCTCTTGTATTGTTTGTATTAGAATAAAGCATATTTACAAGATGAAGCACACAACTAATTAGGTCTTTCCACTTTTCCGTGGAAAGACCTATTGATTTTGTTCTGATTATTATTATTATTATTATTATTTTTTTTCTTCCGCCTAATTTTTTCTTGCGTAGTATTGATGTTTCAAAAGATGTCGCTTAGATATTTGGAATATGATATCGTATAGTTTATACGCTTTTAAAACTGACAACTGCGTAACAAAATACTTTACGTTGTAAGAGTTATCTCCCCAAACACTGTTTTTCTTGTGGCCACTACTCCTTCCAAACCGTAAAAGATTACGACAAATTTATTTTACCAAATTGCTCGTTACATCTACAGGATTAGGATTTTAATTTTGACCGAAGCTATTCGGAGACTCCATATGAGAGTTATTCCCCCTTATGTGTTTGATATAAGTGATTTGTATTTCTAACTGGTAAACAATAAGTGATATTGGCCTATGGTCTTTGGATTTGAGGTCCTTGGTCCAAAAAAAAGAAAATTTGGTCAAGGTCAAAGGTCAAGGTCATATTCTAAATTTTGATTTTGGCTTATTTTCACTTCTTTTCAAAAACCGTATAAGATATCGACAACATATTATTACTAAATTGTTAGTTGCGACATGTCGTAACACATACATTTTGGTTTAAAGGGTGCGCTAACATTAAATTAGAGTTTTCTCCCCTCTTGTATTTAAAAATACGCGTATGGTGATATAACTCATTAACCATATATAACTAAGACCTAGGGTCTTTTGAATTGAGGTCCTTGGTTTATGACCTCGAAATTGAGCTCAAGGTCATAGGTAAGTTTGACGTTCTGGATTTTGACCTTTGCTTTTACCTCATATGTATACATGATAAAGCCATGGGACTTTTGCATTAGGTTGCAAGCCATTTGACCTTGAAAATCCAACCGGAAGTGACCTTGTGTAAACCGGAAGTAGCTATTTTTGTACTTATTTAATATAAAAGTATATAGAACCATATATTTTTGGAATCAGTGTCAAGTAAACATTCAAATTATACCGGAAGTAACATTTTCAAACCGGAAGTAACAAATTATCTCCTTATTTAAAAAAATGCATAGAAACTATATATTTTGGAATCAGCGTACAATAAGCTATCATTTGACGCTGGAAATGACATTTAAACCGAATTTTAATATTTTCATATCAAAATAGATCTTTATGGGTGGAAAGACCTTCAATTGTTCTCTGAACAATTGGTTTTTAATGTGTTTTACTATTTCTTATTATTTAATTTCGATTTATTTCTATCTTTGAAATGGATTCATTGTCCTGTTTGAAACCAATTATGTGGAGAAAAAAGATGTGTTCCGTTTAATAGATAGACATCAACTAAGAAAGACAACGAATTGAATTGAATCGTATGGGCCGTAAATCCACTTTTGCGAGGTAATTATACTTTTATATATCTATATAAAGGATTGAATACATATTATCTTACAATTTAATATTATCACGGCAAGTAGACAATACCATGGTAATGCATATTTGGTCATCATCAGGTAACGTGTTTGTACAGCAAAACAGAACGGGATCATCAAAAACTGTACCAATAAATTGTATCCAAGGTGTTCATGGACAATATCCCTAGAAACTAGGATGCCATCTTCAAACCAAAAATAATCTGCAACATACATAAGTTGAAAACCTTCCACTATCAGTAAAGTAACGGATGGTCTATTTCCATTATCGAAGGCCTTGGCTATGTTGACAAAGTTCATTAAAATCCATCCTATAATACCACTTCTAAAACAAACATATTTCAGATCGAACAACCCCCATCTTGGGTTTAATTCTACTCCGTTGAACCAATCGTTGAAACAGTTTCCTGAAAAAAATAGATTGTCAACATTAGCATTGATTTCTTCATTGTGTATATAAAAAAACTTGAGCGTGAATAAAAAATAAAAGAAAAATGTGTCTGAGGACACGAATGCCCCAGCTAAAGCGTCGCAATTTTCGAAGTTAAAAAGGGCTCTAGAACGGTAAATGACTCACTGGCCAAATTCGATCTCTGTCTGCGTGTTGTGGTTCTTAGCATTGTGTATGAGTTTCATAAAATGTGGATCAGACAAACTTAAGTTAGAGTGCCGAAACGAAAACATTTGCAATTTTCCAAGTTATAAAGGGGCATAACTCTAGCACGGTAAGTGACTCACTGCCCAAATTCTAACTCTGTCTGTGAGTTTTGGTTCTTAGCATTGTGCATGAGTTTCATAAAATTTGGATGAAAAAAAATTAAGTTAGAGTTCGGAAACAAAAACATTTGCAATTTGCCAAGTCATTAAGAGGCATAACTCTAGAACGGTAATTGACTCACTGCCCAAATTTGAACTCTGTGGTTCTTATCATTCTGTATGAGTTTCATTAAATTTGGATGAGGAAAACTTAAGTTAGTGTGCGGAAACGAAAATGGGACGGACGAAAGGACGGACGGTCAAGGGTAACACTTAATGTCCCCATTGCCTACGGCCGGGGCATGAAAAGATCTCGGTAGCATAGACAAATAATGTTTGATATAATGTTAACTTTCAGACTAAATGTCTGCCTTAATTTAAACTATCATACAATAACTATGAAATAAAACACATACCAGTTTTAGCAGATGTGTTAGCTCTGAGGTACAATAAAATGCTGAAAACAAGAATCAAAAGAACACCAGATGTGGTCATCTGTAGCAGTTTATCAGACACTGATGTCACTTGAATTCCAGACAATAAAGCTATGAAAAAGCCTATGATGTTTATTGTCAATACAAAGAATGCGTTCAGTCGATATTTGAGTCTTATTCTTGAGTCTTTAATTTGGAGTCCATCAACTAATTCGCCACCAACCGGAAGTATGTACAGTATACACTGCAGGACAAACCACACGGTGAGAATAAAAAAGGTTTTAATGTCAAAGTAACTGTTGATATCACTAGGAAATCTCGGAACTGCAAGTATGCTCCAGTTGCCCTGTTATAATAAATATGATTCACCATAAGTGTATACAAACAGGGTGCCTATATTATTTTGCGCTATTTTAATATGTTTATCTCGATACTATACGTTGTATAATAAGATACTTATTGTAGCGCATAACAATGAGTGTTTGTATTCGACTTTTCACGAAAAAGTGTTTTTTTTTTGTTTATTTATTTTGATATATTGTCTATACTAATTTGAAATTGGCATTTAAACAGTTTCAAAGAGAGAACTGCAACGTATCTGTTTTAAATCCTCGAAGCTACAGATAGAAAACACGGTTACCCCAATTTGAAATATATAGACTCCATGTGCGGGTGTAATGGAATGCTGCTATCAATGGATCACAATGATAATCGTATTGATCACTATTTTGGCATAAGGCTCAGACATCAACCACTTATACAAAAAAAAAATATTGTTATCTTAACTTTTTGCCAAATAGTGATAATCTGCTTTTTGTGATCCATTGATTCATTAGTCTGTTTAAGATATTAAAAACACTCGGAAAACATCTTTAATTCAATAAATTCAAATGTGTATATGCAATACGCTAAGTCTGCTTGCTGACAGTGAATTGTTGAATGCAAGTGCGAAATTTCTTAAATATTTTTCTTGTTTGGGAATGCAACCAATGCAAGATCAAGTCAGCTTTATTTGTGTTAATGCGAAAATTTATTTCGCTGTTGCTTCGTTGAAAGACAGTCTTATTATCAATATCAATGTCTTGCCCTTTCTATGTGTTTTACAGGTCTAGCGACAAATTTTATTACTTACTGTGATGCACTTTTCAACAATGACAAATATCCAGGCTGTAAAAAACAATGTGAAGAAAATTGCAGATTTAGAGATCGCTGTGCTTTCCTTTGTGGAAACTTTCTTTTCTTGGTCCGTGGGCTGGTAAATGATTCTCTGCAAATATGCATTTAATCATAGAGAGACAACAACACGAATATTTTACCATTTAAGCGAACACACATCCTCTTAAATCTGTTCCCTTCCAACTGTAGAAATAATGTCATTTGAACCCCTGTGATACATCACCATAGCGTTTTGCATCTACTCAACAAGCATAATAAAGCTGGGTAACATATACAGCTTATTATCTGAGCTCATATGCGTGTATTAAAACAGTATGGAGTATACATAATACGATATTCCAGAGCTTGCGTTTTCTTAAATGATTTCCTAGATAGAGGGTTGCTGCTTACAAGGAAGATATTGAACCAAGCGTTCCTAGTGGTAAAATTTCGGTCATCCCTCAGACGTTTTTACTGACGTCATCATGGTTTGATTGACAGTTGTGGAATATCTGTGTCACAGATAACCATGGATATGTTCAACTTGTTTTAGTGACAAGTCTACTCTTACGGGATCGTAATATATCCGAAAGTCTACTCTTACTTGATCGTAATATCTCCGATAAGTCTACTCTTACTTGATCGTAATATCTCCGACAAGTTTTACTTGCCATTAGCAACACGACGGGTGCCTCTTGCGGAGCAGGAATTGCTTGCCCTTTTTGGCAACTTAGTTCACCATGGTTTTGTTTGTTAGATTGTGTTGCTCAATCCTTAATTTTCTGTGTAATTTTGTTTGTCTTTTCGTCGTTTTTCTTTATGGCTACTAAAGATGTATGTCTTTCTTTTACTAATGGGTTTTGATTGTGCCCTTGATATATCATGGCTCTATTAGATGTTGCTTACTCGTAACCTCGCCAAAGCAGCAATAATTAACATCACCAAGTAGTACTTACATGTAGTCAACGAGTTATTTCTTTTCGTGAAATCAGTTAGTCTCGATAAGTAGTGAAAAAGAAATACGTTAGAGGGGAAAACGAAGTCGATGACACCAAATAACATTTCTATTGTTTATAACAATAACATATATTTTTTTAAACAAAACTTGTGGACAAGTTTTCGAGAAATCTCAATTTGAAAAGTTAAAAAAAAAAGCATATGCAAAGCGCCCTTTACGTGAATTTTATGCATCTATTGAACTATTACACACATTTTGAATTGATGTGAATTACATATTCAATATTCAGATGCATTTCAAGTGTTATAAATGCGTACAAAATTTCAAATTCATTTCAATTTCGAAATACCATCCAAATGCAATTAAAGGGTTATTTTACAATATATACATTCATAAAATCAAACAATCAAACGTTGATCAAGGGTTTACCTTTGAATCATTGTTATGGGACATAATTGTTGTTTTGGAATTTCTACTTCATTTTCCCCCTGTCTATACGACTGTAAACATACCAAGACATTATTTCAACAAAATGTGTTTATAAACGTATTTACCTTCCGTGTGGTGTCCATTTTCTTCAAAAGTAGATAAGATATCTGTATTAAACAGGTCAATTAGATATGTAAGACTACATGATTTAATCTTTCCAGGTTAAGTACATGTATAAAAATTCAAAAGTTTTTCATAATTCTGAATTAGTAGAATATGAATGAAATAGACAGAGCCAATTTTATCCTATTTTTGTTTCACTCAAACTAAAGGGGGCGTTTACCGACCTTGAATACCCATGAGGGTATCGCACGGTCGGTTATTAAAACCAATGCAATTCAAATATTATTAATTATCAACAGTTTTGCATATTTTCATAGAGTATTTGTTTTTCCTTGCTACATATTGCTGGTTTAGACAAGTATATTGCAAAGTTAACAGGTTTTTAATAAATTTTGCATCGAAGGACATCACTCAAATTGAATTAACTTGTATCTGAATGACAATATAAAGAAATAATTCAACAAAATCTATGTTTTGGTAAATAATGTCCTTCTCATACATTTTGGACATTATCATTCAAACTTTGACAAAATGTGTTAAAATTGCAGTTTTCGCTAATTTGGTCACGTTTTCGGAAATAGACCAAACTGTTGTTTATTATTTGCCATTTGATTAGGGACTTTCCGTTTTGAATTTTCCTCGGAGTTCAGTATTTTTGTGATTTTACTTTTGACACCTACATCTATGATAGTGTAAATCTTTGTAAAGATTGACGGAAGTTTTAAAATGGTCCTTTCGTGAAATTGATTAAAGGAAATTGACCGAGCCTCTATAAATTTCCCTTAATCTTTCACTTCTTTGAGTATTTTGAGTGCATGTTGTATGGTGTGGTTACTTGTCTACTGTTGAAGGCCGGTTAGAGATGTATATTGAGTGCATGTTGTATGGTGTGGTTACTTGTCTACTGTTGAAGGCTGGTTGGAGATGTATATTGAGTGCATGTTGTATGGTGTGGTTACTTGTCTACTGTTGAAGGCCAGTTAGAGATGTATATTGAGTGCATGTTGTATGGTGTGGTTACTTGTCTACTGTTGAAGGCCTGTTAGAGATGTATATTGAGTGCATGTTGTATGGCGTGGTTACTTGTCTACTGTTGAAGGCTGGTTGGAGATGTATATTGAGTGCATGTTGTATGGTGTGGTTACTTGTCTACTGTTGAAGGCCGGTTGGAGATGTATATTGAGTGCATGTTGTATGGCGTGGTTACTTGTCTACTGTTGAAGGCTGGTTGGAGATGTATATTGAGTGCATGTTGTATGGTGTGGTTACTTGTCTACTGTTGAAGGCCTGTTAGAGATGTATATTGAGTGCATGTTGTATGGCGTGGTTACTTGTCTACTGTTGAAGGCTGGTTGGAGATGTATATTGAGTGCATGTTGTATGGTGTGGTTACTTGTCTACTGTTGAAGGCCGGTTGGAGATGTATATTGAGTGCATGTTGTATGGTGTGGTTACTTGTCTACTGTTGAAGGCAGGTTGGAGATGTATATTAAGTGCATGTTGTATGGTGTGGTTACTTGTCTACTGTTGAAGGCCGGTTGGAGATGTATATTGAGTGCATGTTGTATGGTGTGGTTACTTGTCTACTGTTGAAGGCCGGTTGGAGATGTATATTGAGTGCATGTTGTATGGCGTGGTTACTTGTCTACTGTTGAAGGCCGGTTGGAGATGTATATTGAGTGCATGTTGTATGGTGTGGTTACTTGTCTACTGTTGAAGGCCGGTTGGAGATGTATATTAAGTGCATGTTGTATGGTGTGGTTACTTGTCTACTGTTGAAGGCCGGTTAGAGATGTATTTTGAGTGCATGTTGTATGGTGTGGTTACTTGTCTACTGTTGAAGGCCGGTTGGAGATGTATATTGAGTGCATGTTGTATGGTGTGGTTACTTGTCTACTGTTGAAGGCCGGTTGGAGATGTATATTGAGTGCATGTTGTATGGTGTGGTTACTTGTCTACTGTTGAAGGCCGGTTGGAGATGTATATTGAGTGCATGTTGTATGGTGTGGTTACTTGTCTACTGTTGAAGGCCGGTTGGAGATGTATATTGAGTGCATGTTGTATGGTGTGGTTACTTGTCTACTGTTGAAGGCCGGTTAGAGATGTATATTGAGTGCATGTTGTATGGTGTGGTTACTTGTCTACTGTTGAAGGCCGGTTAGAGATGTATATTGAGTGCATGTTGTATGGTGTGGTTACTTGTCTACTGTTGAAGGCCGGTTAGAGATGTATATTGAGTGCATGTTGTATGGTGTGGTTACTTGTCTACTGTTGAAGGCCGGTTGGAGATGTATATTGAGTGCATGTTGTATGGTGTGGTTACTTGTCTACTATTGAAGGCCGGTTGGAGATGTATATTGAGTGCATTTTGTATGGCGTGGTTACTTGTCTACTGTTGAAGGCCGGTTGGAGATGTATATTGAGTGCATGGTGTATGGCGTGGTTACTTGTCTACTGTTGAAGGCCAGTTAGAGATGTATTTTGAGTGCATGTTGTATGGTGTGGTTACTTGTCTACTGTTGAAGGCCGGTTAGAGATGTATATTGAGTGCATGTTGTATGGTGTGGTTACTTGTCTACTGTTGAAGGCCGGTTGGAGATGTATATTGAGTGCATGTTGTATGGTGTGGTTACTTGTCTACTGTTGAAGGCCGTTTGGAGATGTATATTGAGTGCATGTTGTATGGTGTGGTTACTTGTCTACTGTTGAAGGCCTGTTGGAGATGTATATTGAGTGCATGTTGTATGGCGTGGTTACTTGTCTACTGTTGAAGGCCGGTTAGAGATGTATATTGAGTGCATGTTGTATGGTGTGGTTACTTGTCTACTGTTGAAGGCCGGTTGGAGATGTATATTGAGTGCATGTTGTATGGTGTGGTTACTTGTCTACTGTTGAAGGCCGGTTGGAGATGTATATTGA
The DNA here is from genome assembly GCA_017311375.1 of Mytilus coruscus. Classification (NCBI taxonomy): domain Eukaryota; kingdom Metazoa; phylum Mollusca; class Bivalvia; order Mytilida; family Mytilidae; genus Mytilus; species Mytilus coruscus. Next base: position 17,837,966 of record CM029597.1, read on the forward strand.
GTGCATGTTGTATGGTGTGGTTACTTGTCTACTGTTGAAGGCCGGTTGGAGATGTATATTGAGTGCATGTTGTATGGCGTGGTTGCTTGTCTACTGTTGAAGGCCGGTTGGAGATGTATATTGAGTGCATGTTGTATGGCGTGGTTACTTGTCTACTGTTGAAGGCCTGTTGGAGATGTATATTGAGTGCATGTTGTATGGTGTGGTTACTTGTCTACTGTTGAAGGCCGGTTAGAGATGTATTTTGAGTGCATGTCGTATGGCGTGGTTACTTGTCTACTGTTGAAGGCCGGTTGGAGATGTATATTAAGTGCATGTTGTATGGTGTGGTTACTTGTCTACTGTTGAAGGCCGGTTGGAGATGTATATTGAGTGCATGTTGTATGGTGTGGTTACTTGTCTACTGTTGAAGGCCGGTTGGAGATGTATATTGAGTGCATGTTGTATGGTGTGGTTACTTGTCTACTGTTGAAGGCCGGTTGGAGATGTATATTGAGTGCATGTTGTATGGTGTGGTTACTTGTCTACTGTTGAAGGCCGGTTGGAGATGTATATTGAGTGCATGTTGTATGGCGTGGTTACTTGTCTACTGTTGAAGGCCTGTTGGAGATGTATATTGAGTGCATGTTGTATGGTGTGGTTACTTGTCTACTGTTGAAGGCTGGTTGGAGATGTATTTTGAGTGCATGTTGTATGGTGTGGTTACTTGTCTACTGTTGAAGGCCGGTTAGAGATGTATATTGAGTGCATGTTGTATGGTGTGGTTACTTGTCTACTGTTGAAGGCTGGTTGGAGTTGTATTTTGGTTTAAAGATTCAATCAGAGAATAATAAAGGTATGCATTTCAGTTAAACGGAAAACAAACAACAACAATAAAACGAATTTAAAAAAAAGCAAGCTCAACTTAATTTTGAACAATTTGTTAATAGTCGTTTAAATCAAAAATATGCATATTGCCAGAACATTATTGTATGTGAGGATTTGAAATCAATATTTGTAGTATAATTTCATGTCAACATCTGTGTGGCATTTCTGTCGTGTATTAATCCTCTGAAATAAAATATACTGAAACTACTTGTTTTCTACAACATTTATATGATTTGTCAATATTTTGTCGTGAGGATATATTATATGAATACGCGTAGACCATGGTAGATCCAAGGGAAGGTTTTGCGGGGTTGAAAACCCTCAAAATTAAAACTATTAATCAATAAAGAATGAAAAATAATATTGGAATTTCTAGTATTCTTTCTTTCAAATCTTGCTTCCGACTGAATAAGCGGAACTGATGTCCAATCTTATTAGGTATGGAAACACAATTATATAGTAGTGTGAGAATTGTATTACTTGCAATTTTTTCATATACCTTCCAGATTTATTTCTTTGTGTTTTATGCATCGTATAGCAAGTGAGGTGGGGGAGGGGCACATTGCACTTCCAAACAAATTAGAATATATATAGAAATAAGGAAATTTTTAGCTTGATACCGTGTATTTAATTTCTTTATGTATGGACAATGCACTGTCGTTCATGTACATGGATGTCAAATCAAATCAAAACGTTTTGAACTTTAGATGTGTATACGCAATTGTTGCACACCACAAGCGTTTTCTTCAAATTCAAAAATCGAATTTGACAATTTTTGTTAGATTTTTTTAAGTTTGAAGATTGGGTTTTACATCCTTTTATGTCAACGTATATCCTTTACATGTATGTTAACATTGTCTATAGTAAAATGATTTGATACTTAACACGACTCTATGATAAAAATGAAATGTAACGGTTAATCTACAGCATGTAGACAACAGATCCAGCATGAGCTGTAACATATTCTGTCAGAGCGCCTTACCTTGGGTTTTCTTATAGGTGTTATTTTCAAGGTTGTTTTGTTTTATGATTATTATTGATATTATAAGTATTATCTCTTCCTTTGTTTTATTTACCCTGAATTCTGTTTTTCGTTCTTTTTTCACATGTCATTTTTTTTGTAAAAAAATATAAGTGTCAAACAAAATTACTGATAGAACTAGGCAATAAATAAAACTAAGTTAACTGAACCAATATATAATTCCTCTTTATAATAGAAAAAACAGGAATGTTCCAGAAATGGAAGTAAGTATAACAGCTAATGTCACAATTTGACGCAATCACCATAGGTGCGACGATAGTATATATACTTTCTTAGTGTTAGGGTTTTTAGTGCTTGGATTGGACGTACAATACAGTTTCGCTTAAACCAATGTATCAATCTATTAATGTTGTACTGTTACACCACCGTCCCGGGTAAATTTATTTCTTCGTGTTTTATGCCTCAAATAGCAAGTGAGGTGGGGGAGGAGGGGTTGAAATTGCACTTCCAAGCAAATTAGAATGTATACATATGAATTAGGCAATTTTTAGCTTGATACCGTGTATTCAATTTCATTAAGGATGGACAATGCACTGTCTTACATATAAATGTTTCTTTAAACTAGTGTATATATGTTCCACAATATATCTGATGTCAAATCAAATCAAAATCTTTTGAACTTTAGGTGTGTAAATACAATTGTTGCACACCACAAGGATCTTCTTCAAATTCGAAAATAATATTTGACAATTTTTGTTAGGTTTTTTTTAGTTTGAAGATTGGGTTTTACATCCTTTTATGTCAACGTATATCCTTTACATGTATGTTAACATTGTCTATAGTTAAATGATTTGATACTTAACACGATTCTATTATAAGAATGAAATGTAACAGTTGTTCTTCAGCATGTAAACAACAGATCCAGCATGAGCTGTAACATATTCTGTCAGAGCGCCTTACCTTGGGTTTTCTTATAGGTGTTATTTTTATATATATTATTATTTGTAAATGGAACATTTCGGATCCAGTATCAAACTAGTAACAACACTTTCTATTATTAACTAATTTAGATACGCTTACCCGGTGAACACGTTACACTAGACTAGTATAAAATAAAGATATACGAGTTTTGAACATCAGTATACTAATGTTGCGACTTATTCATCAGGTCTAAGGTAAGCATCTGAATCAAAAGCAAAACAAACATAAAAGCATTCTTACGTTCATACTTTAATTCACACCACTAACATATTATATACCTCGTTATTAATACTTGTTACGTGTTACCTATGGACTGCAGAGTCAATGAACATGTACCGTACAAAGAGAGGTAACTCTAGCACATATCTTGAATTGTTTAAAATTTCAACATTCTGCAAACATTTCGTACGCTGCTCGCAAACAGATGCACGATGTATTAAATACCAACAAGTGTTTCAAGTTTCGGAAAACGGGTTGTGGCGATAAAAGATTTATGATTATGTGTTTTTTCATATTTCAATTGAAGTTCGTCGGATAAAGCTGCATACCTATATAACTGTGTACGGTTCTTGTGCTCTTTATTATTTTTAATAGAAAAAATTGAAACGTGGATGTTTTTATGATATTCAAAATCTCCATAAAGAAAAGTCTACGGTGTAAATAGTCGTTTGGCATTTTTGATGCAGTTAGAAATTGCTTGACATCATTTTGCTTTTCCGTTATTTTTCTAACTTTTCGAGTGAAAACGTAGTTAGAATGTAATATATAAAGCTTTACATTAAGACACCCATATCTATATGTGCCTCTGCTGGTATAATTTTGAATAAAATTTTGAAAAATGCAGTACCAGTTTTAATAAGACCACATCATCAATTCTTTCAAAGACATAAAATGAAACAAAATTGACCCTGGATATTATAGGGGTATATCCATCAGTTCTAACCTTGGAAACTGTTTATCAAAGTTATCTATAACAAAGACTAATGAAATTCATAACAAGTAAAAACTTCAATCAGCAAATATCCGATTGGTTTCAAAGAAGATAGTAGCACTGTTATTTCAAAATAAAGAAATCAGTTGACCTGAAAACCTCATCTTATTGTAAACTGAGATTACTGTGTCATAGTTAACTCAGTTGTAGACTACTAAAATATAATTGATACTTTAATATGAGGATGTGGATGAGGTTTACAGAATAGAGAATAATGGGAAAAACGTGCAGAATAAAGGGCCAAAAATACAGAAAAGAGAAAATTAGGGCAAACAAAATAAAGAATAGAGAATAATGGGGAGCCAAAGTATAAAGAATAGACAATAATAGCCAACAAAATATAAATAATAGAGAAATTACCAAAAAATATTAAGAATACAGAAATGAAGGACCCCATCCAGACCCACTAATATCCCCATATACTTATTTGTATTGGATTGCAATTTACGTGTTCACTGGTCTTTTATTTATTCTGTGCCATTGTTAAATTACACGTTTTTGTCAAAGAAGCACTGGACGTATATTGCAAGACTTTAAACAATGCCAGTCGTGCTGAACCTGGCCGAATTCTAAAAATTCTGAAAAGCAAGACTATATTTTAAACCATTAATTTTTGAACTTTCCACAGAAAATTGTACTGTCAAGTTTTTTTTTTTTTTTTTTTTTTTTTTTTTTTGTTTTGCGAAATACCATTTTTTGCATCAAGAATAATAAGTGTCTGATATTACCTATATATAGTCGTAGATTTGGTGACGATTTTTCAAGGCACCGAGAAACCGCCAGTTCGCCAAAAATTTAGAGTTATCTATCTTTCATTGTTAAACTTTTTGGTACATATTAATCTAATGCGATGTTAAAATGAGTTTAACTTGTCTATGAAAAAAATGATTAGATAAAAGCACGATATGGAATTTTTAACATATTTGTATTTGTGATTTTTCATTTAATTTATTAGCCACAAAGTTGACAAGTTAGCTTGAACGGAAAAAAGGTCTTATTAACAAAAGTTCGAAATTGCAGTTCAAAAATAAATCTATCAATCATAACTATGTATACAAACTTCTTTTTGAAAAAATGAATAGATAACTTGTTTATCGAAGTATAATACATCCATTCCATGTTTTTTTTTTTTTTTTTTTTGTAATTTCTTACGCAAGTAATATAAAAAATAGAAAAATACAGATTATATTCGAAAGCTTTAGCTTATCTTTTGCTACTGAAGCTAATGTTGCAACTTCACCTAACACGATTTTGGCTGTTCTGTTGATCCTATTGATTATAAGCTATTCTTTAGCTTAAAGTTTTAAATTTCGGCTTTCCAGACTTTTGGTTTTGATGTTATTCCAGAATCACTTGTTATGCGCAGGGAATCATACAATTTATCTTAAAACTTAAGCTTAACATATAATAACTTATTCATACCCTTTTCAGAAGTTTAATAAATATTATGGATCAACTTTGACTGAGAGCGCGTCAATCTTTGTGTTTTAGCAATCATCCTTATGGTATTGAAGTGTGTCCGCCGCGCCAAAAGTATGGCAGCCCTACAAAATGTAACATATGGATGAACTACAAGAAATCGTCAAACATTTTCAAAATCATTATAGATAAAGAAAATCTGACAGGAAGCACAAATCAGTCAGGCGATTCCTTAAAGGAGTTATTGCCCTTGAATGATGATTTTTACAAACTTTATTGAATACTAAGTTCACTCCTTATGGGAGTTATTGCCCTTTAATGTTGAATTTTATCTATTCTTGTTTTAATGGCTTTTATATTTAAAAAAATATAATAGATAAACAGAAACTAAATACTACTTAAATGGTAATCAATATACAATATGATTTAGGAATTTTGGCGTTTTTGCCTATTATCTAAAATTGAGAATGGAAATGGGGAATATGTCAAAGAGATAACAACCCGACCAAAGAGCAGAAAACAGCTGAATGCCACCAATGGATCTTCAACACAGCGAGAAAATCCCGAACCCGGAGGCGGGCTTCAGCTGGCCCCTAAATGAAAATGTGTACTAGTTCAGAATAATCTTATAATAGATAGAAAGACATCGTTAACAGTAAATTGATTAACATTATATGATCTACAAATAAGTAAAATAGTAGAATTAAATCGTCAATCGACTACTTATAGGAGCTATCGCTTATAAATAGTGACTTTTTCCCATTCCTCATAGGAATCAGGCCGTTGGTTTTCTTGTTTGCATTATTTTACATTTCATTCGGGGGCCTTTAATAGCTTGCTATGCGGTATGGGGTTTGCTCATTGTTGTAGACCGCACGGTGACATATAGTTGCTAACTTCGTCATTTGGTCTCTGGTTGAGAGTTGTCTCATTGGCAATCATACCACATCTTCTTATTTTTATATAGATATATTCGTTATAGAACATACAGAGCAGTTGTATATAGTTTAGTTCCTTTATATCATTTCATGGATAAAGTTTACTTGTTAGATAATATTATCATTTGTAAATGGAACATTTCGGATCCAGTATCAAACTGGTAACAAACCTTTCTATTATTAAAAAAATATAGATACGCTTACCCGGTGTACACGTTACACTAGACTAGTATATAATAAAGATTAACGAGTTTTGAACATCAGTATACTAATGTTGCGACTTATTCATCATGTCTAAGGTATGCATCTGAATCAAAAGCAAAACAAACATAGCAGCATCTTAACGTTCATATCTTAATTCACACCACTTACATTTGATACACTTCGTTTTTTTATACGTGTTTATGGTAGCCGGTTAAGGCCATTTCGCGTTTTCGCGTTTAGCGTTTTCGCCTTTCATATTCTATAGGGCGAAAACGCGAAAACGCGAAGTCGATAAGTCGAAAACGCGAAAACGCGAAGACTTTCGCGTTTTCGCCGATTTCGCGTTTTCGACTTCGCGTTTTCGCGTTTTCGACTTCGCCTTTTCGCGTTTTCGCGTTTTCGACTTCGCGATTTCGCGATTTCGCGTTTTCGCCTTTTCGCGATTTCGCGATTTCGCGTTTTCGCCTTTTCGCGTTTTTACGATATACATGTTATTATAACATAACATTTTAAATATAATTGGAGACAAGACTACAAAGTATAAGTCATTCAAATGATTGTCATATAAATTTCATATCTGTGGTTTACTTTAAATATTTTCATAAATTAGACAATTCCTTTACATTCTATGTTTCAAATACTCTAACAAGTCATTATCTTTTTAAAAGTGTCAAATTTATAAGTTACCTGTCCTAAGTCAGGAATCTGATGTTCAGTAGTTGTCGTTTGTTGATGTGGTTCATAAGTGTTTCTCGTTTTTATATAGATTAGACCGTTGGTTTTCCCGTTTGAATGGTTTTACACTAGTAATTTTTGGGGCCCTTTATAGCTTACTGTTCGGTGTGAGTTTAGGCTCCGTGTTGAAGACCGTACTTTGACCTATAATGGTTTGCATTTATAAATTTTGACTTGGATGGAGAGTTGTCTCATTGGCACTCATACCACATCTTCTTATATCTATAAGCCACAATGTAAACTATAGGCGGTTTTTGTTGTTGTAATTATATTTTGTTTATATACATCTATTGTTTACATGTGTATATTAGTAGATTAATTATGTTTTAGTCACTTAGTTGATATTGTATTTAGAGAGCCTTATTTAAAATAGGTTTAATCCAAATGAGTTACTCTCTTTAAATAAAGACATTATTATTATTATTATAATTATTATAATTATTATTATTATTACTGAACAAATTTAAAAACAGATGCATTTGTATAAAATGCCTTTGAGTATACAATTTGCTTGAAATCATATTTTTGACATTTTAAAATATATTTGTTAATTGACCAGATTCGGTTTCTCTATTTGTTTTGTTAATCTGGTTCTGACACGGGGAGGATTGTTGTTATTGTCTACCGCATTCAACAGTATATCCCTTGTCCCTTGGTGTCTCCTGTAGATGAACAAATTTCCATCTTTGAAAATTTGTAATATTAATCAATGCATTTAGTAGTATATGGGAAACACATTCTACATTCACATGAATTTTCCATAAATCCAGGTTACTTTTTGTTTAAATTAAAAGAACATGCGACAGGTTTAGGATATCTTTGCTAAGATCAACCTACGACAGTTTTGAGGTGAGGTCTTGGATAGTCCTAAGAGGATCATAAGACATGTCATTAGATATTCTAGTATCTTATAACAGGTTTTAGGATAGCTTCGCGAAACCGTCCCAAGTTTTATTTGACAAAGTCTTATCTCCACAATGTATTAAATTTTAAACTTTTTCACACAAGCTAATTTAAATATTAAAATTTTAGATTCACAACAAGAGCATTAAATGAAAGATTATGTATTTTAAGTAACCATGGCGATAATAATGATTAATTTCATTTATTTTAAAATGTCCAAACTATAACTTCCAGCAAATTGTATATTCAAAGGCATTTTATACAAATGCATCTGTTTTTAAATTTGTTCAGTAATTGTCAACAAAGAATGTAAAGAAATTGTCTAATTTATGAAAATATTGAAAATACGTCACAGATATGAAATTTATATGACAATCATTTGAATGACTTATACTTTGTAGTCTTGTCTCCAATTATATTTAAAATGTTATGTTATAATAACATGTATATCGTAAAAACGCGAAAACGCGAAAACGCGAAATCGGGAAATCGCGAAATCGCAAAGTCGAAAACGCGAAAACGCGAAGTCGAAAACGCGAAAACGCGAAGTCGAAAACGCGAAATCGGTTTCGCGTTTTCGACTTCGCGTTTTCGCGTTTCCGATTTCGCGTTTTCGACTTCGCGTTTTCGCGTTTTCGACTTCGCGATTTCGCGTTTTCGCGTTTTCGCGTTTTCGCCCTATAATAATAATAATAATAATAATAATAATAATAATAATATCTTTATTTAGAGAGTAACTCATTTGGATTACACCAATTTTCAATAAGGCTCTCTTAATACAATAATAATTACATAAAATAAACAATACATATTCAATAATAATGATAAATAAAGATGTGTAATACAATTTAAATACAATAAACAATTATTATATGGCATTACAGTACAAATTTCATGGTAATGTTAAAAGTACATAGATTTGTAGTTATGTTTAAATTCTAATACTGTATTTGATTTTTTAATTGAATTAGGAAGAGCATTCCATACTTTTGGTCCATTGTACGAGAAACTAGACTTATACAACTCTGTATTTGGTTTTGGAATTATAAAATTATCTGAGGACGAAAATCTCGTATTGTATTTTTGGTTTGCAGAAGCTGATAAAATAAGACTGGACATATATTCTGGAGCTAAGCCATGTTTTGCCTTATACATTAGTAATGATTTATGATAATGTATTCTTTGTGTAATCGGCACAATGTTACATTCGTGAAATAATTCGCTTGAAGGTTTGGTGTAATCATGTTCGTCTAAAATTATTCTTGCTGCCCTCTTTTGCAGTTTTAGTAAACTATCTAATAGAAAGTTATTACAGTTTCCCCATATTGAACAACAATAATCTAAGTGAGGTAAAACGTAAGCGTTATAAAACAGTTGTCTAGCTTTGTGATTTATAGAATATGAAAGGCGAAAACGCGAAATGGCCTTAACCGGCCACCATACGTGTTACATGTAGTTACTTATGGACTGGAGAGTCAGTGAACTGTACCATACAAAGAGAGGTAACTCTAGCACATACTTTGAATTGTTTAAAATTTCAACATTCTGCAGATATTTCGTACGTTGCTCGCAAACAGATGCACGATGTATCAAATACCAACAGTGTTTCAAGTTTCGTAAACGGGTTGTGGCGATAAAAAGATTTATGATTATGTGATTTTTTTCATATTTCAATTGAAGTCGTCGGATAAAGCTGCATATTTCACGCCCTATATAACTGTGTACGGTTCTTGTGCTCTTTATTATTTTTTAAATAGAAAAAATTGAAACGTGGATGCTTTTATGATATTCAAAATTACATAGAGAAAATAGTACGGTGTAAATAGTCGTTTGGCATATTTGGTGCAGTCAGCAATGGATTGACATCATTTTGCTTTCCCGTTATTTTTCTGACTTTTCGAGTGAAAACCTAGTTAGAATGCCTACAATATATAAAGCTATACATCATATCTATATGTGCCTCTGCTGATATAATCTTAAATAAAATTTTGAAAAATGCAGTTCCAGTATAAATAAGACAACTTCATCAATTCTTTCAAAGGCCTAAAATGAAAATTTTCTGGTTCTTCTTAAAAAAAAAGACATAAAATGAAACAAAATTGACCCTGAAAATTATAGGGGTATATCCATCAGTTCTATACTTGGAAACTGTTTACCAAAATTATCTATAGCAAGACTAATGAAATTCATAAAAAGTAAAAACTTCAATCAGCAAATATCCGATTGGTTTCACAGACGATAGTAGCACTGCTATTTCAAATTACAGAAATCAGTTGACCCGAAAACCTCATCTTATTGTAAACTGAGATTACTGTGTCATAGTTAACTCAGTTGTAGACTACCAAAAATATATTTGATACTTCAATATGAGGATGTGGATGAGGTTTACAGAATAGAGAATAATGGGAAAAAACGTGCAGAATAAAATGGCCAAAAAATACAGAATAGAGAAAATTAAGGCAAACAAAATAAAAAATAGAGAATAATGGGGAGCCAAAATATAAAGAATAGAGAATAATAGCAAAAAAATATAAATATATAAATAATAGAGAAAAATGACCAAAAAAAAAATTAAGAATACAGAAATGAAGGACCCCATCCAGACCCTCTAGTATCCCCATATACTTATTTGTATTGGATTGAAATTTGCTTGTTCACTGGTCCTTTATTGATTCTGTTCTATTGTTAAATTGCACATTTTTGTTCAAGAAGCACTGGGCGTACATTGCGAGACTTCAAATAATACCTGCCGTGCTGACCCTGGCCGATTTCTACTGAAAAGCAAGACTATATTTTTTACCATTAAATTCTTTGAACTTTTCACAGAAAATATGATTGAATAACAAATGTACTGTGCTACAAGGTTTTGTAATCCCTGGATTAACAAAATGAAAATGATTTGACAAAATCCAGTTCATTCATATCTTACGATAATATATAACTTGTTGCTCAATAAAGCAGCTTTTCAGCCAAAGAAAGCAAATATCGTATCAAAATGCAAGCATATTAGAATGTGAATCTTCTATACTAACTTTCATTCAGAGAGTCTACACAATGAGTCAAAGATTGTTTTATGTTGATTTGTTAAACTATTTATGGGATAATGCAGCAATAGTAAGCAAACTACATGTACGTTCACATTCATTAATGATTGAAAATGAAAGACATCTTAAATTTATATTCTAAGAAGTGAATTGCAATTATGGTCAAATTACTAAAATATACTTTCTTAGGTCTCTGAAATTAGGACATTGTTTATAAAAATGTTCAAGAAAATCTTCTCTACTTTGACAGTTAGTGAGCAAGTAAACAGTAATACGTGTCATTTTCAACCAAGCTAAGTTTGCAAGACTAAAGGTTATAATTTAACACACCAAAGCCCTGTTTCACTAGAAGGACCACTGTATAAACTTCAAACAGGCCAAATTTGAAAAGTTGACAAATTTCCGATTTTACGTTTATATCGGCCTACTTTACTAGTAAAAATGTACGAGTTTGTTTAAAATAAATTTCGATAGAATACATTGTTTTCTTGATTTTTATAAAACGATATTATTTATACTTATTATATAATTAATATTTTAAATATCGTTTCAATGCTTTTCTTGTGTGTATATTTTATTCGAAATATTCTCCTTGGCAGGTCTTAAGCATGGTTTTTGAACTTTGTTTTACTGGGACAGTATATGAATAACACATACCTGAGAGGGTGATAGAGCAGATTGTTACCCCGAGAAAACATTGTCAACTGAGGCGAAGCCAAGGTTGACAATGTCTTTTCGAGGGGTAACAATTTGCTCTATCACCCTCTCAGATATGTGTTATTTAATTTATTATACTGAATGTTCTGTTATTACTGTCTATTAAATTTCAAATTCAAAGTAATAAACTATGTCGTCTTATACATAACAATCATCCGTATTTATTAAAGCGCAAACTTGAGCAAGCGTCTCTGTGAAGGGTAATAGAGTATTTGCCATGGGATAGAGTAAATTCTCTCACTCGTATTAACCAATAAAAATCTGGCATTTTGACGTGATGTATAATAATAGTTCATATTGCACTGTTAAGTTTTTTTTAATGCAGAAGAATACTTTAATTGGCCAAGAATAATAATTGTCTGATATTACCTATAGGAGTAGATTTGGTGACGATTTTTCAAGCGAAAAATATTCCAATAAAAGCACGATGTGGAAGTTTTAACATTTAACTTTCCCCATATTTATATTTGTGATTTTATATTTAATTTATTAGCCACAACGTTGACCCTATGTCTCTGAACACAAAAAGATCTTTTTTTAAAAAACTTTGATTTTACAGTTTTATAAAATCTAACACTCAAAATGCTGTTTACAAACTTATGTTTAAAAAAAGGGAATAGATACCTTCAGTTGCTAATCGAAGCATGCATGTTTTTTTTCAAATTTCTTACACAAGTTATATAAAAAAGAGAAAAAAATATAAAGTATATTCAAAAGCCGCCTTAGCTTATCTTTTGACGCTGAAGCGGATGTTGCAACTTCTCCAAACACTATCGTGGCTGTTCTGTTGACCCTAATTGATCTTTAATCTCTTAATTAAAAGTTTCATATTCCGGTTTTCCGAACTTTCGGTTTTGAGCGTATCTGATGAAGGTTAATCCAACTCAGGTGTTGTGCGCACGGAATCATACGGTTTATTTTCAAAATTAAGCTGATATAGTACTTTCTTAAAAATCATCTTCAGAATTTGGATAAATAATGTCATCGTGCAAATGTTTATTTTCAGTAAGTGTACGGAGCCGAATCAGCCCCAAAACGAACAATGTGATTTATGTGCACACAACACGTGTCTTAGAAATAACCATAACGTAAGCTCGCGACCAAAAGTATTGAAAGCGAAAATTTTGAAACGTTTTAGAGTCCAAAACCAAAAGGCCCTTAACAGAACAGGCCCAGTCGTTTAAGCTCAACTTTGACTGAGAGGTTGCCAATCTAAGTGTTTTGACTCTATCGCATAATTTTATAAACTGAAAATTTGAAGACAAAATATTGGTTTTGTTTTAATCATGCCAATACGGAAACACTGGCCACTGTTAAATGGTGATTTTTTAACCCATTCCTCATAGGAGTAATTACCCATTTTTCAGTTTTTATGCTAGTATCTTGATATTAGAATAGAAATGTGAAACTTGGTCCCAATGTTCTAAAGGCTAGGGTGCTAGGTGAGCGACGTTAGCTCATTGCAGCCTTTAGTTTGGTGATGCACCAGTGGTCTAACAGTCAGCACAACATTTACAAGAACAAACAATAAGAATAATGTTTATCAACTGTACATTGACGTTTAATATTTGCTAGGAATCTTGTTAAGGACTAGGATCCCTTGTTAAGGACAGAAAACCTAGTAATGGACTAGGAACCATTGTTAAGGACGGAGAACCTAGTAATGGATCAGGATCCCTTGTTAAGGACGGAGAACCTAGTAATGGCCTAGGAACCCTTGTTAATGGACTAGGATCCCTTGTTAAGGACGGAGAACCTAGTAATGGACTAGGAACCCTTGTTAATGGACTACGAACCCTTGTTAATGGACTAGGAACCCTTGTTAATGGACTAGGAATCCTTGTTAATGGACTAGGAACCCTTGTTAAGGACGGATAACCTAGTTATGGACTAGGATCCCTTGTTAAGGACGGAAAACCTAGTAATGGACTAGGAACCCGTGTTAAGGACGGAGAACCTAGTAACGGACTAGGAACCCGTGTTAAGGACGGAGAACCTAGTAATGGACTAGGAACCATTGTTAATGGACTAGGAACCCTTGTTAAGGACGGAGAATCTAGTAATGGATCAGGATCCCTTGTTAAGGACGGAGAACCTAGTAATGGACTAGGAACCCTTGTTAATGGACTAGGAACCCTTGTTAAGGACGGAGAACCTAGTTATGGACTAGGATCCCTTGTTAAGGACGGAAAACCTAGTAATGGACTACGAACCCGTGTTAAGGACGGAGAACCTAATATAGGACTAGGAACCCGTGTTAAGGACGGAGAACCTAGTAATGGACTTGGAACCCTTGTTAAGGACGGAGAACCTAGTAATGGATCAGGATCCCTTGTTAAGGACGGAGAACCTAGTAATGGACTAGGAACCCTTGTTAATGGACTAGGATCCCTTGTTAAGGACGGAGAACCTAGTAATGGACTAGGAACCCTTGTTAATGGACTAGGAACCCTTGTTAATGGACTAGGAACCCTTGTTAATGGACTAGGAATCCTTGTTAATGGACTAGGAACCCTTGTTAAGGACGGAGAACCTAGTTATGGAATAGGATCCCTTGTTAAGGACGGAAAACCTAGTAATGGACTAGGAACCCGTGTTAAGGACGGAGAACCTAGTAATGGACTAGGAACCCGTGTTAAGGACGGAGAACCTAGTAATGGACTAGGAACCCGTGTTAAGGACGGAGAACATAGTAATGGACTAGGAACCATTGTTATTGGACTAGGCGTCCTTGTTAAGGACGGAGAACCTAGTAATGAATCAGGATCCCTTGTTAAGGACGGAGAACCTAGAAATGGACTAGGAACCCTTGTTAATGGACTAGGATCCCTTGTTAAGTACGGAGAACCTAGTAATGGACTAGGAACCCTTGTTAATGGACTAGGAATCCTTGTTAAGGACGGAGAACCTAGTAATGGAGTAGGAACAATTGTTAAGGACGGAGAACCTAGTAATGGACTAGGAACCCTTGTTAAACAAAGGACAGAGAACCTAGTAATAATTTTCTGGTACGGTGTGTTATATTGGTGTCGTATGCGAAACGGTTAACCAAGAAGAACATATGACATCGTAAAATATTATGTATAATGATTAATTGAGATATAAGATAATCACTACAGCAATAAATCATATTTAATAGTAAAGGAAAAAACATAAAATTAAAACCTACTTCGTCGTTTCATATGCACACTTTTGTATTTGCTTTACATCTTGCAATATTGGTTTTGATAAATAAAAGAAAAAAAGACCAACATATTGCAAGATTTTTTCCAATTGTACCTGTATCTGAGTGTAAAACTTTGCATTGAACAGCCTACAATTACTTATCTCACAAAATATTTGTCTGTATTGGAGAGAATGTCAATGTTTTAACTCTCATATAAAGATAAATGCGAGAAATTGTTTATTCAAAATATTTGTTATTTGAATTTGACATTTGCTGACTAAGGGAATCTTTAATAAGCCGAATCATTTATACAAAGTGCAAATTTAATTTACTGCACTCAATCCCCAGCTCACATAGACAATTTCTATGCTGTCATGTACTAAACGAGGGATCTGATCAAACATTACTCTAATAATAAACTAGTTCATAGGTCTTGCTTGCTTGCAGCTTGAATAAAAGAGCAATTGAATGACAAATAAAATTCTAGGATCGACATATTTCTTCAGAATTATTGTTTTTAGCATATGCTAGTAAAAGACGAAGAGAAGTTCGACAATGCTGTTGATGACATTGTTGTATGGCATCTTCTATGAAGTACAGCAACCGATATTAGAGTGTAGGACGACATGATTTCATATCAACAGGTTAAATACTTTGAACTTGCTCTGAGTAACTGCAAGCATTCTTTGATATGGTTAACTGTTTTGTTTGTACTTGTCTTTGTGCTACTAATATCTATTATACCGTTACTTTAGAGTTAAGGATGTTCGCTCTTCCTATTTTTGAATTATTGTCAGATAATCGGAATCCTCTAGTTTTATCCATGTAGTGTTAATAAATATTTTGCCCGCTAACCCCTACTTTTCTTTTCATAATTTTATTACATATAGTCCAAAAAGCCATATTTGAAAATCTTATTAAATCCTTGTTATTTTTTCATAGTTCTTGAAAGAAAAAAGGTGCCAATGTAAAATGTATAAAAAATCTAGAGAGAATCAATTCCCGCCAATTTTTCAATGCTTATATCTCGAAAACAAAGTCACGAACCCTACATTTTTTTCTGTATTTTTAGTTCCGGACATCCTTAAGTGCTTTTCCTGTACTTTCATTTATTGTATGTTCTTTTCTTTTATGAACCTTTGTTAATACACTGATTGATATTAGAAAAGGAAGAGGGTTGAGTTTTGAAAAAAAAAATACTAGTTTAAACCTGTCCAATATATCGTTTAATAGCCTGTCTCGAGTAAGGAACCTCGTATCACTTTAATTTGGAAACTTCAGTGTTGATGGCAAATCTTTGAAAACTTTCTTCACAATTAACTTTAAATGCATGACATATTGCATAGACATCTGTTTATTGTTGAAGACGGTATGTTAATTGCTCTCAAATTAAACGAATCCGGATTGCATAAGTTTAAATGTATTACACATGCTAAATCCATATTTGACAATACTGGATTTAACTATATATGGAATCTTCAATCGAAGAATTAGATAAAAACGAATATTAAGCAAAGATTAACAGATGAATTTATCCAACAATGGCACAGTCAAATCCAAAAATCATGGAGGGGGAATATTTTTCAAAATCGACTTTGGCTTAGAAAATATTTAGTAAGACTCTCATTTGCAGATCGTAAAATATTACTAAACTTCGATGCTGCAACCTTAAAATTCTAATAGAAACAGAAATATGGAATGGAATTCCTAGAGATGAAAGTCAGTGCCATTTCTGCTCCTTTTCAATTGGAAATGAATTTCACTATCTATTTGAGTGCCAGTCTCTTATTATTTAAAATATAAGAAATAAGCATATTTCAGAATATTACAGTTACCACAGGTATCCATGTGTCGAGAAAATAAAAAGGCTGCTTTCATTTTCCAATATCAAAGTTATGAAGAACTTATCACTTTTCATTAACAAATTAGTTAAACTATTGTAGTTATACTCTCAATTATATGATTATGTTAACATTGTTATGTAGCATATGTATTTTGCCTCTTGTTATACATGTGTAAGTGTCTGAGTGTTTTGTTGTTGTTGTTATTTGATATTTGTGTCGGCGAGTTGCTGTCTTGTTGACGTATTACTCACTTCTGGTTTTAACGGCATACGATACAGTTACAGGGGAGGTAATGACGTTGCTAACGTAAATTGTTATTTTCGCGACGTCAAACTATGACTTATCGGGAAAAGATTCAGTTTTCGACTGATTTTATCATTCAAACTTATTTAACTTGAAAACGAGTTCATGGACCCTCTTTTTAAAATGCCATTTGGTTTGATTACGCGAGAAGATTATGTGTGCCAATTTTCATGAAAACGTAAATAGTGCAATTTTTAAATTTGATAAATAAACAGCAAAAATGATGTTTTTTCTACATTCATGAACATTTGATAAATATGAGTTATTTCTGTATAAAATATGTATAAATTTTAGGATACTTATAAAATACAGAAATTACAAATTATTTAACAAAAACAATTTGTTTTATCTTTCAAAACAAAAAGTTATGTCTTTCTTTCGAAAGGAAAATAAGTCCACAAATCCGAATTTTGAGCAAATATACAAAATTTCGACCTCATTTTACTCAAAAAGTAGCACATGAAGGTATATTTTTTATTACATATTTAATTTAATCAGGTAAAAAATAGTCTATATGGAAATTTTTATCAAAATGTAAATACGGGATCAAAATTGTATCGTATGCCCTTAAATACATATTGCACGAAGAGCCAGGTAACAATATGGTAATGAATGTAAAGTAAAAAGAAAAAGTACTTTTAGAAGTTGAAAAATACAATGTCGTTTTTGGATACCAGTTGGTTTTAAATACAAAGAAATATGATTCCTGACTTTGTGAATACTTAAATGTTTTGCTAATTTTACTGTATTTGAATTAGTAATAAGATTTTAAAGTGTTTTGCACAAATTTTCCATATCATTTTTTTTCAATTTTAAGCACCATTCATATTTAATGAATAATTTAGGTAATTTAACAGAAAAACGATTGATTACAAGAAATTCTGCCATCGGAAACCAATACTGTCTCGCTCTGCCAGTTCAGGAAAGCATAACTTCTCTATAAAATAAAGGACGATACCCACGGGTCTATACAATAAAGGAGGATCCCACACTCCAATTCCCTTTAAAAATACCGATTTTTAGTCTTATATGGACTCATTACAAATTACAAATTAATAATTGAACAACCTTATTGCATAACTACCAATTGTTAGAAGATTTATTCAAATACAATTTAAATTACCATTGCGCATTATCAGACATATTTGTGTTTTAAATATTATACGTGTTACGGCGAAATTCGAATTTTAATCGTAATGGCTCAGTTAAACACGAACAACAATAAAAATGAACGAGGAGTTCAAAACATTTCGATCCAAACACTGAACTAAAAATGTGAATTATACAATTATTGCTCCATATCTACACATAATTCAAACGGTACTTTAGTA
Source organism: Mytilus coruscus (assembly GCA_017311375.1). Taxonomy (NCBI): domain Eukaryota; kingdom Metazoa; phylum Mollusca; class Bivalvia; order Mytilida; family Mytilidae; genus Mytilus; species Mytilus coruscus. Next base: position 17,856,391 of record CM029597.1, read on the forward strand.
TTCTAAGGCCTACAAAAAATTACTGTTATAACAAATACTTAAGTGTCAAAGATGAAATGCATAATATTTGTGCGCGCGACTTTAAATCTTGGGCGCACAACTTTTTCGCACAACTTTAAATCTTGTGCGCACAATTTTTAAGCACAAGATTTAAAGTCGCGCGCAAAAACATTATATATTTCATCTTTGGCACTTAAGGGTCTCCATAATAACAGACGAATTCATTTAAATGTACCAAAACTTAATGCTGATTGAATCTAATGTGAAACCGTGATTCAAAACGACAGACCTCTGACTTAACTAGGCCTGTTCTATTATACAAAGTGTGTTGTCATTTATTTACAATACATAAAATTGAGAATGGAAGCGGGGAATGTATCAAAGAGACAACAACCCGACCAAAGAGCAGAAAACAGTTATAAGAGCATAAACCTGAAGCACTCTACTGTCATTATATAATTCCATACACATCTTTGGGATTGTTCTTTTACCACCAACCATTAGAAAACCCATTTAAAAAATAATTTTTATTTTTTTAGTTAAACATAAACAAAAAAAATATGGAGATACCAAGACGACAATCTGACAAGTTGAAGAAAACATACTACACCATAGCAAATAATGCGAAAAGACAAACATCAGTCCACAAAAAAGTGCACAGAAAACTAAAACTTTAACAAAAAGTAAAATAACAAAAATACCGAACTCAACGGAAAGTCCTTTATCATATGGCAAAATCAAATTCTCAACCGACCTCTACTGTAGTATCATTCTAGCTGTACGTCAAGATAAAGCAGACCTATCTGCATCTGTGGTATCCTTTATTTTTAGATCAATTCGAAAGATGGAATCAATTGATTGATTGTTGGTTGCTTAATATCCAGTTGCAAATATTTCATGCATGGTAGCAACTCACCAAACCTTAGATTATTCAATCAGACATCAACTTTATAATGTAACGTGAAGGTAAGGGATAATGTTAACTTATGATTGATGATTGTATATTGCATAACGTCCAGTGGCAATTGTTTCATGCATGTTAAGAACGATGTTAACTTATGAGAAGCCCCTGTATGAAGTAGTCAATTTTTCTTATTTTGTAGAATACAATAAGCATATATTTCCTGACTTTTAAATTGAATTGAAAAGTTTTATTTGTCACTAGGGTTTATGCAGTTTTAAAAGACATGAAATTAAGAAAAAAATGATAATCATGTATAACAATCTTTCATATTTAAAAAAAAGTATGAAATACATCATCGGTACAATAAAAAACACACCATTTATCATATTCTACGAAATACATCAATTACAAAATACAAATATAGGCATGTGACAAAATCAATGAAAATAATTCAACTAGGATAAAAAAAAAAATGCAGTGTTTTCGCTTTTGGTTTGCATATTGAAATTGTTAGACTAATAAAGTTTAACAGCAAAACCAAGTCTCAGACATAAAATAACTAGAAAAAAATCCTTTTTACAAACATAAGCATAAACGCACAAACTAGAGAAATTTTCAGGTAAACAATCAACCCCAATTTATCACTATCTATATTTGATTTGATATTTACCATGCAACTTGAATAAAGTTGGCTGACAGCCTTACGTGTACCTTGTTTTTATCTTCACATTATTTTTATCAGTATATAAGAAACACAACGAGAGAGAGAGAGAGAGATCATCCACATTTATCCAGTCATTACATTATTACATTAATTAGTTTTATAACAACGAACAATCTCGTCTTTACATGATGATTATATTCTTTAAATTTAAATATTTCTTAAAATTTAAATGCTTACAATTGCAGAGTAATGATAATAGAACATGTAGGAGCAATTTTGTGCCACATGATCTTGTAGAGTTATCTCCTCATTATCATTAATGATGGTATATCCCATTTCATTTGACAAACAAATTAAGATATAGTGTTACTTTTCATAACCTGACATTATCTATTAAATGATTCGGTTCCTCTATACAAAAATTTAATCTGTAAAACATTTACTCAAATTATGCTTATAATCTTCGGAGAAAAAAATATTCCTAACAATACGTTTATGCTAAAAAGAAATTAATTTTGGAATTTTATAATTAACCATTTCCTGTTATTTTACATTCAATTCGAGATGCCCCATCTTTAAAAAATAGTATAAGAATTTTTCATTTTTTTCCTCACTTTATACTTAAGAGTTTCGTTCCTTTCCATTTTAGAGACAACAGTTTAATCTTTGATCTTGTATGTTCGACTTCAAATACAGTTGACGGGAAGTTAATTTTAGAAATGTGTATAGAGTACATCGTATTGATTTCGTTAGCTTGTAATTGTATATGTCTTCCACTGGGTTGATAGTCACTGCTTGTTTAATGTGAATCCTCGAAAGTATCTGTTGGCTGTTATTCATTGATTTTGGTATAATTATGATACCTCAGACATTTTTCATATGACTAAAAATGTCAAATTCTAAGGCAATCTTCGCTTTGCAAAGATGTTTTTATGTGTTTTTCTTTCTTTTTAGTGTTATTTTGGGGTAAAGCTCTCATCGGTGGTGCTCGAAACCAAATATTTGTTGACGAGCAATTAACCCAATTACTGTGTAAAAAAACGGACGACAAAAAACCATGCACTTAATGAATATTTTGCAGTCTACCAAAATAGTCGAAAACCTGGGTTCCTTGAATGGCTCGTCTTCACAAGTTACTTATAGGTTTATTTAATGTATGTTTTTTTTTTCTAACAGGTTATTACCGTTTTATGAATTTATTTTAACCAAAACAAAATAAAACGAATTCTAATAAAAATATCATTAAGAATTTTTTCACTGAATTTATAGTAAATGGTATTTACATTTTGACAGATTTCATATTATGTAAAACTTTTGCACGTTGTTGTTTATGAAATATATCTTTAGTCTATAAGATGTATAATATTTCCTCTCGCAACATTTTATATAGCATTACATTCGAATGTGTGAACCGACAAAGTGTGAAATTTGAAAAGTTAGATAATTCAGATTTTTTTTTTTTATTAACGAATTTTAAAATTAAACTAAATAAAAGAAATTGACTCAATGTCACGTTTAACAATGAATTTTCTTTTAAATTGTTCAAAAATAATATCAAAATATGCATTTTTATCTTTATATCATTTATGTTCTACAAAGACATAATGTATGTTTTTATAATTTGTTTTACATTAATGGCTTTTAAAAAAAGACGCCATTTTTTCTCTTATACTTTTCTTGTAATCACAAAAACATACTAGTACGCTGTATGTACCATGTGATCGATTAAAAGAAAAACATATTTTTTGTAATATGCAATTGTATTTTTATTACTATTTAAAATTTTATTGTCTTTCTGTATTATGCAATTGTATTTTATACTATTCAAATGAATATTTCACCACATACAACACAAGTATTTTTACAGAGACACTTGTCATGACCATTTATATCAACTTTCACCACACACAACAGAAAGATCTTTTAGAGACACTTGCCATCAGTATTTCACCAAATACAACACAATGATCTTTTCACAGAGACACTTGTCATCAATATTTCAGCACATACAACACAAGGATCTTTTTACAGACACTGTCCTCAGTATTTCAGCACATACAACACAAGGATTTTTTTTTACATAGACGCATGTTATCAGTATTTCAGCACATACAGGATTTTTTTTTTTTACATAGACGCTTCCCAGCAGTATTTCTATACAAGATTTCAACACACTCAACAAATGGATCTTTTTACACAAACATTTGTCATCAGTATTTCTATATAAGATTGGCTTCCTCCACCAGTAAAAACTGGCTGCCACAAAATAGACAATATTTTTTATATAGATTAGACCGTTGGTTTTCCTGTTTGAATTGTTTTACACTAGTCATTTTGGGGCCCTTAATAGCTTGCTGTTTGGTGTGAGCCAAGGCTCCGTGATGAAGGCCATACTTTGACCAATAATTGTTAACTTTTTTATACATTGTGACTTGAATGGAGAGATGTCTCATTGGCACTCATACCACATCTTATTTATAAATAGTGCTTAAAGTGGCGTTAAACACCAAAAATCAATCAACCAATTAAATGCATTATCTGTAAATAGATCTGTTCATTTCTTAAATAAAAAATTAAAGTTTCAGAGTTTATTGTACATGAAGTCTTTTAGAAATCACCTAATGCATATCAAGATAGGTGATGACCACAAACAATGTGGGCGAATTTTAACTTAAATATCGTTTAGTTTAATGTCGTACGGTAGAGAAATGCCTTTTGAACCAAATTAGTTCCACTTTAATGTTGCCTGACTTTCAGTCTGCTTCATATCGGACTTACATTTAAAATCTAATCGTCCTGAACATGCATGAAACATTTGCCAGTGGGCGTAAAGCAAACAACAATCAATATTTACAATTTGACAATGAGGGTCGCGTTTAAACTAAATCTGACAGTGAGGGTCAGGTGTAAACTAAATCTGACAGTGAGGGTCGGTTCAGAACTTAACAAGAAGATTACTGTAATTTTCCCTTTGTGAACTGTGAATTCCATTTATATACAGCAACATTTCAGCCACGCCAGTTTACATAAGAGTGTATATATATCTCCAAGTAGTTTCTTGTCGTGCATAATTTCATTAGTTGAGGTTTGCTGCTTTCAAGGAAGGCATTGAATAACTGGTTCTTAATGGTAAAACTTTAAAACTTTTACTCATGATGCTTTTGTTGACTGTTATGGAATATATGGTAATATACATTTCTTAGTTTATGACATCGGAGAACGAGGTTGGTATAAGCAACATGATGGGTGCCACAATTTGAACAGAAATTGCTTACCCTTTCGAAAAACACCCCATGGGTTTTTGGTAATTCTAGTAAATAAATTATCAGTGAGGAACTTTTTTTGTCAAAGGGATGTGATGTATTAGGACACGAGAATAGGGATAATATCCAAAAATATATGAACAATGTGGATGTTACTGTCTGTTGTTGGAAATGAGCAGGTCATAAACTTGCACTTTACTTCACTGTTAAGACTGATTCGTTCTCCATTGTGAAAATCGCCCTGAACATGCATGAAATATTTGCTACTGGACGTTAAGCCTTCAACTACCAATCAAACAACTATTGTAAAAACTTGATTCTCACACCCTTAACATTTTAAAAGTGATTGGATACCAATATACATGTATATAAAAACCTGCCTTCTAACCAATGATCACATGTATATAAAACCTGCCTTCTAACCAATGATCACATGTATATAAAACCTGCCTTCTAACCAATGATCACATGTATACCTGTCTTCTAACCAATGATCACATGCATATAAAACCTGCCTTCTAACCAATGATCACATGTATATAAAAACCTGCCTTCTAACCAATGATCACATGTATATAAAACCTGCCTTCTAACCAATGATCACATGTATATAAAACCTGCCTTCTAAACAATGATCACATGTATATAAAAACCTGCCTTCTAACCAATGATCACATGTATCAATAAGAACATACTAAGATTAAATTAGCAACAATCTTACAGTGTGCGTGCGAGAGAAAGAGAAAGAGCGAGAGAAAAGGGAAGTGTGTTTGAATAAACTCATCATAGATGCCCTGATTACAATTTTAGAAAGCCAGACGCGCGTTTCGTCTACAAAATACTCATAAATGACGCTCGAGTCAAATGAAAGAGAAAGACAAACGAAAAACATTAAAAATGGTATAAAAATTAGTTGTAACAAATTTTAATTAGTCATCTTATATAAAGACATAATCTGTATGTCACTTTTCTTGATTATGTATGTAAGTAACCAACTAATCACAGTTGTGTGTAATGAATATCAAAATGTTGTTACATGGGCATGTTGTATTGTAAGGAAATAGAAACTGAACATGAGAAAACAATTATATCTTTTAATTTTGTACTGATTTCATCAGGATAAACATGTACATATCACAATTGACATTTCTGGTCATATATAAACCAATATTTATTTGGGACTATTATGATATATTTCAATTATGAACACATATATTATTTCATATTGCACTAAACATATTTGGCACAAAAATATTCTTAAATAAAAAAATGTCTTTTCAATCCACGTTCGACACGTTTTAAACAAAGCTATTAACATGAACTGTTTCTGCAGCTGTTTCATCCTTTGTCTTTCTGATTAAAAATCTAAAATGAAAAAGCAATAAAAAATAAGATTTGATATGAAAATTATAGACTAAAGATAAAATTGTCATTTCATGTAGAAAAATCAATGTAAAATACAAATAAAACTTCTTTGATTGTTTGTATTGAATATCTTTAAGTTCTGTTGGGTAGTTGTAGTAGTAAATAAATTCATTGTCCAGATGATGTTAAGGAAGTTATCAGAATCACCAATAACATCATAATGCTTCTTTTGCATTACTTATTGAACAATTGTGCATACGATCGAAAGGATGATAAATGAAACAAAATATACAAGTAATTCTTCTGACAAATTCATTGTTAATAATTGACGGCACAGTAAATTTTACTTGCATTTTTTCGACAAAATGTTTTAACTTTTTAACCATATAAACTTGTATGCAGTGTATATAATACGGATATATTTTCGAATAAAATATCAAAACTGAAATTTACCTTTCAGCTTTCTTCATTTTCATCTTTACTTTGAAGTTGAAACAGTCTAGTTTCCTTTAATGACGTCGAGCGTAATTGTCTTTGGTTTTAGCACTATCAGTTCGAAGGTATCTGAAGCTGGTCCTGCAAAATAACAAAAACAAATATTTAGTATAACTGATTTTAATTGTGTACGTTTTTATAGATGAAGTAACATATCTGTACATTGTTGATTTTATTTTCCGTCAACAAAATAACTCTTTTTCAACAAGTTAAAAAAAGTACCAAAAAATTCTATATTGCTGATTATTAGTCTGAATAGGTCTCCTGTAAAAAGCATCATAGAGGTCACTAAAAAACACATTCTCTGTCAAGTTAAATTTAAAAACAAAATAAATTTACCTTCGTTTCCTCCTGCCAAGGAAATTATCATACAATGCATTGTCTACTGGGCCGAACCATGTCTACATATTCATCCTCGTCATCTATGATGTAACTTCCGGATGTTGTAGTACTGTCGTCATGACCACTCGTCATAGATGTATTCCGTGAAATTCCTTTCGGATATATTCCTTTCGCACTACTTTCATAATTAAAAAAGTTGTCAGACGACATAGTCAGATTTTTGAAATTTGGTTGTTGGTAAAAATTTGAACAGTTCGTTGTTGTGCAGATGGCCTGTTCTCTACCACGTGGGCTGGATTGGTAAAATGACGAGAAATTCCTGTTTTGATTTTGCTTCAATTGTTCTGTAAATAATAAACATAGAAAGAAATTAATCAACAGAAAAATACAATGGAAAACAAGATAATAAAATTGGAAATAACAGGTGTTGCTAGTCACGCACTGCATTACTAACAACTTCAAAAGATTCATTTCTTTGATATTTAAATATTTGAAGGTATATATTGTTTATTTTATTATCCACAGGTATACCACAGAAACCTGAAACTGTAAGACAATCCTGGTGACAATATTGACAAATACGATCTCTCTAATCTATAGTGTTAAAACGATTTTTAATGTACCATTTTGTTGTCCACTCATATTTCAGTCTCCCTATATTGTTTTCTAATGTGTTGGACCAATATATGAAATACTAGAATTCAATTGTAACCCTTAGCAGTAGATATTTTAACAAGATGCGAAATTTACTGTCCTGTTGTTCGAATATGTGATTTATAATAACAAAATGATTCATAGATTTCTTTTTATCAATTTTGCGGGAATTTTTTTTTTTTTCGTTTATTTTGTAAACGATTAAAACGCGACTATTTTTCCTAAATTATTATTAAACAATAAAAATCAAGCGTCACCAAAAGTACCCATCTATTAATAGAAATGGGACATTCTGTTTCTTGCATGCATCTAAACCATGCAATAATTTTCAAAACTGTTTATTTTACATAATCGAATACTAGTATGTTGTATATTATTAGCTGAATTGTCTGTGACAGAAAACATCTTCAAACACCATAGATGTATATCAATTGGAAGATACCAAAGGGAAAATTAAGACCATGAGTCGAAGAATACAGACAACATCGTGAATAAAAGAGAAAAAAAAACGACGAAACACAAACAGTCCACAAAATAAATTATGAATGTATCATTAAAATCGATTATTACTACTACATTTTGTAAGGGAAAAGTCGTCTGAATCTTGTGATTAAGTCATACATGTACTTGTATATTTTGACAGAAAATGTGTGATTAAGGAAGACAGTAGTGGTATAGAGACATCCATCATGTTATTGGTAAATATTTCTTGTAACCGATCCATCAATGTGCCGTGGGTAGATTGTTCCTATCCTAGACACCCAGCTGCTAGGTTTATATTTCATAATTAATTTGCTGTGGTCTCGTACCCGATACATTAAAATACCCATAATGTGGGAATAATTGTAAACACGATTTAGGAAATATTTCAAATACTTTAATGGAGCTAACACTTATTGTTTGAAGGAATTATATATATTTTTGGTACAGTGCTCCACATCTTTATTTCTTCAAAATATTGTGAAATGTTTAGGACAATAATTTTACTTTATTCGCCATTCATTTATAGAAAGTTAATTGTATTCGGTGTCAATTTATTTTTTCTTATTTTATTTTTTTTATTATTATTAAAAGTTAAATTCATTGATATTTTTCCATTAAATATTTGCTCATCTTTTATAATATTTATTGTCTTGTAAACCCTACTGGTACTGAACTACCTTCATCAAAAATATAATATTATAGTTGAAAAAAAGCTAACAGTTTGAGGCCTAAAATGTTTGTCCAACAGAAGTATAAATCACACATGTCATACTGCATATAATGACTGACTGTACAACATAATTTAGTTCTGATTTTATCCATAATGACCAATGATATATATGTTATATAATTTATGTCCATCTATTATTACACTCATACCCCTAAGTCATCATATTTTTGATAAATTATGACATCGGTCATGAGGTCGTGTATCTACCAAAATATTTAGAGTGAACCGTGTATCACACTTGTATCTTAAACAAATATTTGTTATGGGAATGTAAGTTATTGTTTCAAGGGTAGTCGGTGATTTTCAGTGTGAACAAAAAGAAACTATGGGATAAACTCAACGAGACAGCAGCCTGATAAAATTATAATAGAGAACATTTCTAGACGGTAGCATTTTTTTTTTTTCAAATTAAAAGAATTTTGACATTTCTGGTACAACCCTTTTTTATATCAGAATACTTGCGATGTAATTATACATCCAAATAACACTGCTCCTTGTACATCCTTTTTACACTTCTTCTGGTGTATTTATACATCCTTGTTACACTGTTTCTTATGTATTTCACTTTAAACATGTCAAGCTTTCCTAACTTGAGGTTCTGCGAGTCAATTAAAACAAGTTAATATAGAAACGCTCCTCGAACGCATCCAAGTTGATACTACAACTTGTAAATTACTAAAAGGAATTGATATTTATTATTGACAAGCAAACCAAACTCCTATAACAGGAGCAGTTTACACATAGACACACGAAACTTACCGAAATCCGTGGAATAAGATAATACAGTACTGGTATTAAGATCCTCGTGTTCACTGGTTCCCCGTCCGCTGTCACTGGTAGTAACTTCTGCTGACAAGTCGCTGTTGTCGTCACCATCAACCTTCTTCAAATTTGCTTGTGACTGTAAAAAAAAATATAGTTTTATTGATAAAATCGTATAACTTATTTTACACTTGCTTGCAGTTTTTTTTACTAAATTGAAGAGTTCTGCTGTGAATTGAAGAGTGCTATGCGGTATGGGTTTTGCTCATTGGAAACATCTACGCCAATTTGTCTCTCGTTGATAGTTGCCACACAGGCAATCATACAACATCTTCTTATTTTATATTTAGTAATTTGAGTAATGTCTCATTGTTGTAAATATGCCTTAAAACTTTCTATAAATGAATATGAAACTGTTCAATGTAGTATTAACATTTAAGGTACTAGTGACAACTTTTAGATCCAAGCTACAGAGTATGAAAGGTATTTACCAGTATATGCAATGGTTTCCTATTCTTGTGCTGTGTTTCCAGTAGCTGTTGCTGAAGCTGTAGAGATGACAACTGATTTTTGTTTCTATCAACTAATTGTTTACTATTGAGATCTATTGCTGAATACAAACTCAGTGAGGACTGAAATAAATAAAGCCAAATTGTACATGTTGATTGTTATTCTTTTTTAACTTTTGAAAGGATTTATTTTATAAAATTGTAATTGCAAGAGATGGAGGCGCCCTTTTAATTTTTTTCATTTATCTTTATTTTTTTTTATTTGGCTTTTTATTGTTTAATATGCCTGATCATGGAAGTAAAATGAAAGTCAACATAATACTTCCATGGTCTGATTTTATGAAAGGTTTCGGTCTAGGTGGACTGATTCGTCGTTGAACTGACTTGAACACGTACAAATTTTATTATATCAACAGAATATGGTATGAAATATTTTGACATCTGTCTAACTGGATAAATCCTATATTATCACTGATAATCATCCACTTAAATAGAAATTTAAATCAAGTTTATCAAAATGATATCATCTCGTGTCAACTTCAAATCGTCAAAATCACAAACATGCAATCCTAGATATTTTGACTCACAAAATAATTTTTCTTTAAAAACTTATAAAGACCTGAAATACACGACTTGTATAACCTCTAAAAGGCATAATGAATATAACTACTCAAGTCAAGATACTGTTTCCGTCATCTTTTTCTTATCTGGTGTTTTGCTTTGTTTATGAAATGTGGTTCAGAGAACGAATTGCATATCATTGCATCTAGGGTTGATAACTTGATGAAAAAGGTGAGAATGTTACCTGTTTCACACCTGATTATAAAATCTTATCTCAAAACCTTTTTTTAAAAGAAGAATAATGAGTTGCAAAAGAATTGTAAAATGTAACGGCTTAAAATGATGATTTAAATTTGAAGGTATATATCGTGGCTCGCATATCAATTACACGCCTTGTTCTTAATTTGTTGACAAAGACGTATTGTGTGTTTATAAACACTATTTGTTGTCTTGTAATGTAATTGTGAAATATTTCTTCATGTCCCAAATTATTTAAATGAACACTTAGGTTCTCATCAAAGTTGGTTTAAGAATGTTTTAAGATTTTCTACCGATTACAAGCTGTTGTTTTAGTCACTGCAATGTCCCGGATGAGATGTTTTGTTTAAGTATTCTAGCGAGAGATAGAAGATAGTCTTTGGTTTCAAAAAGGTTATCTAACAAATAAAGAAACACCATCAGTTTAAACGTGTTGTTGAAATGACCTCACAAGTTACAATTTATAAAGATATCCTTTTATGCTAAAAAATGGGAATTTAAAATGAGATGTAAACAAATTCGAAACTGGGCTCAATTCAAATTGTAACTTTGTATTCTTCATTTTCAAGTAGAAAAATAAACTAAAATCTGACGTCACCAATAAGAAAAAATGTGGTTTCTGTATATTGTATTTCAAATTGCAAAACGTAATATTTCATTTTTTCCAATTTTGATTTTAAAAGATATGATCTTGTAGGACAAAATGTTTCTCCACATTTTATATCTTATTGTAATGCACTATTTCATTTTACACGCTGAATCTAATATCAAACATAGCCGCGAGCAAAATGTCCATCACTTTTAAGTTATTAAAGGTTTTTAAAGTTTTCCAATCTTATCTTATATCAATATATGCACAATTGAGAAAATATAAACTTTTTGTAACCATTTTATGTATTATTTATGAATCATATATTAAGCGATTTCCGCTGAATTTTAATGTGCTTTTAGAGGATTATCTTTTATGTTATTACTACAAATGGCAGTAAATTATGATTTTAAAAGCAATAGTAAGAATTTTCATTTTTAAAAGACTTTAAATTTTCATATATATAGTCAAAATATTTTTATAAGATCAAATTTGTTTTTAGTTATGCCACTCAGCTGGTTACACAAACATTAAGGGTTGGTACTTATCCACGTTGGCAGAAGTTTATATATCTAATATACTTCTGAATTCAAGAATTTCATAATTTCGATTTTTGTTTTCCTAACAAATGAAAAGTCGATTTTAACTTAAAACATAAGCCTTTTCTGCTATGTTAACTTATGTTAACCTATTTATTTTAATATTTTTTATAACATACGTTTTAATTTTTTTTTATTGTTTTCTATTCGCAAAAGTAAGGATTTATTAAAACGGGAAAATATAGCTAGAAATAAAATTTTACCAAAATTAACATGTTTAGAATTTACTCGTTTTAGTCGCTGTTTGACTGAAATTAAATGTTTAGTTTGCGTGCAACAACCCATTTGTAATAAAACCAAGCTCGGGATGTCTACTCAGGGTACTATACATTTTTTATGAAAAGGAACATTGAAAACTACACCCTGAGTTAAACACTGAAGAACACTTCCCTACACAGCATCTTGCATAGAGAAAAGATGGGATAGGCATGGGGTGGTCATTAGAACTGTTGATAAAGGAATTGAAAGACCAAATACACAAGTTTAAGGACCAATTTATCGCGATTTACACCTTTAATAAATGAAACTAATTAAAACCTGACAGATGTCAATTCCCTGCTAACTTTCTTTTATCTTTTGACAGTCATTTTATTCCACTATTAATGGAAACATAATAGTTAAATTGTTCGGTTTAACAATTAACTCAAAATTACTATGAGTCATGGTATATATTTTTTTTATTTACCAATATGTATTGCAAGGACAATATCTGGATTCAAAAATATCCAATTATATTATTTAATGAGAGAAATTTGTGATTGCTTACAATTTGTATTATTATTGGGTGATAGAACTTTTGTTGGTGGAAGTATCAGTTTACCATTGGTATGCAGAGGTTAATTAATGTCAGTTTGTTATTGATACATACATTTATATTAGGTAGTGTCGATTAAAAACGATGTGTGGGTATATGTAAACGAGACAGCAACCAAACGACAAAAATGACCAGAAGACATCGTTATAGTCTTAAAGAGCTTTTTTTTTTCATAGAATAACAAAACCTTAAATATAGATATAGATATAGAAAAAATCGTGAAAATAGCTGCAAAAGATCCCATCTTTTCTTTGACTGACACATTAAGTCAGTCGGTTTTGGTCAGATATTTGTTTCTATAGTCCTTTTATTATCATTCCAATTTGAACAATCCTAAGCTTTAACATTGTTATAATTAAGTGAATTAATATTACTTGCTGGCTGCATACTAGTATTTTCAAGTTCAAAGTAGACTGGGTGTAATAATGTAAAAATTCAGCCTGGAGATCAAACACAAGAAGTCGAAAGAAAAAACAAATTTGAAGGACAGAGATAAAAGGTCAAGTGAAATTGATTAAGAATCGCATTCATTTGGATAATTCACCTTTCGTTATCAAGGTATATATATCAGATCACACACTGATAGAAAATGATTATTTTTGACACGGATTAGTCAGTGATCTGACCCTCTGGCTTTAGAATGTGGTCAACATAACATAAAATAAAAATTTGTACTAAGTTTTCCTCTATTAAAGGAGCGTAAAGCAGTAAACTTAATGTAAAGTGTCCTTCTATTGGTCTTAATGATTTCTATAAACTCTTGATATACACATACTTTTGTGGCAAACTTTAAACGAGAATGGAGAGAAATTTATTAGTTTTTGTGTCAAATTTCAACGTTTCATTCAAACTTCATACCGATTAATTGAATTTTTATTCATTGAAACGACGATTTTGTTTATAAGACCACAGAAAAACTATGGCATCTTCTCTATAAATCAAGTTTTAAATGTTAATAAGATGTTAAACCCTAACAAGAAGAAATGTTCCGGATACAATAAACATTAGACTTTGCCTTAGCTGAATAATGTAAATTGACATAGCAGGGACCCAGCTGTGGTCATTTGTCTTGTAATGGACTATACTATAATTACGTTGCCAACGGTCACATACAAAACAAATGGCCTTTAGCTAAAGAAAAATGTTGATGGTTTCAAGTTAAATAAAGTTGCGGTTGTTTCATATTTTGAAAGTAAATGAAAAAAAAAATCCTTTCTCACCTCAATTGGCAATGAGTTCCTAGTAAGTTCTGGATACAACCGACCATTGTCATCACTATCTACTGAACCGTTTGGTATCTGGTCAAAATTGTTCATATTGTTGGAAAAACTGACTTTTTTCTTTGAATCCAAGTCTTTATCTCCATCTGTATTGTCCTTATGTGAATCTAAATATTTCTGACGGAGTCGGTCTGCTCGTTTGATCAGACAAATTGTCAAAATTATTACGACCGCAATTACAACAGTGACACAAGATATTGCAATTACTATTAGGAAATATTGTCGGCCGTCTTCAGTGTCGTCATTAGCGGTAAGTCCACCTAATTCCTGAGTAGTAATTACAATGTTTATGACTTGTTCGGCGATCATTGGAGGTGTTCCGGCGTCTTGTGCTGTTATAGTTATGGTATATCGCCCAGCCTCGTGCATAGATAATTGCCTGACAATAGTTATACGACCAGACAAACTGTTTATTTGAAACATACCCGAATATGTTTTCTCTTTAAAAAAGTAAGTAACACGTGCATTGGTGTCGTCGTCGGCATCAGTTGTTGCGACGGTTGCAATGACTGTGTGTTGCTGTGTTTGGTATGATATGGTGACTGTATTATTTTTTCCGTTTGGAAATTTGAATAATGGCTTATTGTCGTTTGTATCAAGTACATTAACTGTTATATCAGTAATATTACTTTTTGGTACTTTACCGTGATCTTGTGCTATTATTTGAAAATGGAAAGTGCTTATGTTTTCTCTGTCCAATGGTTCTGTTGTCTGAATAGTACCATTCGGTTGAACTATAAACGGTACAGAATAATTAGGTACTAATTTAAAAGTCAGTCTTTTATTTTCACCTTCGTCACCATCTGTAGCTTGTATAATTCCAATAGAAGTATAAGCAGCGTAATTTTCAGGGACAGAAAAGACCGGATGTGCTTCGACGAATTGTGGAACTTGATCATTATCATCCGAAACTGTGACAATAACTGTAGCACTTCCGGTTAAATTAGGAGAACCAGCATCTGTAGCAAAAACTGTAAACGTAAGTTTTTGTGTTGATTCTCGATCAAGAATTGACAAGACAGTTATTTGACCAGTCAATGAGTCAATGTGAAATTCGTACCTAGCCACAGATGACATACTGTATGTCAGTTCGGCGTTTTTACCAGAATCGAAGTCGTTTGCAGACACTTTCAAAAGTGCTGTTCCTCTATTGTTATTTTCTTGTATGCTTACTTTATACGTTTCCTCTGTGAATTTTGGTTTGTTGTCATTTTCATCTAGGACTTTGACTATAAATTCTGCTGTCGAAGTCATAGCTTGCAAACCTTTGTCGTGACAACTTACCAAAACTTGATGCTCTGGTTGAGTCTCCCTGTTCAGACGACTTTTGATAACCACTTTATATTCGTGTACATCAAACCTTTGCAGTTTAAATTCGTCACTAGATGACGAACATTCTACTATTCCATTCAAACCATTATCAGGATCAAATACTGTAATATGAGCAACAGCCGTATCAAGATTGGCATCCTCCGAAATTTCAGCAAAGTCTGCATTCGACAAGAGATTTATGTTAATTTGCGGTGGATTATTATGAACATCATTAACATGGAGGTACACATTAACTTGTGTTTTCCTTGCTTGTTCGCCTCTGTCAATTGCTTCCACAACAATAGTATAATATTCCTTTGACTCATAAATTAAAGACGCAACAACTTTTAAATTTCCCGTATTTTGATCAATATCGAATAGTTCCAAATTTTTCTTCTCTTGTCTTGGACTAAGTTCGTAAAACACTTCACCATTGACTCCCACATCTGGATCTGAAGCCGAAATGTTTAGAAATGAAGAGTTAACTTGGTGATCTTCGTTAATGGTGACGTTGTACATAGTTTGTGAAAATATTGGTGAGTTATCATTGATATCTGTGACCGTGATTGTCACCTGTATCGAACCGAACTTTTTCGGTATACCACCATCTTCAGCAATAATTCTTAAACTATAAACACTTTTGTCTTCTCTGTTTAAAGATTTGATTAAAATCAGTTTGACATTTGTCGTGCCGTCAATGTTCTTTGTGAAGTTCACTTTGAATGGCGATGTTCCAGTATCGTCTTCAATTCGGTAGGTCTGTACACCCAATATGCCGTAATCTTTGTCCTCGGCGCCCTGATCAGAGATGTGAATGGACGTACCGACAAGAGCCCCTTCTGAAATATCACGACTGATACCTGATACTGAAAATGTAGGACTGTGATCGTTTACGTCGATAAGATGAACCGAAACTTTGATTTTCTGATAAAAACTAACTTTCGTACCTTTAGCAATGACCTCTAACCCAAGGATGCAGACTGCCTGGTATGGACAGATGGTCTCACGATCAAGTTTCTGGGCTGTGTACAAAGAACTTTGTCTCTCGTTGATATGGAATAAGTCCTCATATTTGTTATCCGTTTTGATAAAGCTAAATGTCACATCACTAGCATCGTTTGTAGGAATACTAAGATTGGCATCAGTTTTAACATCTCCAATAAACGTGTCCTTATTTTGTTCCTCTAGTAGATTGTATGAAAGGTCTTGGCATTGCACACAAATAAAAAAGGTCACCAGTAAACAAAAAGATACCGAAACAGAAGCCATGTTTCTTTCTCTCTTTTAGCACTTTAATCCCTGATTTTTCCTGAAACTGAATAATTAAAGCAGAATTTTCAAATCATATTTCGAAAACAATAATGTAATTTCCTGCTTTGTCGCTAGAATGTCATTAGTTATTTGCTTTTAAGCACTTTCTATTTTTTCAAAAGTTATACTTGATCTGTACATCTGCATAATAATATTGCTTCCACTAGTTAATACAAATACATCTGTTTACCGTATATAAAAACTATAAGAGACTACTAACATACAGTATTTACACCTGAGATTACATACCTTCGCCCGCCTACTTGAATATCAACCAATCAAAAGTAATATATCAAGGAAAATGACAGACTCGATCAAGCAGATGATTTGAAATAAATGTATTTCTTCTGCATGTGTAAATAGCTAGCGGAAATATTGAGTGAAGATTTGGGGATATTCAAAATGAATAGCCGATTAATTTATGTTTTATTTCTTTATTGATGCATTGTAGTAATATCAACTCTTCAATATACTTCAGATATGCTTAACGAATTCAACACTTTCTGTAGCTTTTGAAGTTGAGATGCAAAATTAAAAGCAATAGACAACAGATCAGTTTATGTTTCTTGAGAAAATTCGACGAATCGTAAAATTGACTGGTTAAACGGATTTTATTAATAAAATCACAAGGTGAACAAACAAATATTTTTCTTGAGAACAAGAAATTTCGGAAACTTTTCTAATAAAGATCAATTATTGCCTTTTGAAAAATCAAAGCATTATATCGTTTTTTTCTTAATATTGAAATATTCACATAAACTGTAAAGTAATTGGACACTTGCTGCTCAAATATGCTTGTTAATGCAATAAAAGGGAATGGTTAAAACATTGTCACTTGGTGCATTGATAAATTACTACTAAGTTCATTTACAAGTCATTGTAGATGTTTTTAATAAATTTTGAAGGATTTTTCTTCAGTCTTTTTTATTTATAAAATTTATTACTGTCACACTTGTGTACACAAAACTTTATAGGTATGACTACAATATACACAGATTCAGCGATAGTAAGTTTATGGATATTTATTTGTTTTCTTTATAAATTCGCCCAGGAAATCGAATTTATTGAAATACATAGCCATGAGATCAATATTTAATGATAAGATAGATTCGGGATTTTTGAGGACACTATAATTAAGGAAGACCAACAGTGTCATCCGTTTTTCTTAAATCTTTCTTTTGAAATTTAGAAGACCACATGAAATTTTTAATCAAATTTCTTTACGCGGAATTATCCTTACCGATAACGTAAGATTTACGTGAAAGATGAAATTCAATTTGTCAGCGTTTGTGGATATCAAAGCTTTGGAATGGATTAGACTTTCTCTGAACCAGATAAGGTTTGTTTTACACCTGGCAATAAGGCTTCAATCACACAGATAAAACGACTTTCACTTTTGGTCCAATTCGATCTTAATACCCATCAAATGGTGCATTAATAGGTAATTTATTTTTCTAAAATCCCGGTAATCTTTCAAAGATGAGAACCGCCATATTTCATGTTGTAGAGGACAGCAACGCACCATATTCAAATGCATACCAGTGTTGGTGGATTAGAAGCAATGTAGTTTAATCCATGTAAGATGGATTCTGTCCATTATAGGAGACTAAAGCATTCACATAACAACTTCGGCCACTGTATCGTCGCAAAAGCTCTTATTTTTATCTCGACAAAGTAATCACTTTGTTTTTATAAATAAAAGTCAATTTTAACACTTAATAGACCAAACATCGAGACTAACACTGCTCTTTAGATCAAAACTCTAACTGTATTGGTCAATTTGTAAGAGAAAAACTGACGGTTGTAAGTGCTTTTGGTGTTTTCCCAGTTTAATCTTAATTCTGTATGAGTTGTCATGTTTACCTATCTTAAAATTGGGAGATATAGAAAATTTTTGTATATATAACACCAAATTTTAAAATACTTTGTTTGTAGAAATTCAAAGATTATTGTGAATTTAAGAAATTGTAAAATCCTTCTTTAAGATGTTTGTTTATGACAAACATTATTGTCATACAAAACCGTTACTGGAATTTTATTGTACTTGATGTCAAACTTTTTAAACAAATATAAAAGTACTGTTTATATATATAAACTTAGCGAAGCCCTCATTGCTAGAATAGGGGATAAACAGACGTATCTTTTTATTCTGTATTCAAAAAATGTAAATTGTTTTAATCACTTACAGTTTTAATGCTTCAATTTCAAACAGTTTAAGAAGTAATATCTACTTTGATATTTACATAAAATTAAAGTATTATAACATACCTTTTAGACGGATAGAAATCTTGTACTGATCATGACAGTAAATATTTGGTATCTAGCTGAGATTACTTTACACTTTTTGTGAAAAACTCCAAAAACAGACAATGAAATAAGTGTCAGTTTCCTATAGAATTATTTCAATATTTAAACAACTATTCATTTCTTTACTTGTACACCTCAAACAATCAACTGTCAGTTTTCATGTCCTGGGTCTCAATTTATTTCTCTATAAATACAGATTAAATTGCCTCCATGAATGGACTTAATAAAACATGACTGCGGGCACTGAGCTTGACCACTCCCATTGGTCAAAATCAATCAATTCATTGAATGTTATAATCGTTGCTGATATATATCATATTAATCAATTAACTAAATAACTTAACTTGTATTTAGATTATTAATCATATCTGGTTTCTAGATCTGCATTGCAAGGGACCAGATGAACCTGGTTGCAGGGTTTAGGGGCAATAAAGGTGTTCTGGTGATTATATTAATCCATTAATTATTATATTAATATGCTATCTTTCGGATTAGAATTAAAAGATTAATAATTATGTAAACAATATTCTTGATCATAAAGATGTAAAGACTTCAAAGTAACAAAGAAGTTGATCTGGTATAGCTTATTAGCATATAGCATGGCTTGAATACAGTAAAATAATTTATCGGTTTTGACGGGACCTTTACGAGTTAGCAGGACCAAGTATAGAGGTTTTGGTCGGGTGCTTGTGACTAATTTTTTTTAGCAAAGGTTACGTGTACATATATTTTGCTGTGTGTATATTTACTAATAAATATTCGATATATAAGAAGACTAAAAAATAATCTCCCCCCTCCATCCCAGCGGGTACAAATGTGTACTGTATAGTGTGCGGATAAAGTCCATGTCATGCCAAAGTAAACCCAAAATTCATTCTGATTAAGAAATAAAATAGAAAGCGCAAAAGTACATCATGTGATCAGGATTCTGTGAAAGTTTCAGAAAATTCTGTTACACAGTTTAGGAGCAGTTGCGGAAATAAAAGTGGGACGGTAGGACGAAAGAACGGACGAACTCCCATCAATATATAACTCCTACTTCAGAAAGCGGAGTGGAGGGGTTAAAAATCAGAAACAACACTCCGTACAGGTTTTATGAAGTATGCAATAAAAGATAGGTTGAGAAATACCGTCTAATACCATTTTTTTTACGAGAAATTTTATGCTAACAGATAAGATGCTGATAATGACTCCATATTTTTGCTGTTGAAGATATTCAGAAGTCTATAGTATCTGTAACCCTCTAAATGTTACTAATGTATTAATGCAAGGTTACGTTCATTAAAGTCAGCTTCATTATAACATATTCTAGCCAACCATTCAACTTGAGAAATGTACACGCAATACATAGGAAATTCTCCTTCGTCGTTAGTCGTATATTTTAGTATTTTCCATTTCTATTTCAAGTTTCATTTTTCAGTCTCTAATCAAATAAATTGTGTATACTGGTTTTATTTTTGTTCACATTTGTTCATGAAATCACACGTTTCTAAGTATTAGAATATTTATACATATATCGCAAGCATTTGTATATGCATCAGAATATATGGAAGCATTTAAATTTTGTTAACATTAAAGAAGTTTGAATTTTTTTTTAGTTTATCAGTTTTCCCTGCTGGCAACAAAATACTTCATAACGCATATGTCCTTGAAGCCGGTCATACAAAAGACTTACTATAGAACTCCCTGACTAAAATAAAACTTAAGTTATGTCACGAAGTCTTAAGTACCAACGGAATTTGATACAGTATAGATTTTAATGATGGTGTCCATTGTCGGGGAAACTTCCTATTGTGAGTATGGTGGTCCAGTGGTAAAAACTAGTTAAAGAAACAATTTAAGTGTTTCACTTTACCTCCTAAAAGCGAGGATTAAAATAACAATTTAACGCTTTTCAGGTGTGAAACACAGGTGATACCTCTTTATTATCAATTTCTACAGTCAATTTAGAATACCGAATCCCAACGCTTTGTATCTTTAGAATAATTGCATCTCTCAAATTAAGTCATCTCCGAAATTGAGTTCAAATATTTACTGTGGTCATTTTGCTGAAAAGTAAGCCAGTCCTCAAAGTATTCTTATACCATTAAAGATGAGACATGTCAAAGAGAAAAATACCTTTCATTTTTCATCTATTATTGAACTTAAATCACATCTAAACAGTAAACGAGAAGACATGGGTCTTACCATGAGTATCTATGCAAAGAAATAAAATATGTGTATGTGTAAAAGCATGAGTATCTATGCATAGAACTAAAATATGCAAAATTGAGAACGGAAACGGGGAATGTATCAAAGAGACAACAACCCGACCAAAGAGCAGAAAACACCCCAAGGCCACCAATGGGTCTTCAACACAGCGAGAAAATCCCGCAACCGGAGGCGGGCTTCAGTTGGCCCCTAAACAAAAATGCTGTTCGGTGTGAGCCAAGGCTCCGTGTTGAAGGCCGTACTTTGACCTATAATGGTTTACTTTTACAAATTGTGACTTGGATGGAGTGTTGTCTCATTGGCACTCATACCACATCTTCTTATATCTAGTTCATCGAAAATGGACGTCACACTAAACTCCGAAACATAAATGAACCAAAATTTAAAAAATATACAAGACTAACAGAGGACAGAGGTTCCTGACTTGGGACAGGCGCAAAAATGCGGCGGGGTTAAACATGTTTTGTGAGATCTCAACCCTCCCCTATACCTCTAGCCAATGTAGAATAAACAAACACACAGCAATACGCACTGAATATCTATGCATAGAAATAAAATATGTATATGGGTAATAGCATGAATTTTTATGCATAGAAATAAAATATGCGTACGTGTAAAAGCATTAATATCTACGCATAAAAATCAAATAATAAACAAAGACATTTCAACTGATGAACAATTCGTTTTATCAAGAAGGTTTTCATAATAAACATAAAGCATATTCATATAAAAGAAAAAGCAAAAACTCTTGCAACGACTTCACAGTAATTATAACAGTTGCTCGAAATAAGTAAGTAAAACTAAACATAGTGCTACCAACATAGAAGATCAGATGCACTTGACGTAAAACAATTAGCACTCATTGTTTTTATATCAATCTAAATAGGAGCCATTATCAGTAATTTACTTTTCTGTTAAAACCTCACAACATTTTTCAACATTGACGATTTAATGTAAGAAATTATTAAACATTCGACATGACAAAACAAAGCCCCAAAAAACGAAACAAAACATAAGAAAAATGGAATACACCTATTGCAAAAAAGTCTACCTTTTCCCTTGAAATTAATCTGAGAATGGAAATTATTCACTGTTTGTTTTTTTACCCTTTATGCGAACGTAATTGGTAAATATTCAAAGAAATGGTGTTAATCGCCGTTTAAGTGGCGTTTCATTGCAAATTATCAGAAAACTATGATAATTTCATCTCATTCAGATTCGTTATTTCGTTCACAATAAGAAATTACACAACTAATTAAAATTTATACAGTTCTCAAAATGTGAACAATAAAGCAATGTTAATTGTCAGTCAAGGTATCATTTTTGACATCTTTAAGAAATTAATTCAGCGACCGGTGTCATTATAATGTACTGTTGAAATGACGTACAGTAATGGATTGTACTGCCAAACAGATATTATTTATGAAAATTTAATGTTGTAAAGTTTTCTTATGGTTATATGAAAACAATAAAAGTATGAATATTTATACACTCAAATAAAAAAACAGTTATGCAGGTCAATCAACTAACTTGCTAATTAAAACTTATATAAGACAGTTCGGAAGCTTATACATTATGTTTAACCTTGAGCCTATCAGTACTAAACTCTATGTTTGACCTATTTGAGCCATTTTTCTACCATAAGTCTTTTATTTTAAACAGGTTAAACATTTTGCCCTACTCAAACTTGCTTGTAAACATGTTCCATACTAACAACTTGTTGTAGGTATTCATCAAGATTTGAAAATATTGGATTATGGTATACATGCTTTAGGGCAAAGAAAACATACAACATCGTTAAAAGGATATACAATTGCATTTGAAATTAATTCCTTTAGGTTACGTAAGCTGGCTTAGAGACTAGAGGAACAACATGACTATCATATGAACGCGGTTAAAACCTTGTTTGTTTGGATAAAAGATAGAAATTTAGTAGTCATATAGGTAATTTATTAAAAACATAACTTTATCCCCCAGGTCGATTAAAACATCATGAAGAATAATATGAACTTCACAAGATCAAAGGATCGTTTTTCTTGCTTTGCCAAAATCATGATTGTAACCTAACTGAACGAGTTCTAAACACTTATTTATAGAGATAATGCACTTCATGTAAATAGACTTCTATACTATACCCTTCTGTACCGGTTTGGTCTCTGTATACCGGTTTGTCTTTTCACGTTTTACTTTATGTTATAACTATATACATCCTTAATATTATTTTATTATTTCAAAATTCATTCTAAATCTATGAACCCCATTTCACTAAAAAGTCTTCCATATCCCGACTAAAGTCCCCACTAATGATCGACTACAACTGTTTGGATGAGACAAGTTTATTTTATCAATCAATAATGGATACCTGACAGGAAGACCTGCAGTTTTGGAAAGAATTTTTTCCTCTCTTTATGACTTTTAACATGCAAAAGCATTTAAATAGATTATTGAAACAGTATGCACTGGTTTGCTTAGCTTAGTATCATGTGAATTCATACGTAAATACGCCTGATAAATCACTCGTAATTTTATTTAATGTTACGCAAGACGCAACTCAAGTGTTCGTGTAATCCATTAATGGACTTTTGGATTTTCGGTCCTGAAAATCTTGTATTAAGTTGAAAGGAAGCAGGTTTTTGTGATATTGATATCATTGTTAAGTATTACCGGCAATCTTCGCTGGAAGCCATCGGTATAACATTAAAGAAATACTTTTCGTTTAGAATTACTATTATAGACTGAAAAAATGCTCCCGAGTATTTAAGAAAAAAATGGGTATATATTAAGCAATTCTAAAAGTGATAGGGTATACAAATTTAAGAAAGTGAATTAAAATTCTGAACTATAAACTGATAAAAATGTTTTCCCTCACTCGCTTTGAATAGTGAAAAAGTATTCTTCGGCCATTATTGGGACCAAGATTGGGACTTAAGGCATCAATTACAACATACATAAGTATTTAAACAGCATGAAAAACAAACAGTGATACTGGCATTCAAAAACCGACAACGCCGGTTTAACGTTGCTATTTAAAATGAAATCACGCGAGAAATTTGTTACGTCAATATGGCGGATTAAAAGACGTAAATTAAATGAAATAAAAAGAATCAATCAGCACGATAATAGGATTGTGTAAGATGACAATTACATTGTAACAACTTTTGTAATTGTAATTTATTCAAGAATTTAAAATGAGGTTCTTTGAAATTGAGAGTAATCCATCTTGACGAGTTTACGTGAAAATTTCGGAAGCCAGCTGCGCCCCTTTTATGTTTTAAATTCGTTGTAAACTACCATTGGTCATAAAATCTAAGCATTGTATTGTAATAGAGTAATACTATATTTCTTTAAGCGAAATTAACCGCAGGTACTTATTTTTGTAATTTATAAAAATAATTATGTTAGACAATAAATTGTTATGCTGACATTTTTATGGAAATCAGTGTTATAATAGTCACTAGAAAGTAGAAAAAAGTGAAAAATGGCATTATCTGCATAAAAAGGGGTAATAGTTCTTGCCATCATCATGGTATGACAAAACTTATTTCCATTAAATGTAGTTGTTTTGTATCTGAATTATTTAGATTTTAAAACGTTTAATAGTATTGACTCCAATTAAAAAGAAATTAGCTATTTTTCAACAACAAAACCAAACAACTCTCAATTTCAGCTGGACACTTCATGACATAGGAGAAAAAAAATAACGATATTTCATATATGTTCATTTGGTTGGCATAAACACTGAGACAACATGTGAAAGCGGTTGCAAAGGAAGAAGTAGATGCTGTTCAGTATGAAGTATGTGAAATCTACTGAGTTATATAAAGCTAGAGGAAAATGAAGACTGGTTAGCATAGAATTAGTCATAATATTGTTATTTTAAGTGAAAATTGGACTAATGTCGAGCAGCCCTTTTTGTTTGATAGGATTGTTGCAGGATTTTTAGATTCTCGTCTGTTATCGTCATCATATTTTATTCATTAAAACTTCTTTTTACTGAAACATTATTCAAGGAAACCCAATTTAATTATCATTTCCATCAAATTAGCTATATGAAAAAAGTGAAAGAATTCAATACTATTTAAATTTACCTCAAATGATAAAATTTGAAAAGACCAATAAAAATACTTACCAAAATTATGACAAGTGAAAGTATGATATTTTTATTGCTTACGATTATATTCCAATAGATTTAAGTAATTTTGAGATATGTCAAATTCTGTCAAAATTTAATTACTTTAATTTGAACCAGTGAACAATATAATGAAAATTGAAAATTCCACTATAATTATCAATGACCACATCGACCTGTGTCGCACTTAGTTATTCTATAAGTGGCCAGTAAAAATTTGGAAATCACTGGAATTTCCTATCTTGGGTCATATTCTGCAGGTATATATATGACTTTTTTTGCAGATATATTCTTATTGCTTAGTTGATCTAGTCAATACATTTGAAGTCTGTATGCAGTTTAAGACGTCTTGACACGTATCTGAATACTATCATTATAAGGTTGCGCTATGTTTAGACATACGCTTAACGCCAAGGGTTGACTGGGACCATCTTGAGTTCTCCTATTCCGTAGGTAAAACAATGCCAAAGATGGACGTCCGTTTAGCTGTGCGGGATGTATAAATTATACGCAGCCACGTCTGTGGAGGCAGATCATTACTCTTTATCTTCGTTAAAGAACCCTTGCAACAACTCGTTGAGGGGACAGTTGGTGCTCATTGCAAGACAAAAATGTCTTCCCCTTTCCAACATACCTGGTGTTTCAGTGACATTCATTAATTTCACGTCCATCATCACGGT
Source organism: Mytilus coruscus (assembly GCA_017311375.1). Lineage (NCBI taxonomy): Eukaryota > Metazoa > Mollusca > Bivalvia > Mytilida > Mytilidae > Mytilus > Mytilus coruscus. The sequence continues at coordinate 17,882,612 of CM029597.1, forward strand.
TGACCCAATTTGCAAAACCTACTTATTCGATTTTTTGTTAATTTGCTCTCGTGGTGAAGGTGCATGAAATATTTGCCACTGGACGCTAAGCAAACAACAATCAATTAAATAGACAGAAGCTTGTATTTATTACACTACTTTTTATTGCTTTACATCATAATTTCTTTTCTTCTTTTCTTTCTTTCCTTCTTATTTTAAGATAAAAAAAGTAATTGAGAAAGTCGATCTCACTTTAAAGCTATAAAACAATTACTTCACTTATTAATATATACATATACTATCGTCAAAATATCATGTTGGATGGGAAATTTTATTCAATAATGAATTGGTTTATAGTTAAAGTGTTGGCCGGTGATATGAATGTATCACTAGAAATAAGAACACAGTGTTGGCCAGTGATATGAATGTATCACTAGAAATAAGAACACAGTGTTGGCTAGTGATATGAATGTATCACTAGAAATAAGAACACAGTGTTGGCCAGTGATATGAATGTATCACTAGAAATAAGAACATAGTGTTGGCCAGTGATATGAATGTATCACTAGAAATAAGAACACAGTGTTGGCCAGTGATATGAATGTATCACTAGAAATAAGAACACAGTGTTGGCCAGTGATATGAATGTATCACTAGAAATAAGAACACAGTGTTGGCCAGTGATATGAATGTATCACTAGAAATAAGAACACAGTGTTGGCCAGTGATATGAATGTATCACTAGAAATAAGAACACAGTGTTGGCCAGTGATATGAATGTATCACTAGAAATAAGAACACAGTGTTGGCCAGTGATATGAATGTATCACTAGAAATAAGAACACAGTGTTGTCCAGTGATATGAATGTATCACTAGAAATAAGAACACAGTGTTGGCCAGTAATATGAATGTATCACTAGAAATAAGAACACAGTGTTGGCCAGTGATATGAATGTATCACTAGAAATAAGAACACAGTATCACTAGAAATAAGAACACAGTGTTGGCCAGTGATATGAATGTATCACTAGAAATAAGAACATAGTGTTGGCCAGTGATGTGAATGTATCACTAGAAATAAGAACATAGTGTTGGCCAGTGATATGAATGTATCACTAGAAATAAGAACACAGTGTTGGCCAATGATATGAATGTATCACTAGAAATAAGAACATAGTGTTGGCCAGTGATATGAATGTATCACTAGAAATAAGAACATAGATGTTGGAGTCTGTATAGTTTTGTCATACCTGTACATGTACAATTATAGCTCACATACTTATATACTTTATTTCAATTTTATGAAGACATACTTTTTGGATTTGGATCTTGAGGGGCCAAAGGGCTCTCGAAATACGGAATCGTAAATGGACTTTGCAAATGTAGACAGATTATTTCAAATGTAGACAGATTATTTCTACTTCCTTGACTAGCCAAACAAAAGCCACCAACACCCTAACTGTTACCGATCATTCATCACTCTCAAACAGAACAGTCTAGGAATCTGATGTTCAGTAGTTGTCGTTTGTTGATGTGGTTCATAAGTGTTTCTCGTTTCTCGTTTTTATATAGATTAGACCGTTGGTTTTCCCGTTTGAATGGTTTTACACTAGTAATTTTGGGGCCCTTTATAGCTTACTGTTCGGTGTGAGCCTAGGCTCCGTGTTGAAGACCGTACTTTGACGTATAATGGTTTACATTTATAAATTTTGACTTGGATGGAGAGTTGTCTCATTGGCACTCATACCACATCTTCTTATATCTAGATACATCTAAAAGGTCATCATCTGCTGATGTCAGTATTTATGCGTCGTCATTCATATAATATTAAAACTTCCTACTCGACGTTTGACATGTTACATTTACGGAATTCAATAATTTTGAAATATTTTAACAGCATTTTTCTATACGAAACTATTTGTTTATTTCGAATCATTGAACATGTTAAACTAATTTCAGCGTCAGTCTATAAATGAATACATGCCCTCACGAAATCATTTTCTGTGGCAGAACATATTTCACGGTTTATTAGATGAGTAAAGACATATTAAGTACTTTTCTATTTAGGTCATTTTTCATCTATAACATATTTGAGCAGTTCAGGTTCACCAGAAAATTGAGAGCTGGTTGTAAAAGATCGTATTTTCATTCTTAAAAAATTAAATCAACACTTTATAAATTGCATGCGTCCGAAGCGCTTTTCTAGAGTTAGCTAAGACGTTATAACGAGTTAACTAAGTTGTCATAACGAGTTAGGTATAAGCTAAGTCGTTATAATGAGTTAGGTAAGCAAAGTCGTTACAACGTTTTAACGACTTAGCTAAGTCGTTTTAACGACTTAATAAATAAAAACTTTCCGACACCTATGACAGTATTTTAATCAGTTCATACATGTAAAATCTTATAAATCTATGTAACTATTCAACTGACAAAAATCTATATTTAGACACCGGCCATCCATCGAAGTCGGTCATGTTTTTTTTTTAATAAATTATTTGGTTCTAAATTCGTTGAGAAAATGATTGTTTTAGAAGGGAAGTGAACAGAGAATAGTTGGTATCCATTGAAAATTGGGGGAAATAGATAAATTAAAAAGTGAGGTTAATAAAAAAAAACATTTCGTGTTCCTGTATGTTATTATGTTATTGAAAAAAAATTTGATTCAAGTCGAAAAAAAATGTTTGTCATGAGCTACCACCCCCCATCCCCAAAAAAAAAAATATGAATGATCAGGTCTTATTTCTCTGTTGAATTCATATATGTTGATTGAATGAAAGTAAAAGCATACTTTTTCTTGGACTTCTCGTAATTCAAAAGATTGTGTCCAAATCTACATGCCGTTTTGAGAATTGTTCTTACAACTTCCATATAATTTACTTCTTATGCCTGTAAGATATATTTTAACAGACAGATAGATAGATAGATATATATAGTTGATGACTTGTTTAAGTACTGGAAATGCATGTTCTCTTTTTTTTTTTTTTACTTTTTCGTTGTTTAATTCATATTCTCACCTGTTTTTCTCTCTATTGCTTAGATACTTACCGCCTTTTAAATTCCTTTCATACAATCATATTGTATTCTTCACACATGTATCCTCTTACACTCGTGCTTTCTTCGTTGTAATCTGAACCAAATGTTTAAATTATTCAACCACACCATTTAAGAGGCATAATTGTCATAAATGGCAATTTTAATTTCGTGATTTTTGACTGATAATTCAAATAATGTAAAATTAAGGAATACGGAGAAAAAAAAATCATAGTTTAATTTTTCAATTTGAGTAACATATTTCTCAACTTCAAAGGATCAATACCTTAAACACCAGTTTAACAATGATATATAGCTATATTTCAAGCTGAAAAATTCTTTTGTGTTGGCATAGATTTTGGTTATCTCTGGGCATCTTCTGGTCTATCTGTCTCCGCTCATGTATATTACATCGACTCTTTAATACTTTTATCATTGTTTTCAAATTGTTGAACATTGTACATGTAGACCATGTGTTACCAAATAAAATGACAAATTAACACGCAAAAAAGTATGTTAGAATGAATGTTTGGTGACCTTTTGAATCCATCTCAATTATAACTTGAATTATAGGCATAATTTCTGGATTAATAAGTTCAACGTATATTGCTCGTGTTAATACCATGGATTACAAAATTCACATTAAAAATAAAATTAATGACAAAAGTTCATGACATGAAAAGTGAAAGTATTAATAAATGTGCCCATGACGAAAACAAAGCTTAATGATACCATTTGAGGACTGGTATTTAAGATATCTTTCTTATCTTAAATATATTCTGTTTCAGTAATTAAACATTTGTACCCCTTCAACGTTATTGAAATATGTCAAGATAACAAAGTACAGCTTTACAATAATGCAGATTTCACAAAACCTTTTATAGGTAGATTTCATACGGTATGGGTTTTGCTCATTGTTGAAATCCAAACGGTGTCCTTTATATAGTTGCTTTCATCCATGTCATTTTGGTATAAAGTCGTCTCATTGACAATTGTACCACATCTCCTTATTTTTATATATTTGATTATGCATCTACAGAGCAAATCATTGTACATGTACGGAACAAGAGAAAAGGAATGCTGAGAAAAATATTATGCTCGTTTTATTTTTACTTGTATGTGGCTTATATGCGCTTCCGTAGTATAGTCTTTAATAGATAGGAGCTTTTTATAGCATTGATGTCTATGCAGACTTTTGCCATACCTCTTGTCTTGATTACTTCAAAGCAAGTCTGTGTTTCCTTTAGCTTAAAATGGTGTATTAAAATCAATCAGCTAGTTTGGGTTTTTCAACTGATTACATGATGAAAAATTACTTTCTCAAAAATTGCCTCCTTTCATATGTTTCAACACTTATACTTTTAAAACTTTATGACCCCACCATTTCGCATGTTGGTAACATATTAATCTTGTAAGTCACGGCATTGAGATGTGAAGTTTTAGAAAAGGCATTTTTAGTTTAAAAGTTTTATAATTACACAGTGTTCCGTTTTGATTTATGCAAATATGTCATTGCGGTTTGGAAGGGTATGTATTAAGATGCTATCGGCATGGTGGTGTGTTTTGAGAGATGTCGAAAAACTGAATTAAAAAGAAATTAACAAGCCATATAGTTTCAATGAAGGAGTATGGTTTTAAAGGAGAACTTTCATAAAAATTGAAATTTAGTACTAAATTTGATATTTTGAACGTAGAGTATAAAGGTACTGGACGCTTAATATAAACGAAAGAATGAAGTGGCCATAAAATTTTGAAATAACCACTTAAAGGTGCGTTTACTAATAAAACAGAGAGAAATGATGTTACTCTTTTAGTTATTAACACTATAAAACCCTTACTTTATTTTCAATATTCTTTGAAATTGATGGTCACTTTCGTACGTTTTCTTTTAACTTTGCTCGCCATTGTCCACTGGCGACACAAGAGTGTTCGTTTGAAGATCTGCCTATTCATATGACCGATGAACGTTTCGTATGAATACGTTTATAACTTTGGAATAAGCTTCAGTGATTTGTATATTTTCAAAATTTGTTATATATAAAAATTTCAAAAGTAAAATTGAAATATTTCACATAAAAAAGTTATCAAAGAGTAAAGTTGTTTTGTTTGCATCCTACAAGAAATATTGAAGGACACCTCATTCAGTGGCACATGCCGCATTTATTATAGAAACAAAAATTTCCATTTACCAAAAAACTGCAAGGAGACAGTAAGAATAGCTATTGATTATAAGGTAAAAAAGATACATCATCCACCAAAACGTATTCGCTAGTCTTTTTTTCAAAACAATTCAATTGTTCCGACATAACAAAACAGGCAGAAGATAATATTTTGGTTAGACCTTGCACGTACGCATTTTGAAGAGAGAACATGTGCCGTGATAAATGGAATGTCATTTAGAGCTATCATTGGTCGTTAGTACTTGTCGTTTTGTAAGGTCAATGTTATAATAATCAGTGAAATTAAGACGGATAGTTTCCCGCCTTTTGCTTGTGATATCTTTGTCCCAGACGATCTAACTACATGTTTTGACCATAATTCATCAAAAATATCGTCCTAACATTAGCGGCTTCATTTTGTAATAAGAAATATGATCGTTGCGACAAAACAGAAGTTCTTTGTTAAAGGAAATAAATATGTTATTTATTCGTTATTATTGTGATAAAATCGCACAAATTGTACAAAAAAAGATGTTTAAGTTGGATAACAGATAAATTGGCTTTTAGGTTATCAGATATTGCAAAAAATCTCCATATTGGAATCACAATTATATTCTCGCCTTAGCTTTTTAAAGTTGAATTGTTAAGAGACATAGCTGATATGAGAAATTATTTCAAGTTAAAACTAAAAAATAAATGATACAAGGAGTATTGTGAGGTTTATGATCCGTAACTTTTGCATCAGATTTAAACCCATAAACCGTTAATTTGATTAATGCAGATAGAGTCAACACTTGGTATCTATCCTTTATTCTCCGCCAACAACCACAGTTAACACATTGTATCTTTTGATCAGAACCATGGACACTGTCGACACATCTTCTATCTTTATATCTTCCGTTATATATGGAACAAATGATCACAAATACATGTTATGACAAAATCCATGTTTTCTGCCAAATCACGCATTGTCAAATATTTTGGCATAACTGAATAAAATTGTTTTGTTTCCACTAATCAGTTTTTCAACAAGATAACAGAAAAATAAGAATTTGATATATATAATTTGAGTAATATATATATATCAAACCTATGATAGTTATGCATCATTTCTTGGTAGACCGATGATAATACCGCATTTTATATATTAGTAATTCTTTGTATGAAATGAAATTTGAAGGCAGACAATATGATAGTTGCAAGTTGTCCTGTGAATGCTACGAGTGTGTGTCCTTAAATCTAAAAAAACTTTGGCTATAAACGGGAACGGTTTATTTTTCTGAACAACCAAAATGAACATCTTAAGATCTTTTCCTTGGTTTTTACTAAGGTTTATTTAACCTAATTCTATTTGGAATAAAATATCTTTCTATCTTATTCAATGCTCAATTTAAAATGTTTTTTTTTTCAAGGAGAATAGTGTAAATAAAATTACCACTGTTCTACGAAATTAAAAGTTCCTCATCGACCAAGACTCAATTTCATTCAATCATTTTTCAGACAAGTACTGTAAAGGCGACGATATTAACGTTAGAAAACCAAAATTACACGGATTTTAGAGAAGAAAACAACATTTACTATTTGTGATAAAATATAGAAGTTTTAGCAATGTATCAATAAAACTTATTGATTTAATGGTGTATATCTATGTTTCATTGGTTAAAATCAAATAAGTCGCTGCTGCCGATACAGACATAGAGAACTAATGTGATAATATATATATCCCTATTTAGAAGCTTAAGGATTCAGTGCAGCATCGCCATGGAGAAGCAAAATGAATAGGAAAAGAAAAATAGTCCCGTTTTCTCACAACCTTTGGTATGAAGACTTCAAGAGAAATGAAGAAATTTCTACATATAGCTCCAGAAAAGGATAAAGGCCACTGTTCCTGTTGAATTTAATGAGTTCATATATAGATAATAATCTATAGGCTTAGAAAAAATAGAAAGTTCATTTTATCATTGTATGAGAAGATATTTTTGAAAATATCTGGCGGCTTTTGAGGTGCAGGACCAAATTAAGATTCATGACAGCTAACAAAAAATACATATATATAAATTTAAATGCCGAATAAGTTCCTTCAGTTCCTTCTGTTTTGGTGCGATTGTGTGACTAAAAAAGTAGACAGGATGGCAAGTGTTTGATAATTAGTTTTTGTATCCTAAAATTGGAAAAAAGTTCAATAAAATAATTGACTCCCTGTTGATATACTGATTGAAATCACACAATAATGTTTACTAAATACCCGGTAAAAATGATGTTACGATGCCGTGAGGAATAACATTGTGGCTGTCACTCGTGTCACTGTTACCTATTATAGCCATCATTATCTAAAGCAAGTGAAAGGGAAACTAAGGACCGGAAATTAAAACAATTCGGAAGTTACAGTGAGAATTATTTTGAAAGTTGTGATTGGTCAATGAATTCCGATTACTTTCAAATGTCAAACAAGTTGTTTTTGTTATTGTTGTATGGGTAATTTTGACATTTTCTTTAACTGTTTCATTATAGTAAAAAATAAACATATTAAGACTGGGTGTGAACATGTTGGCTTATGACAAGACATAAACAGCAAGGCACAATTTCGAAAAGAATGCCTAAACCAAACAAAAATATAGATATAGTAATGTGTAAAGTGCTTATTGTAGGTAGATATATGCTGCTCAGTAGAAATAACAAACTATTGTTTTATGCAATGAAGGTCATATTTCCAAAAGCTCTTTCCCATTTCTTTCTGTCTCCCCATGTAGAACGTATATACTTCGGACTACTTCAACATTTAATACATGTATATATACATTTATTTGTTGTAGTCAATGAGTTAGAGATCTGTGAAATAATCAAAATTTCAATGTTTATGTAATATTTTCTTACTCGTGTAACTGAAGTGAAAATATTTAGAAGTTTAGTCACATTATGACATTCATATTAAACAAAAGTTTGGCACCTCTATTATTAAAGTCACATTAACTGACCAAAGCCTGTTTTAACTCCACAGACGAGGTTAATGTGTCGGGGTTTAACACATTATACGAGATTTCTATACAAAATGTATTCTTTTAATAGATTACAGACGGACAGGTAAATACATTACGAAATAAAGGAAAATATGCAAATAACAGTTAAAAGGGGGATATTTCAGGTGTTTATGAGATCAATTTCGATTCCAATTAATCGCCGAGACGTAAATTGCTCCTTCAGTCTAAAATCCAGTGAACATCCTATTATACACGTCTTATTTATGGGATTTCTTTTTACTTCATTTGATTATGGTTAATGTGCGTAGATCATAAGAGGGGGTTGCTTGTCTTCATTCAATTAATCACTGTAACAGAAGACTAGATTTTGGCCGTGATCTTCCTTCAATTTACCCATGGACCCTACTATTTCAAAAGAAAAGGCTGTTCACAACTTCTATATCGCAGTCAAAATACAAAGTTTACGAAGACATTATGAAACTTTTTGCTGCCCACAACAATATCTACCAAAATAACACAACACAACAAAAACCTTCAGTCATCAAAAGGTTAAGATATTTTTTCAGTACGAAAGGAAAATAATGTGGATTGTCATAACTCTCAAATCATTTTTGTGCGCAGTCTCCAATTAACGTGAAGTGACTGCTTATTTTTTTTTTTCATTATTATCGTTATATTTTTCTTTATTCTCCTTTATTTTATTTTACTCTTTTCTACTTATGTTTTAATTAAACAATTAATCTGAAATCAGTCAAATTTCTTTTCATATTACATAACAAAATTCACTAAACAATAAGCCAGTGATACGATACTTTTAAAACTAATAAAATGTACCTTATTACAATACCTCAAATACATAAATACGTGGTAAGTTTTAATGAAGAATGCTCTTTTATGTTTCTTCTTTAATTGTCAATTCTGTAAAATGTCAACGATAATCAAAATCAATCAAAACATAAATTACAATGATTTCCATGTAATAAATTTTGTTAATAGGTAAAATAAATTTAGTTTTTGACAGTCAATTTATGTGAAAAAAATCCCTAGGGTATTTCAAGGTACCCGATAAGTAACATAATATTTAGTGTCAAGATCAGTTACACTTCATTTAAAAGATATATTTTGTATTACATCCTATTTATCAAATCAAAATAAGTCGTTTGTAAACTCATTTCCAAAAGTACAATAAAATGACATGATTAATTGTGTACTTAAATCAAATTTTGATTTTGATTTTGATCATTCATCGAAAAACTGATTGATTTTTACAGAAACAAGCTTTTATTAGACGTAGCGTGTATCAGCTAAAATGTAGCTGTGACATACACCATGGAGCGTAAACTTCTTTTTTTATCCAGTTCAATAATAAATAATTTTACAATATATATATGTTGATTATTAAATTTTATCTCTTAAAGACAGTCGGATTTGCATACTAACTTATCAATGGTGTGTATGTGTGTTTCATTGCTCCCGTTATCGGCAATGGACTTTGGGCGTTAAAAAAAACGTTTGAGCGCCAAAGTATAGGACATTTGAGCGAAAATAAAAAATAAGCATAGGACATTTGAGCAAAAAAAAAAAAAAATGAGAATGACGAGGTGTCTCTTCCGTTCGCTAGATATAATCTGTTACCCTTGCTCACCACGGGGAGGTGGAAGTAGGATTTCGAGCAGGATATATTTAATGAACTGTGAAATTTATAACGCACAAAGTTTAAAACATCTTTTGATTGTATAAAAAATACAAAGCACTGTTATAAAAAATACAAAGCACTGTCATAAAACTTAGAACTCGGCAATGACATTATTTTCAAGTCAGTTCGGGCTTGAAATTTACATCCTAGGCTTCTAACATAAAAATCCCTCGTTATTTCCTGCTGGCAATACCGCGAATGAAAGTCCAGGAGATTCTGTTCCTTCTTCTTGTCTGTTCGGCTATGAGGTTTGATTGGTAAGTAGAGATCAACTAAGGGCTACAATACAGTTAACTAGCCAGAATAGGTCGAATTTCTCGGGTGTAAAATCAAATAAAATATATTTATTTTAAAAACTTCCTCTTTTTTCTTACTTATTTAAAACTATTTTCTTAATTCATATAAAAGTATCACAGGACATTTCGCACAAACGTCCTATTTGAAAATCGAGGTAAGGTTAATATCCCGGTGCTAAAATGTGCTATGATGTCGGCGCTCAAATGACTCCAGGGGCGGATCCAGCCATTTTTAAAAGGGGGTTCCAACCATATGTCCCCATTCAAAAGCATTGATCGTCAAATAAAAGCGGAGGTTCCAACCCCCTGGACCCTATGTGCATTTTTTATTTGCGCTCAAATGTCAATGCCCTCTGTTATACTGTTAGTCATCATATTTTTTTGTGATGCTAAATTTCCACTTTCCTTGTGTGTACATAGTTATTACATTGACAGAATGTGGTTCGTAGTAATCATATTTACTATCAGCTCTATTACTATATATATATATTTAAGTTTAAGGTATTATTCCTAATGATTAAGTCGCCTTTGTTTAGCAAACAAATTACCAATTGTTTTCGTTTCTTTGAAGTAGTTATCAAAACATGGATGTTAATGTTATTTTGTTCATTTTTTTTAAATAATTTTTTTAGTATTGATAATAACATAAACGGTACCAATTTTTCTGCACCAGATGCGCATTTTGACAATCAATGTCTCTTCAGTGATGCTCGTGGCCAAAATATTTGAAAATCCAAAGCTTATTAAAAATATGAAGAGCTATAAACCAAAAAGGACCAAAAGTATAGCCAAAGCTGGGCAAGGAATCAGAGCTTTGCATGAGGGAGATACATTCCTTAACTTTAAATAATTTCCAAAATTTTGTAACAGCAAATTTTAATAACACAAAATCCGTATTTTCATGCATGCCAGTACCAAAGTACTGGCTACTGGGCTGCTGATACCCTCGGGGACTATCAGTCCACCAGCAGAGGCATCGACCCAGTGGTAGTAATAACATTAACGGTACCAATTTTTCTGCACCAGATGCGCATTTCGACAATCAATGTCTCTTCAGTGATGCTCGTGGCCAAAATATTTGAAAATCCAAAGCTTATTAAAAATATGAAGAGCTATAAACCAAAAAGGACCAAACAGTATAGCCAAAGCTGGGCAAGGAATCAGAGCTTTGCATGAGGGAGATACATTCCTTAACTTTAAATAATTTCCAAAATTTTGTAACAGCAAATTTTAATAACACAAAATCCGTATTTTCATGCCAGTACCAAAGTACTGGCTACTGGGCTGCTGATACCCTCGGGGACTATAAATTACATTACATTTCTTCCATATAAATTTGACCAGAAATCATTTTTATGTTGTTGATATGGAATGTTTGCTTTACAGTTATTTTCCTTTGTCACGTTAAAGGTACATTTCGGCCAAAAGTTTTATTCACAAATTTTCATTTATTTTTTCCAGTAAAGTATTCAAATTCTAATAAACCTTGTTTTTCGGCTATTTTGTTGTTTTTGTTGTTTTTTTATGCTTGGTCTTTTTCATACTATGATAACGGCGTTTTGCATTTGCGCCAATTTATTTTCTTTTTTTTTTCATTTGCGCCAATTTACAGGTTAACATAAATCAAGAGAGTTGTACAGAATTTATTGATATAATAACAAAAATACCCCTTCCTACTCACCACGGGGAGTGGAAGTGGGATTTCGAGCAGGATAAGTTTGTCAAAGTTTCTAAAACTATATACATCACACGTAAAATAGCACTTTTTAAAACAAAATAGTAACAGTTTGACATAAAAAGCACATTTGCATATTTACAAGTCTGTCCTAGCTGGGTATTTGAATGCAACACTTCTGATGAACTGCGACCTTGTTATATCTTCTCTACAATGCATCCGATACTTTTCACTAAGAAAGTCCATTTTTTCTTTTTCATGTTTTCTTACGGCTGCTGGCATGTCGAAAGATCTGATTTTTATATAAGTTGCTGCCTTAATTTTTTTTATGACATCCATAAAAAATTTAATATTATGTTGGTGTGAGTAAAGCTGTTCATTGTAGTGCGAGTAAAACGATTCGGGGCCGCTGTTTGTTCTTTTACCGTCTACAATGTATCAGATCTTATCTTTTCAAGTTAAATTGGCGCAAATGAAAAAATAATAATTGGCGCAAATGAAAACTTTGTTTTGGCGCAAATGAAAAAAAATTATATTTTCAAAATTGGCGCAAATGTCATACGCCCTTTGATAATTATGTTTACCTTCGACAGACACGATATACTAGTAAAGTTTATAATTCTGCTGCTGGTACCCTGTGTCATAGTTCCTATATTGGGGGTCCCGTTCAATTAATTAGACAAATATTTTTCAATGCAACTTACACGCACCTGCAGGCACAAGTATATTAATTTTATAAAAGATACTATTAGTAATATTTATGAAAATAAAGTACAATGAAACCATTTGTTGGGATGTGGTAGGTGATTGTTGATAAAACCAAAGACGACCGTGTTGTAATATATTCACAATGATGCAATGTTGAAGCATACATCAAATTACTTTTCCCATTGACCAACAATGATGTGTGGAAAGGGATGGCTGAAGAAATTCAGATACGACAAGCAACAATAAAATATTAATTTCATAACTTTTTGTACGACTATACATGTTTGTAACTTTAAGTGATTGATCACGATTTGAAATTGGGATGGTGGGACATCTAAATGTCCAATTAAAAGAGACTTACAAAAAGGTAATAGATATATTAAAGAAACAAACTTTCTCACCGTTGGAAGCGGACATTCTATACACCCCAAGCCTCCTGATTAAAGAAACAAACTTTCTCACCGTTGGAAGCGGACATTCTATACACCTCCAACCTTCTGTTGTTGATGTTTTCATTTAGTATTCTGAAATGGAAAATGAACTGAACAATCAAGACACGATTGTTTAAGTTGATATTTTGCCATCCTTATAAGGAGATAAAAATTCTTATCTACTAAAAACAACCTAAAGCAGCTTATTTGGTTCGAATGGTTACAAAAAAAGAACCAACACATGTTTACGAATTGTAAAAACAGTATTGCATTTGTTTGTCGTGTATTCGGGTATTTCCCTGTCAATTTATGTATTTCAATAACAAAGCCGTATTTGTAGATTTTCTATTACAAAAAAAAAAAGCTGTTTTTAAAATTGATTGACTTTTTTTTTTAATTTGCTTCACATCCACAGTTTCACTTCAGTGTTTCTGTAGTTCGTATAATTCCTCTTACAGTTGATGTGTTACCTTCGGTTTTAGTTTGTAACCCGGATTTGTTTTCTCGCAATCGATTTATGACCTTTGAACACCGGTATACTACTGTTGCCTTTATTAAGAAACAGCGTCCATGTTGTTGGTTGCCGGTCATAATCGACGGACGCCAAGTGATGACAATACATGTAGCTATCCCAAAAAATGTTTTAGAGGACACAACTCAGATATGGGTCAAACTGATCTTTCTGAAATTTTCGGCATAGGTCCATTTTGTCATGATGAACCCTCGACAGATTTGGGATAAATGTAACGGTTTTCGAGATATTATCAAAATACTAATGTGTGACCATTATGACCTATTTTTCAAGTAAGTAACAGCGGCTGTGTTTTTAAGGAGTCAAAAATCGAAGCACGCCTTTTGTGAAGGAAACATTTAATAAGGAAAAATCAAACTAACTTTCAAAGAATTTTGCACAGTAGTCCAAAGGAGATTTTAAAAGGTCCCTAAATGACAATGTTAAACAGTTCACACGATAAAACTAACGGCCTAATTTATGTACAAAAATAAACAAAAACAAATATGTAACACATCCACAAGCTATAACCACTGGATTACAGGCTCCTGACTTAGGACAGGTACATACATACATAATGTGGCGGGGTTAAACATTTTTGTGGTATCATAACCTTCCCCCTAAGTTTGTAGGAATAGTTGTCGTGGGGAACATTGGTTTAAAAACTTGGGGTCCAAAGTTTTAATAAAGGCTTCAATGGGAGGAGGCTGTAAGAATCTCATTAAGAACCAACAGTAGCAATGCAGTTATAATTTGCATCAAGCATCAGTAGGACATTAAGATTCAATTGTGTACAAATCAAGGTACAGAGGTCCATGGGTCTGAGCACTATGAGTCCAAAGTTTAACATAGTCTTTATTGGGAAAAGCTTAAAATTCATCTTCTTCAGAACCTGCAATGGAAATGCAGTCTTATTTTACACGAATCTGAACATGCCAAACATAACTAGTGGCTCCAAGGAGCCTGAATCTCTTCCTGTTCAACTGGGTCTCATTTGACTTCATTATAAAATAAAGTTCTATTATGTGCAGGTAAATAACTTTAATTAAGCTTGATTGCATTTAGTGTTTATTATTCTAAAAAAAGATAAAGTTGTTTACGCTACAAACTTTGCCCTCACTGACGACCATATTGAATTTCCTATCGTCTCAAAACGTGACAACGCTTAGGTTGTCGTAATTATGAGATAGCAATCAGGAGCCTGTAATTCAGTGGTTGTCGTTTGTTGCTGTGTTACATATTTGTTTTCTCGTTTGAATTAAATTGTTTGACATTTGTCATTTCGGGGCCTTTATAGCTGACTATGCGGGAGCTTTGCTCATAATTGAAGCCATTACGATGACCTATAGTTGTTAATTTCAGTGTCATTTAGTCTCTTGGCAATCATAATACATAATACATATTCATTTTTATATATAGCGATGTCGTTTTTACGACATAAGGATGTCGTTATTACGACATAGCGATGTCGTTATTACGACATAGGGATGTCGTTATTACGACATGCTATTTTTTCGAATGACCCTTTTCGGCTTCCGTAGAATGTCGACTGCCATTTGAAAATTATGTTGTTTTGTATGGGGACAGAAAATTTGCGTTGCATCAGGTTTTACTTACAGATCCCTAAAATATATGCTTAGAGGTTCTGCAATGTGCAGAGAGTGTGTCACTCTCCCTACACGAGGCATCTGATTTAACATACTACTAATTCTGACCGGACGTGGCTGTGTATTTGTACATCTCTTCCAGCAAAACGAACACCCCTTTTAAGTATGCTTTTGGGTTTTACTGCCGGATCAGAAAAGTGCAGGGACTACCATATTTCTATACCCCAGTAAACCCTAGGGTTATTGTTTTCAGACTATTGTCATTAACAGCTAGCTTCTACAATGAAATTTGTAACGTCATGCACATATACTATCTATGACATATTAACTAATTTTTTTACATCCCACATCCCACTTTTTTACCCCCTATATTCTACATCCCCACTTTTTTACCCCTTTTATCCCACATCCCAAAAGCGTGTCATCCCTCATGAATATCATAAAGTATGCGTCTGACAAATGATTCACATACATGTATATATTTAATGTTTATATGAAATGTCGAGAATGGAAACATTAAGTCGAGATTTGCCATCTGTTTTATCATTTTTGGTTTTCATGTTGCATCGGTTATTCCAAAGTTTCGTCATAGACGAACCAGATGTATCGAATACTAAAGATTTTATGTGTTTTTAACTCATCTGACACGAAGTCTGTTAATTTTTACAAAAATGTTCTCCTCTGAAAATCGGAACCAAACATGGCCACAATCATCCTTATCTATAGTTTAAAAATCATTCAACCAACATAGAACATCTGGTAGGGGCAAAACTGTACAGAATGTCAAGAACTTCTTACTGTTCAGTTATACCAAATTTGTCAGTCGATTCCTTATAGGACTTATTACCCTGAAATAACTAGTTTTCCACATTATTGACGCTTTTGGCTGTTATGTTGAAAACTATATTAGGTATAGAAAGAAATTTTAATGGGCAAAAATTATCAACAAGACAAGATCTACAAATATTGGCAATTACCGAAATCGTCAGTCAACTCCTTATAATGACAATATCTGCCCAAATTTCGTTGTTTGGCTGATACAATAGTAGATATAGTGAGACACTGTAAGTAGCAAAATAAGACCTACAAATAAGTCAACATGATCATAATCGTCAGAGGAATCTTTATTTAAAATTGAAAACAACACGTTATAAACTTGATGCGTCCGAAACGCTTTTCTGGATTAACCTTCATCAGGAACGCTCAAAGCCGAATATTTGAAAGTCAAGGATGTATAAGGACCGACAACGTTGCAGAGCTAAAACCAAAAGGATCTGAAAAATAGCCAAATCCATCTAAGGCTTATTTAAGTTATTGCCCTTCATCGCCTATGTGACGTTATTTGCTTTAATCTTGAATACTATAATAGATAGAGTGAAACTCGAACAGCAAACTGATCAACAAGACAAGATCTACAAACAATTCAACATGGATGAAATCAGCAGTCAACCCTTTATTAGGCATTATTACCCTTAAATGCCGATTGCTGTCCCATTTTTGTACTGTTTTACTATAATCATGATATCTATAATAGATAGAGAGAAAATTCAGCAAAAATGTTCAGCAAGACTAAGGGAGCTACCATTTGATTTTTAGGGGGCTAGGATGAAATTTGAAAAAATAGGCAGGACAGGAGTTTTGAGTAAAAAAGGCAGGATGAGACACTTTGCAAAAAAAAGGCAGGATGACAATTTATGAAAAAAAAGTCAGGATAAAAAAAAAAAAAGGCAGGACCGAATAGAATGAAAATAAAAAGGCAGGACAGAGATTACAAATAAAAAAAAAATGCAGGACAAAATTTTCATCCTAGCCCCATAAATATCAAATGGTAGCTCCTAATTAAGATCTACAAGTTCATCAAATGGTCGAAACCTTCAGTCGACTCCATACCGGGGTTATTTGCCTTAAACGGCGATTCTTTCAACCAAATGTAGTATTTTCACTTAATATCTTAGACAGTATAATTAATAGAATCAAACATTGAACAGCAAAATGATCAGCAAGACAAGGTTTTTGCCAACGAACTATCATTCAACAGAAATAATAGTTTTTGTTGAATGGTATCCATTTTATTAAAAAATATCAGGTGAGCGATATCGGTTTGTTAAATTACCTTGGAGATTAATACATTTAATGATTCCTTTGTATGGTAATTTTCTGAGCAGTTATTGTATGAATAAACAGAGGTATGGAATATACGCCAACGACCCAAAGATATCAGAAGCTAAGGTCAACACATGGTGTTCAACAATTGCCAGGATTCTATTCAATATGTCAAGCTCTAAATCACTCGGAGTCTTAAAAAGTGTATTTTCTATCATATCCTATAACGAATTATCGTTAAATACGAATGATAGTGACAATTCTCCATTTTGTTTGTATAGTAATTGGCATTTGTGTATGGGTAACTGACGACTGTCATTTTCCTATGTGGTAGGACTAATTGGCATTTTCTAGGGGTAACTGACGACTGACATTTTCTTTGTTGTTATAGTACGCAATTGGCATTTTCCTATGAGTAACTGACAACTGGCATCTTCCTAAGTTGCGCTACAATCGTACGTATTCATTAAAAAACTATATATATATCTATACATATTTGAATACATTTTGAAAAATCAACAGTACTCAAGCAAACTTTGCACTTCGAATTCTCAAAAAGCTACTCATATATATGTATGTGGAAGGTAATTGAAAATATCTCATGTTACGTTAAATTTGTTAACTTTCTATTTGTACTCTGTGTAAAGGAACATTAAATCAGCAGGTACACATAAAATGTGAGAAACAGGACCCGACCTCAGTCAAAGTGATTGATGAAGAAAGCGATACGAACGAATGAATAATCACACCATCCTTTATTCTTAATAATTTGAAGTCGTGGACTTTGAATAAACTTGGGTTAAAAGTATACAAAACTCGTGTCAACAAAGCTTGATTTAAGGAGTTTTAAATATATGTATTAGACATAAAAACTTTATTTAAGATTTTATTACTCACTTGGCGCTTTATAAAAGAGTTGAGCGTTTAGTATCAATTAAATTTTATATAATAGTATCATAAAATCCGTAAAATATTCCCTCTCGCCTTTGTGTTCTGTGGTTTTCGTCTTCCCCCTTCCTTTATCAATTCCAGAGATCGGCTTAATCATTGACCTGGGTAGTAAATTATTTCTATCGTATAACCAACGATCAAATTCTATAATAAAACAATCATAAAAATGAAAGTTAGATTACAATTTTGATTTTGAAATCTTATATCAAAATTAAAGTACTTGGAATTATTTCCCCCCAAATGTCACCACTGTATATTCGTATCAAATTTTGATTAAAAAAAGAAACATAAAAAAAATGCTGTTAAAATTGCAGAGTCTGATATATACTGCAAGATCCGTATATGTAATGAAGATTCTGTTTCATTTAAATATTGGCACTTGTTTTTAGTTTTTTTTTTTGTGGTAAATACAATAAGAAAGTTACCCAAATTTAGACGATGTCGAGAATAAAAAATCCAAAGAAGACAAAGCTTACAACAGACAACGATGCATTTAAATATATAGAAACATTTGATAATATGAAGTCAAAAACAAAAAAAGTTTTTTTCTGAAACTTTGAAATTAGGATTTTTATAGGTAATTTCAACTTAATTCTGTATGTGTGGCCATAATCACTATTTTGTTGAATAAAAAAAAAAATAACACAGATGTGCGTTTTAGAATTTTGATGTAAAAAAAAACATACTGCATGGCCAGTTTAGTTTTTAATTAGCATGTATTTATATTTGTGTATGTTTTCTTCCTGGAAGGATTTAAAAATTGACTTGACACAAAATAAATAAAAAGAAAACAAGGCCTAATTGTATGAAACAATGTGCCTCTTACTCATATCTATCCTTCCATTATAACAAAAGTATGGCCAATTTCCCCTTTATTTCACTCACAGAGTCAAAATCTGAAAGTTTAAAAAACTACCTCGTTGAATTTCTAAAAACATACATGTACTTAAAGGATTTTCATAAATTTCCCATATTTTCATAAACATAATATTAAGTGTCATTCAAAACTGCTGAAGACAGTTAAAAAAATATCTTTAAAAAATACACCAATTTTAAACTGCAAATAGAAAAGGCTGATATTTTATTTTCTTATATATTTTTTGTCTCTTAAATGATAGTTTTTATGTTTCCAATAAAGCGGTTGAACAAGTAATGTGGTTGGATCCCTTCACGGCCCAAAAGATCTATATTTTTGTTTTTTAATTTAAGGATTTTTAATTTGCAATATATTTACACGTAATTTACAGATTACAAGTACTGAATATTGTATATGATATTTTCAATATAGTCTCAATATTTCAGTATTTAATAGAAATCTAATTAAAATGGATTATGTCATACATTAGTCGTATAAATCTTATTATAATTATATATTTTTATATTTATATTATATTTAATATATCTTATATATGGTGTTACCATAAGGTTCATCTGAATAGATTTTTCCACATTTAACAAGTATATATATATATATGGACTTTTCTAGTACATTTGTCATTTCTTCTTCTGTAGATTATTTTAGACCAAGAGAACTGGAGACCTCAGTCCTGTTAATCTCTACAGTTGTAATGATGGTCTATATTCTAGTATTTTATATAACATAAAGTACTAATAATTTGATCATGAAAAATGTAAGCTTTTCGGTCTGTAGTGTGTTTTGATATTTTATGAGTCCGAACATTTTTTATATCATAAAGGGTTCTCAACTATGACCAAACTTGTGATAAATGTGATGATCAATTCAATAATTATTAATAATGTCATCAAACATACATGTAATATTAGATCAAGGTTACCTGCCCAGGCAGACATGCAGGTCGTGTTACATCAGGAATGATATATTATGCTGTAATCATCTGACAACATGTCCTTCGACATTTAATTATCATTAAATATAATAATTATCAATCATTTTTCGTGTTATTAATTGTATATACATTGTATTTTGCTTGTAAGTTCATGATCACTGGTAACGCCCGCCATAACAGACTGAAAATATTAAGTTTTCACCTTTGTTAGACAATTAGTTAATTTTAGCTTATTCAGTAAAACATTTTAGTTTAATTTTTACCCTTTATCAAACCAAAAATGTCTAAAAAAATCTTTAAAATATGAAATAAAACGGACTCCTGTAATAAAACATGGGCGTTCTGTATGATTTTCTGCGGTGTAATATTTGTATACTTAGTCTAGTATAAGAAATGGGGACCACTGAACGTCAGAGAATTATGAAGCCGTCGTCTGTTTTTGGAGTATTGGTGTACTTACCAATGTTTAAAACTTCTCCAAGAAAACTAAAAAGAAACCAAACATCTATAAAACTTATAATTCTCCCAAACAAATATCGCACTAAATCTAAATGAGGGCTCCATCCACTGTTTAGCTGTCTTTGGGGTTGAGGACTAAACGTCGGTAAAATCTGAAGCTGTTAAGTCTGTTTTGAGTATTGCTGTACATGCCAATATTTAAAACTTATTCATGAAAACTGAGGTATGAAAAAGAAACCATATATTTATCAATTTATAATTTACCTAAACGAATACGGTACTAGATCTAAAAGGGAGCACCAAGCACTGTTTTGCATACTTGCGGAAGACGTGTTTCTGTTAAGATTGGTTCTACTTAGCATGTCCTTGTGTAGTGTAAAATGTTTACATTGAAAAATATAATTTGACAATTGTAATCCTAATGGTGTTTTATTACTTTTAATTTTACCAAAACTATTTTGTTGAATAAATAAAATGACACAGATGTGCGTTTTTAATTTTGATGTAAAAAACATACTGCATGGCCAGTTTAGTTTTTAATTAGCATGTATTTATATTTGTGTATGTTTTCTTCCTGGAAGGATTTAAAAATTGACTTGACACAAATTAATAGAAAGAAAACAAGGCCTAATTGTATGAAACAATGTGCCTCTTACTCATATCTATCCTTCCATTATACAAATAAGTATGGCCAATTTCCCCTTTATTTCACTCACAGAGTCAAAATCTGAAAGTTTAAAAAACTACCTCGTTGAATTTCTAAAAACATACATGTACTTAAAGGATTTTCATAAATTTCCCATATTTTCATAAACATAATATTAAGTGTCATTCAAAACTGCTGAAGACAGTTAAAAAAAAATACACCAATTTTAAACTGCAAATAGAAAAGGCTGATATTTTATTTTCTTATTTATTTTTGTCTCTTAAATGATAGTTTTATGTTTCCAATAAAGCGGTTGAACAAGGAATGTGATTGGATCCTTCACGGCTCAAAAGATCTATATTTTCATTATTTTGATTTACGGATTTTTAATTTGCAATATAGCTACACGTAATTTACAGATTACAAGTACTGAATATTGTATATGATATTTTCAATATAGTCTCAATATTTCAGTATTTAATAGAAATCTAATTAAAATGGATTATGTCATACATTAGTCGTATAAATCTTATTATAATTATATATTTTTATATTTATATTATATTTAATATATCTTATATATGGTGTTACCATAAGGTTCATCTGAATAGATTTTTCCACATTTAACAAGTATATATATATATATATGGACTTTTCTAGTACATTTGTCATTTCTTCTTCTGTAGATTTGTGATTTTTCTTTGTAGAAATTTTAGACCAAGAGAACTGGAGACCTCAGTCCTGTTAATCTCTACAGTTGTAATGATGGTCTATATTCTAGTATTTTTATATAACATAAAGTACTAATAATTTGATCATGAAAAAATGTAAGCTTTTCGGTCTGTAGTGTGTTTTGATATTTTTATGAGTCCGAACATTTTTTTTTATATCATAAAGGGTTCTCAACTATGACCAAACTTGTGATAAATGTGATGATCAATTCAATAATTATTAATAATGTCATCAAACATACATGTAATATTAGATCAAAGGTTACCTGCCCAGGCAGACATGCAGGTCGTGTTACATCAGGAATGATATATCATGCTGTAATCATCTGACAACATGTCCTTCGACATTTAATTATCATTAAATATAATAATTATCAATCATTTTTCGTGTTATTAATTGTATATACATTGTATTTTGCTTGTAAGTTCATGATCACTGGTAACGCCCGCCATAACAGACTGAAAATATTAAGTTTTCACCTTTGTTAGACAATTAGTTAATTTTAGCTTATTCAGTAAAACATTTTAGTTTAATTTTACCCTTTAACAAACCAAAATGTCTAAAAATCTTTAAAATATGAAATAAAACGGACTCCTGTAATAAAACATGGGCGTTCTGTATGATTTTCTGCGGTGTAATATTTGTATACTTAGTCTAGTATAAGAAATGGGGACCACTGAACGTCAGAGAATTATGAAGCCGTCGTCTGTTTTTGGAGTATTGGTGTACTTACCAATGTTTAAAACTTCTCCAAGAAAACTAAAAAGAAACCAAACATCTATAAAACTTATAATTCTCCCAAACAAATATCGCACTAAATCTAAAGGAGGGCTCCATCCACTGTTTAGTAGCAGTCTTTGGGGTTGAGGACTTAACGTCGGTAAAATCTGAAGCTGTTAAGTCTGTTTTTAAGTATTGATGTACATGCCAATATTTTAAATTTATTCATGAAAACTGAGGTATGAAAAAAGAAACCATATATTATCAATTTATAATTTACCTAAACGAATACGGTACTAGATCTAAAAGGGGAGCACCAAGCACTGTTTTGCATACTTGCGGAAGAAGTGTTTCTGTTAAGATTGGTTCTACTTAGCATGTCCCTGTGTAGTGTAAAATGTTTACATTGAAAAATATAATTTGACAATTGTAATCCTAATGGTGTTTTATTACTTTTAATTTTACCAAACATCTTGATCCTTGTCTTAAACAATCCATTGACAAGGAATTGATTCTCCATTACAAACCAATATCTCACACGTTAAGTCCCTTTATCTAAACAATTATATTATAAATAAGGATCAACTGCACAT
The DNA here is from genome assembly GCA_017311375.1 of Mytilus coruscus. Classification (NCBI taxonomy): domain Eukaryota; kingdom Metazoa; phylum Mollusca; class Bivalvia; order Mytilida; family Mytilidae; genus Mytilus; species Mytilus coruscus. Next base: position 17,905,695 of record CM029597.1, read on the forward strand.
CAAGGGTCGGACATACAGATGGTCTTATCATATATAACATCCAAAATACACGCACGTATTTGTTTATAGTGTTTATTTTAAAGAAGTTAGTCAGTATAAAATACAGCACCTGATTACGGTTACCTAGAGATGAGTAGATGTCTTGCTGATAAGTATAGTCTTGTCTGTGAGGGGTTTATCTAAATTTTATAAATTTTGAAAATTATTTAAACATGATATAATTTATAGGTTAGGAAATTCAAGCAACCCATTGTTAAGATTTCGAACACTTCAAAAAGATACAGTTGTGGTGATTTTGTACGCCAAACAGTGTTACAATCCAATGATATACTACAACACTCCCTTAAAGACCCTCTATATCAAATAATCTCAATGTCTCCTACATTATTTTGTCATTAAGAAATACTAAAATTTCCTTTTTAGTTTCATGTTTTTGACAAATTAATTATATAGAAAGAGATGGTACTCGTCTCGTGAGGTTTTGGTAACTTAGAGGCGTTATAATTTAAGTATATGAATAAGCAGAAAGCTGATGGATTAAGATAAATGTCAATATTTGAGAAGGATTAAATATTAAACAGACAGCATGGTTGCTCTTGTTATAGAGAATGCGAAAGTTAAAAACATATATTTATATAACTATATGAAGCAGTGTTAAATACATCCGTTATAATCAAAGAGGAAAATGTCAGCGCAATCCGAAATATTACGTGACCTTGATATTGACTGGAAACAGAGTTGGACCCTGTTTAGATCGCCAACAACATACAATTACATAAATATACACAACACACAATCATAACAGACGGAACCGTTGCCGTTACCGTTATCCACAGAATGGCAAGGATACCGAGGAAATTTTGAAACCGTCATTTTTCTAGGTACTTAGACATATGGCCTTGATATCAGATAGAATTCTTCTTCGCGAAGAACTATTGTACAAAATTCAGTGAAGATCGTAATAAAATGGTGTCTATTCGAAATGTCACAACATATGTTACACTGAAAGTCGGACTGTGGAACGCGTTACTCTGTCATTACGGCATAAGATAGAAAACCAACAGATTGGTCTATTTACATAGGCATATGAGAATAAATATGACAAACTTGAGAAAAAATAGCCAAGGATGTTGCTTCTCTTTTATGAAATCCGAAGTGCCATGCTCTCATGCACACTTAAAGAAAACTTATAAACAATCTCTTTGAGGGGTCTGTCAAAGCTTGTTACAAGGCCAAAGGTCTGGCCATATACAACATTCCCTCATTTTTCGCGGTGGCAGTCGAAATGGCCGACGTCCATCCAAGTCAACAAACCTATTTTGAAAGAACATACCTATAGGATTTAACGTTAACTTGTTCTCGTCCTGAAAATGCATGACCCTCAGTTTAATTTTTAATAACAAGAGATACTTTTTCATTATTTGATTTTTACCGTATCCATCAAAAGGCTACATTTCTGAGTAGACGAATGCTGTGCACATTCAGTATGTATGGTGATGAAGAAGATGGCTACAGAAAGCACCGATAGGTCGAGTTGCATAGAATATAGACAAAAAAATGTATTACAACAAATGTCCTTAATTTCAAAAATATTCACCCTTTTACCCCTTGTGTACTTTTTTCTGAGATTTCCTCTCTTCTTGATAGATTTTCTATTGTTATGCGCTAATGAGTTCAGAATCAAACATAGAAATAAAACATCACATGATTTATTTTTGTAATGGAAGGATGTAATTACCAAGCTTATATATATGTTTGTATTTACCGAAGTTTTATTTCCGTAGTTTTACCAAACATAATACAGTTCTTTGTTCAAAATGATGTCCAACAAAGAGCTGGCAAATTGAAATGGGGAATTAACACGCAAGCTATTTCCTATATATTTAACATAACAGCACACATAGTAATATTTAAAAATATATAAATAAGAAATGCTTTATCCAATATTTCAAATATTGATACTATGCAAAATATTTATAATGTTTAATGTGTTCTCTGTTGTTATAATGATCTTATTATAAATGTTGATTATATATGATAATGTTTTGATGGATATATACTATATCATAACTTAACTTATTGCTATTAATGTCTTTATCTTATCTTAAATAAATTATGTATTTTCAAAGCCGATTTACAGCAGATACATGTACATGAAGACCCATTGGTGGTCTTCGGCTGTTGTCTGCTCTTTGGTCGGGTTGTTGTCTCTTTGACATATTCCCCATTTCCATTCTCAATTTTACATTACATATAAAAAATAACGTCTGAGGTAAAACAAAATTATACAGTGCAGTATATTTGTTCTGATGTGCCTCTCTAATAACAGATTTGTACCTTAACTGTTATGAATTGTTATTTCTTACATTGTCAACTTCGTGAAGACCTTATCATGCTTATGAAACACTATTTGATAGATAAAAATAAACTATTGATATGAAGTCGAAATGTTCTCACTTAATGTGTGCCAAAATCTGTTATTTAATTTTAAGAAGACGTCGAAATTTTATATATTGTAAATAGTACTTTATTTTTTATTGTTTAATGTAGTATATTTATGTGGCATACTAGTGGCATTCTACATCCTGTTTTTTTCATTCAGGATAGTATTATTTAAAACGCAAACAACTATAATATTCATTTTCAAATCCTTTTTTTTTTTGTTCACTATAACAGGATTTCATCAATTTGTATACACAACTAAATTTTTCTTTTCTTTTTTTTCAGAATTGAAATTCTGTTTACATTCAGGGTTGCCATTGCAATAGATGGCGACTTCCTGCACTGTTCGTGGCGCATGAAATCTACTCGAAAGCATATCGGTCGGTGTACCTGACGTTATTGTTGTCTATGCAGGATTGATATCATAGAGTAATCTCATCTCCCTGCGCGTGTAAAAGTTTTTTTGTGATGCAAATTATTACGTTCATTGAAATTCGAGACTTCATTGAAAACACGCACATATCGACACAACTAAGAACTAGTATGACCCTCCATAAGAACGAACCAACGGAACATCACCATCATGGAAAGGAAAATGAACACTAAGAAAAGAAAAGTCGTCATGTCACCATCATTTGTATGTTTAGAAAAATCTAGACTGTTTACAGAGAAAATATCATCTAAATATCTGCTTGAATTGTTGGAAGATATCAGAGGTTTTCTGATAGGCCCTTATACCGCTTTACCATACATTGGGATGTATTACAGTAAATTAATCAATCAGCAATAGGAGGGGAACGTTTATTTCCCATTGAAAGCCGTATATCAACCTTTTGATGTCTAATGAGTTTTCTGTGATGGATTCGTCACAGTTCTCATTTTTTTATATGCATATGCAAACATTCAGCATTAATTTGGTCTCAGTTTCAAGCAAACACAGGGTTTAAGTAATGAATAAAAGGATAGAAATGGTTTATACGTCAATAAGAAAACAAACCAACCTTGACATACAAAATAAGAAAAAATGACAAGTGTATAGATATGGAATAAGAATTTGCTTCAAGAAATTTGCCAATGATAACATAAACAGGTAAAACATATACACATAACGCAGTCGCTTGTTTCGTGTAAGGTATATACGGAATGGCATCGACCTTCCGCTTGCCAAAAGTATAGCCAAATGAGTCACAGTATAGAAATGATGTCAGTTTAAGAAATAGAGAAAATAAAGTAGATTTACAAGTCTGGTTTAATATAATAGAAATTAAGATCAAAAATGTTTAAAAAAACCACACCAATAGAGTAAACTATGATAGCATGATCAGACATTCAAAGTGAGAAATTGGGTTTGAATATCCTGAAATATTTACCGCTGGACGTTAAGCAAGCAACAATCAATCAACGAATGGAGCAACAGTTTATCAATAATCAGTAATAGCTGATATGCATTATTCAAATGACTTTCAGTTAAATTCATATATAATACCAGACGACATATTTTACAAGAGTATTGCACAACTTTTAATTTCTTGCAAAAACTATTGACGTAAACTTACATAACTATTATACACCAAACGCTATATATTCTACTGCATTAGATTATGAGAATATGTCCTATTACCGAAAACCCAAAACCGCATTGTTTAATTCGGACTTACATCCTCCTGGTCGTAAAAGAAGATGGCTGTTTGTTCCAAAAATTTTAATTGGCGCATTTCATGATTCATTAGGTACTTTTGTCAAAATTTAAAAAAATACAAAACTTACGTTTCAACTCTCAAAAGAAAGCTTGGTTTCCTCTCCTCAATATGTGGTTAAGAAATGAGCAACTTTACCAAATTTTAATCGTTACCATTTCAAAACATTGGTAATCCGAAGAAATTTGCATGCCAATAAGGATATATTAATAATTACCCTGTCAGACGACGTTATGTGAGACTTTGTATCGTTCAAAACATTGCTTAACACTATTGGATGATCATTGCTTTCGTGTTCGTCTTGCTAATTTTGAGTTGTCGTTCGTGTATTGTCATCTGAATTTCTACTTTTGAACCCATTTGAACGATATCTAATTGGCATCATCTGTATATTATTAAATCAACTTAAGTTGGCCCTTAATGTAATGCTGTTTTCCTCATTTTGTTAAAAGAGAGGCGAAGGATATACCAAAGGGACATTCAAACTCATAAGTCGAAAATAAACTGACAACGCCACGGCTAAAAAAGAAAAAGACAAACAGACAAACAACAGTACACAAAACACAACATAGAAAACCACAGACTGAGTGAGCAACACGAACACCCCTCCCCCAAAAATGGGGTGATCTCAGGTGCTCCGGAAGGGTAAGCAGATCGTTAAATAGTTCCCTATATTTCAAAACATATTTATCTTCCAAAACTTTGATTTGAGTGGTCCAGATGAAGGTTTAACAGAAAATACACGCAAACGAACAATTTAGTTTGATAAACATCAATACTTATCACAACTAGAACTTTTCTCTCCTGTGAATGTGATTTGATGTACAAATACACACTGGTCATTTCCTGTGTCGTAAATCTAAAAAGACTGGAAATGCGATGTATATGAATGTGAATAATGTGTTGTGGATATTTCAACCCAATGACAAACCCGAAACAAAATAAAACAAACGATATCTAGAGGTCAACAGAACAACACACAAGTGAGTTTATTATACTTTTGATTTTGATTGGTTTATACGAGGGAGACAATTTACTCTATCCCATGGCAAATACTCTATTACACGTCACGGAGATGCTTGCTCAAGTGTGCGCTTTAATAAATACGGATGATTGTTTTGTACAAGACGACATAGTTTATTACTTAGAATTTGAAATTTAATAGACAGTAATAACACATATTTCGAGGGTGATAGAGCAGATTGTTACCCTCGAAAGACATTGTCAACCTTGGCTTCGCCTCAGTTGACAATGTTTTCTCGGGGTAACAATCTGCTCTATCACCCTCTCAGCTATGTTTTATTTATATAATATAATATGCCAAGTTCTAAATGTCCAATGCAAGGATGTTTTTTCTTTTTATACTTTTATAGATATCCTTGCAAATTCGTATAATATGCTATCACACATTTTCTTTATTAAAATCAAATGCCCTGTACTTAGCTAGAAAGAGTTATTGCCCTTTAACATTTCTTCCTTTCAGGATTTCTGATATTCATCTTCCAATTATTACTGGGCTATTCTATTATTTTACAAAAATATCAACACAAATAAAACTTAAGAAATTGAAAACACCATTTATGAATTTCTCGTTTGAAGTAATTTATTTCAAAACTGTGAAACATATCTCACACCGTTTTAAATTCATCACAAAACCGCTTAAACTATTGAAATAATTTTGATAATTAAGTACGGACGGGTGTCGTTTATTGGAAATCTCTATTAATAACTTTTAAAGTACCGAAACGGTGCTTCAAGTGATCAAACATTCGTAACTATGCGTACACAGAAAGTTCCACCTGTTTATTACATCTTTTTTTTTATTACAGGTGGGATTTGTTTGGGCTTTTATGTTTGTTTGTTTGTAATGTTTGACTTCAGAAAGATGCATTATTGCATTGTTTTTGAAAATCTGTTGATGTAAAGACCATTTTGTTTATTGTGGTTTTGTATAACTAGCAAATATTTTTGTCGATGAAATATCATATGTTGATCCTTTGATCCGGGCATTTTATCTCCTGCACCATAAATTGAAAAGTGGAATGTAAACCTGTATCTCTCACCTTGCATTTACCACAAAGGGACAATTAATTGAAGTTATAGTATGCAATTTCACAAAAAAATGCATACTCTCGGAAATTGACCTCTTGTATCATAATGAAAAAAAAAAGAAAGACAGATGGACAAGTTCTAAATTAAGTCCTTATAGTCAGTTATTTTAATGGATGACCGAGTATTGGGTTTGTTGTTGCGATTCCAATTAAATTCGATGCTCTGATTAGATTGTCTGATTCCGGTCATAAAAGGGAAAATCGTAGGCTTAATTGAGCATTTGTTTTCGTATAGCTTCACTTATTTATCCCCCGAGGTGAAAACTTATTGCATTTACAATTTTCATAATTTGTCATAAAACACGTCTAAAGTGTGCCAAAAGCATTCTTATTACTAAGTTGCTTTTTTTATACCTTTTAAGGAGGTTTTGTGAAATTGCATACTATAACTTCAATTAAATGTCCCTTTGTGGTAAATATAAGGTGAGAAATACAGGTTTACATTCCACTTTCCAATTTCTGGTGCAGGAGATAAAATGCCCGGATCAAAGGACCAACATATGATATCACTGAATTGATGAGACATAAAATGGCTGCTAGTAATTTCATATCGATGAAAAAATTTGTTTGACTTGAGATAACCTCGAGTTAACTCAAGATTACAAGATATACAGTAGTAAAAAGACAATTAAAAGTAAATCGAAATGGAAATTTATGGAAATTATGACATGTGTGTAACCAAAAAATAACTCGAGTGGTAAAATAGATTCTCAAAATAATTTATCTGACTGGTGTTTTTCGTGGATCGAATATATAGAAGTCCGGTCCTGAAATGGGTACAATCTTGCACAATGACTATACTTGCAATGCAAAAACGCTGAAAAGAGAAAAAAAAATATATACAATTTGATCATATTTGTTCGTCTGTGTATTGATCTTTTAAAGGAATTTAATCATTTTGGCTGACCAGGAAAGCATATTAAGTATTGTCAACAGTCACGAGTACACGTGTACTAAAATAGTTCACATTCAGGCAAAGTTTTGTTGTGTTATATTTGTCATCACCTTCACAAAAAAGCAATGATTTTAAATTTTAAAAAAACTAACAAATGGACACTGAAACAAGAATGTGTCCCCAGTACACGGATGCCCCATCCGCACTATCATTTTCTATGTTCAGTGGACCGTGAAATGGGGAAAATCTCTAATTTGGCATTAGAATTAGAAAGATCATATCATAGGGAACATGTATTCTAAGTTTCAAGTTGATTAGACTTCAACTTCATCAAAACTACCTCGACCAAAAACTTTAACCTGAAGCGGGACGAACGGACGAACGGACGGACGGACGAACAGACGAACGAACGAACGGACGGACGGACGCACAGACCAGAAAACATAATGCCCATAAATGGGGCATAAAAACCTCTTGCGTCATTACTTATTAATAATTCTCAAAAGGTACAGGATCTGATGGGTTGGAAATATTAAAAGATCAATGTGATTCAGTGTTTAGATTAGATATGTCCAAACGGTGCCAATAACTATTTTATTTTTCTTCAAACCGAAAACATAAGTAACAACTACCCAAACATTCCAAAAATACCAAGACTAATTACATGTATAAGATAACACTTGTACTCTTGTAATAAGTCTATATTGACCAATTGTATGAGCATACCTTATCAGCATACCTTTTCTAAAGTCTAATGGTATATCATATCTATGCAGGGGTTTACAATACAGCTATTTACAAAGGTCGTTAGAAATCAGCCATGATCTCCTCTATTTCAGAAAACAAAAACTAAAACAGGGAATAAGTAGTACTTAGCAGAATGTATAGGTTAGCAATGTATAAGTAAAAAGTTGGATGAAATTATCTGTACAGTAATAAGCACACAAGCTACAAAATAATCAATTAAATATGATATGTGGACTACCATACATTCTTCAGGATTTTCTACGCAAAGTTGAAATATTTAAGGATAGATATGAAAATCCGGTTCCAATACTGACCGAAAAAGTGTTCTAAACGTTGAACACTTTAGCTTACCGCCCGTGTTCATATTGTATATGAAATGTATTTTTTAAATGCCAAGTGTCACCCCTGGTGCAAATTTTATGAAACATTTTGTTAGTGAATTAAATTCTTGTGACCTTATATCAGTTCCTTTAATGAAAATGGTATCAAATTTCTCACAAGGTTTCAATAATAAACCGGATAATAAAGGCACAAAAATGAAGATAAATAGATAAAACTGAAATTAAATGATCCAAAAACTCATTATTGTCAAAAAGGTCGTAGGTAAATTAGATTTTCTGACAGTTTTGACAAAATGTCATCTTGTTTCAATATAATGGAAACAATTTCATTAAGGTAGATAGCCCAAACATTACCCCACGGTACCCTTCATTATAACCCGTCCCGTACATAAACATTCAATTCACAAAAGAGTAAATAAAAGAGTCTAATTCTACAGTGGATGTTTCACGACATATTGTTGGCCAGTTTATGGTCAAATCAGGTGCGATGGTTTATTAGTATACCAACAGAACTGAAGCATGGTGGGTATGACTTGTTATAATAGTTCAGATTTTCCAACGTTTATTTTTGTTACATTTATGACTGTGTTGTTTTAACACCCTAAGATATCAAATCTACAACAGAATTCAAAGTTTTTACAAGTCATTATATACTTAATATTAGAGACAGATTCTTGTCACCGTTTTATCTACAACAAAAAAAGAAATAAACTTCAAACGTACTATTCACATTTTAAGGTGTTTAATTTTTATTGAATTTGGGTTAAAGAAATGTTTAGTGAATATTACATTGTTAATCTTTTAACCTTGCTTCACAAAGGAAGTGTTAAACAATGTTCTCACAATGGCAGGTGCTCATCTCAATCATATTCGGTTCCTTGGTGGCCGGGAAGTCAGAGGATATTATACTTAGTGAAAAATTTGTTACTTTCTCTATCAAAAACAGCTTATTCATAATAACTTCGATGCAAAATTCTTCATTGCTATAGGTATCTTACCAAAGACTTCCATCGAGAACACGGCAAAATAAGGTTAGCTATTAATGATCCCCCTAAACAAACATCAAAACAAAACAAAAACTCAAATAAAAAAAAAAAAAAAAAACACCAAATAACCAAACCGGGCCTTTAATGTCTTAAATTATATACAGTACGGGCTGTGTCAATTGTTAAATGTCGTACTGTGACCTGTATAGTTGTCTGTTGAATGTCGTACTGTGACCTGTATAGTTGTACGGGCTGTGTCAATTGTTAAATGTCGTACTGTGACCTGTATAGTTGTACGGGGTGTGTCAATTGTCGTACTGTGACCTGTATAGTTGTACGGGGTGTGTCGATTGTCGTACTGTGACCTGTATAGTTGTACGGGGTGTGTCAATTGTTGTACTGTGACCTGTATAGTTGTACGGGTGTGTCAATTGTTGTACTGTGACCTGTATAGTTGTACGGGTGTGTCAATTGTCGTACTGTGACCTGTATAGTTGTACGGGCTGTGTCAATTGTCGTACTGTGACCTGTATAGTTGTACAGGGTGTGTCAATTGTCGTACTGTGACCTGTATAGTTGTACGGGGTGTGTCGATTGTCGTACTGGTGACCTGTATAGTTGTACGGGCTGTGTCAATTGTCGTACTGGTGACCTGTATAGTTGTCTGTCAATTGTCGTACTGGTGACCTGTATAGTTGTCTTAATCCCTGTTCTTTGGTCTTTGGTTCCACATCTATTTATACAAAAACTGAAAAAGACTAACAAGATTAACAAACATAATCCTAGCAGTTGTTATGAATTTGAACAGAAAAAAAGGAAATATCATAGTTAGAGTTTTTGATGCATTTAGTTGGTCTTCTGGCCAAGAATTGTGGACAAATACTTTAGGTTGAATGACAAAAATAATTTTTTTTCGATGGATAAGCAACAGGCTGTACGTAGCCTTAGTCTATACAGATAAGGAGTCTCCATTAGATTTTTAGGAGGGGGCTAGGATGAAAAATTTTGTCCTGCATTTTTTATAGTTGTAATCTCTGTTTATTTGTTTTTCCTGACTTTTTACATAAATTGTCATCCTGCCTTTTTTTTTGCAAAGTTGTTCATCCTGCCTTCCATCCCCCAAAAAATCAAATGGTAGCTCCCTAAGCTGTCAAAGTATTCATTATTCACGATCGACGGTGCGACATTGACACCAAATCCTCAAATGAAAATAAAAAACAAACACGAACTAGCTGAGGACACTCATGACTCGGAAAAGTATATAAACTCATTGTAGGGTTTATTAGATTTTGTAAAAGTCAATTTTCCTCTCTTATTTCGGAGAGCAAAAGAACAAACAAATTGACAATGTATGAGACGAATCTGAAGAAGAACTTATCCTAAAAATATTGGGCAAAAACCATAAATACAGGAATGCAAGAATGCAGGTATGTCGTCAACAGCGCAGTGGAAACATTTCTATAGTTAAGAGGTAGTGCTAATTTCCCCTGAATTTGTTCATTTTCAAAAATCGTTCAATCTTTTCGCTGGAATTACAGCCGATTTCAATGAGTGTGTAGGCAAAGGTAATATTTTTGGTTAGCTTGCTTGCTAGCTGAACCGTGAAGTCATTGTTAGGTTAGGTAAACTACCCTCCTTTAAGAGTAGACTAGTCCGACAGATAACCAATCTATCTGTCTGTATGACAAGGCTACTTCGGAAGGAGGGTAGTATACTTTACCTAACAATGACTTCACGGTTCAGCTAGCAAGCAAGCTAACTAAAGATATTACCTTTAGCTACACACTCATTGAAATCGGCTGTAACATTATGACAGCTTTTTCTGTGAACTTGTAGGTTGAAACTATAATATATCGTAGTTCTGATTGCAGCAATTTAAACATATGTTGGCAACAATTGGGTACTAATTTAAGAAATGAAGGTCTTTCCTTTTCATAATGTAAATATATGTTTAAATAAACGTAGAATGCATTGAAAAGCTTTAAAACACACATAAATCACTTAAAATAGGATCATAAACACAAAAGTTCGTTATCTAGGACATAACCTTGACCTTTGCCTTTTTCAATGTCATTGGTCCTTGATGTCATTGCAAAAGACTCCATGGGTCTAGGACTTTTGGTTTAAGAGTTGGAGCTAAGTTTGTCTTTTCAGAAACCGTTATCGGGGGTTATGCCCCTTACGGAAAGGTCAAATCTATTCCGACAAAATGTAAAAAAAGTTTCGCCTTAATGACCCTACTAAGGAGTCTTTGAATCTTTTTGATCCAAATGAAACGGAGTACCAGGGTATAGTCCTGAACAAATTCCATCGTTTTTTTCTACCTATTCTTCCCATAAAAAGGTTTTTAGGATTTGGGCTGACAACTCCAGACCGACAAAATTTTACGACTCACAGGATGAGTTCCGGTTAGGTATTTGTGACATCGATACAAAGTGTGAACCTGAAAGCGACATGTCTTACAGTCACGAAGGGAACTTTGTCAAAGTTTGGCGGAAAAAGAATAATAATATCTAAAAACCAACTGTTCAATCTCCGGCACAGAGAGCATATCCGTTCCGTTCTATTCTACGTAACACTTCACTCAATATGAGTGAAGTATTGCGAAGCACGTATGGAACGGATTTGAACTCTGTGCAGGAGATTGCCAATTATTCAGAGAACTATTGAAGGTCTTTGCACCTCACCTTTTGATAATAAAGGATAAGAGGAACTTTTATAAAGTTGTCTTCGTTTAAAAAGACCGTGTTAGAAATGTCACTTTTGGTTCATATGATTGGTTACTTCAAACTGATTTTAAAAATAGATGGTTACTAGGTACATTTTAATTAAATTCGTGTAAAATGGCTACTTCCGGTTTAAAGAATGTCACTTCCGGTTATGTCTTCCAACCTAATGGTTTTATAATGAATCAGTATGAATTTTAAGCAAAGATCAAAATCTAGAACGTCAAATTGACCTTTGACCTTGATCTCAATTTCAAGGTCACATCATGGATCTCTAATCGAAAGACCTCAGATCATTCACATTGATGATTGAGGAGTTATACTGTTTTCAAATATGTAAGGGTAGAAAACTCATATAAAGGGTCACCGAAACACTTCAACCCAAATGCGTTGAAGTTGCGCCATGTCGTAAACAATTATTTGGCAAAAGTCTCTTATCATTTACTGTTACGGTTCCTTGAGAACAAAGTTCAATTAAGAACATGGCCTTGACTTTTGACCTTGACCTCGATTTCCTCCTAAGGGACCAAGGACTTCATATGAAAAAAAAACTTTAGGTCTCTATGGCTTATGCTGTATGAATGAATTCAACATATCACCAATGTTGAATTTGAAAAGGGAAACAACTCCCATAAGATGTCATTAGGACTTCGGTTTAACTTAACCAAATCATCCTTAAGAGTAGACGAACAATTTGAAAAAAAATATTTGGTCGATATCTTTTACGGTTACAGAGAAATAAAGATAACAAGAAATAGAGGACACGGGAGATAACTCCTATAATAACTAGAGACTCTAAAGAGCCCGTGTCGCTCACCTAGGTCTATGTGCATCTTGAACAATGGACACTCCTACATTGCGGACTAAAATAGAATTCATAACAAAAATCTCTTTTTTTGTTGATTTTGTATTGCTTATCATTTTTTTTTAAAAAGTTTCTATCGATCTTCTTTCGATTTTACCCAAAACGTAACATAAAGGGTATAAAAATCATCATTTGAGGGCAATCACTCCTTTACGATTCTACTTTTGATTTTGGCAAAATTTGTTTATCCGTCTTGCTAATCATTTATGCTATTTAAAGTGTCTTTATATCTATTATAGATTTCAAGATAATTGGCAAAAACGCACAAAATGGTAAATATCTTCATAAAAGAGCAATAACTCCAATAAGAAGTCTACTTATGATTTCGGCCATTTTGATTTTCGCAAACTTATTTGTAGATCTTGTCTTGCTTATCATTGTTTCTCCTTAAAGTTTCTCTTTCTATAAAAGTTTTCAAAATAATAGGCAAAAATGAAGAAAAAAAGTAAAATTGGTCATTTAAGGGCAAAAAACTCCTGTAAAAAGTCTTCTGACAGTTTTCCCGTAAATACCCAGCAAGTAGACCTCAAAATTCTTAACATTTCTGTCCTTGTCAAATTTTCACTATCTATAGTGGTTTTCAAAATAAACAAAATTTGCATTTTACCCCTATGTTCTATTTTTAGCCAAGGTGGCAGCATGGGTTAAGTGAGCTTGCTCACTTTCTACAATGACAAAAGCCTGCAAGTTAAAAAGAGATTACCGGGTAATAAATTTATGATGATTGTATCAGACTTTGACCCGATCTGGCACAGTGATTCCCTGCAAGATGATGACTCTATTTGTACATACAGAGTTCAGATAAGGTTATGGTCATCTAATGAATTGAGAATGGAAACGGAGAATGTGTCAAAGAGACAACTACCCGACCAAAGAGCAGAACACAGCCCAAGGCCACTAATGGGTCTTTAACGCAGCGAGAAAATCCCGCACCTGGAGGCGGGCTTCAACTGAACAATAATGTATACTAGTTCAGCGAAATGGACGCCACACTAAACTCAGAAAGTAAAAGACAATAGAAATTTAAGAACTTGAAAATATTGTTGGATTGATTGGTCTAGGGCTGTTCAAAGTCCAGCACCAAATTATAACATGCGCTTATAGAATAATAACAAGTTCATGCCAAATGATTATAGACCCTTAGCTCTAAGATCTAGATAAACACATATACTAATTCACATTCTGACCGTTCACAGCTTTAACTCCTTAATGCTTCATTGTTTGACAACCTTACAATGTTGTATAAGAGCAAGAAACAAGAGAAAACATTTATTTTCTTAAACTAAAACTATCCTTCGATTAAAAGGCGTCAAAAGTATTTGAATCTGTCAAATATAATAAAATCATTATTTTTAAAAGTCAAAATGGGATAGATCAGGCGGCTAGCGAGCTCGATTTTATTTTATACAACTTAACAGAAAAATCTTGTACACTAAGACATGTAAGAGGTATACCAAACTTCAAAAGAATATAAAAAAAGCAAAAGTGGTAAGATAATGAAGTATATGAATATAAAAAGTCAATAAATGCAATTGGTAAAGAATTAATACAAAATCCTTTTAACTGTTCACTGAAACATAAATATTTTTGTTTACTCAAATCTTTTAGAAAATTAACGAAACCAAAAAAAAAAAAAAAAAAATAGAATTTAAAAAGAAAATCTTTGACAAACTTTCAGATTCATTGAATAAAAATCCACAAGAATACTGGAAAATACTGAAATCATTAGAAAACAAAAATATAGAAGGAGATGAAGATTTAAAAGAAATATTAAAGGACAGTGAAAGCACAATTAAACATTTCAAAAATCAAGGAAAGTTTCCAAAAATAATTAATGATTTTCAAACTGAAAACGAGCAAAATTTTAAAAAATACTGAAGATACCATTTCTTTTAACCAGGACACTGACAGCCCTATTACTTGCTCTGAAATCAAATGTATAATAAAAAAACTTAAAAAAATGGAAAAGCAAGCGGTCCAGATAGCGTGTTGAATGAGGTAATTAAAGGAGTAAGTTCACGAAGGGTTAAAATTGGCCTTAAGATTTTTATGATCAGGCCAAAATACTACAAATTTCACATAGAAATAGTTGTCATATTACTATTAATACAAAATAAGTTCATTTTGGCACATCACATTAAAAATTATGAAGTATAGACTTCTTTAGTATGCATTATTTGTGTTGTAACTTAAGTTTTGGTCAAATTTTCTTAGAATAATTTACTTTGCCCGCCACCCATGATCCAGAAAATTTTTGTGTCTAGGGATTCAATATCGTCATTGGCAATCTTATTAAGCCAATTTTGACATATAATGCAGAAATATCATACATTGATACATATCATTCTTATTATAAAGCAAAAGCCAGATTAAAATCCCAAAACAAAGATATAGATAATTTCCAATGTTTGAATAAGACTCCTTTTGAAAAGGTTCATGCTAATTTCTTTAAATATATTCTAGGTAAACTTGGTAGACAACCATTAGAAAATATATAAAACGCAACCAATCCTTTATTTGGCTAGATTAAATACTGAAAACATAAACCCATTACTAAAAGAAAGTTATGTGAATAGCCAATCCGCAAAAAAAAAACAAAAAAAAAACGTCCTTATATCATTAAATTTGAAGAATAACATATTAAAAGGTGAAGTACTTTTCAAATTGAATTTTTAGGAGAGAAAAAACACAAGTGTACCATACTTCCATGCATTGATCTTCATCTATAAAATGGTTGAACAATGAGTCGACACAGGTATGGTTTTCTTATTAGAGATTTACAATAACTGTCAGACTCTGAGTCCGAGAACGAGTACGACTACAAATAAAACAGGTAAGCTGTAGGGGTGCTCTCAAAATAATGTGTGCGCTAATTATAGATTATCGTTGATCATCTCAACGATTGATTTTCTCGCTTGAGCCGGTACGGCGAAAGCGAGAAATGCAATCGAGTTGAGATGACCAATGATAATCTGTTTATCGCTATTTTACCTTTGACGACGTTGTCACTTTCATGTCAATTTCATTAGCAACGCCACGTGCCTGCATAGTTTCTAGCGATAATTTTCCATCTCAAGCGAGTAGCATGATATGAAAATTATCACAAAAAAGATCAAAGGAAAATGCACAAAATAGCGATAATTAATTTTACCGTGTTCAATCTTTGTTTGGTGATAGGACAATATATAAATAACACATAGCTAAGAGGGTGATAGAGCATGCAGATTATTACCTCGAGAAAAAACATTGTCAACCGAGGCGAAGCCAAGGTTGACAAAGTTTTTCGGGGGTAACAATCTATCATTATCTGTGGCAATTTCTTCAGCTTTCGCTGTAGCATCGCCTGTATTTATATCTCTAATGTCAGTCCCATTATCCAGTTTTAAGTTCAGGTTCCTCTACTGCTCATACAGGAGTGGGTGGCTCCTGATCCTAGCCAAGAAAAAGAGGTTGACTTATTTCATCAGCCATGTACAACATACACCAGAAAGCAGATAACCAGAACAAATAAAATAGAAAGTTTAGGAGGCTCAACAGACTCATTGAAGAATACCGAGTTCGTTGAACATGTTATTGGCGAATTGAAATGTTATAAAGTCGTTGGAGGCTTCCTCTTCACACACTTAAAGCCACAGTTAAAGTCTGTGGTAGTCATTGTTCTGTAATGCTATAAAGTCGTTGAGGCTTCCTCTTCACACACTTAAAGCCATAGTTAAAGTCTGTGGTAGTCATTGTTCTGAAGACCTGCAAGTTAAAAGAGATTACTGTGGTAATAAATGTATGATGAATTGTGAGTACAGACTTTGATACCGATCTGGCACAGTGATTCCTTGCAAGATGATGACTCTATTCTGTACATACATGAGTTCAGATAAGGTTATGGTCATCTAATGAATTGAGAATGGAAACGGAGAATGTGTTAAAGGACAACTACCCGACCAAAGAGCAGAACACAGCCCAAGGCCACTAATGGGTCTTTAACGCAGCGAGAAAATCCGCACCTGGAGGCGGGCTTCAACTGAACAATAATGTATACTAGTTCAGCGAAATGGACGCCACACTAAACTCAGAGAAAAAGACAATAGAAATTTAAGATCTTGAAAATATTGTTGGATTGATTGATCTAGGGCTGTTCAAAGTCCAGCACCAAAATTCATGCGCTTATAGAATAATAACAAGTTCATGCCAAATGATTATAAGCCCTAAGCTCTAAGATCTAGATGAACACATATACTAATTCACATTCTGACCATTCACAGCTTTAACTCCTTAATTCTGCATGTTTGACAAAGAAGCAACTGTGCATTAAAAGTAAATGAAATTAACTATTTGGCCTTGAAGTCAAAATTCAAATTAAGATATCATCTAAAATATGTGACACATCATCCTGAGGTGCTGCACGCTCGCCGATTTGCCTATGTAAAAGGGTAACAAAATTGTTCCAGATACTAAAATGTTCCCCAAAATCATTAATTTCTACCTTTCAGGCAAAGGTAAAGGTCACATGAAAGGCATATTGATATGAGACACGGTCTTATGGCAAGACACCTTACAATGTTGTATGAGAACAAGAAACAAGAGAAACATTTATTTTCTTGAACAAAAACTCTCCTTCGATTAAAATGCGACAAAAGTATTTGAATCTGTCAAATATAATAAAATCATTATTTTAAAAGTCAAAATGGGATAGATCAGGCGGTAGGAGCTCGATTTAAATTCTTGTACACTAAGACATGTAAGAGGTATACCAAACTTCAAAAGAAATATATAAAAAAGCACAAATGGTCAGATAATGAAGTATATGAATATAAAAGTCAATAAATGCAGTTGGTAAAGAATTAAGACAAAATCCTGTTAACTGTTCACTGAAATATAAATACTTTTGTTTACTCAAATCTTTTAGAAAGTTAACGAAACAGAAAAAGTATAATTTAAAAGAAAATCTTTGACAAACTTTCAGCTTCAATTAATAAAATCCAAAAGAATACTGGAAAACACTAAAATCATTAGAAAACAAAAATATAGATGGAGATGAAGATTTAAAAGAAATGTTAAAGGACAGTGAAAGCACAATAAAACATTTCAAAAATCAAGGAAAGTTTCCAAAAATAATTAATGATTTTCAAACTGAAATTGAGCAAAATTTTAAAAATATTGAAGATACCATTTCTTTTAACCAGGACACTGACAGCCCTATTACTTGCTCTGAAATCAAATGTATAATAAAAACTTAAAAATGGAAAAGCAAGCGGTCCCGATAGCGTGTTAAATGAGGTAATTAAAGGAGTAAGTTCACGAAGGGTTGAAATTGGCCCTAAGAGTTTGATGATTTTGATGATCAGGCCAAAATACTACAAATTTCACATAGAAATAGTTGTGATATTACTATTAATACAAAATAACTTCATTTTGGCACATCACATTAAAAATAATGAAGTATTGACTCCTTAAGTATGCATTATTTGTGTTGTAACGTCAGTTTTGGTCAAATTTTCAATAATTCTTAACAGTTTTTAGGATAATTTACTTTGGCCGCCACCCATGATCCAGAAAATGTTTGTGTCTAGGGATTCAATATCGTCATTGGCAACTTTTGGTTACAGAACATTTTGGATCCTAGGTTGGGGCCAAGGGTTTCCTCAAACATTTATGTCCGGAAAATGCACAAAATCATCATATTTTGACAATATATCCAAAATGGGTGATTTTGAAGTCAAGAATGTACTCTTATGAAAAGATTTATTTTAAGAAAAGTAAGGCTTTTGATATAGATCCATATGATAACCAAATTATAAGGCACATTTTGAAATTGGTATGATTAAAGTTGAAATTCAAGGCCATATTTGACCTAAAGTGAACCTTGTAGCTTCAGCAGTCACAGTAACTACCAAAGCCATATCAGTTAAATTATTTGAGTCATATGTTAAAAGTACAGGATACTATATATCTAACTTCGTGGAATTGGGCATTACCATAACTTCAGTACATAAATCCATGCAGGTGACAAATGTAATCCAAGCAATGGTACCGAGCATTGTTCTTTAATCAACTGTATATCCAAAGTTTTAGCAGTATCTTAAATCAAAGAATGATTAAAACTATGGGACACAAATTAACTAATGCCCAGTTTGAGATTTGTGGAGTCATAATCATAGAACTGCTGAATGTATAATTATCCGTTAGAAACTTTAATTAATGAATATATTCAAAATAAAAGAAAACTTTATGTCTGTTTTGTAGATCTTAAAAGCTTTGAATTCGACTTTGAGATGACATTGGAATGCTGTTATAAATTAGCTAATAATAGGTCGTTGGAAAACTATATGTTTGAACATAATAAACACAACAGTTATAGTTCATACTGCGATCATTTAAAATATAATGATAAACATGTCTAGATTCTTTTCCATTGATCACGAGGATAAAAGCACAAGAGACAGTATTAGTCCTACACGTCTTCAACTTAGTTTAGTAAATGACATAGTTGATAAATTCGTTGACCATAGAAGATTCAAAACCTCTGAGAATATTAACATTTGATATAGGCCAAGTTAAGTTTGCTGATGACCTTATCATATTATCTGAAATGTAATAGAAGGTCGTTCAGAATAGTCTTAAATAACTTATCAAATGTCACTGTGAAAATTGTGCTAGTTCATGTTTAAATACTAATAACTAATACAAGTCGATTGAGCTTCAACAAAGAACTACATAAAGCTAACAAAACATATGATAATGTTACAGAATGATAAATTTCATCACCTTAATAAAAATAATGGAAATCTAAACGCAAGTTATAACAGATTTGGAGCTCATACAAAGCTAGGAAGGCTCTTTTCAATAAAATCACATGCAGTCTTTGGGAACTTCCTGTTAATGTATCCTGTAATCTCTTTGAGCTTACTCTTATTACAGCCAATTTTGACATATAATGCAGTAAATAGAATACATGTGGTTCATATCATTGTTCTGTAATGTAATAAAGTCGTTGGAGGCTTCCTTGTCACACACTAAAAGCCACAGTTAAAGTCTGTGGTAGTCATTGTTCTGTAATGCTAATAAAGTCGTTGGAGGCTTCCTTGTCACACACTAAAAGCCACAGTTAAAGTCTGTGGTAGTCATTGTTCTGTAATGTAATAAAGTCGTTGGAGGCTTCCTTGTCACACTAAAAGCCACAGTTAAAGTCTGTGGTAGTCATTGTTCTGTAATGTAATAAAGTCGTTGGAGGCTTCCTTGTCACACACTAAAAGCCACAGTTAAAGTCTGTGGTAGTCATTGTTCTGTAATGTAATAAAGTCGTTGGAGGCTTCCTTGTCACACACTAAAAGCCACAGTTAAAGTCTGTAGTAGTCATTGTTCTGTAATGTAATAAAGTCGTTGGAGGCTTCCTTGTCACACACTAAAGCCACAGTTAAAGTCTGTGGTAGTCATTGTTCTGTAATGTAATAAAGTCGTTGGAGGCTTACTCTTCACACTTAAAGCCACAGTTAAAGTCTGTGGTAGTCATTGTTCTGTAATGTAATAAAGTCGTTGGAGGCTTCCTTGTCACACACTAAAAGCCACAGTTAAAGTCTGTGGTAGTCATTGTTCTGTAATGCTAATAAAGTCGTTGGAGGCTTCCTTGTCACACACTAAAAGCCACAGTTAAAGTTTGTGGTAGTCATTGTTCTGTAATGTAATAAAGTCGTTGGAGGCTTCCTTGTCACACACTAAAAGCCACAGTTAAAGTCTGTGGTAGTCATTGTTCTGTAATGTAATAAAGTCGTTGGAGCACTTCACACACACTTAAAGCCACAGTTAAAGTTTGTGGTAGTCATTGTTCTGTAATGTTATAAAGTCGTTGGAGGCTTCCTTGTCACACACTAAAAGCCACAGTTAAAGTCTGTGGTAGTCATTGTTCTGTAATGTTATAAAGTCGTTGGAGGCTTACTCTTCACACTTAAAGCCACAGTTAAAGTTTGTGGTAGTCATTGTTCTGTAATGTCGTTGGAGGCTCTTCACACTAAGCCACAGTTAAATTGGATATTTTCAATGTATAAATCTTGGAGTCCTTCAACTAACACAGTTAAACTTGGTAGCATTGTTTTAAGAAAATCTTGGAGTTTAACTAAACCCATTAAAGTTTGAGCATTGTCAAAAAATGAGGTCTTACATAAAGCAAGTTAAATTGTGGTATCATTGTTTTAAGTAAAAGTGTTGGCTTCTCCACTAAAAGCGTTAAAGTGGGTATTTTTCTTAATTATAAAGTCGTTGGAGCTCTTCACACATAACACAGTTAAAGCTGTGGTGTCATTGTTCGTAATTATAAAGTTGGAGCTCTTTCCTAAAGCCACGTAAAGTTGTGGTAGTCATTTTCTGTAATGTATAATCTTGGAGTCTTTCACCTAAAGCCACATTAAAGTTGGTGCATTGTTCTGTAATTATAAAGCGTTGGAGTTCTTTCACATAAGCAGTAAATCTGGTATATTTTCTGTAATTATAAGTTTGGAGCTTTAATAACCAGTTAAAGTTGTGAGCATTTTCTGAAGTAAAAACTGAGTCTTGTCAACAAAAGCCAAGTTAAAGTTGGGTATCTTTTCTGTAATTAAAGTCGTTGGAGGCTTACTCTACACAAAAGCCACAGTTAAAGTCTGTGGTAGTCATTGTTCTGTAATGCTAATAAAGTCGTTGGAGGCTTACTCTTCACACATAAAGCCACAGTTAAAGTCTGTGGTAGTCATTGTTCTGTAATGTTATAAAGTCGTTGGAGGCTTCCTTGTCACACACTAAAAGCCACAGTTAAAGTCTGTGGTAGTCATTGTTCTGTAATGTAATAAAGTCGTTGGAGGCTTACTCTTCACACACTTAAAGCCACAGTTAAAGTCTGTGGTAGTCATTGTTCTGTAATGCTATAAAGTCGTTGGAGGCTTACTCTTCACACTTAAAAATACAGTTAAAGTTTGTGGTAGTCATTGTTCTGTAATGTAATAAAGTCGTTGGAGGCTTACTCTTCACACACTAAAGCCACAGTTAAAGTCTGTGGTAGTCATTGTTCTGTAATGTAATAAAGTCGTTGGAGGCTTACTCTTGTCACACACTTAAAGCCACAGTTAAAGTCTGTGGTAGTCATTGTTCTGTAATGTTATAAAGTCGTTGGAGGCTTCCTTGTCACACACTAAAAGCCACAGTTAAAGTCTGTGGTAGTCATTGTTCTGTAATGTAATAAAGTCGTTGGAGGCTTACTCTTCACACACTAAAGCCACAGTTAAAGTCTGTGGTAGTCATTGTTCTGTAATGTTATAAAGTCGTTGGAGGCTTCCTTGTCACACACTAAAAGCCACAGTTAAAGTCTGTGGTAGTCATTGTTCTGTAATGTAATAAAGTCGTTGGAGGCTTACTCTTCACACACTTAAAGCCACAGTTAAAGTTTGTGGTAGTCATTGTTCTGTAATGCTATAAAGTCGTTGGAGCTTACTCTTGTCACACTAAAAGTCATAGTTAAAGTCTGTGGTAGTCATTGTTCTGTAATGGTAATAAAGTCGTTGGAGCTTCCTCTGTCACACACTAAAAGCCACAGTTAAAGTCTGTGGTAGTCATTGTTCTGTAATGTAATAAAGTCGTTGGAGGCTTACTCTTCACACACTTAAAGCCACAGTTAAAGTCTGTGGTAGTCATTGTTCTGTAATGTTATAAAGTCGTTGGAGGCTTCCTTGTCACACACAAAAAGCCACAGTTAAAGTCTGTGGTAGTCATTGTTCTGTAATGTAATAAAGTCGTTGGAGGCTTACTCTTCACACACTAAAAGCCACAGTTAAAGTCTGTGGTAGTCATTGTTCTGTAATGTAATAAAGTCGTTGGAGGCTTCCTTGTCACACACTAAAAGCCACAGTTAAAGTCTGTGGTAGTCATTGTTCTGTAATGTAATAAAGTCGTTGGAGGCTTCCTCTGTCACACTTAAAGCCACAGTTAAAGTCTGTGGTAGTCATTGTTCTGTAATGCTAATAAAGTCGTTGGAGGCTTCCTTGTCACACACTAAAAGCCACAGTTAAAGTCTGTGGTAGTCATTGTTCTGTAATGTAATAAAGTCGTTGGAGGCTTCCTTGTCACACACTAAAGCCACAGTTAAAGTCTGTGGTAGTCATTGTTCTGTAATGTAATAAAGTCGTTGGAGGCTTCCTCTGTCACACACTAAAGCCACAGTTAAAGTCTGTGGTAGTCATTGTTCTGTAATGTAATAAAGTCGTTGGAGGCTTACTCTTGTCACACACTTAAAGCCACAGTTAAAGTCTGTGGTAGTCATTGTTCTGTAATGCTAATAAAGTCGTTGGAGGCTCTTGTCACACACTAAAAGCCACAGTTAAAGTTTGTAGTAGTCATTGTTCTGTAATGTAATAAAGTCGTTGGAGGCTTACTCTGTCACACACTTAAAGCCACAGTTAAAGTCTGTGGTAGTCATTGTTCTGTAATGTAATAAAGTCGTTGGAGGCTTACTCTGTCACACACTAAAAGCCACAGTTAAAGTCTGTGGTAGTCATTGTTCTGTAATGTAATAAAGTCGTTGGAGGCTTACTCTTCACACACTAAAAGTCATAGTTAAAGTTTGTGGTAGTCATTGTTCTGTAATGTAATAAAGTCGTTGGAGGCTTCCTTGTCACACACTAAAAGCCACAGTTAAAGTCTGTGGTAGTCATTGTTCTGTAATGTAATAAAGTCGTTGGAGGCTTACTCTTCACACTTAAAGCCACAGTTAAAGTCTGTGGTAGTCATTGTTCTGTAATGTTATAAAGTCGTTGGAGGCTTCCTTGTCTTCACACTAAAAGCCACAGTTAAAGTCTGTGGTAGTCATTGTTCTGTAATGCTAATAAAGTCGTTGGAGGCTTCCTCTGTCACACACTAAAAGCCACAGTTAAAGTCTGTGGTAGTCATTGTTCTGTAATGTAATAAAGTCGTTGGAGGCTTCCTCTGTCACACACTTAAAGCCACAGTTAAAGTCTGTGGTAGTCATTGTTCTGTAATGTAATAAAGTCGTTGGAGGCTTCCTCTGTCACACACTAAAAGCCACAGTTAAAGTCTGTGGTAGTCATTGTTCTGTAATGTAATAAAGTCGTTGGAGGCTTACTCTTCACACACTAAAAGCCACAGTTAAAGTCTGTGGTAGTCATTGTTCTGTAATGTTATAAAGTCGTTGAGAGGCTTACTCTTCACACACTAAAAGCTACAGTTAAAGTCTGTGGTAGTCATTGTTCTGTAATGTAATAAAGTCGTTGGAGGCTTACTCTTCACACTTAAAGCCACAGTTAAAGTCTGTGGTAGTCATTGTTCTGTAATGTAATAAAGTCGTTGGAGGCTTCCTTGTCACACTAAAAGCCACAGTTAAAGTCTGTGGTAGTCATTGTTCTGTAATGTTATAAAGTCGTTGGAGGCTTTTGTCACACACTAAAAGCCACAGTTAAAGTCTGTGGTAGTCATTGTTCTGTAATGTAATAAAGTCGTTGGAGGCTTCCTTGTCACACACTAAAAGCCACAGTTAAAGTCTGTGGTAGTCATTGTTCTGTAATGTAATAAAGTC
Organism: Mytilus coruscus; assembly: GCA_017311375.1. Lineage (NCBI taxonomy): Eukaryota > Metazoa > Mollusca > Bivalvia > Mytilida > Mytilidae > Mytilus > Mytilus coruscus. The sequence continues at coordinate 17,930,053 of CM029597.1, forward strand.
GTTGGAGGCTTCCTTGTCACACACTAAAAGCCACAGTTAAAGTCTGTAGTCATTGTTCTGTAATGTAATAAAGTCGTTGGAGCTTACTCTTCACACACTAAAAGCCACAGTTAAAGTCTGTGGTCATTGTTCTGTAATGTTATAAAGTCGTTGGAGGCACTCTTCACACTAAAAGCCACAGTTAAAGTTTGTGGTAGTCATTGTTCTGTAATGTAATAAAGTCGTTGGAGGCTTCCTTGTCACACACTAAAGCCACAGTTAAAGTCTGTGGTCATTGTTCTGTAATGTTATAAAGTCGTTGAGGCTTACTCTTCACACTTAAAGCCACAGTTAAAGTCTGTGGTAGTCATTGTTCTGTAATGTTATAAAGTCGTTGGAGGCTTACTCTTCACACTAAAAGCCACAGTTAAAGTCTGTGGTAGTCATTGTTCTGTAATGTAATAAAGTCGTTGGAGGCTTCCTTGTCACACTAAAAGCCACAGTTAAAGTCTGTGTAGTCATTGTTCTGTAATATAAAGTCGTTGGAGGCTTACTCTTCACACACTTAAGCCACAGTTAAAGTCTGTGGTAGTCATTGTTCTGTAATGTAATAAAGTCGTTGGAGGCTTACTCTTCACACACTAAAGTCACAGTTAAAGTTTGTGGTAGTCATTGTTCTGTAATGTTATAAAGTCGTTGGAGGCTTACTCTTCACACTAAAAGCCACAGTTAAAGTCTGTGGTAGTCATTGTTCTGTAATGTAATAAAGTCGTTGGAGGCTTCCTTGTCACACACTAAAAGCCACAGTTAAAGTTTGTGGTAGTCATTGTTCTGTAATGTAATAAAGTCGTTGGAGGCTTACTCTTCACACTTAAAGCCACAGTTAAAGTTTGTGGTAGTCATTGTTCTGTAATGTAATAAAGTCGTTGGAGGCTTACTCTTCACACACTTAAAGCCACAGTTAAAGTCTGTGGTAGTCATTGTTCTGTAATGTTATAAAGTCGTTGGAGGCTTCCTTGTCACACACTAAAAGTCATAGTTAAAGTTTGTGGTAGTCATTGTTCTGTAATGTTATAAAGTCGTTGGAGGCTTCCTCTTCACACACTTAAAGCCACAGTTAAAGTCTGTGGTAGTCATTGTTCTGTAATGTTATAAAGTCGTTGGAGCTTCCTTGTCACACACTAAAAGCACAGTTAAAGTTTGTGGTAGTCATTGTTCTGTAATGTAATAAAGTCGTTGGAGCTTACTCTTCACACACTTAAAGCCACAGTTAAAGTCTGTGGTAGTCATTGTTCTGTAATGTAATAAAGTCGTTGGAGCTTCCTTGTCACACACTAAAAGCCACAGTTAAAGTTTGTGGTAGTCATTGTTCTGTAATGTTATAAAGTCGTTGGAGGCTTCCTTGTCACACACTAAAAGCCACAGTTAAAGTTTGTGGTAGTCATTGTTCTGTAATGTTATAAAGTCGTTGGAGGCTTCCTCTTCACACACTTAAAGCCACAGTTAAAGTTTGTGGTAGTCATTGTTCTGTAATGCTATAAAGTCGTTGGAGGCTTACTCTTCACACACTTAAAGCCACAGTTAAAGTTTGTGGTAGTCATTGTTCTGTAATGCTATAAAGTCGTTGGAGGCTTACTCTTCACACACTAAAGCCACAGTTAAAGTCTGTGGTAGTCATTGTTCTGTAATGTTATAAAGTCGTTGAGGCTTACTCTTCACACACTTAAAGCCACAGTTAAAGTTTGTGGTAGTCATTGTTCTGTAATGTAATAAAGTCGTTGGAGGCTTCCTTGTCACACACTAAAAGCCACAGTTAAAGTTTGTGGTAGTCATTGTTCTGTAATGTAATAAAGTCGTTGGAGCCTTACCTTCACACACTTAAAGCCACAGTTAAAGTCTGTGGTAGTCATTGTTCTGTAATGTTATAAAGTTGTTGGAGGCTTCCTCTTCACACACTAAAAGCCACAGTTAAAGTTTGTGGTGGTCATTGTTCTGTAATGCTATAAAGTCGTTGGAGGCTTCCTTGTCACACACCAAAGCCATAGTTAAAGTTTGTAGTCATTGTTCTTAATTTTTATAAAGGGCCCCAAATAAGTTAAAATTGGCTCACTAACTAATGTTTTTATAAATGGTCTCAACTAATTTTATAATGGTTAAACTATTGTTATAAATGGTCTAAAACTAATTTTATAATGGTCTAACTAATGTTAAAATGGTCTCCAAATAATTGTTATAAATGGTCAACTAGTTATAATGGTCCAAACTAAGTTAAAATGGTTCAATAATTGTTATAATGGTTCAAACTAAGTTAAAATGGCTCCAAACTTTTGTTAAAATGGCTTAACTAATTGTTAAAATGGTCTAACTAATTTATAAATGGTCTTAAATAATTGTTATAATGGTTAACTGTTATAATGGTCTTAACTAATTGTTATAATGGCTAAAAGGTTAAAATGGTTAAAACTAATGTTAATGGTTTAAGTAATTTGTTAAAATGGTTCATTGTTATAATGGCTAAACTAAGTTATAATGGTCCAAACTAAGTTATAATGGTTCTTTTTTAAAATGGCTTAACTAATTGTAGTTAAAATGGTTTAACTAAGTTATAATGTCTCACTAATTGTTAATGTCTTAACTAATTGTTAAAAGGTTTCAACTAATTGTTAAATGGTTAACTAATTTAAAATGTCACTAATTTTAAAATGTCTTAACTAAGTTAAAATGGTTTAACTAATGTTAAATGGTCTTAACTAATTGTTAAAATGGTAACTAATGTTAAATGGTAACTAAGTTAAATGGTTAACTAAGTTAAATGGTTAACATAAGTTAAATGCTATAACTAATGTAAATGTTAACTAAGTTAAAATGTCTAACTAAGTTATAATGGTTAACTAAGTTAAATGTTTCTAACTAAGTTAAATGGTAAATAAGTTAAATGTTTAACTAAGTTAAATGGTTAAAATAATGTTAAAATGGTTTAACTAAGTTATAATGTTTAACTAATGTTAAAATGGTTAACTAAGTTAAAATGTTCAACTAATGATTAAATGGTCTAACTAATTGTTAAAATTTAACTAATGTTAAAATGTCTAACTAATTGTTAAAATGTTTAACTAATTGTTAAATGTCTTAACTAATGTTATAATTGGTCTTAAACCTAATTTGTTTTAAAGCTGTTATAACTAATTTGTTTATATAATTGGTTCTAACTATTGATTTATATAATGGTATATACATAATTGTTTTAATGGTCTACATAATTGTTTTAAAATGTCTTATAAATGTTATTATATAATGTATTAACGTAATGTATTTAGTAATGTCTAATAAAGTTTTATAGTATTAGCCTAACTAGCTGTAATAATTGGTAATGGCTATACATAACTAATTGTTAAATAGTGCTAACTAATTATTGTATAATAGTACTACTAATAGGTGGTATAATGATTAAAACAAAGGCTTAAAATGGCTCTCAAACAATGTTTATAAAGTGTTTAAACTAATGTGTTTTAAATGGTCTTAATAAAGTGTGTTTTTATATAATGGCTATAAAGTATTATTTAAAATGGTTCATTAACTAAGGTTATATAATGGTTTATAAACTAGTTGCTATAATTGGTTATAAAGTTGGTTACATAAATGTGTACTACAATTGTTACAAATTGGTTTATAAACTATTTAATTCATAATTGTTAAAAAAGTATTTAACTAATGTGTGATATCCAAAATGTGGTGATTTTGAAGTCAAGAATGTACTCTTATGAAAAGATTTATTTTAAGAAAGAAGTAAGGCTTTTGATATAGATCCATATGATAACCAAATTATGGCCATTTTGAGATTGTATGATAAAGTTGAAATTCAAGGCCATATTTGACCTAAAGTGAACCTTGTCTTCAGCAGTCCAGTAACTACCAAAGCATATGTTAAATTATTTGATCTTATGTTAAAAACAGGATACTATCCAACTTCGTGGAATTCTGCATACATAACTTTAGTATATAAATCATGCAGGTGACAAATGTAATCTAAGCAATTACCGAGGCATTTCTTTAATCAACTGTATATCCAAAGTTTTAGCAGTATCTTAAATCAAAGAATGATTAAAACTATGGGGAAAAATTAACTAATGCCCAGTTTGGATTTAGAGTTAATCATAGAACTGCAGACAGTGTATTTATCCTTAAAACTTTAATTAATGAATATATTCATAAAAATAAAAGAAAACTTTATGTCTGTTTTGTAGATCTTAAAAAGGCTTTTAATTCACTTTGGAGAATTGGAATGCTTTATAAATTAGCTAAAATGGGTGTGGGAAAACATATGTTTGAAATAATAAAACAACAGTTTATTCATACTGCATCTTTGAAATATAATGATAAACATTCTAGATTCTTTTCCATTGACCGAGGAGTAAAACAAAGAGACAGTATTAGTCCTACACTCTTCAACTTATTTATAAATGACATAGTTGAAAATTTTGACCATAAAGATTCAAAACCCTGAGAATATTAAATTCTGATATAGGAAGTCTTTTGTTTGCTGATGACCTTATCATATTATCTGAAAGTAAAGAAGGTCTTCAGAATAGTTTAAATAACTTATCAAATTACTGTGAAAATGGCAGTTATGTTTAAATACTAAAAAACAAAAACAATGATTATTCAACAAAGAACTACAAAACTAACAAAAAATTGATAATGTTACAGAATATAAATTTCTGATCACCTTAATAAAAAATAATGGAAATCTAAACGCAAGTTTAACAGATTTAGCCAACAAAGCTAGGAAGGCTCTTTTTTCAATAAAATCACATGCAGCCTTTGGGGAAATTCCCTGTTAATGTATCCTGTAATCTCTTTGATTCTCTTATTAAGCCAATCTTGACATATAATGCAGAAATATCATACATTGATTCATATCATTCTTATTATAAAGCAAAAGCCAGATTAAAATCCCAAAACAAAGATATAGATAATTTCCAATATTTGAATAAGACTCCTTTTGAAAAGGTTCATGCTAATTTCTTTAAATATATTCTAGGTACCAAAAAGACGTGGTTAAAGCTGAACTTGGTAGACAACCAATAGAAAAATATATAAAAACGCAACCAATCCTTTATTTGGCTAGATTAAATACTGAAAACATAAACCCATTACTAAAAGAAAGTTATGTGAATAGCCAATCCGAAAAAAAATCGTCCAATATATCATTAAATTTGAAGAATAACATGTTAAAAGGCGAAGTACTTTTCAAATTGAATTTTAGGAGAGAAAACAAAAGTGTACCATACTTCCATGCATTGATCTTCATCTATAAAATGGTTGAACAATGCCACAGGTATGGTTTTCTTATTAGAGATTTACAATAACTGTCAGACTCTGAGTCCGAGAACGAGTACGACTACAAATAAAACAGGTAAGCTGTAGGGGTGCTCTCAAAATAATGTGTGCGCTAATTAATTTTACCGTGTTCAATCTTTGTTTGGTGATAGGACAATATATAAATAACACATAGCTAAGAGGGTGATAGAGCAGATTATTACTCGAGAAAACATTGTCAACCGAGGCGAAGCCAAGGTTGACAAAGTTTTTCGGGGGTAACAATCTATCATTATCTGTGGCAATTTCTTCAGTTTTCGTTGTAGCATCGCCTGTATTTATATCTCTAATGTCAGTCCCATTATCCAGTTTTTTAAGTTCAGGTTCCTCTACTGCTTATACAGGAGTGGGTGGCTCCTGATCCTAGCCAAGAAAAGAGGTTGAATTATTTCATCAGCCATGTACAACATACAATGCTATAAAGTCGTTGGAGGCTTACTCTTCACACACTAAAAGCCACAGTTAAAGTTTGTGGTAGTCATTGTTCTGTAATGCTATAAAGTCGTTGGAGGCTTACTCTTCACACTAAAGCCACAGTTAAAGTCTGTGGTAGTCATTGTTCTGTAATGTAATAAAGTCGTTGAGGCTTCCTTGTCACACACTTAAAGCCATAGTTAAAGTTTGTGGTAGTCATTGTTCTGTAATGTAATAAAGTCGTTGGAGGCTTACTCTTCACACACTTAAAGCCACAGTTAAAGTCTGTGGTAGTCATTGTTCTGTAATGTTATAAAGTCGTTGGAGGCTTCCTTGTCACACACTAAAAGCCACAGTTAAAGTTTGTGGTAGTCATTGTTCTGTAATGCTATAAAGTCGTTGGAGGCTTACTCTTCACACACTTAAAGCCACAGTTAAAGTCTGTGGTAGTCATTGTTCTGTAATGCTATAAAGTCGTTGGAGGCTTCCTTGTCACACACTTAAAGCCATAGTTAAAGTCTGTGGTAGTCATTGTTCTGTAATGTTATAAAGTCGTTGGAGGCTTCCTCTTCACACACTAAAAGTCATAGTTAAAGTTTGTGGTAGTCATTGTTCTGTAATGTTATAAAGTCGTTGGAGGCTTCCTCTTCACACACTAAAAGTCACAGTTAAAGTGTGTGGTAGTCATTGTTCTGTAATGTTATAAAGTCGTTGGAGGCTTCCTCTTCACACACTTAAAGCCACAGTTAAAGTTTGTGGTAGTCATTGTTCTGTAATGTAATAAAGTCGTTGGAGGCTTACTCTTCACACACTTAAAGCCACAGTTAAAGTCTGTGGTAGTCATTGTTCTGTAATGTAATAAAGTCGTTGGAGGCTTCCTCTTCACACACTTAAAGCCACAGTTAAAGTTTGTGGTAGTCATTGTTCTGTACTTTGTCAATCGTCAAAAACAACTTTTCAAAGAATACTATTATGATTAAAGTACAATATTTACAATAATTTTATTATTTTGAGATCGCCCCCGTCATTTAAACTGTCTTACTCTGACTCGTATTCGGACTCGGGTCGGAGTCATACACTTATTGTAAATCTCAAATTGCAACGGTAACTTGTTTACGCTTTGTACTTGTCAATGATATAACCTATATTTGACAAACTGAACTTTTTTAGCTTCGTACAGCATTGCCGATCTGATGAGTCTGCCATTTCCAACTGTAACGGTTCTCATTGCAAGGCCGTATGTCGTTTGTCTTTCCGTTTGAATTTCGATACATTGTACCATGTAGGGCCTGTTATAGCTGGTTATATATATGGTAAGGGTTCTCATTGCAAGGCCGTATGGTGACCTATATTTGCTGAAATTCACGTCATTTGAACTCTTTTGGATAGCAATCTGATTTAAAATTCAGATCTATCGTAAGGGACGACTATATGATATTCTTAGGGGGGGGGGTGGGGGTAGTTATCTTCAGTTATTGCCAGGCCAAGTTATTCATTTTCAAAATCCTCTTCCCCCCACCTCCCTAGAAAACCAAATGGTCGTCTCCTAACTCAAAGACTCAATGCATTATAAGAGCATAACGAGCATAACGAGATCCATATTTTAATTAGATTGGTTGGATAGTTGTCTCATGGACAATCATACAGATACGGATAATTTTATTAACCAATCAAAGTGCCCTTTGAACTGGCAGATTAATTAAAAACTAAACAATAAACTAATAAGACAATAATGGTTAGAGTAATACTTGTATTGATTGTATACATTTTTTATTCGTAATCATACATTTTTCAAAATGTCAACATTAATGTGTTTTAGTATTGAGGATACCCAGCTAGATTTGGACAAAGAGAGACAACTCCATCATTCTCATATTTCAGATGTGGGTTTGATTTAGTAATGAATTCCAATTTTCTGGTAGTTCAGATATCATTACATATTTGTTACATTTGGTGGACGTGGTTTTCAATAGACACTGAATTCGGACATTCTCATGAGAACAAAAAGAATCAACTCTGTAACGAATCCACAGGGGGACTGTAGCAAAACAACATTTCTGTCTCTGTCTAAAACTTCAATTTTGTTTAGACTCTCTCTCTCTCTCTCTCTCTCTCTCTCTCTCTCAAATGAGGCACGGGAGCAGGTCTAATAACGATCTGTTAACAACCGTGGTAGGATCTGCCATTTCCATACATTTTGATTGGTAACACCTAGTAGACAATTGTTGAAATTCATTTTAGTCTCTGATGCATGATTTTTTATTATTAATTGTTTTTGGCTTTTAACTAGCTTTCAGTAACTGAGAGTACTCTCAAATCGTACTTTCGTGTTAATTTGATCTGTTACACAATTTGTAATGCATTTTTGTTATTCAATGTTTACTTACTAGTATTTTGTGCTATATCTCGTCTCACTATTTTTGATATGTACCACCTTTGATAAGTATTTAGTATGACGATAAATTTTCACTGCTGTTCTCGTACTATGAACAACAAATTTGTTTATTTTGTAAAAAATATCTCCGTACTCCTAACCACAAAATTATTATATTTAAATTTACTTGTGTATGTTATTTTATTCAACGCCATTTTGTCCAAGGTTATAGTTGTCTTCTTGACATTGTGTCATAGATCAAATTCATTCTTTCAGTGTATGTTTACTTGTTTTTGTTAATATGTCTTTTTGATTGAGTTAAGCCCTTTCAATTGATATTTTATAGTGTGTCTTTCTATGTTGTAATGTTACACTACTATTTCAGGTTAGGATGAAGGTTGGCGCCGGTTAAAACGTTTAAACCCGCTGCATTTGTTTGCACCTGTCCTAAGTCAGGAACCTGTTTCAGTGGTTGTCGTTTGTTGATGTGGTTCTTATAAGTGTTTCTAGTTTCTCGTTTTTTATATAGATTAGCCCTTTGGTTTTCCTGTTTGAATTGTTTTACACTAGTCATTTTGGGGCCCTTTATAGCTTGCTGTTCGGTGTGAGCCAAGGCTCCGTGTTGAAGGCCGTACTTTGACCTATATATAATTGTTCATGTTGTTGACTTTTCACACATTGTGACTTGGATGGAGAGTTGTCTCATTGGCACTCATACCACATCTTCTTATTTTCATCCTAAAAATATGATTAAAAAAGTTTCTAGGACTTGCAGTTCTATATAAATTTCTGCCTTACACAAAATAGGACTTGTTAGTGTAATTAATTAGTTGATTATTGCTTGGTTTGCTTTAGTACGTCCAGTGGCAAATGTTTCATGCATTTTCAAGACGAGATATAATATATCCCAGGTACACACACAATACAGATTAAATATAGATATATATATATATAATATACTTTTCACTGTATTTGGACCCCCTACCAAGAAATTTGTTTTGCATGCACACGTATAAAAATTGCGGTTTTTATCCAACGCAATCATAGGTTTGAACGTTGTTTTCAATTTATACTTGTTTATATATATAGTTCTGAACATAAGTCACTATGACGTGATCAGAAAATAGATTTCCAGAGGCGGATTTGGGGGTGAGATGTCGGGAAAATTTGGTTGATTATTCGGGCAGAGATTCAGGAAATCACTGAAGCATGACTAAGCGGGGCAGTCAGTGGGCCCCCCTTATGAAAATTTCTGGAACCGTCTAATGAGTTTACTGTATTTTTGCTAGATATAAATACGACCGAAAACTATGCAGTATCAAATAACAAGAGTTAGCTCCCATGAATTCATGTTTACTAACAAACTGAGCGACCGACTATTTTCACTTCAGAAACAGAATAGTGCGATTTCTAAAATATAAATGGTAAGCTTTAGGTTAAGATGTGAAAAGTCAGATTGAGTACATGTATATATTATAATTGCATTTGTTTATAACTAAGCGAATAATAAGTGCTTAGTCATTCTGCATTTTCATTACTAGTATTTAGAAGTTCTATATTATGTTATTTAAGTATATATATATATATATATATATATGAACCTGTATTTGATTGGTAACAACATATAAAGACAACTTTCAAATATCTTTTCCATGTTGAGGATTTCAATTTTCCCAAAATCCATCTGGTAAGTCCAGTCATTTTGAAGTTTATTGGTAAACAGGTCATTTGAGATCATTTGTAGTTTATTTATATTGAACAGATAATATGTGGCTAATGGGAAGTAACTCAATTTCTTAAAACGGAAAAAATATAATCCTAACATGTAAGTGTATTTATGATAACAATTATATCAAATTAAAGATTAGACCATGGATATTTTATGATTCATAATTTAAAAATTACCTTTGTGAGAGAACAGGATTCTGTCAAGTATGTCTAACAAGAAGATTATATCGATTTACGAGGTTTGAACATCAGTAAACTACTGTAGCCCTGATCTATAGATGATTGATGCAGTAATGTTAAGGCAAGACTTACAAATAATAAATAAATAAATAAATAAATAAATAAATAAATAAATAAATAAATAAATAAATAAATAAAACATACATAAATAAATAAGCTATATTTAGAGTTGGCATAGTATACAAATATGGACATAACATAAGCTCTAATGAGCTTTTAACCGACATTAAAATCAAGATTATGAATGCCATGATAGTATACCATTGATTTAAGTTTGAATTAAAGCAGCCAATAATTGGTGATCAATTCGATGATTTTCCTTTAATGATAAACAAATGATGTCTTTATAAAAAAATATAAGTCACTGAAGTGAAAAAGTATTAAACATGGTTAAGTTGGCTGAAAACTGCATGCTATATCTTTTACATAGGTTGAATGGTACACCAACGTATTAATAATTGGACATCAGTTTTCCTCATAGTCACAAATTTGGGACAGTTGATAGAGAGTAACTTCTTCATCAACAGATCTAGTTCAAAACTGATTTTTGACAAGCTCAGAACTGATATTTGCTTACTTGGCACCGCAAACAACATGCCATCCAGAAATGTAAAACAGGCTATACAAAACAAAGAACAGGACGAGGGAGTAGGAGCCAAGGTCAGAAGGAGTGTAGGGAGTAGTCAGGTAAGAATTAAGAAGAAGCCTAGAACAGAAAGAGCCTATAGGGAGTCATGAGGTAAAAAGTAACGAGTAATGACCAAAGTCAGAAGGAGTGTAGGCAGTGGCGAGGGAAAGAATTACAGAATAGTCACCAAGGTGAGAAAGAACTAATGGAGTAGTGAAGGAGGAACTAAGGTAAAAGGAGCCAAGGTCAAAAGATATGTAGGCAGTATAGAGGTAGGAATTAAGGAGAAGAGTCCAAGGTCAGAAGACGGGGTAGAATCTAGTGAAGTAAAACTTAAGGAGTCAGTAAAGGCTAAGGTCAAGAGTGGTAGAATGAAGTGTAGTAAAACTTAAGCAGTCAATAGAGTCAATGGTCAAAAGAGGGTTAGAATGTATTGAAGAAAACTTAAGGAGTCAGTAGAATTCAAGGTCAGGAGATGCTTATGGAGATTAGTTTTGGAATGTTGATTTTGGAAAATGACGCTATCAGCGGCATGTTTCTGATACCATTGACCAGCAGAACTAACGGAAGTTGATTATGCCTCCGCCTACCGCACTCGGTTTCATATTTACTATTTTACATACTAACTGGAATCTGCTTGTAGTCGAACGGGAACCAGTTTACATACTTTATTTCATTTACCAAAAAAAATTTCGGAACGTCTCTAGTTTTTAGATCGTAAGTCACGTTAAACTCAAATTGAAAGTAAACAGTTGTTTGTACGACGCAGTTTTTATTTACTCACCATAAACAAGCTGAAACGTTCAGTATGGCATATATTTTAGGTTAAAGACGGTCCCATTCATTTGAAAAGCATTTTGAAAGTAGACGATGGAATTATTTCAGCTTTGGGGAACGAGTAAATTATCACAAAGTTCATTTCTTGACGACCTCATAATTTCATCATGTCGATGGTACAAATCGATTTTTACTGTTTACTTTCGCTTCTCATGTTTTGTAAACGGTCTTTATTTTTAAACTCGAACCAGGCATATGCATTCTGTAATTGCGCAAATCTTCGTTCTTTGGTCAATTGGCTTATGGATAGTTGTATCAATTTCAACTCTTACATTATCTTTTTTAAAAATATATTTGCATTACACATGCAATGGCAGTACCTTTCCAATTACTATTTATGTGTTGTGTCTAAATTAAAGTTGTAACACTTTATAGTGACTGCAAAGGGAAGAAAAATTCATCAGATGAGAAAAGGCTGAAGATACATGGAAACGGCACCAAATCATTAGATATTGCATCTTATAAAAAGAAACTGAGATTTGGATAGTTCCACGTCAAGGTAAAAATGTTTATCTCTTGTGAAATGAAATAAAAAAATATTGTAACACTGTAGTTAATCAATAAAGATACTATTACATGTATTTCTGTATTGGCCTTATTGTTGGTCCTCGGCCAGCAGTATTGGCCTTCGGCTTCGCCTCAGACCAATACACCAAGACATGGACCAATAACAAGGACAATACAGAAGTACTTACGCAATAATATTATAGAATGACAGTATGGTTCAATAGCAGGAATCAGCCCCTCAACTACTTTTTACATAAATATTAACTTCTGGCTTCAACTCCTTGTTCGTCTTGTCTGGAGATCTTGTTGTAGTTCCAGTTAGGCAAGCATTTTAGAGACGTATCCCGTCCATCCTCTCTTCACTTGTAATTTCTGGTGATAGATTTTGCTGCTTGACGTATCCTTTCAAGCTTGTTTTTTGTTACCGTAGGGGTCCCATACTATGGCTCCATATTAAATTGTAAGATCCATTCCTAAAGGTCTAGATCATTGTTCTAATCTGACACAAATTTCAATAACTGGAATGCTACCCAAGTTGAATATATGGTGACCTACATGTACTAGAACAGCATTATCACTATTGAAATTGTGTTTAATACCATGATTGTTCAATGTCATTAACTTAAATGGAGACAGGCATTTGACCTGAAAGGTGGTGTGGGAGTGCAAAGTCAAACTAACTGACTATGATACATGTATATGGTTAAAGAATGAATATCAATTACATGGGTCAACATGGTCAAGGGCAGTGTTGTTATGAAATAACAATATGGCAGAGAAGTGGTTTCAAGTTTCATATAAAGCAACCTGACTGACATGAAATAAAAAATCAAAGGAGTATCCCCATTTGTCTAATCTTCAAGGTGAAATAAAACTAGTAAAACAATATTATACTATTGTCTAAATCTACAGAAATATAATTTGCTTCAAGTAACAGAAATAACTAGGTCACTAGTAACTTATTTAATGAGTATGTGGGGTATAAGAGCTTGATAACAACAGGCTCTTCATAATCATTTGGTTTGAAAAGGATACTAGTAGTCTATATTCTTGATTTAGAAAAATGTAATTGCAAGACAAAAATCACATTACTTAGAATACTTTAGATCATTCAGGTAGTCCTTATTTATATGTACAAAAGAACAGCCAGTAGTCATTGGATATTGTAGATCATTCAAATAGTCTTGACCTATTTATTAATAGTACAAAAGAACAGCCAGTAGTCATTGGATATTGTAGATCATTCTGGTAGTCTTGACCTATTTATTTATAGAAAAAAACAGCCAGTAGTCATTGGATACTGTAGATGATTCAGGTAGTCTTGACCTATACATTTGTACTAAAAACAGCCAGTTGTCATCTTCAATATTGAGGTAGGTAAATATGAAGGAGTAGAGGCCAAAGTATGGTAAAGTGACTGTGTAGAAACTTAGAAAATAAATGAGGTAAGAATTAGAGAGTATGAGTCATGGTTATCTTATGAGTAAGCAGAAGTAATTTAAAGGTGAGAGTAGGAGCCAGGGTAAGTTTATTAGTTTGCAGTTGTGATATGTCAGTATGTGGAATGAGTAGACAAGCTCTAATCTAGATCAGCTGAAGTGTATGCGGTGCCGATAAGGACCGGTGAATAGAAGTTAAGGTCAGGTACAGTGAAGACAAAAGGAAGATCAGAAGACAAGGATTATCAGAAGTGAAGGGTAAGTAAGTAAGTTAGTAGGCTGGTGACCTTGAATGGAAATGTATTTTCCATAATTTTAACATATACTGTGATTCAAGTTAAAGGGATAAACAAATTACGATCAAATTAGCCACACGGAATAAATACAAAACGTGAAGTTCTCTCTCTAAGACCGACCACAAGCTCCAGATTACCTTAAAGAGAGTTATATAGAAATGTATATGGAATAATTTATATAATGACAGTCACTTGAATTTACGTTTAGCCAAATATTTATGCATGACCTGTATAATGCGAGACTGCTATATAGTTTTGGTGTAAATTTGAACTTATGTCCCAAACTTATTTTTGCTGAAACCAAAATATAAATCTTAATGAATACATGTACATGTATACAGATTTTTGTAGTCTGTTGAAGAAGCATTGTAATTGCTTATTATTTTGTGTGAAGACAACATTTTACAAATAAATTTATATATATATATATATTTCTTTCAGCTTCGCAACTTTGATCCATTTCTGCTACTAGATGATTTTAGAGTCAAAGCCCCTGCTGGATTTCCTGACCATCCACACAGAGGATTTGAAACGGTATGTTTGATATTATGCAAACATTCATATAATGATTATCACAGAAGGCACGACAATGAATGTAACTTATAATGTATCAATGTTTGAAATTATATTGCTATGGTTTAGATGAAATTCGGTCATTTGGCTAATGTACCCATTAAAATGAAATAGAATATTTGTTCTTTATGTTATAGAACTGAAAATTTCCGACTAGGTAATAGCGGAGAAGCAGCAAATACTTATGTTAAGTCTTTGGTTTTACCTGGCTTGTTGTCAAACTCATGACCTTCTCACTCTTGAAACGAGCATGCTCCCACAAGACCTGAGATTGCAAGGCGGTTGGTGTATATTGATTTTGTTTCAAAATCTTATTTAGATTTTTATTTTATATTTAGGAAAAATAGTGATATTTCTATCATCAACCGTCTGTTATCAGTGTTTTAATATTTTGCAATGAGGTATGATGTGAATTCTCGGTACTGTTTAATAGTCTTCTTCCATTGTAGGAACGCCCGCATCGGTGGCTTCGCTATAGCGTGCTTGCCTCGAGTGCGGGAGGTCGTGGGTTCGAACCTGGCCGGGTCAAACCAAAGACTTGAAAATTGGTATTTGCTGCCTCTACGCCTATCACATAGCAGGTAGGAGTAAAAGCAAACACTGGTGAGTCCAGCGTCAGAATGGTGGGTCCGAGTAGGGGACATGTCTTCCTGTGAAATGATGCCTTGTGAACTTTCACGATAAAAATCCAACTTAGAGTGTCGGTCTAGTAGGTTTCAAAATCATATATCTTTAGCATAATCTCTTATCTTGCTGCTGGATGTTAAACATGTATTCATTATCATGATCTATTGTAGGTGACTTATGTTTTAGAGGGTGGAGTGACACATGAAGATTTTTGTGGACACAAAGGAACAATACATCCTGGTGATTTACAGGTACTCTTACGATGTATATTACTGTATATAAGTTTGTTATGTAGGACAACAAGTGAGAGTATTTGTAGCAAGGTCTTTATAATTATTCTTATATTTTGTTTTGTTAAATTTTTGCATATATTATGTGTTTAAAAAAATACCAGTTGATTTCAAATGTGTTTTAAATGGACATCAAAGATTGATTGATTGTTGGTTGCTTAACGTCCAGTGGCAAATATTTCATGCATATTCAGGACGAGAACAAATTAACAATAAATACAATAGGTAGGTTCTGTAATAGGGGCGTCCAGGATTAAGGTCGGAGAAATTTAGACTGCCACGGGAAATGAGGGTATATTGGATAGAAACAGAAATTTAGCCTTGCAACAGGTCACCTACGGACCCCTCAAAGAGTTGTTGCAAGGGTTCTTAACGTGCAAAGAGCGTGGCACTCTCTTTACACGAGGCATCGGATTTAACGTCCCCATTCTGACCGGACGTGACTGCGAACTTGTACATCCCGCACAGCCAAACGGACGCCCCACTTAAGCGAGGGTTTTACTGCCGGTCGGAGGAAGACCAATGGTGACCATATTTCTATTCCCCAGTCACCCTTGGGGTGACATCAAAGAGTATAGAGACATAAGTGAATGCATGAGTTCTTCACTTGGTCATCAAAGATTATCCAGACATTGATTGTTCCGGAAAATTTATAACAGTTGGGAAAATTATTAAAAGCATAATTAAGTCATAGAAGTTTTGTAAAAAAAAGGAAGACTTGACCAAAGGAATAGGTCAGATACAACAATTTCTGTTGTTCCACATTTTATCGTAATATGTTTTAGTAAAATAATTAGATATGAACTGTTTATTTTGTCTCGTTTTTTTAACGAAGTAAATTGTTGTCTGACACTTTCAATGCAGATTGAGGAATATAACATACATCTCTCCTCTGTACATACTGTACATAATTATGATTCAACATCGGATCTCGGAAAAGTCGGATAATTATGTCAGGTACCTCGACTCCGACTTATTCAGGTTTGACTGTATTCATCGTAAATACCGTCTCTACTGTTAGCATTTTCCATCAATTATCCATTGTCTCCAATTTCCATTTTTTTCCAATTTATTTTGTATACAGTATATGGCTTTGGTCTATGAATATAAAAAATAAGGAGATGTGGTATGATTGCCAATGAGACAACATCCACCAAAGTTCAAATGAAGTGGATGTAAGCAATTATTCATTCCACACTAACAGATTTGATAGCTTCATTAGTTAATTCAAATCCAATTCTTCAACCTGTTGCCGTTAATCTTATTTGAAATGGGCATTACATACCATATTTTATATATATGTTTTTGTTATTCTAGTACATCTTTTAACAGTGGATGACAGCAGGACGTGGGATTGTACATTGTGAGATGCCCCATGGTACAGAACAAGCTCATGGACTACAGTTATGGGTCAATCTGTCAAGTAAAGATAAAATGACGACACCTGCTTACCAGGAGTTGTTAGACAAGGACATCCCAAAGACAAAACAAAATGGCGTCCATGTTAAGGTCATTGCTGGAGAATCTTTGGGAATTAAGGTTGGTGTAACCGTGTATTTATGTTCAAAAAGAAATTCATACAATATATTTAATTAGATTTAAAACAAAAATCCTTGCAGCATGATACCATCTCTAAACTATGTATTCCATAGCATAAAAAAAAGTATAATAAAAATACCTAACTCCAAGGCAAATTCAAAAAGGGGAAGTCCATAAAACTGAAAAAAATCAAATGCTATCAATCAACAGAACAAGTGAAAAACAACTGCCATATTCCATACTTTGTACAGCCATTTTCCGAAGAAAATGGTGGGTTAAACCTGGTTTTATACCTAGCTAAATCTCCCACTTGTATGACAGTTTTTATAGTTATTTTATGTTGGTGATAATACAAATCATGCAAATATATACAATCCTGTTGTTCCAGCCTTCTCTTCCATTGTATCCAGATCTAAATTTATCTCTACAATGATGCCTAGTATGTCAGTGGAAGAATGAAATGATAAATCGTAGAAGTAGTGTTTTTTTTTTACATAAAAACCTTAATTTATTCTTACCAACACACATATACAAACTTATTTTATAAAAATATGTAAGTTCTGGTTCTTCACATTTGCTTGACTACTGTCAGTTAACTTGTAAGCACAACTTTTTTACAAAGGGGTGTGATAAACTTACAGCTGCTTAAATCATACAATTATATTTCAGTTCGGGTACGTATATTTATGCTTCCATTTGCACCATATGTAAAGGCTTCGGTGCAGGACATTTTAAACTAGAACTTATTGAAAATAAATTTCTTGTCTTACTCATTTTGGAATTCATGCGATTCGATCAGTTTTTGTTTTTAAACTTGATTTGTGGCTTTTTAATTGCTTATTGAGATTTGACCATCGTTAAACTACTGTTGCCTCTAATAAACATTTACCATCATCAAAACATTAAAATTCAAAATAGAATGAATAAAGAGTATTGGACAAGTGTTTCTAGTAATACCATCTTCATGTACATTCAATTTCACATCCATAAGAAATGGATGTTTTCAAGTCTAAAGCAACTTCAATAAAAAGCAATTTTGTTTTGCGATATCCTGAGCACAAGACATCACCAACTAGAACAAGGCTACTTATAAAATGAAATCCCTGGTTGGAAATTAAACTGGTGAAGAATTGTGCTATATTTTTCACCAACACAACTGTGTTCCAGACTATGACAAAATATATAATCATATTATGCTTTCACTGTGACACCAAATCACGGAAAATTTAACAGAATGAAATGTGATGATATATGTTTAAATAGTGTAAGTTTTACGTAGACCCCAACAATGTTGTTAAGATATTTTTATGTTGTAGTCCCTTATTTACATCAGAGCACCAACATTATTTTACACATTTTTCTTTAAGACTCCTGTGTACACAAAAACACCAACATTGTACTACGATATTTTGTATTCCCCTATTTATACCAAAATGTTAGCTGTGTACTTGAATTGATATGTATTGTTGTTAAAGTCCCCAGTGTACACCAGAACACCAACAATGTACTTGGACTTCCAACTAGACCAAGGAGCTGTACTGAACCAACCTATACCACAAGGATGGAATGTATTTATATACACGTTATCAGGAAAGGCGACTTTTGGTAAGACATATATAATCGTAACGTATTTTAATGGCTATGGAAGTGTTTAATTGAATACATTTATTACGCTGAGAAATACATTTGTTTAATGTTGATTATCTAGAGGAAAACAGCTATAATGTATTGCATTCTATGTTCTATATTTACATTTGTCTCATTGGCAATCATACCACACCTCCTTATTTAAATATGTTTGTCTACCTCAATTCCTGGAACTTCTTTATCTATGAAAAGAGATGTACGGTATACGACAATGAGACAGCAATCCAACGATCAAAATATCCAAAAGTATGCAAACATCCTTGTCCTATGGTTTCTGGATGGAAACTTCTCCCATTGCCAACCATACCACATCCATACATCTCCTATTTTGATATAGCATATGGAAATACAGTCAACATCAGTTTGCTATTTATAGAAAAAGTATCATTATATGTAGAGGCATAAACCACAGAGTTTGGTACAAGAACAAAAATACTATCCTACTCTTCATGCATGTATTTTGTATACTATGTTTTATAACTCGATTCTTTGTACCAATGCGTATACAATGGTCTTAAAGAATCGGTCTTTCTGTAGTATGAATCAAAAATATGCACCTTGGCAAAACAAAGAAGTGAGTTAGACTCTTTAGGAAAATGGAAATCTTTTAGGGGTGTCAAACTGAAAGTTTATATATTTATAGGTGAGGGTGCAGCTGCCAAACAACATGGAGCACATTATACACTGGTTTTAGATCAAAATGGTGATGGGGTTCGAGTGGAGAATAAGGTAGGCATGGTATTTAAAAAAAAACAATCTTAATCTTGAGCAGTGTTATAAACCTTATGCATCCGAAGCACATTTCTAGTTTTTCCTTCATCAGCAACGATTAAACCCAAACATGCGGATACCAGGGATGAATAAGAAGCTATAAATGTAAGGAGCTATATGACCAAGGGGATGGAATAACAATAGCCTAATCCATTAAGGTCAACTTTTCGGAGAGATTTGGAACCTTTGTATTTAAGTAATTTCTTAATTCAACAACAATGTATTTAAATAAAATTGTAATAAATCATATAATTACCGAAACACTGATGATACCATCTGGAACTAATAGTCCAACCCCATCTGTGCTATTGACCCAGTGCCGTAAGCTGTTCACACGATATCAATTGAAAAAAAAATATTTGTTTTAAATGGAAAAGGTAAAAGAAGAACCATCAGTAAGTTATATTCGTCATTGCTGCAGTCAGTCAAGGTTCTTTTTGTAATAGACCATGGTATACCTTTTTTCAGCAAAGCAATATACATTAAAGAATGAATGTAAAGCAGTGTATATAAACCTGATATTTTTTTCAGAGTCCAGAGTTGTGTCGTTTTGTGTTGATAGGTGGTAAACCCCTGGGAGAACCTGTTAAACAGCACGGTTAGTGTTATAATAATGGTTAAATTAAAATGTGAAACTAAAATGTTAGAAACGTTTTGCATTATGCAAGGTTGAAGTTAGTAAATTAAATATTCTCAAAAATAATATTAATGATACTCTGGAGAATACTGATGTGAAAAGATAAAATGGTTAGATTTACACGAGACGATATCTCATACTAGGTAAGTAAAAAGTATTTCACAATTCACAATTTTTGTATGATCTTTAACAATTATAGTTTAATACATCAGATCAACAGGTAATTCTAATGCAGCAGTAAAAATTCATTGCATCTGTTCTAGATTTTATACCAACAGAGCAAAATATATGAGCATGGCATCACAAATAGTTATAAGATAGTAACTAGTCTATAACTCTGCATTCATTTAAATCAGTTCGACCAGTTGGATAAAAGTTTGATAAACAAAATCCCTTGTGATTTCTAGGGAAATCTAATTGGGAAATCATACTCTGAGGTTTTTATTTACCATAATCATTAGGCTAACATATCTTATTAATATGTTTTCCTAATAATGACATTTATCCCCTCATAAAAGTAAAAAAAAAAAAAATAGGCATCGGCACCAATGTGAAAATTGAAGAATTTTGTATGCAATGTGTGTATGACATTGTATACTATTTTAGACCAGGTTTGATAATCCTGTAGATTTTATTTACTTTCAAATCTATATTTGACAGGCCCATTTGTGATGAATACACCAGATGAAATACAACAGGCAATGTTTGATTATCAAATGGGAAAAAATGGTTTTGAAAATGCATCCAAATGGGAATCTGACTATGTGAAACGTCGATAATAAAACAATTACTAGTACTCTACATTATTGTATTTCTCTTTGGTTTGTGAAAACGTGTTCTTTTATGGTTTTTATATGACATTTTTTGGATTTATGCACATTTTGCAATGATCGTGATGTCAGGGACCAGATTGGATAAATTATTACTTTATCATCGCACGATTTTTGTTCGATGAGATTCGTTTTGCCCCATTTTACAATTTGTTCAATAAGTCAGTTGATTGCTATCAAGGTCAACAGAGTCATACAGGATTGATGTAGGCTGATAAAGACAACAACTTTAGATTCCTTTTGATATGTTTTTCTTAGTTTTCATTTATTCAGCGGAAAAATGTGTCATACAATCAGTACTACATATTCTAGTTAGTAAAAAAATTATCCATTCAGGTCCTTTTGTTATGTGTACAGATGAAGAAATCAAACAAGCTCTGAATGATTACAGAAAGGGGGAAAATGGATTTGAAAAGGCACATACTTGGAACTCTTGGGTTGCATATAAATAGTAAAGTGTGTTTCCGTTTTACCTTGTACATGACTTTGTCAGTGGTAGATATATTAAAAAGACAAACACTTTATAAAAAGATGGCACAGATGGATCAACACCTTTGCAATGTTTAATGTAAAAGAACTACAGCTGTCAGAAGTTATAGTCTGGCTCCGTCTACAATTATTAATCTGTATCATTATCACATGCTTAAAAAAAGGCTGGACATAAATTATTAAGAAATAAAAAATCGGTTACTGAAACCCGTTGGAGATATTGTGTTAAGTTTTCTCTCTATTCCTTAAATGATCAGAGCATAGTTTTAGAACATTTACAAGTTCTGAGCGTGACCTTTATATATGACTTAATATTCTGTTAATTTCCCAGAAGTTATGGACACTTTTGGTCAGTATGACTTGGGTACAAGGAGGCACACATATTCGGAAAGCACAATTTTGATATAAGTATCAGCATTGACTTTAAAAGATATAAACTATGGGATTATGACACTGCTAGACAAGGATTGCTATAAACTCATCCATCCCAAAAACCAAACACCAACTGTTTCTTGTGTATGTGAATTTAGTGACTTTTACAATATATTATCCCTCTTGATATAACATCAATATTTCTGATGTGATTTTAAGTTTGTGTTTTATACATATCATAATTCTGTGTTTAAAAAATAATAATGTGTATCATATTTCTGTGTTTAAAAATAATAATGTGTTTTCTTATCATATGTTCAAATTTGTTTATATGAATATGATATGAATGTTATTGTTGTTACATGTTATTTTTAAATATTTTATTTATTAAATTGTTTTAATATTTGTTTTAAGAATTTGTATATGCATTGGTTTTATTACCAGACCTGGGCAGATATTGAATGTTGTCCTTCTCTAATTACAAGTCAATCAATGTAGACAATTACTTCAATTATTATAATAAATTAATTTCTAAATATTTTAATCGTATTGCAAGAAATAATTGTGGAAAAGTAGAACGAAGCACGCTCATATATTACTCTTACAATGGTAGTTTTGAATGCAAAGTATAAAAGAACTTCAGTCAGTTTTTGCTTGTTGTCTTGATTTGTCTTTTCAATCGATTTACGAGATTTGAACATCGGTGATTAATGAAAACAACACTTCATGCGTCCGAAGTTCTTTTTCTTGATTTACCTTCATCAGGAATGTTCAAAGCCGAAAAGTTTAAAGCCAAAGATGTAAAAGAACCGAAACAGTGGAAGAGCTATGTGACCAAAAAGGGCCTCAAAATAATACCAAAATCAATCTAAAGTCAACTTTCCCTGAGAGAGTTAAAACCTTAGATTCGTAATAATTTATAGATTTATGAACGGACAATTTAAGAAAGGTTTGTCATGTAGTTCATGGCAGTACCAAAGTAAGCTGATGATACCCTCGTGGACTCAGTCCACCAGCAAAGGAATCGACCCGGTGTTGTAAAGATGAATACGATAAACTACTGCTGCTTAAATTTGTTGAGATTCATAAACTAGTCCTGTCAGATGTTACTGTATAAGAAAAACAATGGATTTGGGGTATCCATTCATGACACAAAATCAGTACATACAAAGCAAAAACACACAAAGATCAATTGAACAGCGCTTTTATTGCTGTTCTTCATCTCAAAGTCACAGTGAGGACTTCAACACGGAGCACAAAAACTCCCACCTCACTGCAAGTTTAAGACGGCCCTTAGCACCGGTTTGAGCGGAATTCTTTGCTAAATGATTCGGTCAGACTGTATAAGATGTAACGCCACCAAATCGGGCCCGGTCAAAAAAGAACATACTGGAAAGTAATACATATTTAAAACAAAATAGTTCCTTCGCATTGGTGTAAACATCAAACTATATAGACTATATTTTAGTAATTATGGTATCAAATGAAAGGTGAAGGACTGGTGATTATTGTAGAACACATATCGACTGGTAATTTTAAATAATACAAAAATGTATGAATGAATTCTTAAATTGAGGATATATATTGCTTGTTTCCCAAATATGAAGTACTTGGTTTGGTGTATCTAAAGTCCCGGTAACCAGTACGGTCTGGTGTGTAAATAACGGTATACTGATCGCGCCCCCATAAATGTTTGAAAGTGAAAAATGTAACGTGGATAGGAATGGGAGCCAATAATAGGTGATGTGCGTCTTATAAAAATTTTAGAACACAAACTGGCCTAAAATTGAGTAAATGAAGTGGCACACATAAGAGAAGTTATCTCAAGAACAAATACACCATAACTTTAAAAATACAGAAGCGCATTCATTTAAAGCACGGGAAAACTTTCTATGGTGTCTGTCACAAACCAGGAACCTCATCGGTAGTCCCTAGTTATACCTTAGTTTTATTAGACTTTCAAAGAGGTGGTGTAGGTGGAATATCCTTTGCAGTCTCTTAAAAGCATGAACAGTTTAGCCTCAGGACCATTTGGGACTTTTATAAATAAAATTGAGACAGTTGGTCTTCTGTTCAGACCGTATGTTCACCTCTCGATGTCTTGTGTTTTTTTCTGTAATATCTCATTGATCTACGCCACACATTCCGTTCATTCATGCCAATATAACAATATCTTGAGTTGTATGGAAACCAACTGCAATTTATGTGCAATGTGTACAGAAGGCTAATATATACATCCCATAAATATAGTACATATAAAATTGCATTATGTGGCAATCACAAACATACAATTTTCATGAGAAGTAAAGTTGTTAAAACAAAACAAAAATTTTTGTGATTACATGACACTTTTTCTTTTTTTGAAATATGAGTACCTCTTGTAAAAACTAAACAAAATACCCTATTTTCTAACATTAAGACAAAATTTCATGAAAATAAACAGTTTCGTGTTTATTTTTATCACAATATAGAAATTGTACATCATAAACACTGATTTGGAAAAATTATTGATACTATCTAAGCAATCATTAGAGAGACAAATGGTAAAAATGAAATTAAAAAAAAATGTGCATAAAACGTTTTATCAGCAGCAATATAAAAAAATGTTATAAGAGAAAGATTCAAAACGGTCTAATATGATTTTTTAAAACTTATATAGTAAAACAATAACTTTCCGCTATAAAGGAAGACTTCAAAATGGTCATATTCACCAAAGAAGTTTTAAGTGAATTTTAAAACATTAGAGTTTTGTGTTATCTTATTACATACTATTATTAATCAAACAATTGTTCAGTTGTAGTATAAAATTAATTGTAATAGCTTCATAATATAAAATGAATAACACCTCCATGCAATGTAGATATAAAATATGTGTCTCTTATCAGTGAGAAAATATGTCTGTATATTTGTCTTTCTTTCTTTTTTGTATTTTTGTTTATAAATGTCAGCAGGTATCAATCGTGTATTGAAATTTACACCAATAAAATTATTTGACATTTGTAAAATGCTACTGTGATTAAACAAACTCATCGTAGATACCCCGATTCTTTGAGTTTTTATACATCATTTAGTGATTAAATATGCAAAAAAAAAAAAAAAAAACACGTAGATAACAAGTAATTCATAATCAAGGAAAATTACACGTTGTAAACATTTAGTTGATTAAAAACGTTATATAAGTGTGAGGGTATTTTCAATTGCCACGCACGCAAATTATTTAGTAAAAATAACGTTCTGTACTATTTCCTTATCTTCGACTTAGTGTAACATATAAAAGTATATATATTAGGTCTCCGGTCATTTTGAAGGTGTTCACTCAGTGGTAAAAGTTGAAAAAGATTAAAGTGTGAAGCTGTTTATAATTCTTTATAAAATATTGAGATTTCCTTCCTGTGTATTCCGTATTCCGTATTCCTAGTTCGAAGTTCAATTCTTCCCAAAAAATTAATCTGGTATGTAGTTTTATTCAATATTTTAATATAGTGTCAAAGGGAAGTAACTCAATTATCTTAAAACTTTAAAATGCAATATTATATTTTTGAACATGGAAGTAATTAAGGGATATAAATATTTTAATATTAGAAGACAGATATTTTATTTTTTTCAATTTAAAAAAAAAAAAAAAGAAAAAACTATTGTAAGAGAATATATTTGTACAGTATTGTAAGGAAGGAAAATTATCTATTTATTGGATATTTAAAAGCCCTTTGTAGTTTGAAAATAAACAGATTAGCTGTTTACACAGTCAATTTACAGACATATTGTGTTGGTTTGATAATGAAAAAATAGGTCCGAGAAGGGCTAATTGTGGCCTTAAAATCGCTTTATAATATCAGAAACCAATATGTTTTATTCAATGTATTCATATTACGTACGATAAACGACGTTTTTGTCAGCCGTTTTTGACAATGTTGACAAATTAAAAGTTATGATGTGTTACCGGTGTTTAGCAATTTTCACTGTTTAAATGCACTTTAGGGTATATTTTTGGTCTGAAAAACTTTGGCCATATCCTTTCAACCAAAACAAATTTGTTTTAAAAAGATGTAAATAAATAGAAAAAACATCATAACAAAACTTTGTGGTGGTCCACGCGTGTGACCAATGTCGTCTGATGCAGAAACTCAAAAGTTAGCCCAAAATTAACAAAAATTCTGATTTAAAAATATTTGCTTGCCTCCTCACTTATGAAAGCACTATATTTTTCAAGATCCCTCTCAGAATTGTGCTACCGCCTCGATAGTTTTGTTAGCCTGAAGATCGTGAGTTTGTGGGTTTCATATTTGATTTAACAGTAGTTTATCGGTATTAGATTTTCTAACTTAGGTCGGGTCAAACCAAGACTTAAAAAGTAGTATTGTCTGTTTCTCTGCTAAGCGCGCAGCTTTTAGTTTTAACAGAACAGATTGGTCAGCTCGGAGCCAGAATAATGTGTCCGGGTAGAATGAAATGTCTTCCTGTGGACTGTTGTGTTGTAAACAAGCAGATACTCGGACTCTGCGTGAAGCTTAGTAGGTTAGGGACAACCCGCCAAAAGGGGATTAGTTCTCCAAATGGGTAACTATCCCTCAAACGAGGGATACTTTTCTAGTGTTAAAAACCTAGTTTTTATACACATTTTATACTTAAAACATGTTAATAAAAATGCAGCAAACTTTCCAGATGAATAACCATAATATGACTTAATGAGAAGCTACAAACCTTTGAAAACTTTGAAAAATTGACAATTTTCAGGCTACTAACTTTTGAAAGCTCAAAATAAAAATACGGTTCTTTGGGAAAAAATATTCTATTTTCTATCAATTTGTGTCATTTTAAGTAAATAGACCCAGCATAAAAAAATCGTGTTTAGCACTATCAAATGATGAGTCAATTGAGGGATTGTTACTCATTTGGGGAATATTTACCCATTTGATGGCTTGTCCCCATCCTGTTCAGTTCAAAGCAAGGGTCATATTCATATCACAGTAGAGTGGTGGTCCTGATTTCCATCTAAAGTTTGTGGTGTTTTTTTTTTAAAGGCTGTCTTGTATATAATATAGATCCTGATTACAATGTATTTCAATTTTGATATGGAAGTATTGTGCAAATTGGCATATTCTTACAAATACCTACATGTATGGAAATAATTCATAGCAAAAATTTTCTACAAATACCGGACCACCAGATTTGTAGTCTTTTTGGTCATTAGGAGCACCTGGCTGAAACAGATTTCGACTCGGAACTCTGTGTTAAACATCAAAATATCTGTATATATATTGTTGCACTAGTGCTTAGGCAAAAGTTACAAAGCGCAAAATTGTATAACTTATATAAAAAAAATCATCTACGAAATATTAAAATAATACATGTTTTGCCATTTAACTAATATAGATAAATCTAATAAGAAGTTTGTTAATTAGATAAGTGGTATTGATCATGATACAAAAGTCTCCCAATTTTGCCTTATTCAAATTCATGACATGTGGGTTGAAATTGAATGACTTGTCCTTCCTCGCTTTTTATTGACTCTAAGCAATCAATAATTAATTAATAAATTTATGTTCATCCTTTGATAAGAAGGATGCAATAAGTATAGTTGATTTTATATGGTATACAATTGTGTAGTTACTGCAGTGGTGTCTCTTTAAAAAATGTAAGATGACTGAAAGAACAAGAAAGTGATTGTGAAGGCCAAACACAGGACAAGGAGTATTAAAGTGAAAATAAAAGATTATGAATAAAGCTCAGGATAAGTAGTTAAATTAAAGAACCTTTGTGAGTACGCTCACATACCCCACACCCCATCATTGTCTCAAGGCAAACAAAATCTCACCAGATTCCTAAGTTCAAAGACTCATAACTCCTAAAAAAAGTCAACTGATAAAAATTTCTTGTGGCTATGCACATCTTCATATTTTGTCCTCATTAACTACAAAGTTTCATGAAATTCTGTTTTGCGGTTTCAGAGGAGTCGCGATGACAAACTGTTGCAGCAGTATAGGCCAAAATGCTAAGTTCAAAGGGGCATAACTCCCAGAAAAACTTGAATCATAATTTCCTGTCGAATTGCGCATCTACATAGTATGTCCTTACTATGTACAAAGTTTCATGAAATTGTGTTGTGTGGTTTCGGAGGAGTTACGAAGACAAATTGTAGCAGTAGTACATTTCGGCCAAAATTCTAAGTTTAAAGGGGCATAATTCCTAGAAAAAAAATTGAATCATAATTTCTTGTCGATATGCACATCTACAAAGTATGTCCTTACTATCAACAAAGTTTCATGAAATTATGTTGTGTGGTTTCAGAGGAGTTGCGACGTCAAGAACCGGACTGACCGACTAACGGACGGACGGGTTGGCGGACGGACGGACTGACAGACGGACGGACGGACTTACAGATCTAGACGGACGGGTCAAAAACATTATACCCTACGCCCAACTTCGTTGCGTGGTGTATAATAAGGATGGTAGAATAGAAGTCAAGCTAAGAAAAATATATAGAGAAGAAAAAAGGGATTGATTTATAAACCAAGTCAGTGAAATTTTACAAGTAGGATGGAAGGTCACGCAAAGTATAGTGAGTAGTATTCAAGCTCAGTGGAAAAGTACAGAGCATATTCAAGACAAGACCAATTTAACAACTCAGCAAAGTTTTTCTACCGAGATGAGGGACTAAAAATTTAGACTACCACTGGGAAATGACCGAAATTTTCATTCAACAGGATACCCAAATTCAACTTTGGGAGTTTGCAGTTATCCACGGAGAATTTATCAAAACAAAGTTGATGATACTTTTGGGGATTAACAGTCCACTAGTAGTGGTTTCGACCCAGTGGTAATAAAATGAAATTACTCTTCATTGATTCCGTGCGTCCGAAGCGTTTTTCTGAAGTTATCTTCCTCAGAAACATCGGAACCTAAACATTTGAAGGTCAAGGATGTATTAAACTTAAACAAATGAATGCTATATGACCAAAAGGGACTTAAAATATAGCCAAATTCATCTAAGGTCAACTGTGCCTGAAGGAGTTGGAACCTTAGCTTCTTAATAATATCTTAATTCATCAAAGGAGAATGGAAGAAAATTTGTTAATAATCATGTCAGTATCGGATACAACAATAGGTGATGTCAAGAAACTGCATCAAAACGAAGTGAGAACGCGTACAAAATTATATAATTCCTTACATTTTTTGTTTCTTAATGTAATAAAAGAATAACTAATCCAAGAATTCAAATATCGAAAAACGATGATAATTCACTCATGCGTTATGCATATTTTTATTCTTGGTTTAGATACTCTATAACTATTTTTATTGTACATATGTTTATGCAAGAAGGACAGTTATTTATTTCATATGTGGTTGTGAATGCAGTTAAATCATAATGGCAAGTATCAAACTAAACTTATAAAGTATTCATATCGAATTAGTTACAAACATTGCAAGTTGTATCACATCTAAGATTCAGAATTATTTCCTCCGTTCTATAATTGAGTTAAACCTGTCAGTCCACATGTATGGAAAATTATTTCTAATTACATTGATCTGCATTTTATGTCAACAAAACATACTGAGTAAGATACCATTTTTAACGTGTATCTCAAAGTAATTTGGTAAAACTTTAACTTTAAGAAATGTATATAATTAAAGATTAGCTAAGTCTGTAAATGAACCTTTGGTATTGATAAGAATGCATTTGTGCCAAGAAAACATACATTCTCAGTTAATACGTTTTGCTCGTGCATTTCCACACTATATGGACTTCACTAACAGGGCTGTGTTCTCCTTATAAAAAACTGCTATAACACTTAGGATGAACTACTGAAAGCGACACCACACAATTTATGATCACAATCACGAATTGGTTGACTGATACGATGTGTCGGTGTCTATACTGACTACCGACAGGTTTTTGCGGTCTTAGATCTTAAAATACCAGAAAAGTCGTTTGATCTGTAATTTTACCGATTGTGTTCTATTCCCGATTATGGCATTCAAACTGAGTGAGGATTCTTATAGCGGGTAATGTGTTTATAGCAGGAGACGCATGCCCTATCGAATCAGCGGATCTCGCTCCTTTTGGAGTTCATGCGATTCCCTAAGTTTTGTACATTGATTTCTCTCGTCTTAATCGAAATACGAGATTTCAAAATCTGTAAACTACTGTCGCTTTGATCTAGTGACACTTTTTTGCAATGTCTAAATGTTTTGAAATAAGGAATAAAATAAGTTTTTGACATCATTTAACAGTCTTTTCCATTGCAAGTGACTAATATGTTTGAGGGTTGAGTGACACATGAAGATGTTTAGGACACAAAGGGACAATATATCCTGGTGATGTACAGGTACACTTTATCATATTCAGTAACTCAAATTTTCATTGGTGTTGGTTATTACATAGGCACTGGCTACGGTTACATGGAAATGTAACAATAATAAAATATTATTGTTACATTGGAGACTAAATGCCGGAATGCATGGTTGGGTAAGGACCTGATTAATTACGAATGTAACAATAATTATTGAGGCTACGGTTACATTGCGTTATTGTTACATGAAAACAGCAATGTACGATGGGACTAGTAATATGTACTAAATAATAAAAGTTGAAGACATTTATTTTATATTTACAATACATACAATTATTACATACAATTTCTTTAATTTTTATTTACAATGACATTTTCTACATATCCAGTAAGTGGTTTTGGAGCATGTTCAAGTCCGACACATTTCTGATGAAACCACTCCAAGCAGCCATCACACACCAGTGATGCCGCATTGTGAACGTCCGTATCAGATACCGTGCAGTTCCATTCTGCGATATCCCTTTTAAAAGATAAGGCAACCCTAACCCTAACCCTAAACCCTTTCAAAATTTGTGTCTTGATATTGTTTCAGTTTTGTTTCAAACGCATCCCAAGTTTTAAATTTTCACCCAAAACAAAATTGGCAATAGGAATCTCTTCATCCATTGTTCAAAGTATAATGACAGTAATAAGTAGTAGGTGTGCAGTCAGTAAATACTTAGAAGTGAACACTTTTCTCAGCCCGAATTCTCAACAACAAACCATTGAACTATATTTTCGCCTTTGGCACTACTAATCTGAAGTAGTATCTTTAATAACATCAAAACCATTAATACGTAAAACTATTTAAACACTTTTGTTGAATAATAATATTTATTATTTATCATTATTACAAGTATTATTTAGTACATATGAAAGAATTAAGCAACAAAACTATAGAAGATTAAAGTTTAATAAATCTAGCGTAGATTGCTGTTTTCATGTAACAATAACGCAATGTAACCGTAGCCTCAATAATTATTGTTACATTCGTAATTAATCGGTTCCTTACCCAACTTTGCATTCCGGCAATTAGTCTCCGATGTAACAATAATATTTTATTATTGTTACATTTCCATGTAACCGTAGCCAGTGCCTATTACATATGCATGCAGTTAATTGGCTGTTATCTGTTAACTCTTTTTAAAGTGACAGATTGATAAATTCAATGCTATTAGCTGATGAAGTATACTAGTAGTATAGTATTGCTCAAAACATTCCCATTAAATACATCATTTAATCTTATGTAAATATGTCTTAGTGTTGTTCATCTTTTAGTGGAAAAAATGTGGGGTGCGGCATTGTACATTGTGAGATGACACATGGTACAGAAGTGGATCATGGACTACAATTATGAGTGAATCTGATAAAATGACGGCACCTTCTAAGCAGGAATTGTTAGGCAAGGACATTCCAAATACAAAACCAAATGGTGTCGATGTCAATGTCATTGCTGGAGAACCATTTGAAACTAAGGTTGGCGTGACCTCTTTGTCATCTTTTAAGTCTGTATTTCAATGTTGCATAGTGTATGACAAACGAGACGATTTAAATTTTGAAATAATAAATTTTCCTCACCTTAGCAGCAATATACCAACTTTACTAGCGTATTGAGAATACATTTCTCAACTCATACGATATTCAAGACTTTACATCTGCTACTCATTGGTGTCTGAGTAAAACATCAATGAACCAGGTTTTGTCAAATAACGTCTCATCATTTTTCTCGGAAGGTACCACGGTTTAATAGATAAATATTAAGTGTCAGCTTCACAAATAAACTGAATAAATCTTGACATATATGTACATAGTATGTGAAAGAACTGTTGTTTTTTTTCTCACTTTCAATGAATCCTTGTAACTCAATTTCATTGAAAGAATATTTAAGTTGAACGAATAAGACGATCTATCAGTTCTTTTAGTAATATCCTTATACAGAATATTTATGTTTTTGTCCCAAGTTGCTTAGTTATTATTTGTCTTAGTTTACGTAAAAACAACCTTTATTGTAATGATAAAAATAATGAGATGTGGTAGGATTGCCACTGAGACAACTTTCCGTCAGAGCTCAAATGAAGTGGACGTAAGCAATTATAGGCAACCGTACGGCCTTCAACAATGAGAAAAGTTAATACCGTATAGTCGGCTATGAAGGGTCCCGACATGAAAATTGTGAAACTATTCAAACGAGAAAACAAACTTAGATGGTTTTATGTGTAATTTCAGTGTTTTCACCAGAGCATTCAACTATGTACTTCAAATATTTGATCTTAGTCCCGTTTACACACCAGTGTTCCAGCTAGGATTTCAAAGGGCAGGGAGCCAATCATGAAAAGGGCACTTTAGCGTGATGATTGATATTTCAAAAGGGCATGTCAAACATTGTCTTATGTAAACTGCAGGGTTTCAGCTAGGAGTTTTGAGGGGGGTTTAGTCACTTTTACGCTAAATGAAAATCAACCTTTTTTTTGGGTAACAGTATTAAAGGGACCAAGGACCGACGTACATGTATATATTACTAGCTCAGTTATCCCTAGAAAATTTTTGAAGCATGGTGGGTCTAAGGTTAAGTTGCAATGCAGAGCGCTGCAGCATTTTGTAGAATTATGTTTATTTCATTAGTGAAATGAATTGTGCATATGTCAGTTATTAAACTACACATAAATCTGCAAAACAGTAAGGAACAATACCAAACATTTTCTCCAGGGGCCAACCTGGATCCCAAAACTTTTTCCAAGGGCCCAGTAGAAATTTTAAGGCCCTACCAGGGTATTTTACTACAGGTTATTAATACAGTATAGTCTTGAATGTTCTTATAAAGGCAATTAAATATGTTTGAAATGCCTAATACATGTAGCTTGTTTCTGATTATGATAGAAATAATAAAGGAATTAATAAACCACATTGAGTTTTCAGAATTAAAATCCATTTAACCATGTCTTTTCAGACTGGTAAACTTATATTTGTAATATTATATAAAAAAGTTATATAAAAGACCCCCTTTACCATTTTACACTCCCCTAGATGTAGAGTATTAAAGTATTATCAGTTTCACCCCAAGAAAGTATTCATCTTTAATGAAATAATCTTAGCAGTTAATCAAAATGAAATTCTTACTGTCTATAAATAACAATGAAATGTTACTGTTTCTTGTTAAAGGGGTTTTCCGAATTTTCCCGCCAAAAAGCACATGGCTTTCAACAAATGTAAACAAAGCATTCAATTTGTGATCATGGATTACAGCTTTAATTAATTTAATTTGGATACAGATATTCAATGAAAGGTACAGTCAAACATTGTTTTACTTTCTTCTGGATTAAAACTAGTTTAAAGATCAATTAAAAAAAATATTTGACATCATAACAACAGACGATCTATGGAAAACGAAACGCAAATTGTCATCTTTGAGAAATATTGAAATTGAAATGCTGACTGATAGAATTTAATGAGAAAAATTATTACCATGGTCAATTATGAAGTTTGATTAAGGGATTAATGACCCATCCGATGTCGATAAGCGGATTATCTGTAATCACAACTTATTACACCTGCTGTAAATGTTAATTAGCTGAGGGTCATAAACTTGTCTTTATTATGAAGACAGGTAGAATAATTGTATTTTCATCAAAATATTACGGCAATAAAGGCATGGAACACGAAACCCACAATGTATATAGATATTTTATGTCTAATTCCCCTTTTACACTTAGAAACCAACAATGTAAATAGATATCTTATTTTAAGTCCCCTTTTTACACCATACACCAACAATATATATAATATATTATAATTTAGTCTCCTGTGTATACGAGAACACCAACAATGTTCTTGGACTTCCAACTAGATCAAGGAGCTGTACTTAATCAATCTATCCTTCAAGGTTGGAATGTTTTTATATATACTTTATCAGGAAAGGCAACATTTGGTAACAAACATTTTTAACAAAATTCGTGGTCTTATAGGATTTCAGAAACTGTAAAATGAGAATCATAAGCTAATAAAAAGAAATTAATAGTCACAAATATTGTTTTATGTATTCAAAAGTTAAAAGGAATAGCATAAAAAACTTGTAAATCAATAATTTAATTTACTGCATTGTCTCGGGATCAGTTAAACTCCGGGATACCAGTTTGCTGCATTTCATGGTTAAGGGGAACCAGGATTTAAATAAATTGGGAATGTGTCCATGGGACACAGATGATGCCCCCGCTTGCATATAACATTAAAAAGGGACATAAGTCAAGAACAGTAAAAGTGACTCTACCCAAATTTGTACTTGACCTGAGTTTTGTGGTAATAAGCATTGTGTATAAGTTTCATAACATTTGGTTGAGGCAAACTTAAGTTAGAGAACAAAAACGAAATATTCGGCAATTTCTCCATTTGCAAAGGGGCATAACTCTAGAACAGTAAAAGTGAGGCCACCAAAATTCAAACTTGATCTGTGTTTTGTGGTAATTAGCATTGCACATACGTTTCATAACATTTTTTTGAGGCAAACTTAAGTTAGAGAACGGAAACAAAATATTCAGCAGTTTTTCCATTTGTAAAGGGGCATAACTCTAGAATGGTAAAAGTGACGCTACCCAAATTCAAACTTCATCTGTGTTTTGTGGTAATAAGCATTGTGTATAAGTTTCATAACATTAGATTGAGGCAAACTTAAGTTAGAGAACGGAAACGAAAAATTCAGCATTTTTTACATTTGTAAAGGGGCATAACTCTAGAACGGTAAAAGTGATGCCACCAAAATTCAAACTTGATCTGTGTTTTGTGGTAATAAGCTTTTGTATAAGTTTCATAACATTTGTTTAAGGCAAACTAAAGTTAGAGAACGGAAACCAATTTTGGGACTTACGGACGGACAAGGGTAAAACTTAATGCCCCCTCCGCTACGGCGGGGGCATAAAAATTAATTAACAAAATATAAATTTTTAGTTACGTTTGATAGGAGCAAATTTAACGACAAAACCATAAAGTTAGGTACTCATCTAAATAATTTTTTTCTTCAACTATTGGAATTTATAACAACGAAAATAATTGAATTGAAGTATTTCTTTGTGATAGACTCTGACCTGTTTTCCAGCATGGTATTAACCATTGAATGGAATTAACGCAGTTGACATGAACTTTATCGTGCAATCTGGAGTCCAGAGGTGTGTCGTTTTGTGTTAATAGGTGGCAAGACCCTAGGAGAGCATGTTGAATAGATAGATTAGTGTATTGTTAATGTATAATCTAAAATATGAATTCATGTATTAATTCAATGTCCTTTATGTCTCGAATTAATCAGATATATTTTGCAATTCTGCAAAACACTAACATGAGATGACTTCCCATACGATGTGAGTAATCTTTTGTAACACACAATGTTTGGTTTTTAACAGCGAAATCAATCTCATTATAATCAACTGGTTCTTTTATGCTACATCAGTTCTGATTGAACACAATTAACATTCATGGCATTAATTCCAGGAATGATACCTGCTGATGATTATGATGAGCAGCTTATCATAAATACAAATGTGGCAAGTTAAATTTCTCAGCTGCAATATAAATATTGAATTTTAATATTTTCTGACATTTATCTAAGATACCATGCACACAGATAATGATTTATTACGTGTCACAGTGAAAAAATTGATTGAAACCAA
Organism: Mytilus coruscus; assembly: GCA_017311375.1. NCBI lineage: Eukaryota > Metazoa > Mollusca > Bivalvia > Mytilida > Mytilidae > Mytilus > Mytilus coruscus. The sequence goes on from CM029597.1 coordinate 17,965,633, forward strand.
CAAAAATAAACACAGAGGAATTATTAGGGTCACATAGACAAGTAATGTTATTTTGAGTTAATTCGTCCACATCATTACATGGTGAGCTTTGTTGGTAGAGAAGACCATGCCAATTGACATACATAATTTTTCTTCTGAAATTACAGTATAATGCTTGAATAATTGCCAACAGGTTAATGCGACAATAATCTGTACAAGTTAATATTGACCAGGTACCTTGTTATCATTATCAATTAAATAAGTGCATGTTTGTTACATAAAAATAAAATAACAATAATACCGAACTCAAGGAAAATTCAAAACGGAAAGTTCCTTGTCAAATGGCAAAATCAAAATCTCAAACACATCAAACAAATGGAAAACAACTGTCATATTACTGACTTGGTACAGGGATTTCCTGATGTAGAAAATGGTAGATTGAATAGATGATATAATACAGCTTTCTATAGTAATATTACATTTAAAAATAATCATGATGGTCATATTCTTTAATGGAGGAAACTAGAAACCGCTGAGTAAACCATTAACTTTGATAGGTAACCGACACACTATATTGCATGCACACTGTCTTTATTCCAAAATGACCAAAGAGATATAAGAACTTTTCAAAAGTAATGATTGGGTGTATTAATCTACTTCCTAGACAATTGGCTTCCATCATGGATAGAGAATAATTAATATACCAGTTTGAGTACCATATTTACAATTGTGCTAGCACACCAGTTTTAGAGAATATCTATCATAGATCCACATTGTACTACAAAACACTAACTAACTTTATTCTTTTTCTTAAGTAAATGAGAAGTTTCATGAAGTCATCTCACAGATTTGTACGGAACAACCTGGTTTTTATTGATCACATGATTGATTATGAATAAACAGGGCAGATCCAGGGTTTCAGGAAAGGGTAAAAATAATATGCCAAGTGTGGCTTGGCTGATTTCTGACATTATGTTAAAAATATTTTTTCGATCGAAGGGGCATATGCACTCTCAACCAAGATAAATACACCGATTAATTTTCCCTTTCTTTTAATTTCTGACATGTATATATATGTACAAATCTTTGTACAATGTGTACACAAAGCTAATATATACATAGGTATCACATAAATATAGTACATATAAAATTGCATAATGTTTAGTGTGGCAGAGACAACGAACACAAAAGTACAATGTTCATGATAAGTATAGATTTATAAACAACAAATAAACAAATTTTATATAATAACTTTTCTTTTGAAAATGAGTAACCTTCCTGAAAACTTAACAGTGATACAAAAACATAAGACATGATTTCATAAAACCAACAGTTTCATGTGTAACTTGTTCTCATATACAGAAGCTCTACATCACTTAATTTGATTTGTGAAAAAAAATGGTGAGAATATCCTAACAGGTCTACGTAATTATTAGATGTCCCTGATATAAGAGACAATTGGCCAAAAAGCAGACCAAAGAAACAAAATAAACTGTGCATAAAAATGTTTCATCAGCAGCAGTATAACAGGGATAGTTCACATTTGTAGTAATTATTTACCTATAAAGCGAGACAAAAATCCCTTTCATCAAAGAAACTTTAACTGTAAAATTGAATTTTACATTCAAATTTTAAAATTCCATCTATTTAGATAATATATGAAACAAATATATTGTTCAGAAAAATGCTGCTGTGATGTTTTAGACTTGATACATGCTCAAATAATCAAAACAAAACAAAAAGGAACATATAAATAACAAATAATTGACATATAAAACAAATAACATAATCATGTAACAATTAACATAAAAATTATTGTGACTGCACTCTAAAAGTTGGTTTCAGCCTTTGCATTCAGGTAAGAAAAATGCAGTTTGTATTATTTAACCAAATTGAACTGAACTGTTAAATCAAACTGATCAATTTATTAAGTGTTTAACCAACTGCAACTAGAAGACTACATCAAGTTGTCAATGATAATGGTACAAATGCAAAATGAACTAGTTCTTACCCAGAGGCTATATGCTTAACTTTCAATTAGCAAATTTAACGACAAAACCATAAAGTTAGGTACTCATCTAAATAATTTTTTTCTTCAACTATTGGAATTTATAACAACGAAAATAATTGAATTGAAGTATTTCTTTGTGATAGACTCTGACCTGTTTTCCAGCATGGTATTAACCATTGAATGGAATTAACGCAGTTGACATGAACTTTATCGTGCAATCTGGAGTCCAGAGGTGTGTCGTTTTGTGTTAATAGGTGGCAAGACCCTAAGAGAGCATGTTGAATAGATAGATTAGTGTATTGTAATGTATAATCTAAAATATGAATTCATGTATTAATTCAATGTCCTTTATGTCTCGAATTAATCAGATATATTTTGCAATTCTGCAAAACACTAACATGAGATGACTTCCCATACGATGTGAGTAATCTTTTTTGTAACACACAATGTTTGGTTATTAACAGCGAAATCAATCTCATTATAATCAACGTTCTTTTATGCTACATTAGTTCTGATTGAACACAAATAACATTCATGGCATTAATTCCAGGAATGATACCTGCTGATGATTATGATGAGCAGCTTATCATAAATACAAATGTGGCAAGTTAAATTTCTCAACTGCAATATAAATATTGAATTTTAATATTTTCCGACATTTATCTAAGATACCATGCACACAGATAATGATTTATTGGCGTTTCACAGTGAAAAAAATTGATTGAAACCAACAAAAAATAAACACAGAGGAATTATTGGGGTCACATAGACAAGTAATGTTATTTTGAGTTAATTCGTCCACATCATTACATGGTGAGCTTTGTTGGTAGAGAAGACCATGCCAATCTCAAACACATCAAACAAATGGAAAACAACTGTCATATAACTGACTTGGTACAGGGATTTCCTGATGTAGAAAATGGTAGATTGAATAGATGATATAATACAGCTTGTTTAACCCAGCCGCATTTTTGTGCCTGTCCCAAGTCAGGAGCCTCTAGCCTTTGTTAGTCTTGTATTATTTTTAATTTTAGTTTCTTGTGTACAATTTGGAGTTTAGTATGGCGTTCATTATCACTGAACTAGTATATATATTTGTTTAGGGGCCAGCTGAAGGACGCCTCCGGGTGTGGGAATTTCTCGCTGCATTGAAGACCTGTTGGTGACCTTCTGCTGTTGTCTGTTCTATGGTCGGGTTGTTGTCTCTTTGACACATTCCCCATTTCCATTCTCAATTTTATTCTATAGTAATATTACATTTAAAAAATAATCATGATGGTCATATTCTTTCATAGAGGAAACTAGAAACCGCTGAGTAAACCATTAACTTTGATTGGTAACCGACACACTATATTGCATGCACACTGTCTTTATTCCAAAATGACCAAAGAGATATAAGAACTTTTCAAAAGTAATGATTGGGTGTATTAATTTACTTCCTAGACAATTGGCTTCCATCATGGATAGAGAATAATTAATATACCAGTTTGAGTACCATATTTACAATTGTGCTAGCACACCAGTTTTAGAGAATATCTATCATAGATCCACATTGTACTACAAAACACTAACTAACTTTATTCTTTTTTCTAAAGTAAATGAGAAGTTTCATGAAGTCATCTCACAGATTTGTACGGAACAACCTCGTCTTTTAGTGATCACATGATTGATTATGAATAAACAGGGGCAGATCCAGGGTTTCAGGAAAGGGGTAAAAATAATATGCCAAGTGTGGCTTGGCTGATTTCTGACATTATGTTAAAAATATTTTTTTCGATTGAAGGGGGCATATGCACTCTCAACCAAGATAAAGACACCGATTAATTTTCCCTTTCTTTTAATTTCTGACATGTATATATATGTACAAATCTTTGTACAATGTGTACACAAAGCTAATATATACATAGGTATCACATAAATATAGTACATATAAAATTGCATAATGTTTAGTGTGGCAGAGACAACGAACACAAAAGTACAATGTTCATGATAAGTATAGATTTATAAACAACAAATAAACAAATTTTGTAATTATATAATAACTTTTCTTTTTGAAAATGAGTAACCTTCCTGAAAACTTAACAGTGATACAAAAAAATAAGACATGATTTCATAAAAACTAACAGTTTCATGTGTAACTTGTTCTCATATACAGAAGCTCTACATCACTTAATTTGATTTGTGAAAAAAAAAATGTTGAGAATATCCTAACAGGTCTACGTAATTATTAGATGTCCCTGATATAAGAGACAATTGGCCAAAAGCAGACCAAAGAAACAAAATAAACTGTGTATAAAAATGTTTCATCAGCAGCAGTATAATAGGGGATAGTTCACATTTGTAGTAATTATTTACCTATAAAGCGAGACAAAAAATCCCTTTCATCAAAGAAACTTTAACTGTAAAATTGAATTTAATACATTCAAATTTTAAAAATTCCATCTATTTAGATAATATATGAAACAAATATATTGTTCAGAAAAATGCTGCTGTGATGTTTTAGACTTGATACATGCTCAAATAATCAAAACAAAACAAAAAAGGAACATATAAATAACAAATAATTGACATATAAAAACAAATAACATAATCATGTAACAATTACCATAACAATTATTGTGACTGCACTCTAAAAGTTGGTTTCAGCCTTTGCATTCAGATAAGAAAAATGCAGTTTGTATTATTTAACCAAACTGAACTGAATTGTTAAATCAAACTGATCAATTTATTAAGTGTTTAACCAACTGCAACTAGAAGACTACATCAAGTCGTCAATGATAATGGTACAAATGCAAAATGAAATAGTTCTTACCCAGAGGCTATATGCTTAACTTTCAATTCAATCAGGTGGTTTAAATGAAAGGCTAGATTGGGAATATCTATTGGTTATTATAATGATATTTGTTAATAATTATATGTGGTTCCTTTAAAAAAAAAATTCTTGGTTTACTAACAGGTTAGTGATAATTTTTAAAATTAAAAACTATCAGCTGGAGAATACTCTCAAATCTTCCATGGAAAAACATCATTTCTTCAAATTTTAATTTGAATCAGTTAGTTCCTATTCTCTGAATACTGTTTTACAGTGTAATGACAGTAATTTTGTGCAATTTTCTATTTTATCTCATTTCTTTTGATTAATTCTGTCTTCACCCTTTTGAGAAAAAAACACCAGAAAAATAGCTTTAAAAAAAACAAATAACAAGTTAATAGCTATTATTTAACAGCAATTTATTGCAATTTATAAATCAGTATCACACCATTGATACGATGACAACTAAAACTGTACAATTCATTCAATACACTTAGAGAGAAAACAGGACACTCTGCAAGTTATTTATTTTTGCACATGCACTTCAACAATGTTGACTTGCTGGAGTCTTGGTCAGACAGTTGGATTTATATAAATTTTTACCAATAGATCGTTTACTTAGATTTAGTAGACTTTTGACCGACTTCAAAGGCAGGACAGCAACAATTACAGAAAAGTCAGTAAGAAAATTGAAAACAATGAATCAACAATTGAAAACATGGAATACAAAAATTCAATCCATTTTATTGTTCTTGAAAGTTTTTTTTGTACCAGAAAACTATGAAAGATGTCATAATTCAAATTATATTCTTATAATTGTAGGTATTTGTACATTTATGTTCAGGCATGATATGATAGACATAACATTGGGAGAAATATCCAAAATTACTTCACATTATTTTCAAATAAACAAGAAAACGAATTATTTTCACATTTCAATAAACATCTAACTTATAGACATCACACATAACAATTTATGAATATACAGTATCAACTCTAATTACTGATTCCTCAAAGCACTTGACACATGTGTCTATATTTATCACATTTGTTTGGTGTGGTATTAATGATAAAGTCGAAAGTTATTAGGTTCTTAAATACCCCTTTGTTTACTTTATTATGTTTTAAAAGTAACTAAGAAAGAGAATGGAGATTTTCAATTTTCAATCTAAAGAGAATATTCTTTTTCATTTCTATGCTAAACTTTTTGAGAGAAGATTGTCATGAACAATCAATGATGAACATATAGGATTACCATGTAATTAAAGAACACCAACTTTCCCTTGTTATTGCAATGGGAACAATAAAACTGCTTAGTCAGGTATATATACAAAATATGAGCAAATTAATGTCTAGTTTTTGTGACTATTGATTGTGATTCCATTGAATCATGTTTCTTTATATTCAGAAATTATTGTGTCCATTTATTATTGTGATTTTTGAAGAATGGATAAAAGTGTGAGATTAATTATTTGTGATTTAAGAAAAATCTGTAAACATATATAATATGTATCAAATTACAGAATGCAAGTTCTTACCATTGCAATATTAACCAGTCACATAATTCTCCGTAATAAAAACCTCACCATAAATTCTGAATTTACAGTGTCTTAATATTTTTTTTCATGCATAGAAAAATTAATTTCTCACAAATAAACAATAATAAATATGTTAGGGATATTTAGAAACAAGCAGCACATTACTGTAAAGTTCTAGCACCTTTTATACTCAATGAAAGATTTAATCAAATCTCAAGGTTAGCATTTACTGCTGGATATTTGTCATATAAATTATTGTAAACTTATTTGAAGGAAAGACTTCAGATCTTGTAAGTACCCTTAAAAAGTTTTTGTAAATAAAACAATATTAACCAGACTAGAATAAAAATCATTTGTACAAACAATAACATTATGATAAATTGTGATATAAAACAGCCATAAAATACAGCTTGCATAAATAAAACTTGCTATGAAAAACATAATATTATTTGATTAGTTTTCAATAGATATATGTTTCACTGCCTGCATACCAAGTCACACAAAGATACACAAAGTCACATAAAGACACACAAAGTCACATAAAGATACACAAAGTCACATATAGATACACAATAACTTATCCTGTCAACAATTTTTTCACTTAACAATAGTATCTTTGATGAGATTTTATTACACCACATACTGTAACAATGAAAGTTTCTTTCACTAACTTTGTAATATAGACAAAATCATGAAAATATCCCCTACAGTAAATCTTTAAAAAGAAAAGAATCAGATAATAGAATAAACGAGAAAATAAAACCTAAAAACAGGGCAAAACTTTTCCAAAATAGGGCACTCTACAGTATCAGACTTCCAAAAAAACACAAGCTATTTGAGTTCATTACAGGTACCCACTTTTTATTCTAATATCCAGTTTCAAACTTTTAAATCATTATGTCTCTTCATAACAATACCTGATTTACAATAATATCAAGCATTTGTGTATAGATAGGTACCTTTTTAAAAAAAAAGAATCAAAGCATGTTCTTTTTTATTCAGTTGAAGAGGAAAATTACAAGAACAAGTGATCTTTATGTGACTGAGTAAACTTTGTGTAATAACAGGCTTAACGGTTCAAACTAGTTTGTATGACTGAGTAAGCTGGTTGTTTTGTGTGAAAAACTGGATTTAACTGTTTGATCTGGAGTGACTCAAGAGTAAGCTGGTAAAAAATTAAAGCCAAGCTTAACTGACTAGTTCAATCATGTCAACGATAAATGACAAATGGAATGATTCAAAGCACAAAATATTCATAATCAATCAGACATGTTACTGATAAAAATACTAAACAAAAATTGATGAATACATTGCACATTATTACATCATATTTGATATATTACGTATAAGCATAAACTCAAGGTGATTATGTATTGTATAGATACTTGTCTTTTTTTTTAAGACCATATTTTGACCTTGATGTATTTTTTTTGTCCCATAATTTACATATGCCTAACATCTTCTTGAATTCACATCAATAGTTCAAAATTGAACTGATCATGAAAATTGGACTGAAAAATGTATTAACTTTTAGATGACAATGGTATACAGCAATGAAAAGTTCAAGATGTAGAAATTCATAAATATTTTATGACTGAGTTTGTTGGAGTTAATGATGTCCAAATATTTTCCAATCACCAACATGTAAATCAGATGGTGGAAATAATTTTATAAGACAGCAGTATTATGAAATTCTTAAAATATGTAAGACTCAAACAGAAGATCCCATTCATATTCTCTTCTAAAGAATTCAGTCCTTCTCCGTAAAAATCTATGAACTAAATTTCTACTCTGAAGTTTCTGATATAATTGTGTGTTAATAACTATCTAAAGATACTTTGAAGACAAGAAAATTTAGCATGGAATATGATATGTAAAGTAATTTCTAACAATGAAACATTTTGCAGATTTAATTTTATTGTGAGGATGAACCTTACTATGTCAATTTTTTCCTGCAAATCATAAATTCTGTTAATTTATGGGACTTCAAAATATTGTTACCTTCTCAATCAAATTAAAATTGATAAAGCTGGTAGATTGTATCTTAAATTCATCGCCACTTTGTGTCAAAATTTTTTTACTTCTACTGCTTTCGAGTTTTATACATAAATTCAATTTATACAATATACATTTGACTGTTGTTTGCTGGCTGAGATGTCTTTTTATTATACCTTACCTACTATTGGTAAAAAATTGCATTATTTATAACTAAATAAAATAATCAACGAATATTTTTAATCTTCATTGCCAGTGGTCCATGTCAAAATTCTAATTTTCATCACAATTGATTCTATTATTTGGATCTTTCATAGTTTGACTTGAAAAAATTGAAACACATATCAAACAGAGGTAGTACTTGTATGATAAAATCTCTACAATAAAAACAAGCAATCTGTAAAATATGATGTACATATATAAAAAAAAAATACAATGGAACACTGAAAGCTCTTACTCAGGCTGTAAAAATTCAAGTTTTCTATCATATTAATGATAAGAGAGGTACTAATGAGGGAGTAGCCAGCAAGTTACTTAAACAAGAATGTGTCCATAGTACACTGATGCCCCACTCGCACTATCATTTTCTATGTTCAGTGGACCGTGAAATAGGGGTCAAAACTCTAATTTGGCATTAAAATTAGAAAAATCATATCATAGGGAACATGTGTACTACGTTTCAAGTTGATTGGACTTCAACTTCATCAAAAACTACCTTGACCAAAAACTTTAACCTGATGTGGGACAGATGGACTGACAGAGGAATGGATGGGCGAACAGACACACAGACCAGAAAACATAATGCCCCTACTACTATCGTAGGTGGGGCATAAAAAGTACAATGGGTTCAACTTCCAAAATTCATATTAGTTATTAGTCGCCAAAACATTGGAGAACTAAGATCATATTCTAATATGATTCTGATGAACCAAAATAATGTCTAGCTGATCTAGGCCGTTTGAGTTCAAAGATTCTATAGATTCCCACTTTTTCTTTACTGAAAAAACTGTATAACAATTGTATAAAATATCTACATGGAGAATTTATTAAATTTGAATATTAAGTAAGTATCTAATGTCCAATAAAATTTTAATAGATTGGATTATATCAGTAACAAAAATTAAATATATAAGATTCTATTTTTCATGATTTCTATAAGATATTGTTCAGCATATCACTACAAAGATGTGAACCTTATATTAAGTAACTTTGCTCACTTGATACAAATGAACATAAAAGGCGAGATATGAACAGCACTATATCTATCCAATCCTTTTAAATACATCATTATAATTCAGCAGAATGAAAACAGACTTCTAGGTTTGTAGTACATCTCTCCATCAAATTTAGACTAAGAATGCAGTATTCAAATTTATGGATTTTCTTGTACTTTTAAAAGCCTGTAAAATGCAGATATATTATTCTACCAAGTTATATGTTTATCTGCAGAAGGATCTATCATCCTAGCTGTATGGTATATCCTTTTTTTGCCTAGGTACCCATACACTACAGTTTTTGATCACAGATTAATATTGCATTATAAAAGAAATATTGCATCAATCTATATATTCAACATAGTTTTCAGGTACCAGTCCAGTTTTTCCACTTAATTGTCCTTCTAACCAGCCTGGTTCTTTGGAAGATCGAACTGAAAAGAAAATATACATTGATTTCATGTAATATTTAAATTCAACATATTTTTCTACTGAGGATCTTAACTATTTATTGTAAATCTATTTCATTATTGCCTGATAACACAATGGATGTCACATATGGTGCAGGATATGCTTACCTTTCAGGAGAACCTGAGAACACCCCCAGTTTTTGGTGGGGTCCATGTTGCACAATCTTTGGTTTTGTATACTGTTGTTTGTCTGTTGGTTGTTTTTGTCATTGATTTATGAGTTTGAATACCCCTTTGGTATCTTCCGACTTATATTTTACCTTACTCCTAATCAAATCCAAACAATAAATCTTAAATATTGTGTACCTAAAGTAAAAGAATGCTAAAACATCATTAAATTCCTGAGTAAAGGCAAACCATGACAGCTATTTTCCTGTTGCACTTACAGAAGTTAATGACAAAACTAGGAATCAGTCTATACTTTACCATTATATATGAGTTGATTTGGTTCAAACGATAATTCTGAATCATTCTCAGCTTCACATCGATACAGTGTTCTAACAGTTCTGCAACAGATAAGTTTAAAAATTAAAGTTGATTATAACATTTAATCACAACTGTATAATTTCATTGGATTCTGAAAATTCAAAACCGGACTATTATTGTCTATGCAAACATATTTCCTAACAGATATGATATGACCATCCATTCAAATACTTAATTAAACAAGTGGTTTTGTAATGGCTCATTGATTAAATGTAGCCTCTATTTTTACAAATTGATAACCTTTAGCCTCACTATTATCTTTTTTATGAAATAATTTAAAAGTTTTGTATAGTAATTATCCTCCTTTAAACTGATACTCAAAATCTTTGATTTCACCTTGATAATTCAAAGTGAATATACTTGAAGATAAATAGTCAATGTTTATAATGTTTTCCCTATTTCCTTTGTATAATACAAACCAAACATTTTTGTATTTTACTAATTTTTGTTTTGTTGGATTGCTCTCTTTTCAGATGTTACCTTGATGATAAAATAAATTTGTTATACGACAGGTTAAAATGATGATGACTAGGATGATGGTAGATTACTGTTTAATGTCCAGTGGCAAATTAAATGCATATACTTCTAGGTTTGTAGTACATCTCTCCATCAAATTTAGACTAAGAATGCAGTATTCAAATTTATGGATTTTCTTGTACTATTAAAAGCCTGTAAAATGCAGATATATTATTCTACCAAGTTATATGTTTATCTGCAGAAGGATCTATCATCCTAGCTGTATGGTATATCCTTTTTGCCTAGGTACCCATACACTACAGTTTTTGATCACAGATTAATATTGCATTATAAAAGAAATATTGCATCAATCTATATATTCAACATAGTTTTCAGGTACCAGTCCAGTTTTTCCACTTAATTGTCCTTCTAACCAGCCTGGTTCTTTGGAAGATCGAACTGAAAAGAAAATATACATTGATTTCATGTAATATTTAAATTCAACATATTTTTCTACTGAGGATCTTAACTATTTATTGTAAATCTATTTCATTATTGCCTGATAACACAATGGATGTCACATATGGTGCAGGATCTGCTTACCTTTCAGGAGAACCTGAGAACACCCCAGTTTTGGTGGGGTCCATGTTGCACAATCTTTGGTTTTGTATACTGTTGTTTGTCTGTTGGTTGTTTTTCTCATTGATTTATGAGTTTGAATACCCCTTTGGTATCTTCCGACTTATATTTTACCTTACTCCTAATCAAATCCAAACAATAAATCTTAAATATTGTGTACCTAAAGTAAAAGAATGCTAAAACATCATTAAATTCCTGAGTAAAGGCAAACCATGACAGCTATTTTCCTGTTGCACTTACAGAAGTTAATGACAAAACTAGGAATCAGTCTATACTTTACCATTATATATGAGTTGATTTGGTTCAAACGATAATTCTGAATCATTCTCAGCTTCACATCGATACAGTGTTCTAACAGTTCTGCAACAGATAAGTTTAAAAATTAAAGTTGATTATAACATTTAATCACAACTGTATAATTTCATTGGATTCTGAAAATTCAAAACCGGACTATTATTGTCTATGCAAACATATTTCCTAACAGATATGATATGACCATCCGTTCAAATACTTAATTAAACAAGTGGTTTTGTAATGGCTCATTGATTAAATGTAGCCTCTATTTTTTACAAATTGATAACCTTTAGCCTCACTATTATCTTTTTTTTATGAAATAATTTAAAAGTTTTGTATAGTAATTATCCTCCTTTAAACTGATACTCAAAATCTTTGATTTCACCTTGATAATTCAAAGTGAATATACTTGAAGATAAATAGTCAATGTTTATAATGTTTTCCCTATTTCCTTTGTATAATACAAACCAAACATTTTTGTATTTTACTAATTTTTTGTTTTGTTGGATTGCTCTCTTTTTCAGATGTTACCTTGATGATAAAACAAATTTGTTATACGATAGGTTAAAATGATGATGACTAGGATGATGGTGGATTACTGTTTAATGTCCAGTGGCAAATTAAATGCATATTCAGGATTAGAACAGGTTATATAGAACCAGTCAGATTTAATTAATCACAAACCGTCTGATAGGCCTAGGTTTTGTTTGATTACTGGCTATAGAACCAGTCAGACTTCCTGTTAAACTTCCTGTCATGCTCAATCCAGAGGAATTCCTAAAATTATATAAAACTATTTTTAAGTCTCTCATCAAATAAAACATATGTTCTCAAAATGCTTTATAAATATGCCATGTATAGCATTGCTTTAAGTTCCGTACATAAATTATGTTAAAGATGTCTTACTTTATAAAATGGTAATGCGTCAAGTATAACATATGCACTTATAATAGTATTCTTTTCAAATCGAAATGGCCTACTGGTACACTGGAGTGACTAATAATTATCTAGTGCAATCTACACGCAAGTTGAAAAGAAAAACGTGAACTGAACTGTACATGTCTTTTACAGTTGGTTTTTTGGGGTTGCTGTCTCATAAGCATTACCCAACATTTCCTCTTTTTCATTTTCCAATCTTACCTTAAAAATGAGAGTACTTGTAAAGTATCAATTTTCATGGATTTTGTGGTAATTCACAAATTTTACAATACAAATATTGTATTTGTATTTTTTTATGTGTTCTTATTGCAATGAATTGGGTATTCCTGATAAATTTGTATGTATTGAATTTTTACTTTAAAAAAATATAAACACATTAATAACCCTGCTTTTTGCATGAAAATTGCAATGACGGGTCTGTATTTTCTTTAGTATAATTATTACTTGGTTAATTAAAAGGAATCCATGAGAGCAATATAAATACAAATTTATATTTTTGCATCCACAATGTTTGTAAGACATATTAAATACAGACTAGTCAGAAATATATATTGTGCAGTATATATGAGTACATGCATAATATATAGAGTACAGTATGTGATTGTATATCAATAATTATCTATAGATTTTCCATTCAGTACATTACAAAGTTACTTGAGTTTACATGACAGTGGTAGAAATACATACAAGCATTTTACTGTTATATACAAATTATATACACATATCATAGTATGTTTCATCAGACTGTCATATAACTTCCATCCCTAACCCAACCCCCTTATCAAATATCAAACACAATATCATAGCTGACATATAACAAACGTCTCCATGGTACATGTATCACACAAACACATATGGTAAACTTTCGTGTAACCATTAAAAATTTGATACAGACTTTTGTGAAATATGAAAATAAACAAAACTTTGCAATGGTACTACAATGATTGAATGACAGAAGCTGAAAAAATATCATCTGTACACTTAAGCAAAATGCACTGTTCTATTTCCAATAAAGTTAAATGTAATATAATGTATGAGAGATGCAGAATGACATTTAAATAAAAAAAATAAATTGCTTCGCCGAGCGCAGCTGGATACGACTGCAGAGGTCCAATCCTGAATAGTTGGGGCAAAAATGGACACAATATTCGCGCTTGATACAGGTCTGAATTTGGATTGTAATTCAACATTTGACACATAATAGGTTTCTCACACAGAATAACTGTAGTCAAAGAACTTAGAATCTTAGAATTGGTTATATGATTTGAATTTATATATTATGATGTTGCAAATGACCCCCCCAAAAAAAAATTAAAAATTACCCCTTCTTTTCAAATTTTTTTACCCCCCCCCCTTTTCAAAAAAAAAAAAATATTTGAAGAAATTTTCTTTTTATTTCTGAAATCTTGAGGAGAAAAATTGTCCCCCCACCATTTTTTTTTTGCCCCTAATTCCTAAACGGTTTGAGCCATAACCCCCCAAAGCCAATCCTAACCATCCCTTTGTGGTATGGAAACTTGTGGTATAATTTCAGAGAGATCCATACACTGTTCTACAAGTTATTGTCATGAAACTAGAAAAATGCTTATTTGGGCCCCTTTTTGGTCCCTAATTCCTAAACTGTTGGGACCATAACCCCCAAAATCAATCCCAACCTTCCTTTTGTGGTTATAAACCTTATATTTAAATTTCATAGATTTCTATTTACTAATACTAAAGTTATTGTCCGGAAACCAAATGTCTTCGGACGACGCTGACAACGACGACGCGATACCAATATACGACCGCAAAATTTTTTGCTGTCGTATAAAAATGGTTACAGGTAAATAATTTCCTGAAGGGCCATTACCTATTTATGTTAGCAAAAAGAAGCAGCTTACATATCCTACACAAAGGGTCAAGTGTATGCTAGACAAAAGGTCAAAAACTTGCTAACATATGTATCAACTTCCAATTCCTTTGGGAGATATGAAGATGTGTTTGCCCAAGAAAATTCACATTTCATGAGGGCAACTAAGGAAATATAACTTTTTGATGGTTAACAAATCTCCATATTTCCTGAAGAAAAGGGAAATGAATGTTTTATTCCACCGCTTTCTTGGACTAAGAGAAAATAGAATATTCAGCTACCCCCAATGGTTGTATAATTACATGGTATAAATAGCATATCATCAAGTATTTATAATAGGAAGACATATTTTTGTCTTTTTATTTTTTATTATACATTTGAAATTAGATTAATCATGATATTAACAATGATGTTGTTGTGTAAAAGGATTGAAATAAATACTACATGTGAGGAAGACCTGATGTTATGAGGGGAATTTGATGAGATGAGAATATGATGTTCTGCTGGAATAGGATGTTTTGTTCAACGTGAGGAAGTCTCAACCAATCAAATATTCATTTAGCTTTCAATAATTACATTCAGTGACATCATATTTCCTAGCTGATAAAAGAAAATGGCAAAATATGAAAAATCATCTGAATATCGTCAGTTTGTCAAAGATTTTTGAAGGGATATACAAAACAATATTTTTCAGAGTAACTCTACTTGATTATTGGCCTATTTGTATCACACATATATGATCTAAAAATATAGCAAACTATTAAATGATGTAAGATATATATAGTTCAATTATATGTCTGGAGAGGAATCATATCAAAACAAACAATGCACAACAACAAAATAACATGCTTTTAATAAATTTATGAATATTAACTAATTGTTAGTTTAACACAATATTCTACTAATTCCCATAAAATTCAAAGTATAAAGGATTGCAATTAAACCTGCAAATGTTTGACCATTTTAAAGACTGACAATTCACACTATGTATTAAATTAACAGATATGCTGATCTTTCATATGCTTAGTGTTAGATCGTAAAATCTATCAAATTTAATTAATCTGTGATGCTCCTAAAATGACAAAATTAGGTGGAACTGATTTAGCGGATTAATACGTATGTCTCCTCTTCATCTACACAGGTCATTAGGGTAAATGAGACAAGTACATTCTCGTACTGGAAAGGTAATGTCATGGCAAAAGAGAATATAAATGGCAGGCATCTTAAAAGTTGTGTTGATATATTTTATTGTTTACAATAAAAGTTGGTTGGGCATGACCCAGAGGGACAAACCCATGAAGCACAGTAAAAGTCTTGTCAAGACAAAAAAGAATATATATGGTTAAGGGATGGGGATCACAATAGTTTTGAAGATATTTTAAAATTCTTTTAACAAAGAGGGAGGAGTCTAACCCACAAAACCTTTAAGTACACAGAAAAGGTCTTTGTCATGTGGAGCAGGAATAATATGGTTTAGGGTTGGATATGAAAATGTGCCTTGAAAATCAATTATTGACCTTAACAGCAAAGTTTAAGATGAGAGGTCATCTTCAGTTAATGGTAGATGACACCACCTGGTATTAGGGTGATACACCCTGTGTCAAAATTCAAAAGTTAATGTTAATGAAAAGAAAGTTTAAGATCATCATGAAAACCATTTATTGCGTTTGGTCAAAGGTCCAAGAGGTTATCTTCAAAGACAGGAAACAAATCGTCAAATATCAAAAGCTCATGTCAAAGGACAACAAAAGTTATGACCTGGGCATGAAAATGTCCCAAAAAGTCATTTAGTTTGTCCTTGATATAAAGGTTGAGATGATATGTGACACACCATTTTATGGTAATACATCTTCATGCCATCTTTAGTCATGTCAAAAGATAAAATAATTTGGGACTGGACAAAGTTGTTTAAAAAGAAGAAGATATACTAAAAAAACAGAAAGTCTTCCTTTTTCGAACCGGAGACAAAATAATACTAAAACATAATGTTTTCCTAGTTGAAGGGGAGACATATAATAACTGGTCTTTTTGGAGATAAAATGTTTTAATCATATCTAAATTTTCTAATAATTCTTATCATCAAGCTTCAGTGTTTACTGATATTGTCAATTGCCTTGGGAAAAATAATTTCCTCTTTATTGTTAACAACAGACAATACTTTGAATTTTATTAACAAAAAATACACAATGCACACATACACAGTAAACAAAGATGGCGGCTTACATAGAGACGTATGGGGTATCATGGGTACCACGTTTCTTCACACTACCACTACAAAACATAAGCGTCACAATGCAGCCAAACATTATTCCTAGCAGTTAGTAATAAATTATGTCTAATCCTGATGTTAATATTACAGCTAACTGTAACACAGGAACAATTACAGAGGTTATGTTTTTTTTTGTTTTCTGATTCAAACGATAAGTAAATCTATCACTACGTCTATCATTCTACTATATGATGGATTCATTATTATTCTTGGGGTACCAATTTTCGAAAATTTTGTGGATAAAGGTGAACTGCGAATTTAAATGTTCAAAGAAGGATGCAAACTTTGACAAAAGCATGAAATTGAATTTCCAAGAACAATTTTTTCCTAAATCCACGAAAATTAGCACCTATGAAAATAAATGTATCCACAGTAAGTATCCTTAACAATATCCACAAAAATTATTAGAATGATTTTTGATTGTTTATGATAAACTAACTATAGCTTTCTTTGATATTCTCTAAAAACTTATCAAGCATAAAATTCCAGAAAGATCTTTTAAACCAGTCATAAGTGGGCAAAGGAGCAGGATCTTTGAAACCAGTCATCAGTGGGCAAAGGAAACTAACTGGGTTTAAAAGAGTGAAAATTTAGGCAGAAAATGGAACACATCCGACTAGTTTATGTATGATTTAGCCTAAAATTTAAATGATCTGATTTCAAAACCTGTCTAAAATGACATGAACAGTTACTACTAGAATTTGAGGAAATTGCCCCAAATACCTAAAAGCAAAAGCAAGTTTCAGTAATCATAATCATAATTTTATTTCACATCTATCAAAAAGGATTACAACAGTAAATACCACTCTTATATTATGAAGGTAATAGTTCAATGGGGTCAATAAGGAAGGGAAAAATCAACTCAAAAGTGCAAGAAAAGTAAAAAAAATCTATTTCTTTCTAAAAAAAATAAACTGATCATAAAATTATAAACATAGGGTAAAATCAGGGCTATTTTGCAGTGATGAAGACAAACCTAGAAACTCTTTTTCGAACTGGTTTGCTAAGAAGGTAAACATGTAATGTATTAGAAATCAGTTTAGTTAATCTTTATATGACACTATACCTAAAAACTTTAACAAGAATTATTTAACTAATAAGGAAAAGATTTACATGTACAAAATGTATATTCATATTTCTTTCTAACTGATCTAAGTTTAGGTTTTACTAAATCCAAAGAAAATATTTCAAAAATCTTTGTAAACATTTAAAAATAAATATTGTAATTCATTTGCTTTGCATTTAAAATTTTGAAATTCCATTCTCCTTTTAAATATGAATATCAAGTCACTCTGTAACACTGGGTAAAACATGCATATATCATCATTTTCACTTCAAAAATATGTTTCACTCATTGGTTCAAGTCAGTATTTAGAAACATTTACAGACATAAAGGATAATTTCTATGCAGGATATTAGCACTAGCTTTATACAATATTAAAGTTTTTACTTACAACATTGGATTATCTGCCCCTGCTATATTCAATGCAAATCTATTTGCTGAAAACAGAAAAAAACTACTACATTAGAGTTTTTCATGAAAGTCTGTATATTCCATATCTACAGGGGCTTGTAGGACTTGAGCAACGAAACCCACATCAGTTATACATGTAACATACAAAGTTTTTGGAAGCAATCTAATGTATTTGATCACTCCAAATAAAACATATCTTGGGGTACCCTAAGGGAAACATATTCGGAATTCCATCTACAGCCTTTAAACATCCTCTATGTCACTCCTTTTGTTCAATCCTCCTCCCCTCCCCGCAGGTCCTAACTTTACTTTAAATGTAGGATCAGTTTATTTTTAGGTTGAATATATGTTGTCTATATAGCATTTAATTCTTTAGCTACTTTTATCTATGATTCTTCAGTTTTCATGTTTAAAGGCATGCTGAGTAAATCTTTATCAAATAAAAGAGGATTTTGTTTAATTGTTATAAATACCTAAAGCATTAACGTTGCCATACTCTGGTACTCCTGCATTGCCATACATATTGACAGGTTTCCGAGGGTTCTCTGACATCGGTAAGGAGTTAGATAAATGATTAGACTGACTTGAGTTTATAGACTCAGAACTACCACTACTGCTTTCTGTAAATAAATACATGTATGTTACTGAATACTACCAGTATGTCTATAGAAAGGGTGATGTTATTCATATATCTCAATGCAAAACTGGCAATATCGTATTAAATTAGCATGTCTATGCCATTAATTCTTAAATTATTACAATATTTTCAGTGTAGGGACATAATTCATGCAAATTTTACAAATGAAGCAAAATACAAACTCAAACTTCTTATATGATGGAATGACAGACAGAATGCAGGGCCAAAATGACATCTTATAAAACTTAAATGACTTTGAAAACACACTAAATGCAACTGAGAATTCTTAAAAAAATATCCTGTAACCTGTGCTGATAAAAAACTCTTTAATGAGCGGGGAAAATCCCCCCACCCCTCTTCCTTAAGATTTCTACAAACCTGCCATTGCTGGATTATAAAATTCAATAGGTTTATCTATAGGTCTAAACTTTTCTGTGGGTGGAGGCGGAGCTTTATTTGCATAGACTGGTTGTGAAGTTGTTGGTGATTGGGTATTTGCTGTCAACATTGTATGATTGACACCTGGAGTAAATCTGTCTGTGATAATTGTTCGTTTACTGTTTGGAACAACTTTAGTATCACCTATTTCTGGTTCATCTGGTGTCGACTGGAAAATCTGTAATCAAAAAGTTATTTCAAATGAAAATATTGTTCAGTTTTGATTTTGTTTGTGTCCTTTGTTGAAATTCTGGTCAATTTTATGTTGATACTACATTGCTTTTTTTTCCATCTGAAATTTGTCCATGTCTAATGTTATAGGCCTTTTACAGGACAGTCTTTTTATCAATTGAAAAATGAAATAAGATTATGAGAAACACTTTTTCCAATAGTCCAATGTCTGTTATTCCTCAAAAAAAGTTAACAGTTATACAAATGACCTTGAAAGTAGTTCTCAAAATTATACTTTACTTGATATCAAGCTGTCTTCAGATTAAAACTTTTGAAACTTAAACTCATTGCAGGGATATTCAATATTGGTCTCATGCATTTCTCACAAGAATCCTTGAAGTTAAACTTGATAGTTCCTACAAGGTATTATGACCATACATACAAATATACAGATGGACAAATGTGCTAGTTAATAATTCCATAGCTTGTTTATGAAGGGATAGCAATATTGGTTTAAACAAGAATGTGTCCATAGAACACGGATGCCCCACTCGCACTATCATTTTCTGTTCAGTGGACCGTGAAATTGGGGTCAAAACTCTAATTTGGCATTAAAATTAGAAAAATCATATCATAGGGAGCAAGTATACTAAGTTTCAAGTTGATTGGACCTCAACTTCATCAAAAACTACCTTGACCAAAAACTTTAACCTGAAGCGGGACAGACAGATGGACAGACAGACAAATGAACGAACGAATGGACGGATGAACAAACGGACGCACAGACCAAAAAACATAATGCCCCTAAGGTGGGGCATAAAAACATTACTAAGAGAATCTACTGTAAATTCAGAAATTAATACATGCATTTATTACTGCATTTATTGAACAATTGACAAAACTGCAAAATAGTTATTGCAATTTAAGGAAATGCTGCAAATAATGCTATCAAAATTTAAAATACAATTGTTATTTTAGAGAAACCTATCCCATTGCAATTTTTACAATAATGAACTGTTCACAGAGAAATGTCTCGCCTGTTGGCAGAAATATACTATGTACTGATAATAATGCAACTTTATACAAAATATCATTGATCTATATCACAAGTAGTTCCTATCAAACAAACTTAAGCAGAAAAGTTAACATTGAAAATTGCTTATTAATTGAAAGTCGCTGGAAAATGACCTAGGGACCAGGCCCTCGAAATAGTTGTCAAACTGATATGTACTGATAGTAATGCAACTTTATAAAAAATATCATTGATCTATCACAAGTAGTTTCTAACAAACTGACTTATGCAGAAAACTTAATTGTTCTCCAATGAAAAGGCGAGACAATAAAACAAGATGGATAATTTCTTAATCTACAGTAATAAATTTATATAGAATAACTTTCTTTGTTGTATTATGGTTCTTACTTGTTCATAGTTATTAATGAGAATTTCTACAACAATATTAAGGAATTTAATGTCCATTATAGCAGCTACTGTCTCTTCCTCTGCTTTCATCAATGTAGGCCCAAAACATACACCAAGGTTAGCTACTGTCATTAAATTCTTGTCTTGAAATTCTGATACTCTGAAATAAAATACGAAAGTTTTGCAATAACTTTTTAAACTCTTAATAGAAATAAAATTACATGTAACCAGTTGTCCTTTAGTCTTTGGTTGAACGTTATCTCAGTTGCAATTCTACCACAAATCTTTACTTTTATAAATATATAGTAACAATTTCATATAATTGAATTTAAATGTGACAAGAGTTCTCCAATGTAATTGTATATTCAAGACAAGTTAAAGGTTCCTACCATGAATTCATCCAAAAATAAAATGATACAGACCATCGACAAGTGGTTTGTAACAATATCTTACTTAGAACTTCAGTTGTATTATCATGACAATGAAAATTATTTAAGTGCAACATTATATTTCTTGTAGACTAACTAGATCTAAGCATCCAAAATTCAATGTAATGCACAAAGTGTAATTTGCAAACGATATTTTACTGCATGCAATATCAAAGAATATTGCATGCCAACTTTGGGTGACCTCTAAACAGAATATTATATTGCTATACAATAATATATGGCTATTTTATATAAAATAATACTTGCAAAACATTTGTTTATAACAAAAAATTCAAATAAGAGGTTGTTAGTTTCTGAATTGGCTCATCTGGCACCCAGGCATACCTGAGTAATAGGACTTCGCAAAATAATCTAGAATGTTGCTACAATTTAGTCATATATCATGTATATATGCAAATTTTAATAGGATAGATCTATCATCACTTACGTTTTTAAATGCTTTATTATAATTTCTAACATTTCAAAATTTTTCTCTGGTAACTTGTGTACTAATGTGTGAATGTCATGTATCCGTAATGTCTTTGCTTCTTGTTCTGAAAGAGAAAAGGTCAAACATACATTTCAAGTTCATTATAATGTTCTTTAAAATTAACAAACCAGGTTTGTTTCCCCTAATTAAAAACACATTCATGTATCCATTAGAGTCCAAGTTTATTCATAAACTCATTTAAATCAACACCTAATAGTAGCATTGCAATTTCCTATTAGTATTAAAAAAGTCTGGACTTTTCCCTGCATCACAGGTTATACATTTATCGATTTCACTTATTTATACTTACTGGCTGCTTGTATGAATTGTGAATGAAACTTGTATGTCATAAGCGGCTCTGGTAATGATCTGTAAAAAGGTCATTAAACAATAAACAATGTAATACATTGGTTACAATGGAATACTGTGATTTCCCACTAAAATAAAAACATTTGTTTTGTTCATGTGTGAAATAAGTCAGATAATTTCACTTCTCTGATGTCATACAACAAGGGGTGTTTTCAAAACATTGTCGAAGATATTGCTTTAAAACTAATTGGGAACAACACTGATAATTACTCATGCGCATTGATGAATCGATGTGTTATATCTATGTTAACCATTCTTTTTTATGAAACAAAATTAGACTGATTCTTTCAAATCTGTATTTAGTTTAGAGTGGGAATTACTAGTGTAAAGGGTAGAGAAGTCAAATGTTTATATACTATTGCAAGAGGAAAGAGACTTAGATTGTGTCTACTCTAACAGATCGTTTGAATATTTTAGATTCTACATCTGATTATTACAGCCCCTAGAGTAGGTAGTTTTACAGCAACTCTGAAGCCCAGCTCTGACTGATGATCAAATTGATGTTAATAGTTAGGAAAGAAGTTTTGTGGAGCTCTTGGTAAACCAAGCAATATAACGTTGTTTGTAAAGTCACATGTTAATTTTGTTTTCCAGTACAGTTTAGGAAATTCCAGTTCTTTGTCTTAAATTGAAATTCCAAAGGATCATTAAACAGATCTGTGATTGTTCATGATTTCCTCTTGGCGTTGTGGGAGTAAAGTTGTGTTTTCAATTGAATTGTCAATACTTTATCAAGCAGTTTACGAAATGTGACTTACCTACAAAGACGATGTTGTTCATGGCTTTCTCTGATTTATCTGTTTTAAAGTCTTACCTTAAGTAATTCTTAATAGCACTTGTGATTGTTTTAATTTCAAACTGGGTATTATCATCTAAATTCATCTTTTCCCGCTTCTTTGGGTCTATAAAAAAAATACAGAAGTGAATTCATTTACGATGTATACATTCAGAAATTTATAAGTGCCGTTATTATGGTTAGAAATTAAAGCAGCTATAATATATCAAAATTATAAATGAAATTATTGTTATCATAAAATAATAAAGGATTCTTACCTGAGTACTGCTGCATAGATTTTATATTGCAAAAGCTTGTGAGTGCAAAATATATGTTACGATGGATAATATTCACCCGTATTCATGCAATAACTCTTTAATGTATAGAAAAATCGAAAAATTGTTAAAACATATTTTGTCACTGATAACATCTCTAGACGAAGCTTTATTTGTACTAATGCAAAATGATATTTAATTGCAAGCTAAGTGTTGATTACGTTTGTATTGAAAATTTTGTTGCTTTACAACAATAACAATGAAGTTATAATAAATATTGTATCTTTAAAAGTTAAAGTAGATTATTTCTCAAACATCCCTGTATCAACTAAATATTTGACTACTGAAAACAATAACCCCCAAAAAATCTTCATTGCTTGTATTCTATTGAAAATGTAAATGTATTCAACAAAGATTAAGTTTTCATAACCTAAGTGATTGCAAGCACTTGAAATACCAGATTCCAACAATTGGGCCACCCTTAACAAATTCTCTTTTTGATGTTGCCTGCAAGTGCCTTGTTAGGTTGGGTAGGTAGGTAGGGTTTTTTTGGCTGCCAACAACATAAATTACATGTTTTAGACAAGAAAACAACGTAAAAGCAGGAAAAATCTTTGAAAAAAAAAATTGAAACGATTTGTGTCATATATTTTTTCGGTAGGCTGCTTTTTAGGGGGGTAGGTAGAGAACATCAAACAATTTAAATCTTATTTTTGGACTTGTGTAATTGAGGCTGTATTTTTATAAGAACAAGAATGTGTCCATAGTACACGGATGCCCCACTCGCACTATCATTTTCTATGTTCAGTGGACCGTGAAAATGGCGGAAAATCTCTAATTTGGCATTAAAATTAGAAAGATCATATCATAGGGAACATGTATTCTAAGTTTCAAGTTGATTGGACTTCAACTTCATCAAAAACTACCTCGACCAAAAACTTTAACCTGAAGCGGGACGAACGGACAGACGGACAAACAGATGAACGAACGACAGACAGACGGATGCACAGACCAGAAAACATAATGCCCCTCTCCTATCGTAGGTGGGGCATAAAAATATCACAGTTTTTAAGCTTTAAATGGGTCATATCTTACCTAGACCAATTGATATTAATTTGTTGACCTTTGAATTAACACCTACAACTCTATATAATCCATTTTCTTCTAAACCTGAAAAATAAACAAAAAATATTGTATCTTTTTGTATATGTTATCTTAAAGGGAAAAGGGTGTATTAAAATCATATTGCCATCATGTTTAATCAAATACTAAGTTTGGATTCACAACATGCTTTTAATATTGACGTGAGAGGAGAGGAGCATATTACCTTCAATTGTTTGGCATTAAAAATAATTCTCATTAGATGGATAGCATTTAATTCTGCTGATAGTTACCATGCGTTGTTTTTTTATGTACCATAATCTGTCTTATGATCAGAAATTTTCATTTATGACCAATGATGTGGATATAGAATAATAAAAGAACAAAACAATCCCTTTAGATTTCCTTTAATGTAAAAATTCAAGAAAGGATAATTGATTTTGCTATGTGAACTGGATTATGTTAGAAAAGTAATCCAACTTTGATGGTACTTCAGGAATCTATAGCAAAACCATTGGCAAAACAATGAAACAGCAATCCAATAATATAAGTTGGCAGTTGGACTGGAATCACAACTTCCTTTTAATATTGACGTCTGTGGAGAAGCACATGTTACCTTCAACTGTTTGGCATTAACAAAATATTCTCATTTGATGGACAGCATATGATTCTAGTGATAAGTATTATGGAATGTATTAGTACCATATCAAATTATCAAAGTCTTGTCTAAAGCATGTGAAAGAAATATGCCATAAGTTAATCAAAAATTAATATGAAATATGAGCATAACTAACAGATGTTTTAAATAAATTTTCCTCAACAATCATTTGAAAAAATCAAGCTCTCAAAAAATTTCAATAAATAGGTGCTGATGGAATATTTGGTAGATGTACATGAATCATGTGTTCTATAGATATAAGAAGATGTGGTATGAGTGCCAATGAGACAACTCTCCATCCAAGTCAAAATTTATAAATGTAAACCATTATAGGTCAAAGTACGGTCTTCAACACGGAGCCTAGGCTCACACCGAACAGTAAGCTATAAGGGGCCCCAAAAATTACTAATGTAAAACCATTCAAACGGGAAAACCAACGGTCTAATCTATATAAAACGAGAAACGAGAAACACTTATGAACCACATCAACAAACGACAACTACTGAACACGGAGCCTAGGCTCACACCGAACAGTAAGCTATAAAGGGCCCCAAAATTACTAATGTAAAACCATTCAAACGGGAAAACCAACGGTCTAATCTATATAAAAACGAGAAACGAGAAACACTTATGAACCACATCAACAAACGACAACTTTCTGTCCATTAAAATAACACCTCCTCTATCTTGTAATTTATCTTGTATGTTACCTTTTGACCTACATAAATATAACAAACTCACCTCTATCTTCTATTGCCTTGATACATTTATTTACAAACTGGAATCCTATATCATCTAATGAAGCTAAAATAAGAAATTATTCAATCATTACAATTAATCTATCAGGACAATAATTAAAATAATGAAAAACTAAATCAAACCTAAGTTATTAAATTTACTTTTCACAAAGATTATGACTCTTATAAGGAAATTGATAAAAAACAAGAATGTGTCCCCAGTACACGGATGCCCCATCCGCACTATCATTTTCTTTGTTCAGTGGACAGTGAAAATGGGGGAAAATCTCTAATTTGGCATTAAATTAGAAAGATCATATCATAGGGAACATGTATTCTAAGTTTCAAGTTGATTGGACTTCAACTTCATCAAAAACTACCTCGACCAAAAACTTTAACCTGAAGTGGGACGAACGGACGGACGCACAGACCACAAAACATAATGCCCATAAATGGGGCATAAAAAAAAAAACCCAAAAAAACTGTTGAATATTATATCCTGATGTTTGTCTTTTCTTGCTAATCTTGTCTAAAATTGATTGTTAGACATAAAAATGTTTTTTTCTTGTAAGACTTTTTGTGAAATTAGTCTCATGCAGAATTTGTTTTGTGGTCAGTTATAGTCTGGATACCTTAAATTAATCATTTTAATGTTAATCCCATAGAACTGATGTTTGAATATTCATGTAAGTATAGAAAAATCTCAATGAGGGTCCATTATCTATTTCCTATATGTTGTAGATTCCTTATTATGTAACAGGTACTGTGGATTTCTTGGGTATAGGTGAACCAGTTATCAACATTACACAAATTTCCTTTAGGTTTGAATCACTTGTCAACCACTAAATCCAAGATTCCAAGAAAAAACAATATTTCATCAATACACAAAAATTGCTACCCCTGATAATAAAATCCTCAGTATGACTTTATCTGTCATATAATTATAAAGATCAAGATTTCTGTGTTTACAGGGAGGTAATATTCTGTCACTAGATTTTCCACTGCTCAGTTTGACTTTATCTGTCATATAATTAAGTGAAAGTGATACTTACAATCATCTGTGGTAGTCTTTGGTTTTATGTAAACCTGAAGCAAAACAAACAAATTCATTTATATACCAACATTAAAAAGTGCTCTATAATCTGTGTAAAAATATCTTGGATCAAAAATATTATACAAAATAACATGTGTAGGATAATCAGTCAATCAAGAAACTGGTAAGCCAATAAATAAAGAGACTAGCATTTGGCAATGCATATAAGTATCAACAAACAACATTTCAATTCAAAAAATGTCTGGATCACATCATAAAGACAAATGATAAGTTTGCTATGACATTTAGGTAAAAATTCAAATAAATCTATTTTGTTTATGTGCCCATTCCCAAATGTTACCAGAAGTTGTCACAGTTGTTTTTTTTTTTTTAATCTTGTTAAAGAAATGCTGCCGGTATAAGATCTTTGCTCAGTTTTGTTGAATTTATTCACAACTCAACTGAAATCATGATATTATGAGCTTAACATTTATATACTGTGTTGCAATTCATTAATGGATGAAAACTATACAGTGGCCAGTCAAAAGCAACATTCAATTCGATAACATCTGATCAAACATTAACAAACAATGTATATATCGCCTAAATAAAAATAAACTGAACGCATTTAGTGCTCTTTGATTGCAACTTTTTGAAGTATGTATATTGAAAAGAAGTAAGACTGAAAGGAAACAAAAATAATTTTCATTTAAAGCAATATATATTTGATAGTGTATGCTTTTTCCACTTCAAATAAAAGCAGGAAACTTTAGTGACTAAATAAATATTTTTTGGTTTCATTGAAGATTCGCTTGTGAAGTATTATACATGCCATAAAACTTCTTTATTTTGCAGTTTCCTTTATGTTGTAAAAGCACATGCATTAAACACGTTAAACAGCCTTAACTGTAACCATGGTTTCTAGTCATTGCTGTAGTTAACTTAGTAAAAGTTTATGAAACTTGTGTGCTTTTTAAAACTGCCACTTCCTAAGTAATTGGTTAACTGAAGTAAAAGCATTAAATTTCTGATAAGCATTATTCAGAAAAAAAGGAAAAATTTAAAAAGTGTGGACTACTGAAAATATTATAAACTAAACTAGGAACATGTATATATCATTATTTTCACACACAAAACTGAAATATAAAACAGATTTTAGTACGTATGGTCATGGGAAATTAAACCAATGTTAGTCAACAATTTTTTAAATCTTCAACTCATAAAATAACCATGCTATAGGGTACCAAACAAAAACTGTAAAGTTTTGTATTATCTGAATGCACCTGTAGTTCTAATGATTAGACAGAGTGACTAGAAGTTGAAGGATTGTGTATATTTTATAGAAGAACAAATTACCTGATGAATTATCTGTAATAGTGAGTGGAGCAATTTCAGTATACTTTGTTTGTGTAAAACATCATTAACGTTATAAAACTTGCATTCATTTCCATACAAAGATATCAATGTTAAATGGAGAGTGAATCAGATTAATGACCTTCAGCAATAAAATACTCAATTGGAAAGTGTATGTGTTCTGAAAAAGGATAGATGGATGAAATGGCTGTTTACTTCAAGTGAAAAATTAAATGCCTTTTCAGGATGAGAACATTATAATGTGATATGAATATAAACCCTGCTTTGTGCTAGAGGACAAACTGAGCTGGAATTTTAATGTGCTAGATCACAAGGGCAAATTCCTCAGTACATATCACCCTTACTGGACACATGATTCTGACTCCAAGCTTACCAGCTGTTGCTCTGTCCCCAAAATGCTGCATGCTTAGCCAAGAAGCAGCAAATACCCAATTTTCAAGTCTTTGGATTGGCCCAGCCAGGTTTGAACATACCACCTCCTGCACTGGTGGCAAGAACTCTACCTCAAGACCATCATCTTTTCATAGGTTCACTCCATAATCCATCCTTCTTAAGTGATGGTGACCATGAAATCTATTCTGCTATCAAGTTTATATTAATAACAAGAGGCTCTAAGGAGCATGTATCTCTCATTTTGCTTTAGAGTATCCCTTGATAAATGTTTATTTTTGCAAAAAGATTTTATTCCTGAAAAAATCTATTAAAGCAACGACATATCTCTTTATCATGCTTCTGTTCAAAGAAGAAGGTAGGACTTCAAACCAAATTGGAAAAATAATGAATTATCTCAAATTACTAAAATTAAATGTTGAATCAATGTATTTCAATAAAAAAACTGTTCTAGTTTAAATACTTCCTCTATTTTTAATACAGCTGTGAAATATAGTGAATTCAGTAAAATTGTGAATTTGCCAAAATTGTTCCCATCTAGACTCCTAGATATCAAGAAACAATATAGAGATGATTTGCTACATCCTTTAGACAATTTTCTATTTTGATGCCAGAAAGGGGTTACAGGTAAGCCATAATCTTGAAGAAGATAAAAAATTATGTTTGAAGTTTCAGTAAATGTTTTCTGGTCTAGTCTAGTTTACTTTAAGGGTACTTAATCATAATTCATTAAGATCATAATTATATAAGTGCCCAAAAGTATGGCAGCATGTTGTCATTTACATGTTTGTTTTGTAAAAAAATAAAAGATTTGTGTACTTACTGGTTCCCTTCCATCCATTGCATCCATCCATAACCTTCTGTCTGACTCTGACATAGCTTGAAATGTTAATGTATCAGTTCTGTAAAGATGTAAAGATATAATGTAAATCATGTTCATATCATTTGTTGGTGTAAAGATTTGACACTGTTACAAAATAGTCAGCTTCAGTCCTTCAACTTGCTTATTGTGAACCAAGTTTGAATCTCATGACCAATAGAATATTCTTTCATCCTGCTCATAGATCATTTATATAACAAAAGAATATTCTTTCATCCTGCTGATAGATCATTTATATAACAAAGTAAATTTCAGAGAACATTTTGGTAAATTTTATTACATTTTAATGGACATAGCATTTTTTGAAGATGACCTATTGTTATTTTATGCAATAACTCTAACTATAGCATGCTAGTCCTTATCCATAACAGTAAACTATTTTTTATGAAGTTCAAGTTGAGTCACATTTTAGTCATTTCTAGAGTTACCCTTTGAACTATTACCAAATAGTTTCATTTTTGGACAGCAAATGATCCCAGATTTAAAATGCTTAGGACACATATCTAAATTAGGAAATAACAGGAAGAGACTTGATCCTGCTAGAGATTACTGTTCTCTTAGCAAAAAGTTTCATGAAAGATTATGTAAAGGTCAACTAGCTGATGAGGTACATATTTCATCCTGGTAAACAAGTGTCTACCATCTATATGTAAACTGACCTGTCAGCCACCTGCACATCAAAACAGAATCTCTTGTCTATGGTCTGCGATGCTCTCCGAACACAAGATGTCATTGTTAACTTTTCTGTTGTTGACTGGCTCTGTAATAAATAAGAAAAATATATTATAAAAAACAAATTATATCACACTGAATATGCTTTCCATATCACATTTGGCACAAATATTTTTCTAAAAAAAAAAATGTAATATAAATAATGTTATCCATCAATTATAATAATATAATAAGTCTATTACATATTTTGTTATAACATCTAGTCTTTTTTGTATTTCATTATTGCAAATATTAATTTGAACAACCCCTAGACTGTGGACCTTTTTCTGACATCTTAGGTTAAACTGATGTGATGCCAGATTTATCTTTTGGCAAGATACAGTGATATCTCTAATGTGAGTTAATTTCTAATTCCTTAACTAGGTGATAAATTAAAAAAAAACTCTTTTTTTAATAAAAAAAAAAATCGCACCCACTTAATGCAGAGGCAGAACTTATTTTTATACATTTAATAAATTGATGGACGCACATATCTGTTTTAAAGTCTCCCTTCTGTGACGCCAGAAAAAAAAAACTTTTTGATTGTCAAATCCAAAAGTGATATTGACAACTTTTAATAAACCAAAACAATTGTTTATTCCTTAAATTTTAAAATATAAAGATCCATACCAGCTTTCCTGTGACTTGGTTATATGGTAGTATGTGTAATTCTTTGTTCTCTTTTTTGTACCAGCAGTAATGTTTGATCCATGTTGTTCCAAGGGCTTCTACAAATAGAAATCATCAAATACCATTTTTAATATGAATAATAAAAATGCTTCCGGCACTCATATATAATAATCATAATAATCATTTTGACTCCACTTCTGTAAGCGTTAAGAAAAGTCTGTGACAATGGTCTATAACTAGTTCCATTTTGTAAATAAGTAATTTCAGCATTTGCTGATTAAAATTTTTAAAATAAAGTTCATTTGAGGTGAAGATTTCAAAACAATCAAAACAAAATCTAAACTGACTAAAAGCATCTAAGACAATTCATTCAAGGCCAGAAGTTTTGCCTTATTTCTGGTACAACTTTATAAAATATAACTAATCTATAAAAACACAGGACAGTATATTGGGAATAACAACTATTGCAATCATGTCCTGTAAAACTGAAAGTTGCTGAATTAAAATATCATATTTGATAAACAAGCACTAATCAAATTTCAACAAAATGAATGAATCTGATGTATTTAGGGATGCTTAGTTTAAAGGCAAGAGCTTCTTAGAGAGTACTCCTCTGCCATTAGAATTTAAAATAATATTGTCATATTAATGTTTTTTACTATTTATAACTAATAAGCAATGAATTTTAACACAATGGTTTAATTTCAAGCTTTTATCACCTGATAATTTTATTAGTATATATTAGTTTGTTTGTTTTAAGTTCAGAGTTCAAGATCAAGTATTTTTCAAAAGATGTTTTGTTTTAATAAAAAAGATCAACAGAAAAATGAACAGGTGACTGGAGGAGCATGCTTGCCAAAAAAAAAGTTGGATCATTTTTGAAAAAAAATTAACATGCAAAAATTAATTTTGTTCTGATCTGGTTTCGTTATTATTAACGTAAACTGTTTCTGAACATTATTTTGAGTTGAAATATAAAACTATCGAAACAACTCTTCAACAGAAATTTATGTGCATAAAACACAACATGTCAAAAATAAGAATGAATATATCATGCTTTTTCCAAGTTTTAAGGAAGAGACATTCCAGACTTCATGTTTTGTATATTCCACTTTTAACTGTTAGTCAGAAGCTATCATACCTCGAACAGTAGGAATTAACCAATGATAGAATGGGTCTGATGAAAAATTAAAACATAATCTCATTCAACTTAACAAATAACAATGATGTAATTAATAATGCATTAAATGTAATATCATATAAGCAGTGTGATTGGGTTTTTTCTTTCATTTCTCCAAATACTTGGGTATATTCTAAATGATTACTATGTGTTTATGTACTTTTTATTGCCTGGCTAAGTACTCTGTGTTATAAAAAATCTTTTTTTCTATGCATATGTTTATGTTAATGTTATGGGATATTAATGTGAGTCTTCTTAATAGTTGAAATTTGGCTTTGAACTAGCTTTCAGTAACCTCAAGTACTTGAGATTTGTAATTCTGGTATTTGTTAAATATTGTGATAAGAGCAGATTGTTTACCTCAAGCCCTTTTTAATTTATTTTGTTAAGTTTATTCTTATGTGCTGCTTCACCATTGTCTTAGGTCATGGGGAAATACTGCCACATTCTTTATATGCTTGACCCAAGCTAGGAGCCTGTAGTCCAGTGGTTGTCATTTCTTGCATCTGCCATAATTGTTTTTCATTTAATTTTTTTCCTCAATAAGCTGCTAGTTTTGCATTGTGAATTGTTTTACTTTTCTGTTTTCCAGGGCCTTTCATAGCTTTTTATTGAGTCAAGACTGGTAATTTCGTTTCAACTGCAAGTCCGTGCATTTCTTTGACATAACATCAAATGAACAGACTTACAGAATTAATGGAATTACAGGCCAGCATTTTATGCCATGGATTTTGCTCATCATTGAAGACTTTCATTTATCTGAAGGTGTTATAAACATCCTATTCGTTGTTTTATGATAGGTAATGTCTCAATGGAAATTGTGCTAAAAAATCTCAATCAACAGATATGTCAATATGAGCAATATCTACTGATCCATAAATGCTGGTTCTGACATATTTTTCAATGCTATAATATATTTTTTCAGAGCTTGTTTAGACCTGAAAATTCATAAATAAAAATAAAATATTATGCAATTTTTGATCTTTTAAAAGTTTGAAAACAGGCTTAAAAAATACAGAAAAAAAGTCCTGTATAAGCTCTGGCATGTCTATCATCTCACTTATTTTTCACATGCTCCATGATTCTGTGTTGATTGCTTATCAAGATCAAGTTCGGTAAACTTCGGCAATAAAACACGAAAGTTAATTTACAGCGAAAGTTTTCCCTGATATATTCTTTGTAGATTATATGCGATGGATTCGTAATAATTGTAAAAAAAAATCGTGCAGTGAGGACCTAGTTTAGTATATAAACGTGCATTGGTTCAATAATTTCCTTACATTATAATTTCAAGAAATTCGTTTCATATGACTTTAAATGACTGTTGTCTTCTTTAAAGAAATTTTTGTTTTGTTGGTTTTTAGAATTGATCAAATTGTTCTTAGAATTTATATATGTATATTGGATAATGTTTGAATCATGTTGATAAGATTATGATTGGTAAAAGCATAGCATTATTATTTCTGATACCATGAAAACTATCTAATTTACTGCAGTAGTATTTGTATGTCAATCTGTAGGTTGTGAAGGACCATCACTATATTAGCTCAATACAATTTGTATGTCAATCTGTAGGTTGTGAAGGACCATCACTATATTAGCTCAATACAATTTGTATGTCAATCTGTAGGTTGTGAAGGACCATCACTATAGTAGCTCAATACAATATCTATGTCAATCTGTAGGTTGTGAAGGACCATCACTATTAGCTCAATACAATATTACATTTAATGCATGAAAATTCAGTCTGGTCATAAATGAGGAGGCCAATGTTAGTGCCTTTGACAACTAGAGGGTGGTGCTAAGTGCTATATTTTTACATTCTTATTTTACACAACAGCTATGATATAAACAGGAAAACATATTCCTTTTCCTAATCTCCTTCAGATCTAGTCTTCAGAAATCAATTACAATCATGTACAATAACAGATTTTTTTTTCATAAGCCTGAAAGACTAATTTTAAAACTCCTTTTTTATCTAACTTAAAAATTCTTTTTCAGAAGAAAAAATTCACATAATTAGTTTTCAAATTTGACTTAAAATCTTCCATTAGAATGTACACAATCGTGTAGTTTTGACTTAAAATCTTCCATTAGAATGTACACAATCGTGTAGTTTTGACTTAAAATCTTCCATTAGAATGTACACAATCGTGTAGTTTTGACTTAAAATCTTCCATTAGAATGTACACAATTGTGTAGTTTTGACTTTGTATCTGTTACCGAGACTAATACTTGAAATAGTTTCTCCTGTTGTGATATCATAGTAATTTCACGCACAAAATTTATTCTTTCATATTTATTCTATCTCGTTGTTTCTAATGAAATATTTACTTTTATCTAAGAAAAAGTGTTGAATTGTAGGCCAGCCCAAAAATTACCTTTTCCATAATGAAGATGCTTTTGTATCTGTGACAGACTAAATATGAAATTTGTGACAACACATAACACTAAGACCACCCTCTACTTTCTATACCTGTCAAGTCTTTTGCCTGTTTAGGCATCCATTTTGATGCTCTGTAATTCTCTATACAAATAACATAACTATGAAATGAAACATTACTCTCAAGAAACCTCAGCATCCTCAGTGTAAAGTTTAATGCCTTGGAATATTTTGTTGTTCTAATATGTTATTTTTTTATTTGTAATGTTTTTTTTCCACACTATTTCTAGTTTTTCTTCTAGGTTTCTGTTAGGGCTGTTCTATTTAAACATACATTGTACCAAGGGTCAATACTTTCAAAAAGTGGTAACCCCTATAGAGGCCAATTTAGAATTTCACTTACATTTCCACTGTACTGTACCACACCTATAGTGGAGATTTCAAAGTGCCTTGCGAGTGGATGTATAAAAAAAGTTATCTTTTCACATTTATCAACTTGTATGACAGAAGGATCAAAACTGCAATAGTTTTGTACTGAACTGTATGTTGTGTTTTATTTTTAAACCTATGTTCTTACAACTTTTGTCAATCAATTATTACAAGGCCCTTCATAATTTATGTTATATGCTTCAAACCTTTGTATTGATATACAATTTTTTTATTGTTGAAAACTTATCATTTCAAATGCATGTAATCCAAACATTTATTCTTACTTAATCACATAGATAATTAATAGATATAAGAAGATGTGGTATGAGTGCCAATGAGACAACTCTCCATCCAAGTCTACATTCAAATTATCTTTTTGACGTTGTTAAAAATTCCAGCATAGAAAATGGAAATACAAAATTTTAATAAGTCTCCTTTTCAAAAATTAGTTGGGGCCTAAGAAACCCTTTCTTCTTGCAAAAATTAACAATGACAATGTGTTTTTTTCAATGGGTGATTCTCTATAGTAATCTGCTCTTTTTTTCAAAAGAAAAAGTATATTTCTTAGTAAGTAAAAATTCTTACTTTTTCCATGAGGTACAGATAGCCTTCTCTGGTACATCCACCTTTAGCTTGAGTGATAGGTTTCTACAATAGATAATACAATGATTCAGAATAATTCTCATTCTACAATCAACAATTTAAAAGCTTTTTACATGTTTCCATTATTGGTAAAAGTTTACAATATCAATGAAAATCCTTCTTCAGAAGCAATTTCAAGGAATTAGATTACGGTTAATGTATGTTTTTAGTGTAAGGAAAAACGCTTGTGTTTTCTATGTTGTACAAACAAGAATTTAAACAAAATTTAAATCCTATCTTGTCTATCTTGTTTTAACATGAAATAAGAAAATAACTCTTTCTTCCAAATGTGAAAATTTGGTGCGGTGCTTTGTTGTCTTATCTTTTGTGACATTACCAAAAGGAGATATTGTTTTGCTATAAATAAACATGTGCATTTAAATATGTTCTATATATTAACCTTTTCAAATAATTTATGTGTGATTGAATTAGACTGATATATTAATTTTCATTTTATTTAGTGAGAAGTTTTTACACATTCATGTGCAGTGCGAATTTCTGTGAGGATAAAGAATGTATTCCTCCTTAATTTTAAGGAATTAATCAGTGCATGCGTTTTACTGCATATAAACTTAATAGATAATAAAGGGGAAAAAAAAGAGGACTTCAGATCATGCAAATTTCAGCCACCTAAATTTGACCAATTTCCAACTAACTACTTACAACCCTCCCCAAAAATGTTACAAGTGTAAAAGCATAGCAAACAACAAAAGTGCACACGCTGAAATGTCTCGCATGCTTTACTGACCATTGATTTTATGATGAAAGTCTTAAAGATAAAGGTCTTACTATAAGCATCACATAAACTTGACATTTTTAAAGATCTATGACAATGAGGTCAAGGTCAGATAAATCCTGACTTACAGACAAATACACCTTACAATTTTGTATACACAAAATATAGCTGCCCTATTGCTGCTAGTAATTGAAAAAAAAAGACCAAAACACAAAATTTAACATTGACAAATGAACCAAAAACATGAGGTTAAGGTCAGATGATACTTACCAGACTGCCATGAACACCTTACAATCATTCCATACACCGAAGTTAAGTTGACCTATTGCTTATAGTACTTGAAAAACAGACCAAAACACAAAACTTAACATTGACGAATGAACCATGAAAATGAGGTCAAGGTCAGATGATACCTGCTAGACAGACCTGTACACCTTAAATCATTCCATACACCACATATAGTTGACCTATTGCTTATAGCACTTGAAAAACAGACCAAAACACAAAAACTTAACATTGACCAATGAACCATGAAAGGTCAGATGAAACCTATCAGACTGACATATATATATGCATGTACCCATTACAATCATTCCATACACCACATATAGTTGACCTACTGCTTCTAGTATTTGAGAAATGGTTGAGGTCAGGTGAACCTTGTCTGATGGACATGTACATTTTGTAGACGTTGCAAGGAACCCATATACCAAATATAGTTATCCTATTACTAATAATAAGTGAGAAATTCACATGACAAAAAAATTGAATTTTTTTTCCAAGCATGTGCTGAACCATGTTAATGAGGTCAAGGACAATGGACATATGACAGAAGGAAATTTCATAACATAAGGTATCTGCATACAAAATATGAAGCATCCAGGTCTTCTATCTTCTGAAATATAAAGCTTTCTACAAATAGTTTACGCCACCACCGCCGGATAGTAATACCTATGTCTTGCATACTGCAACTTTCGTCACAGGTGAGACAAAAACATCAATTTTAAAACATGAACTCTGCTTTTAATTTGTAAATTGTTTTCATTGTACCCTCTACTTGAGTTTGAAATCTAGCAGTAATAATGCTTGCTACACTACCTTCACAATCCATATCACCAGAACAGTAATTATTGAAAGAAATTTATTACTAAAAATATCAAACCATTTTACTTTTGTTGCAAACAGATAACAGACCAGATTTTAAAGCTTAAATTTAAATTTAATTTAAATGTGTAAAAGATATGTATAACTTCTGGAATAAATATATTAATCTAGTGACAGCAAATTGTAACTGATAACTTCAAAAGATTAAAAACACAAAACTTTGTAGTTTTACACAATAAGATCATGCAACAAAAACTCATATTGGAGCTTTAATAAACTTGTACTGTTCTTAAAATCAATGTAGACATCCAGATACATGGTATTTCAGAAGAAAAAACTTGGAATAGAACTATTTTTGACATTAAAAGGACACTGATTTAGAAATGTAGGCTTTAGCACAACATACAATCAGTACACTTATTAAAACACAAGATTTTGATTTACTTTAACAAAAACTGCAGAATCTTTTCCAAACTGTGAAGAGAACTTCAACATGAAACCTGAATTTCAATTTTTTTTAAATGACAAAATTTCTATACTCTTGCTCCTGATTCTGATTTATATTTAAAAAGTACATATTTGTTAGAATATGGGATAATGGGTTGTAATTTTTCTTTAAAATGATGATTCAACCAGAACTGTCAAAACACTTTCTGAAGAGAAGATGTTATTTTTTTAATAAAATTATGAGGGTCAACATTAAACACTGTAATCCATAGAAACAAGTCTTATTGATATGATATGGAATTCTTTACCCGAAAAGTGAACTGAATAATGGAAATAAACATGCTTTAGATTATTGGTGACAATCTTTGCTAGCTAAAGATCATGACCCAGTCCCCTCCTCTCCACCCTCAATCCTTGGCTAGCGAAGATGACTGGTGACATACAAAAACATCATTTTTCAAAACTGATATCTTTCTGAAATATGATAATGACTAATAATTAACTCTTAAAATGCTAAATAATACCTTTACATGTACTTGTAATACATAAATATAAGATATCCTGAATGAGTGCATAAACAATAATCCAATATTCACCAAATCATACATTGTAAAAACTTTAAAACCAGAAGCTCCAAAGAGCATGTAATGCTCACCTGGCATGGAGGCATGATATTGACTAAGTCAAGATAATGTAATTTGGAAAAATGTAGGTTAACTAGAACATTGAAAACCATGTATGATATGAAACTGTTCATTATAAATTTATGTACCAAATATTGCCTTTTTATATTGCCATTACCAACGGCTGAAAAAAAGAGGAAAAAAAAAAGTAAAACCTGTTATTTACATGACGTTTTTAATATCCAATGGTCATATTCAGGTCAAAGGTAGGTCAACCAAAACAAACAAGAAAGCATGCATTGTCATGCTAATCATACCCCCACTCATAATTCAAAGTATTGGAAAACAGGATATGCAAAAAGAGCATACACTATAGACTATTGATCTGCTGACCAAATATGAATGTATTCTGTTGAGCAGTTTCTGAGAAAAGTGTGAGACAAAATTTCAGGTTCATTCAAAATATTGAAAAATTCAAAGCAGTAGGTATCTGAAAGATCTGAAAAGTGCTCACATGTTACAACTCATCACTGTTGAGCTACTAACAAAATATGAAGTCATTCTGTTCATTAGTTTCTGATGAAATAAAAATGAAATTTGTTTTGTTCATTTAACATTTATTGTAAAATTAAAATATCAACAAACAGGAAGTAGGTATCTGACACATCCAAAAAGTGTTCAAATCGTACAACTCATCACAGTCAAGCTGCTGACTAGTTATGAAGTCGTTTTGTTCATCAGTTTCAGAGAAAGTGTGACAAAAATATTTGTTGGACGAACGTAGTCGAACAGCTGGACAGACAAGGTGATTGCAATATTTCCCCCACTTTTAGCTTGAGGAATAAATTATACAATCTGTTACTCATCTCTATACAACTGTATCCCAATTATCTGCATAAAAATGTGGAACAGAGGAGAAACACTCAATTTTTCAATTCAATTTCATGGCCAAAATTAGGTCAACTAGAATGACACTTGTTTACTTATATAATGCATCTCATAGCTATTTATTCCTATCCAGATAAGTTCTTAAATTACACAGCTTTTCAAAACAGTTGAAGCTATCTGGGGTCTTGTTCAAACAATGTATTGTGCATAAAACTTTTCATAGCAACATGTTTAAACCCTCGTAAACACATCAAGCAAAGCTTGTCTTTTAAAAATTGCTTCTTAAACTATCAAAATGTCTACTTCCCAAACTTTTTCCTCCCTCAGCTCATTGCTGATGACCTTTGTTTTGTTCCGCTTGACCTCAACAGGAACTTGTCTAAGTAACTGTTTTTTCCCGGATTGGACTAAATAGCGAGAAGGTGTATCTACATACAATTATAAAACAAATATCAGCTCATCTGGGAAAAGCTAAAAAAACAGAGAAGAAAATTGTTATTCTCATCAAATAATCTATTCCCAATGCTTTTAGTTTGGGCAAAAGTAGGTATAATCTATTAGCTCAAAATCTGAAAGAACTTGGTTACTTTAATAAAATTTTAATATCCAAGGATCAGTGGTTTCAGAGAGAGTTTTAATTTAGGTTGACAGATGAACAACATCAGTAATGTCGGACGACGGGAGTCGAGTGATGGCAGGACAGGTAACCTCATGAACAAACTCCAAATGAAAAACCAAGAAAACAAAATTTTTATGACTTATAAATAAACACAATAAATATTTTTCACAACAACAAATGCACAAACAGGTTTGATCTGGTTATACAAAATGGTGTTAAGTGAAAACAAAAGCAAAGCAGTAATTGTTACCCCATCCTCGTAAACTTGAGACTGTCAGAAAAACAAATATTGTGTTAGTAAGGATTTTAATATATTCCTAATCTGTTCTTCAAACAAAATGTCAAGATACAATTAAAGTTAAGCAGTTGTTTTCTATTTGCTTTTTCAGGCTTTTCTATCCTTACTAGTAATAAAATCAAGTATTCCTACTTTATTTTCAATCATCAGTACTTTTGTTTACTTTCTCTGGAACAGCTAATTTCCAATATTAAAAAAATATAGTAGTTGAAATGTTATTGCCTTTTTACATTAAGACATGTACATTTTTCTTATCCAAACAACTTAACCTTTCTTATACATAAGCACTACTGATAATGCGTTATATTTCAGTAAGTAAGAGATGATTTAATCCTCTATTACTTGTCTAAGTTAGAAACTTTAATATCAAAAGCTACTGATTTTGTAAAGAAAA
This sequence comes from Mytilus coruscus, assembly GCA_017311375.1. Classification (NCBI taxonomy): domain Eukaryota; kingdom Metazoa; phylum Mollusca; class Bivalvia; order Mytilida; family Mytilidae; genus Mytilus; species Mytilus coruscus. The sequence goes on from CM029597.1 coordinate 18,006,318, forward strand.
ATATTTACAAAAACATTAGATATTATTCCTGTAATCATACATTACATGCTTTAAGCAAGTCATGCAGTTAATATCAATGCTCCTACATCTATTTTTAGAAATGATGCAACCTTTTCATTTCTTCTACCATATGAAATGCAGCATTCATTTTTTAATATGTAGTAATTGTTGCAATAAACTGGGTATGATTATTATTAGTTTATGTGCATTTGCACTGTAAAAAGCGTAAATATCATAGAAATGTTTTATCAAATGATTTAATCTATAAAATCACCAATCTTTTATCAATTTTACCAAATTATGATTTTCAGTGCAGTAAATTCCTTTTTTTCAATCAAATACCAACCCTGTTGTCCAACATTTTTAACATCAAATTTTCTGTATACTCTTTCTGACTGTTAAAACTGTCTCTTGTCTGAAATTAAAAGATTCAATGACTTCATATTATATTGTGCTTTTAACTTTTACACAAATTGACAATGATTTAAACAGAAATTTTCCTGGCTCCAATCTCTAATTTAATGGGAATAAACTATTTTGACTTTATTTGCCACATGATCAAATCATAGACTACTGTAAATTCAGATATTATTGCGAGGTTTTTATTAATGCGAATAATGCGACTGAATGAGTATCGCAATAAAAATAACTCGCATTCTGATATCTGATATTTATAACTGTGTGCAAATTTTTGCCGAAATCGCAATAATTAATCTCGCATTTTAGTCCATTCTTCAAAATTCGCAATAATAAATGCACGCAATAATTTCTGAATTTACAGTATCATTAGTTATAAGCTAGGCATGAAACTACTGTGACATATTTATTGTTCTTTAGTGTGCTTAAGTCTAAAAGCATATCAATGCATTTATATGACCAGATCAGTGCTCAAATTGTTCAATGTCAAATGTGACTAACATCCTATCTAGCCAATACTAATTGTATGAAATCATATCATGCACCATGCTTTTATTCATTGTCCTGTTTCAATTCACATCCAGCAAACAAAACTATTCCTCTTCATTGATTATGGTAAACTGATATATTTTGGTTTTATTTGATTGCTATTTCATTGAGGTTTACACCATATTATTACATTAGTTGCAATGAATTACCGTGATTTCCCAGTGAAATAAAAACTTATAATTCACGAAGTGAATAAATCTGATATATACCCATAATATATATTTTCATGTCAGTATGATTAAGAAGTATATTAATCTACCTTACAACTAACAATGCCACTGCTCAAGGGGTTAAATATTCTGTGTAGACGTACGAAAGTTGATGTTAAGTTCAGAACTCTATTTCAATTTCGCCCTATTTTACCTGTAGGTTATTTTGGTCTTTAGGTTGCCATTTCAATGTGTTAATGCAACGATTAGATCAACACATTAAGTGTGGTTGGTCTAGTTATACCTAACTGAAGCACAGGCAACATGAAACCTCATTCCTACTTTAATTAAACATGTCTGTTCTTAATCTTGAATGTGAACTTCCTCTATAGCAGCAGTATATCTCAATTTCAAATAACCAATCTTACTCTAATCTTCAAGAAATCAAAGTGACCTTTACACCACAGACTTGGTTCAAATATAAATAAGAAGATGTGGTATGAGTGCCAATGAGACAACTCTCCATCCAAGTCACAATGTATAATAAACTGTTATCACAGAGATATGTCGCGCCTTTTTGTAATTTTGATGATGCAAATGTTGAAATTAAAATAGCAATACTTTAACATGTAAGTTATGCAAATATTCAAAGTCGATGGACCATGACTGAAGGTACATAGCTGAACAATCTCCATGGAAATGAGATGTGCCAATGTTAATAAGCAAAAGTTTCAAAGTCAATAGACCATGACTGAGGGGGCAGGGTCAAATAATCTCCATGGAAATGAGATGTGCCAATGCTAATACAACTGTATACCAAATATCATTGACCTATCACTAATGGTTCCTAATAAACTGACCTAATCACAAACTAATACATGTAAAATAAGCAAAAGTTTCAAAGTCAATAGACCATGACTGAGGGGGCAGGGCCAAATTATCTCCATGGAAATGAGATGTGCCAATGCTAATACAACTGTATACCAAATATTATTGACCTACAATTTGTGGTTCACCACAAACTAGACCTAATCACAAACAAATACATTGTTGACGCCGCCGCTGCCGTCGTCATCGCCGACGCCGGAAACAGCATACCTATGTCTCGCTTTTTGACAACAGGCTAAAATAGATAAGATCCTAGTAGTTTATCAAATTATCTACCTCATGCTTGCACATGTGTAGATATATAAGGTTCATCAAATGTGTAACATATTACACATTTGTACACTCTCTATACTTTACCTTCTGTAATGTTTTTTGTAGATTTTGCGAGTAGTCTTTCAGTTCTATGTTAAATTCATAACCTACAAAGACAATACAGACACACATCCTATCATTAGTAAAATTTATAGTGAAGTGTCAAGTTTAAACAGACTGCAATTTTTCAAAATCTAGTTTTCAGTGATATAAAATATAAAAACATGCATTTCAGATTTGTGTGTTAATTATACATACAAAAAATAAAATCAGGTGACACAAAGTCATAATAAAAAGTAAACAATGTGAATAAAATATAAAACAATAAATCTATGTTCTATGAATATAATGCTACTGTAAATTCAGAAGTTTTTATTATGGCGAAATTTGGGGCGGAATCAGTTCTACTAAAAATTACTTGCTAGTGCAGTCATTTTTTGAAGACAATCACCATAGTACTAAACCCAACAAAAACTCAAGTGAAGCATCAGATCTTTATTGGTCTCTTTTCTTTTTAAATAATCAGGACCTATGATTCCATTTTTAATAGTATTTAATTTTTTATTAATTTTTATATTCTGAATGGTTTTTAAAATATCCTAAATGAACAAGCATTCTGAGAGTATTGAATGGCAATATATAGTCCCCTATCCATTAAAAATTCATTGTATTGGAACAAAATGCTAACTTGATCTATAAATTGTCATGGTGTAAACTATATAACAAATATCAAGTCAATATCTTCAAGCATGACGAAAAAAAGTGTTGAAAACTGATTATTTAAGTAAATTTTCTAAGTCCAAGGACCATAACTCTGCATTAAATCATCACACCGGAACAAAATTCGAACTTGATCTGTAACTTGTCATGATAAAACTATATACCAATAATCAAATTAAAATCTTCAAGCATGACGAAAAAAAGTACAGAAAACTGATTATTTGAGTGAATTTTTTAAGTCCAAGGACCATAACTCTGCATAAAATCATCAGACCGGAACAAATCATGAAAATTACATGTAACTTTTCATGATAAAACTATATATCAATTATCAAACAAGCATTCTGTTAGTATTGCATGGCAACACATAGTCCCCTACCGGTTAAAAATTCATTTTATTGGAACAAAATTCTAACTTGATCTATAACTTGTCATGAAGTAAACTATATAACAAATATCAAGTCAATATCTTCAAGCATGACGTAAAAAAGTGTTGAAAACTGAATATTTAAGTGAATTTTCTAAGTCCAAGGACCATAACTCTGCACAAAATCATCAGACCGGAATAAAATTTGAACTTGATCTGTAACTTGTCATGATAAAACAATACACCAAATATCAAATCAATATCTTCAAGCATAAGGGAAAAAAGTGTGGAAAACTGATTTGCCAGACTGACAGATGGACAGACAGACTGAGTGCAAACCTAAAGTCCCCTTCGACACGTCGGTAGGGGACTAATTAATATCTTCAAGCATGATGAAAAAAAGTGCGGAAAACTGATTATTTGAGTGAACTTTCTAAGTCCAAGGACCATAACTCTGCACAAAATCATCAGACCGGAATAAAATTTGAACTTGATCTGTAACTTGTCATGATAAAACAATACACCAAATATCAAATCAATATCTTCAAGCATGAAGGAAAAAAGTGTGGAAAACTGATTTGCCGGACTGACGGATGGACAGACAGACAGACAGACAGAAGGAGTGCAAACCTAAGGTCCCCTTCAACTTCGTCGGTAGGGGACTAATTAGATAAATTGTAACCTACTCTTTACATGAAACATTCATAGATGCAAATCTCTATCAATTGTATGTGATACACTGAATGTGTTCAATTTCATTTGACTTTTTAGTATGCTGGTGACCTGATATAACTATCTTATATTGAAGACTGGATTTTCTCAACAAATTTACTTTATATCATTTTGATTTACTTATGATAGACAAAAAAGTGACATTACAATATACATAAGCATCAATGTAAGAGTATACATTAGACTTGATACAACTTATAATTTTAATAAACCATAGTTCTTTTTCTTTCTAAAAATGTTGTGATAGACTGGTGGCATTTTTGACACATTTTGTCAGCACAAAAACAAATTCTGATAAAAAACTAACTTTTTTAAAACCCCAACTTGACTATGTATATAATAAACATTGATATTTTCCATAGCTTTTCATAGATGTCTTAACCCAACATATAGACTTTCAGTTATATTATATTTTGTATTTTCATCAAAACAAAAAAAAAAAATTTTTTTTTAAATAGTGGTGATGATAATAACAGTATTTCCTTGTGGTATTTCCATGCAAACTGATGTAAACTTACCTTGGTGGTAAAATGTAAATAAACTGTACATAAAGGCTAATATCTGAAAAAAGATAAAGACAAAATTAAAATAAAAAAATAAATGTTGTCACTTGGAAAAATGTGAGGATACCCTCAATATCTCATTTTCAGAAAGTATCATCGAACAGAAACCTCTTAAAACATAAAATTTATGAGAAAATAATATCAGGGATGTATTTTAATGGCATCAAGTTCCGAAGGTTGTCTGGAATTTTTATGCAATAATGGAAGGTAGCAGATATATAAACACTGATTTTCATAAACTATTGGCAGTTTCAGAATGTAATGCATTCTGGTAATATTTTGAAAAGCATACACCAAAATGATTGTGCTCAGAATTTCCTAAACAATGGGATATGAACAATGAAATTAGTCGTAGTCTTTTATTTCTGAATTGGAAAATTCCCATGGGAACTGGTTATAGAAAATGATTAAATTTCAAATAATCAAGTTTTCTAATAATTGGAAGTATATCTACATGAATCTATTTTACTTTAATTTCTAGTATTATGATAACTATTCTTTAAATGTTAGCATTAAACTGTTAGTTTCCTAAAACTGCAATCTACCATAGCCAAAATATTCATTCATTTCTATATATTTAATATCTGTTTTTTTCTTAGGATCTTGGTCAAAACTTTCCATGTCTATCTTATAACTAGAGGATGAATGTGTGAAGGAGCTAAAATATTAATTTTGCATTCTAAAATAAAAACATAATTTACCATTAACATCAATTTCCAAGTTCTGTCCAAAGACTGAATCTATTTGATAAGGATAATTATTTGTACTGCAGGAGTTATAAATATAAATGCTTATTTGAGGCTTTCCATTTTTCAAACTATAAACTTTAGGACTAATTGGCCTGTGATTAAACTAAATGTTCTGGTCATTTCTAGGATGAATATTTATATATTTCAATGGTAATAAAATTGAAATTAAAAAATCTTTTCTTAGTTAAAATAAAGTTTTACCAACATAAAAAAATCAAAATATTTCTTTTTCTCTACAGCAAAGGGATGATAAAATAAATCAATAACTGGGGATAACAAGAGGCTGCAGAAGGAACAGCACCTCATTAATTGCAATGAACTTAAACTCAACCATTTTCCCTGAAATTTTTTTGATAATTGGACAAACATTTCTTTAACCAAAAATTTTATTTTACCCTACTTTCCTCTTCATTTAATACATTTTTAATAAAATAAAAATATCACTGACTTACTGTTTCAATAAAATCAAATTTCTTTCTTTCCTGCACTTCTTGAACTTTGAGTACATACTTCATGGAAGCTTCTCTAAAGCCTCGGATCTCTAAATCTAACTGTGCATCAGCCTGTCAATATACAATATATTTATATGCAACTCTACACTTAACAGAAAAAATACAATATCTGTTATTCTTTTGATACATGGTGTAATAATATTCATATTCCTCCTATATTTGTCAGACATGGTGGATAATAAATGTGGGCTTTGAATTATGAAGTTCAACCCTATACATAAAGGTGTATCAGCAATGATGAAACCATAGCATTGTGAAAACACCTGCTTGTTTTTAAAAATGTAAGCTGATGTATTTGCATCCCTATGGTCTTCAGCTTGTAATTAATACAGTACCTTTAAACTTACGTACATAAAAAAAAAAAAAAAAAAAAAAAATAATTACCAGGAGTACAACTTACCTATCATAACCAAGTTAGATGGCATGCATTCAAAATAAGCTGCTCAAATTATGATATTTTGTTTTATAAATGCACTTTATGCACAAAATTTCACAAATTACATGACATACCACCTGAAGGTATCATCAATATATCAAATACCATAGGGCAAAGATAAAGATGTAAAACTTCTAGTCCCGATAAGCTTCTATAAAAAAATATCAACATAGTTGGTAATCTCAAAATCTAAATGGTTTCCATCTCACACAGCACATTGTCAACAAAAGGTTTATTTATGAACTAAACTATTGTTTAAAAGATCATTTCCTCTACTGTCCTTGAACAAAAAATTTAAACCAGTTAGCAGACAGATGCTCTTGTAAGCATAGTGATGTCACAGTCTAAGTTGTTTCAAACATGAATTTCTAGAAATGAATAACCTCCCTGTCAAGTTGAAACTTGAAGAAAATTTGAAACTTGGAGATTGTTTTAAGATGTCTTGGCCACATTTTTAAAGAGGAAATGTAGACTTACATGCACATAATTTTTTAAGAATGCATTTATATATTCAAATAAAAAAGTCCTGTAAGTGGTTTGTCAAACATTTACTGCAGTGAATTATTTCAGGGGATTTGCATTAGTTTTCACTTAGTATACCTCTTGTAATGTGTTATCATTCATCTTGGCTTTAAGATTCAGATATCTTTCTAATGATTGACAAGTCTTTGCTGTGTTTTTATCAAACTGTCTTTTTTCATCCTACAAAAGAATACACAATGATAAGCACTATGCTTATTTTTATTTCCTCAAACTAAATTTGTTTGGTAATTCTAAAATGAAATGAAAATTTAGCACAGCCATCTTTCACATCTTGCTTAATTCTTCTTTACACAACCTTTCATATACAAGTAAAACATATTTCACTTTTTTTATAAGCTTTCTTTTTAAAAATATTAGACAAAAGTGCTAATATAACATATATTTTGGTATGTTTAGATTTAATCTTATTGAATATCATATGTAGTCATACACAATGACAAGAGTGAACATTCTGAAATGTCTGGGCTGCTTTACTGACCATTGATTTTATGTTGAAAGTCTTAAAGATAAAGGTTTTTACTACAGCTAACACACAAACTTGACATTATCAAAGATCCATGACAATGAGGACAAGGTCAAATAAATCCTGTCAGACAGACATGTACACCTTACAATTATTCCATACATCAAATAAAGCTGACCTATTGCATTGTATTGCTTATGGTAATTGAAAACAGACCAAAACACAAAAACTTAACATTGACAAATGAACCATGAATGGAGTTAAGGTCAGATAATACCTACCAGACAAACATGTACACCTTACAATTATTACATATACCAAACATATATGACCTATTGTTATTAGCATTTGAAAAACTTAACATTGATCAATGAACCATAAAAACAAGGTCAAGGTCATATGATACCTGTCAGACAGACATGCACACCTTACAATCATTCCATACACCAAATATAGTTGACCTATTGCTTATACTACTTGAAAAACAGACCAAAACACAAAAAAAATAACATTGACCAATGAACCATGAAAATGAGGTCAAGGTCATATGAAACCTGCCAGACTGACATGTAATCCATACAATGATTCCATACACTACATATATATGACCTACTGCTAATAGTATCTGAGAAACTGACTTAATCACATAACTTTAACCCTTGATCCCTGATCCATGAAATGAGGTCGAGGTCAGGTGAAACATGTCTGACGTTGCAAGGAAACCATATAAACCAAATATGGTTTATCCTTTTACTCAAAATAAGTGAGAAATTCACATGACAAAAAATCTTTAATTTTTTTTTCAAGCAATCACGTCCAAAGAACCATGAAAATGAGGTCAAGGACAATGGACATATGACAGGCGGAAACTTCATAACATAAGTTATCTGTATACAAGGTATGGAGCATCCAGGTCTTCTACCTTTTTAAATATAAAGCTTTATACAAATAGTTTACACCACGGCCACCACCAGATAGTAATCCCTATGTCTCACACACTGCAACTTTTGTCACAGGCCAGACAAAAACTGATTTAGGGTCACTTTTGCAATTGGACCAATGAAGAAATTAAATTTTCTAACTTCTTTATAATTATTTGCAATCTTTACGGAATATTAATTTTGTTATATCAAAGATGTAGCGAAAAATAATGTTCTGATGATGCAACATAGTCTATTAAATAAAACATTACAAAGTCCTTAATGAATTATATATTAAATGCAGTGTTCACTGTTTCTGGGAGGAAATTCATTAAGTAAACCAAAAAACTTAGTTTTTCTTTTCTTTTCTTTAACTAATTAACTTGGTATGCACAACAGGAAAAATGTTGGCAGTTCATCAAATGCTTCAATTAGCACTTCAATTACCAACAGTTTTTATTTACTTTATGTAAAACACAACATTGTTTACTCCATTGGTGCTTTTCATATAAATACACAACTTGATATCTTTAAATGTAATTAGGCAAACAAAGATAGCTCTGTTTGCTGCATACCAAACTATCCTTAATTTTCATGCCTACCCTAACACAGTTTTGTTTAAGCATTGTTAAAGTCCCGATATTTGTGGTCAAGCACTGTAAATCCAGAAAACTTCCCTATATATTCAATGCAATACATTTTTGAAATTAATCTACCTGCCTACCTACCCTTCATTTTTGTAATGTGAGGCAAGAAATATGCTTATATTTGTTTGGCCTTATGATAATCAACAGACCTTAATTGAGTTAATTTGTTGTTTTCTAAATGTCTCTAAAGCAGTAAAATGTTCTTGTGCTTGCTGCAACTGTAAAGATAAATAAAAATTGTTATTCATCAAATGATTAGGACATCAACTAACTACCTGCAGAGATGAGCCAAACAAATAATTTATAAACAGAGTTTTTATTAACAAGGTTGAACATCCAACATGTACAATATCAATCTTAATTTAAGCTTAAACATGTTAAACATTTACCATATTTTATGGAATTTGTTTGTACTGAAAATGATAAGAATGATTTATATTTCTAATGTACTTCATGTGCAAATTTGTTATTCCTTCTTTTTTTTTAATTTAAATTCTGTCCTCTTAAATTTAAAAGAGAGGCAAGAGACTTCAAAGGGATATTCAAACTCATAAGTTGAAGACAAACTGACAATGCCATGACAAAATCAACAAAGGACTAACAACTGTCTACAAAACACAACATAGAAAACTAAAGACAGCAAAATGAAACCCAACAAAAAACTGGGTGGTGATCTCAGGTAAGCATGTGGCACCCATCTTGTTCTTCATGTAAGTATAAATTCAGTGATAAGTCTCATTCCAGGAAAAACGAATGGAATTATAGAAATGCCAATTGGAACATATCGGTTGTCTTCTGGGAAAAGTTACACTTGGAAATAGGGTGAATATACACTGAGAAAAAGTGAAAAGGAACCATGATCATTTGCAGTTCCTCATCTTGTGACAGTAGCGTCAATGTTACTACTAACTACAGCAATGAATTCATTCTGCTATCAACTTATCACTCTATATACTCTTCATTTTTAAACAATAGATTTTTTCCTAATACTCTTTCATGTCAAAACTCTCAGCTTCATTGCACATGCTAATATGGCTTCTAAATTGGTTCTTTGGAAAAATAAAATTCATCGTGTTCATGATGAAAATTAATTTATATTTATATCATACTAGTCAGGATCATCCTTAAAACATTGATGAAATGACTAAATTCAAAATGCATTAAGACTCTAAACTGTTGATAGTAAGGATATGTAAATACCATTCTTTCCCGCTCTTCTTCAACATTTGCTATCAGCGTACCAAACTCTGAGAGTGAGCCAGCTGGAAAGAGAGAAAAAATTACAAATTTTAAAAGTGTTACTACATGTTTATTGTATATATGTGTCTTTTCTACTGAATGTACAATTAACTCTAATATAATTTTTTAAGATTGTCAATTTTAGTTTGATGTTCATGATGTACTTGGGTAATTAATATTAGCTCACTATAATACTTTTTTGATGAAGTGTCACAGTTAATGAAATATACATAAAAAGGCATATGACACACACAACATCAAAGAAAATTCGTAAGGGTTCCGTGGAACCCAGTGTCTTGCCTACTTTTTCTATTAATCTTAAGCTCAACAAAAATGAGGAAGTAAATCAATAAAAATATTCCTCTTGATACTATCTTTTGATTGTAAGAAGATTCTGTCCAAGTTTGGTAAAAATCCCGGATAGTTTATGTATCTTACAAATGTTTAAAAACTTTAACTGCAGACTGAATGTAATCTTAACTGGAAGAAAACAAAATTTCCTTCTAGATACTAGCATTTGATCATAAACAAGCTTCTGACCAAGTTTGGTACAAACCAAAAATAGTATAAGAAAGTTATTAAAATTTTAAAAAGTTTAACCACAGAGTGAATGTGTTGTTTCCTGGCAGAAAATCTAAGTCCATTTAAAAGTAAAATAAGGAAAAAATGGATTTATTTTTTTACAAAATTTACTTCTGGACACTATCTCATGATCATAAACAAGCTTCTGTCCAAGTTTGGTACAAACCCAAGATAGTTTAAGAAAGTTATTAAAATTTTAAAAAGTTTAACCACAGAGTGAATGTGTTGTTTCCTGGCAGAAAATCTAAGTCCATTTAAAAGTAAAATAAGGAAAAAATGGATTTATTTTTTTACAAAATTTACTTCTGGATACTATCTTATGATCATAAACAAGCTTCTGTCCAAGTTTGGTACAAACCCAGGATAGTTTAAGAAAGTTATTAAAATTTTAAAAACTTTAACCACAGAGTGAATGTAATATTTCCCGGCAGAAAAACTAAGTCTATTTACAAGTAAAATACGGAAAAAATGGAATTTTATTTTTACAAAATTTACTTCTGGATACTATCTTATATCATAAACAAGCTTCTGTCCAAGTTTGGTAGAAATCCAGGATGGTTTAAGAAAGTTATTAAAATCTCAAAAACTTTAACCACAGAGTGAATATTTGTGGATGCCGCCTCCGCCGACACCGACGGAATGTAGGATCGCTATGTCTCGCTTTTTCAACTAAAGTCGAAGGCTCGACAAAAAGGGCAACTAAAGTTTGTTTGAATGTAGGTGCTTTAATTGAAAGGAAACTTTATATTTCATCGAACTATTTTAAAGTATGTCAGCAAGGGGCTCAAGATCATAAAATTTTACAATAGTCTTACATATCTTTAGGAAATAATTGTTGGAATATTACATCCTTTTTCTACACATCCTTACAAGTTTCATTGGTATGGGGAATACATTATTTACTGCATTAACTGAGTGACCTCTGGTAAGTAATTGGTTAACTCTTGGACTCAACTTCAGTGTACCAAGAGAAAACAAGCAATAGATATTTGCAGAATTCTACTGTTTCTAAACGAGCAGAGTAGCAATCCTGAGCTGCAATACAAAGCAACAAACATTCTACAATTATCAACATCTATTTAAAGAATCTTCTCCAAATGGTACAAAGAGGTCCTTTTTGAGTGTAGAGATGTGAGTTTTTTCTCCATGTTGAAGGCCTCTAACCCTAAGATGACAAAGGATAATAAAAGAGTTGTTCCTCTGATTGGGGTTTGTTAAATTCATGAAGGTTTTTTTTGTTCCATCATTTTATATACATGTACAAAATGTACCGTATCCCATCTTTTCCAATAAGTAAAAGCCTTCATATATTATGTTGCACTACCTTTTTCTGTTTAATTGATTGATTGTTGCTTTCTTAATGTCCAGTATATTTCTGTTTAAGGTACATTGTAAACTCTTATTTGGTCTTATTGCTAGGTTTATTTAATGTTATATGTCGTTCATCTTTTTCGATGTTAAGTCATATAACATTAAATAGACGTAGCAATGATTTAGACCCTCAATTGTTATATTGCACTTTTGAAACAGGATTTCCAACTTCCCTTTTACAATTAGTTTGTAATACACAATTCACTGTCACATGTCAGTAGTTATATACGATATCAAAGGCAAATGAAAGTATCAATTACTTTTAAGTTGTACAATCATTTTTATTTTCCTTATTCAAAGATACTTAATGTGTAATGTATACATAAATTTATAAGTACATATAACCTGAGAAATTCAGCCATATTTTATCTTTTTTCATTTAATATAATGCTGGCATGAATAAGCACAACCACTCATTTTCAATACATTATAAGTTAAAACATGGTATACATGGTATACATATATCTATACTATTAAACGAGAAGACCTCATTTTGTGTGTCGCTTCTCTTCCTTCCACATTGAATTAATCATCATGCCTCTGTGTCCTATAGGTACCATGCTTAGTCACATTTGTCATCCTCGCTTATGATTATTCAGCTTGGGTTATTTTGGGAAGAAAAGACAATAAAGGCGTCTGGATATAGTTTCCGTCATTGGACGGACTTTTAAGTCGTAGACAAGACTTCCGTTTAAGACTGTTTTAAAATTACACATAATTTTTATATATTCTTGGGGACAGGACACTTATTTTCGCGTTTTTCTGTACACAATGATCATACATATACTATAAATAAAGTATATTTGCTATTTACTATCAATTCCATGTTTATTATCCACGGCGGTCATTGATATATTATATATAGAGAGTCTTGGAATTGAAAGTAAAAAGCAAATACACTTTATTTATAGTATATATGTATATGTTCATAGTATATATAAAAACGCAAAAATAATTGAAATTAACAGAAAACAAAAACTATCCACGGCGGTCACTGATATATTATATAGAGAGTCTTGAAATTGATAGTAAATAGTAAATACACTTTATTTATAGTATATACAGAAAAACGCGAAAATAATTGAAATTAAGAGGAAAAAAAGACAGACTTTGGAAAAAAGGGGGTGGGCTGAATTAAAATCTATATATAATATATCAGTGACCGATCTGTATACTATGATCATACATATACCATAAATACAGTGTATTTGCTATTTACTTACTATCCACGGCGGTCACAGGCACTTGTCTCAGAAAAAAAATTTCCTATATACCTTAATATAACACAAGGTACTTAACTAAATTTTTGAAAAATGTCACCAGTCCAATTTCCGTTATTTTCGATTTCTCGGTTGTCAAACCTACTTAAACTTATTATGCCGTAAATCTAAATTGATTTATCTACACAATGGTATATGACACGACTACCATTGTGGTCGGGATCATTCGTAGCAGGCCTCAGAAGTCGGTCAGCGTGATTTTTTTTGGCATATATACCGCTCAAGACTTGGCAAGACCGAGTCCGCAGTGATTGATTTATTATAAAATTATTTAAAAAGTAAAGGTTATGGCCATGTTTTACCTCATTCAATTCTACAAGCTGTTTGACATTCATTTTGTTATGAAACACACGTGTACTGGCGTTAGACATGTAGACACTAATGTTGAGTTATAAATTGACCAAAATTTCCCACATTTATTTTTAGCTAGACGATTGACCAATGAGAAACCGGTATATCATTACCTGCTGACTCTGTGTTGCCAAGTCTTGAGCGGTATGCAAAAAAAAATCACGTTGACCGACTTCTGAGGCCTGCTACGAATGATCCCGACCACAATGGTAGTCGTGTCATATACCATTGTGTAGATAAATCAATTTAGATTTCCAGCATAATAAGTTTAAGTAGGTTTGACAACGGAGAAATCGAAAAATAACGGAAATTCGGGACTGGGTGACATTTTTCAAAAAATTTAGTTAAGTACCTTGTGTTATATTAAGGTATATAGGAAATTTTTTTTCTGAGACAAGTGCCTGTGACGGCGGTCACTGGTACATTATATAGAGAGTCTTGGAATTGATAGTAAATAGCAAATACACTTTGTTTATAGTATATGTATGTTCATAGAATACAGAAAAATGCGAAAATAATCGAAATTAACAGAAAAAAAAAAACCGGACTTTGGAAAAAAGGGGGAAGGCTAAATAAAATCTCTATATAATATATCAGTGACCGCCGTGGATAGTAAACTTGTAATTGGTAGTATACAGAAAAACTCGAAAATAATTGAAATTCACAGAAAACCAAAAATTAACAGAGTTTGAATCTAGAGGCTCTCAAGAGCCTGTGTCGCTCACCTATATTTACTGATGCTTTGGAAATCATGTAAAATAAGGTTAAAATCATAATTAATAGTATTAGATATTAGATATTATAATGATATCTATGATGATAACAAATAAACTGTTAACACAGAGATATGTCTCGCCTATTTGTTATTTTGATAATGCAAATGTTGAAATTAAAATAGCAATACTTTAACATGTAAGTTATGCAAATATTTAAAGTCAATGAACCATGACTGAAGGTACAGGGCTAAGCAATCTCCATGGAAATGAGATGTGCCAATGCTAATACAACTGCATACCAAATACCATTGACTTATTATAAGTCGTTCCCTTTAAACAAACCTAAACACAAACATTAACTTATAAAATATGTAAAAGTTTCAAAGTCAATGAACCATGATCAGGGGTGGGGCTATATAATCTCCATGGAAATGATACTTGTAAATGCCGATACATTTGCATACCAAATATCATTGACTTAACATTAGCAGTTCATCTTAAACTGATCTAATCACAAACTAATACATGTAAACTAAGCAAAAGTTTCAAAGTCAATAGACCATAACTGAGGGGGCGGGGCCAAATATTCTCCATGGAAATGAGATGTGCTAATGCTTATACAACTGAACACCAATTAACATTGGCCTACCACTAATGGTTCCCCTTGAACTGACCTAATCACAAACTAATACATGTTAACTTAGCAAAATTTTCAAAGTCTATAGACCATGACTAAGGGGTGGAGCCCAATAATCTTCATGGAAATGAGATATGCCAATGCTTATACAACTGCATACCAAATATCATTGACCTACCACTAGTGGTTCCCATAAATTGACCTAATCACAAACTAATACATGTAAACTATGAAAGTTTCAAAGTCAATAGACCTTGACTGAGGGGGGGTCAAATAATCTCCATGGTAATGAGATGTGCCAATGCTAATACAACTGCATACCAAATATCATTGACCTACCACTAGTGGTTCACCATGAACTAGACCTAATCACAAACTAATACATTGTTGACGCAGCCGTCGCCGCCGCCGCCGGAAACAGCATACCTAAGTCTCGCTTTTTGACTTCGTCAAGGCGAGACAAAAACTGCAAAATTTCTGTAAAATTACTAACTCAGGGGCAGCAACCCAACAACGGGTTGTCGGATTCGTCTGAAAATTTCAGGGCAGATAAATCTAAATCTGATGAACATTTTGCCGCCTTTCAGATTTGCTCTAAATGCTTTAGTTTCAGAGATATAAACCAAATACTGCATTTTACCCCTATGTTCTATTTTTAACCATGTCAGCCATGATGGTTGGAAGGCGGGGTGATTGGACAAATTTTTTAAACTAGATACCCTAATAATGATTAAGGCCAAGTATGGTTAAATTTGTCTCTGTAGTTTCAGAGAAGAAGATTTTTGTAAGAGATTACAAAAATTTACGAAAAAATTGTTAAAAATTGACTATAAAGGGCAATAACTCCTAAAGGGGTCAACTGACAATTTTGGTCATGATGACGTATTTGTAGATCTTACTTTTCTGAACATTATTGCTGTTTACAGTATATCTCTATCTATAATAATATTCAAGATAATAACCAAAAACTGCAAAATTTCCTTAAAATTACCAATTCAGAGCAGCAACCCAACAACGGTTTGTCGAATTTGTCTGAAAATTTCATGGCAGATAGATCTTGACCTGATAATCAGTTTTACCTGATGTCAGATTTACTCTAAATGCTTTGGTTTCAGAGATATAAGCCAAAATCTTTTAAACTAGATACCCTAATGATGATTGTGGCCAAGTTTGGTTAAATTTGGCCCAGTGGTTTCAGAGGAGAAGATTTTTGTAAAAGCTAACGATGACAGACGACGACTACGGACGCCAAGTGATGAGAAAAGCTCACTTGGCCCTTTGGGCCAGGTGAGCTAAAAAAAGGGTGAGGAGTGAAAAAAAATTTAACATGGTCAAACCTGTATATATATATACAGGAGAGAGAGATAAACCTGTATATATATACAGGAGAGAGATAAACCTGTATATATACACAGGAGAGAGATGATCTTATAATAGAGGTTCAAAAGGCATAGTTATTACAGTAAGACAAGTAGAGGGTGGCCTGACAACACAGGCATAGTTATTACAGTAAGGCAAGTAGAGGGTGACCTGACAAGGCATAGTAATTACAGTAAGACAAGTAGAGGGTGGCCTGACAACACAGGTTTTTACTTAAAAGAGGTGACCTTTATAGACGTTTTGCCTGTACAATTTTAAAATTTAACCAGCAGTAACAAGGAATTGTATGGAATTCTGGAAAATTGATAAGAAAACTTTCCCAACTATGGACGGTTACTGGTTAGCCATGTCTAAAGTTCAAGTTACAAAATGTAATTTCACAGATATTTCAGTATGAACTTACTAACCTCCTTTAGCCATGAATGCATGGCTAACCCTGCTTTATTGGGTTTCTTTTCATCATACAATTATTTTCAATTTTCTAGAATTCAAAATTATTCCAGATTCAAATAATTTCTATTTAAGTTTTGAAAAAATAAAAGCGTTAAAATATCCCAAATAAGGTCTAAAGGATATCAAGATTTTACAGCATACTATCAAGTAAAATGTTTAACTTTTTAATTGACCAGAAATTGTTTGATGCAAATTGGAAATTTCCCAATTTATATCCTGAATATCATGAGATAGTGCAATCAAACTCTAAACTAAGCAATTTACCGATTACTAATTAGCATAACTGTCTTAAGTACCTTACCAATTCTAGCTTCATCATCTGTTAATTTCTCGCCTATACATTCAAATTTAAAATCCTTTAATTTCTGTGCAAAACCTTTACAGGCTTTTCCTAAGTCTGAAAATATAAAAAGAAAACTTGTGCAATGGTCAAGCAATGGTCAAGCAGTATGTATTTCATGTTAGATAGCAATAATTGAATAGTATGACTATAAGCTTAAGGCTAATGGAGGTTTACATACATTTCCCACCCAAATTTCTATTTGTATTTTTTGTGTCAACCTGTTTAATCTCAACAAAAAGTCATTTTAATAGAATAGAACCTTCTTGGTTTGGTGTAAACTTTTGTATGTTTCCTATGTTTTTGGCAAAAAAGGAGTCTTCTTCTTTAAAAATTATATACTGTAAATTCAGGAATTATTGCGATGTTTTTATTATTGCGAAAAATGCGACAGGGTTATAATCGCAATAATTTAAACTCGCATTTTGAAATTTTTTATATGAATTAAACAGGATTTTTCTCAATATCGCAAAAACTAAAATCGCATTTTAGTCTAAAATAACAAAATCGCAATAATAAATGCACGCAATAATTTCTGAATTTACAGTATTGTACCAACAGTAATCTAACCTTTTATATATAAGCATATGTTTAGGCAGGTTTACTTGTTAACAACAATAATTTGCCATTCCTTTTGACCTTTAAAAAACTTACAGGTTTAAAGGAACTGTGTTTCATATATTTGACCGGACCTCTTCAAATTTATAGGTCTATATGACCAGCGAAGAAGTAATGAACAATTGGTCAGAGCTCTCCAGTTAAAAGGATAGTCTTAAAACCTCAAACATTTGTTTAAACAAATGAAATAGCACAACACCCTTTTTTATTTTCTTCATTTTCATTCTATTAAAAGATTTGTAATTTCAAATCTTTATCGTCAAACAAATATGACTGAACCACTGAACTTATTGTCCTGTATTGAGCAAGGTGGCTTCCCAAAAATTGGCCAATAGTCAGTTAATACTGTTGATTTATGATTATATATTTGGTACCAATTATTGTGGATTTCCACGGTTATATATAGGTACTGTTAAACCACAAATTTAAATAATCAACAAAGTACAATTTTCTATAGTGTTGTAAGCAGACTTTTGGGACCCATGAAATAAATGAATCCCCAGTAAATGTTGTATACCCTGTACTAACCACACAGTCACTAGTGATTCACAATAACACCTTATGCAAATCAATTTATTGCTAAATGGAATTATATCCAATTTTATCATCCACTCAGTACAGACATAACAAGCTGCACTATATGGCTTTGTATTATACTGATTATTAGTGTCAGTATTGTGATAAAGGCAATATTCAGCAAATATATTTTGAATCTTGTCTAGTACAAAATTCACAATAAAAGGTAACCTTTTATTGTGAATTTTGTATCAGTATCAGAAACAATTTATTTATTTGTTTAACTATGGCATTTTTAGAGGTAATTATGAAAATTAAATATAGCAAAAAATAACTTTATCATTTCATCATGAAAATTTTAACAATAATATAAAAGATTGATCGATGAACAGCTGACCCTTCTGGGGTACCTGAGATTTTTTGATATATTTCTGTGTAGTGTTATGAGGAATGTTGTTTGTCTGTTCAATATTTATTTTGGCAATAGTGTTGTCTGTCTTTGACCTAATCATTGCTTTTTGAGTACTCCCTTTGTACAACTTTTCTCTCCCGTTTTTAAAGCAACATACATTGCCTTTAAACTCAATGAAATTTCAAACTAAATGAAGCGGATTCATTTTTAATGATCATTTGGTTGTTGATTCGAACTACATGTAACAAACAGTTTTTGTTTAAATCATTTTCAGGTAATCTCCACATTTTGACATTTGAAAATAATATAAATCATATAGAATAACTATGAAAAGGAAAAATTGTAAACCAAATGTTCAGTGTTTTATTACAACATGTAAATCAAATGTTTGATTCTGCAAATTAGTGAAATTAAGAAGAATGTTTGATTAGAATACATTTGATTTTGGGCCAATTTTATCCCATTTCATCTTCTTTTGCTTCTTTAAATTTTAGGAACTGAATTTATTCATCATATTTAAAAAGGGGTCTTAACACACATTTTTTTTTAGCCTAGAAGACTTGATACAAATACAACATGCAAGTACTGTATATATCTTTCACTTTACCCTTGGGAAAGGGTTTACTTTTTGTGTGCCGTATCAACAGAGGTATAATATGGATTTTTTTTACTCAAATGATTCAAACAACCATAAGATATTAACTAAGCAAAGTCACATGATCAAAAATAAACTCTACATAACTTCCATACAATCATGATATTTTCTGTGTCAATGACACAGATATTGATTGATATTAACCATCATCTACACAATACTTATATCTCCAGAGTATATAAACAGACAAAGGGAAGGATATCTCTGTCCTCACATGACTATATATTAAATGTAACTTCCTTGCAAACCAATCATACTAATTGATTTTTCAACGAAAAATATATTCATCTACTTGTACTTTATACCTACACATCTTGTAAACTCATTATTCAGCTAAAAAAATCAAGTTTTATATATATATATATATATGATATATAATGTGGCTACAACTACTGAAAGACCAGAAGGAAACACAGTACATATACACCCTACAAGTCTACAAAATGATGACTAGTTTTATGAAGTGCACAAATAAATTTGTCGCAAGAAAAGTCAAATACTTTCACAATCAAATGTTTATGAACATTGTGTATTAAAGCATTATTATATGCATAAACACTATTTTTTTAATTCATTTTGATGATCAAAATGGACTTTGAGGGCACTTATGATATTGAAAATTTTTGGAAGGGAATGATAAAATATAAATGGGCAATCTATTGTTCTGTTGTCACAATTGGCACTAATTCTTAATGTGTCCAGCAGAAAAATGTTCAATATTCAAAACAAAAATTCCAAAAGTTATATTGCCATTGTATTTCTGCTACCTAACTATATATATATAGCTATGTATCCAAATCTTTGTATGGCATGCAATTTCAGCCAATTGAAATGAACAGTGAATACATGGTATTAAACATCTTTATATGATAAGTGAATCTTCCTACAGTACAATTTTCTTTGAGTGGAATATAAAGAAAACACTTGACATAATACCAGAGATCAATTACATTACACAAAGTATGGCAAGCAGATCTTCAGTTTCAAAAGAATAGCTTACTGTTTACAAGTTACACAATCCATTAGAGGCTGGGAGAATCACATCAAACATGTAGGTCATTGCCTGGTTATTCAATTAATCACTTTTCCCTTTCTTAATGGGCGTATATTTACGTTTTATGCTTTTCCTTTAGATTTATGCCTCATTTCATATGTTTCAATTCTGATAACTTAAACTTTCTACTTATTAACATTTTTTTTAACAACTTTCCATCATAACCGATGCCGTCATACTGTAGAAATTCTTGGCAATTAACACAGTTTTAGTAAATCTTTCAAGTATCCAACTCAAGACTACTGAAAACACTTGCTTCTCAATAAATAGACATATAAGGGAGCTACCATTTGATTTTTATGGGGGGGGCTAGGATGAAATTTGAAAAAAATAGGCAGGACAGGAGTTTTGAGTAAAAAAAAAGGCAGGATGAGACACTTGCAAAAAAAAAAGTCAGGATGACAATTTAGGTAAAAAAAAGTCAGGATAAACTTTAAAAAAAAAAAGGCAGGACCGAATAGAGTTAAAAATAAAAAGGCAGGACAGAGATTACAACTAAAAAAAAATGCAGGACAAAATTTTTCATCCTAGCCCCCCCATAAAAATCAAATGGTAGCTCCCTAATAAACAAATCTACCTGCTAGTTCAACAGATGTCAAGTTCACCCGTTCGTGTGAAGGAAAAGGGGGTAACTGTAGTTACCTAGTTGACATAGATCACTATTTTAATACCCAAATGTAGGATTCAAGTCTTGATTAGCTCATTTGCATTTGCAAAAATTCATAAGGTGATCAGTACTGGTTTGTGACATATACATGTACATTTAGTTAGCTACATTTGCACTTAACTTTTGATTTATTAATAAATGGTACACTGATGTAACATATTGACTGGAGACTTCCTGTTTAAATAATACATTTTTATTTTTGAAGGTAAACTTTGTTTTTAAACTACATGTATGTAATTATGAGCTAAGGCTTTAAGGAAAAACAGTACTATTTATTCTGCCATACGCGACAATACTAACATTTTCTAAATTTACCACTTTTTATAATAAAAACCTGGACAAAACAGTTATGTGTGGTGTTAGTACTTTATTTAAAAATTGAAGCCAAATAGTATCATTGTATTCACACCAACTTCCAACAGAGCTTGTTTATGTTATCCATGCCCACCTTCATTTTACACCAAATTTATGAAATTTTGGAAGTCTTTTCGAATAATTCTCTACAAAATATTTCAATGGATTTCAAAATTTATATTGTAAATATACACACTGCAGTTATTCATAGATCAATAAAAAAATATATTGTACCCTAACATCCAATCACAGCGCTCCTAAGTTGACTTCCTTCACCAGCCTTGGGTTCACAAAAGGCCAACCTAATGCTGGGAAAATGTAATAGTACTATTTTCCCTTAATAGACAAAGTTTATGCAAGACAGATTTGTTTTTCCTGTTTACATGGTTTAGGTCCTTAAGCTTTTATGCTCTTAAATGTTTAATGTTTGCCTTAAAAAAGGAGTTTTGATTTAGGCTTTTGAAGAAATATGCATCATGCACACAAACATTGGTTAAACAGGTTCTATTACTGGGTCAATGCCACTGCGGATGGAGTTTCAATATGCAAGGGTACCTACCATAAGCACCTTCAGTACTGGCATGTATACACTTTACTGTAAATTTTAGTTTGTAGATTATGTAACTGTACTGAGAGTCAAGAGATTAAGGTTGAAAATCACTGCAGAGAACTCTACATTATTAGATGGGTTTGGTTGTCCTTTTGATGCACAATTGTTTTTATAAATATTTTATAATTTCAGTATTCTGCTTTGTCATGAGCATACCTGATAGAGGTTATAACAGGCACATGTATCTTGCAATTGATATCAAATATTTAAAGTTTTAAATATATATATTTCACAGAATGAAAGTTTTTTCTAAAAGAAGACTATCTACAATATAGATCATCATAAAATGATGATAGTTTAACAGACAACATTTACATCATTATAAATTAGTCAATCTTTATTAGTTTAAATATTATATCACAGTTGATTCAGAAAACATAGACTTACAGACTACGGGAGATTTACAGCCTTACAATGTACATTCTGTACAGAAGCTCATTTATTTGTGAAGACTGACTGTACATGTATGTTGACTACTTTAGAAGTCTATTACATGTCACTGGGTTGCTGTCTCTTTATTCGTATATTTCCCTACTGTTTCAAATTCTTTTTTTTAAATATATATGCCCCTTTAAAAATTTAACTTATTACCAGCATTGGCCATGATAGGCAGGATATGCTATCCCTTCCAGAATACACAAGACAGTAGAGTGCAACCACTATTAAACATGTTTAACAATGTTAAAAGTAGAAGTCAAATTTCTTAATGGGTCTTTTAATATTATTGGAAACATCAAGTACTTATCTTAATCATGTGTGTTAATGACATTAAGATATGGAACTTAATATGATAGAAATGGACAGAACAACTGCATATAGTCTCTAAACAAATAAAACTTGTGACACCGACAGATAGCTCTAGTCTACATGTATATAGATCGTAAGTAAACTGAATTAAGTAAATAATAGTTTATTCTAAACTGCACATACATCTGTACAAGTCAATTACAAGTGAATTCTCCTGAACAAACGCTCTGTAGAAGTAATTATGGCTGACAGTTATAGAAATTAGTAGGTAATTGACTTATCAACTCTTATGCAGATTAATACCTGATAATTACTCCTGCTTATACATGTTCCTTGTGGCTCTTTACATGTATATAATTAAAAAACTCAATCTTAACATGCTAAAAAGACGATACTTTTGGTACTGGCGTGTGAATAATGTACACTCCACAACAAAGCACATGTTAAACTGATAATAAATTAATCAATCAATCAATACTGACAGTAATAAAATACCTACTACATTTGTAAATAAAGGGTCTCATGTACATGATGTACAATCCCAGGGTTCTTGTTAAGGTGCATACATGCATCCTGGAGACACCATTTTCTATCTGAACAGGACATATCATCATGATCATGAACCTGGGTTTCCTGGATACATAAATTTTGTAGGCCGAGTCCTATCATCATCAAAATTATCTTTTCAATATTAAAAGTATTCGAAAACAGGCTTCTAGTCAATAATTTTACAAGAAATTGACTTCTGTTTTCACTTATTTCTTGCATATAACCTGTATACATTTGTACTTACAAAAATGTGTACATGTACATATACATTATACTAATGTTTTTATAGAAGGCATTTGAAATTCTTCGTTACACAAGTGACAATTACATGTACTACTAAAATCTATCCTGCTTTGATTGATTGTTGCCAGCTTAATGTCCAGAGGCAAATGGTTTGTGCATATTCACAACAAACACAAATTAACACATTTACATGTAAGTAGGTTCTGCAAAGATGGTTATCCAGGATCAATGACAGGAAATTTGGACTGCCATTGAAAAGGGGCATAATTTTTTCCTTGCAACAGGCCACCTAAGAACCCCTTGAGGAGTTGTTGCAAGAGTTAATTAATGTGGCTAAGTCCCTACACAAGACATCAGATTAAACATCCCTATACTGAATGATCATGTCTTCATATTTAAATGTCCCACACAATCAAATGCATGCCCCTCTTTAACATGGGTTGTTCTGCCAGATCTGACAGAGAAATTCAGGTGACCATATTTTTATAAGGTAGTCAACTTATGGGTTGCCTACATGTAGCTATAAAGGCTGAAATCCAAGCGGAAAACTGCAACAAAACCCTTTTTCGCAAACATGTACATATATATTTATAATTACTTCAGACACAATTAAATATAATGTACCAAATGCACCACATGATTCTGTAAGATAAGTGATTCCTGTACATTCACATGACATTGTACATTTATAACTAAGTTACAGAATCAAGAATGAAAATCTGTCATTTTCATTAAATTAACAAACTAACAGGTCATTTACATGTGCATGCATATTGCAGGAGAATCAAGGATTGAACATCATTTCTTAATACAAAATGTATGTCAGTAACTGCATGGCCAATTTCATTTTTGTGTTTGAAAATTAAAATAAATCATGTAAATATTTAGACTGCTTTAGGAAAAAAAATACATGCGTGTGTTATTTAATGTTTCCTGAATACTCTGTTTCTTCGATATATAATTTGATAAAATCATTTAGCAATAATAACAACTGATGTTGGTGAAAAGCTTTCAAAGGAATCATTAAACAAAGTTTAGGAGTTGGCGCTCAAAATGAGGGTCATTTAGGAAACCCAAAACACAAAAATTGTTTTCCAACATTTTCTCTTTCTGCCAAATCAGGAACCATTATACTTTTAGTTTAAAAGTCCAAGGCCAAATGCACCAAATTAGACCTAATCCCCTTATCAACCTACAAGATTTGTTTACATTATTTCCAACGTGTTACAGGAAAGTAATTTCCAATGTGTTACAGAAAGTAATTTTCATTTTAAAAAACTTTGATAATTAATTGGCTTCCTTTAACTTTATTGCAGAATAAAATGAGCTCACCGGTAAACAAATTTGTATCTCCTTTGTTTTATCACAGTAGCATAGCTCAATCAAAGTGTTCATGAATACCTCTTTTATTTGCAGCTTTTCAGGATATACCTTTTACTCAAAGCAATAAGGGAGCTACCATTTGATTTTTATGGGGGGGCTAGGATGAAATTTGAAAAAAATAGGCAGGACAGGAGTTTTGAGTAAAAAAAAAGGCAGGATGAGACACTTGCAAAAAAAAAAAGTCAGGATGACAATTTAGGTAAAAAAAAGTCAGGATAAACTTTAAAAAAAAAAAAGGCAGGACCGAATAGAGTTAAAATTAAAAAGGCAGGACAGAGATTACAACTAAAAAAAAATGCAGGACAAAATTTTTCATCCTAGCCCCCCATAAAAATCAAATGGTAGCTCCCTAAATGAAAACAGAAGTCAATTTCTGGTTATAAAATATTGACAACTTGACGAGCAAGTATTTCGATACTTTTAACAGCTGTAGGTAAATTTTGACGATATAAGGACTCAGCTTGTGTTATCGGGATGCATCCAGACAGAAAATCATGATTCAGGGACCTGTCTACTGGCCTTCACAAGAACCCTGTCCCCAAGTCCATTAATTTTGTTTATTTGATTAATCTGTTTGTTTCGATATCATAACATTTAGTCTACCGACTAAATTAACAGGCCAGTGCTATACTAAATGCTATGACGTATACAATAGATACATGATGTATGTATACTTAAACAAGTACTACAAGACAATTAAAAACTATATACAAATATATATATGTCTGTAAATATGAAGAAGCTAGTTAATTTCTTTCATGTAAAATGTACTTAATATCTTAGAGGCACTATTCTGTTTTTGAAGCCTAATATAAACATAATACATACTTTTTGATGCTGCTAAGACATCTTTACCATCACTAATAAGGGCTTTAATAGCCTTGCTAGTTCTCTCAAGTTCTTTCTCGTGATCGTGAAGTTTTCTCGAAAACCAGGACTGTCAGTTAAACACTCCGCAAATTCAAGGGGTTCAAGACCCATTTTCAGATTTGAATATCACCTTGAAACAAAATGTTTAGCTTTTTTGGGGGCCGAGTGTTTTTGACAGCTACATTATAGCTACTTCCTGTTTTAAAACGCATGCGTCCAATTCATTCAGAAATTATATTTTTATTTCCGGTATACACATGTGCAAGTGTCAAAATGCCAAAGAAAAAAACTGGGCAAAGAAAAAAGGCGGAAAAGCAGAGAGAAAGACAAAGGGAAATAAGAACACAAGAGAAATCACTTGTGGAAAGGCCATGCAACTACATTATGGTATAAAGTCTTCAGATATGAATAAATCACGATTCCTAAAGAAAGGGGGGAGTGGTAATTTCTAATGTCGTAATGATCTGATCTTGATAGGAATACGGTGATACAGTGTACATCCAAGGATATTAATCAGCGTAGCCTCTGAAATGAAGTTGACAACTGGCCACCAGACATGAAAATTTAGTGGCCAACTCAAAACTTCAGTGGCCAGGAAATAATTTCAGGTTGCCTTCATTTTTTTCTAGCTAAACAACCCTTGTGAAATAAAAGTATTAAGTTTTTGTTCTGTGTTTTTTTGCTGTCGAGTGTAGAAAATAGTTCGTATAAATCAACTAAAATAACCACATGATTTATTTAATTTTATATTTGTTGTACATGTTTTAAAACAGTCTGCAACATTAATCGTTAGTCCAAAGCCCCAGTCTGGTAAAAATCTCATTAGACTTGTGCAGAAGCACGGTGATTGCCCCATCGGTCAAGTGAAAATCTGTAATTGTTTGCGAAATTGTAGCTGGTATTTTATTGAATCTATGCGAACAAATTACAAAATTGTCGCCGACCTTGTTTCATTGGACCTGCTTTGATACTATAACTGCCCATGAATTTTTACTAGATAACATTTTTGTTCGCTATGGAGATTCCGTATATCGTCAGGTTATCGGAATTCCCATGGGGACTAACTGTGCACCACTTATTGTGGACCTGTTTCTGTATTGCTACGAGTTACAGTTTATGACTAAAAAGACCCATCGAAACAACATCTGATTCAAAAATTTAATAACACTTTTAGATATTTAGATGATATATTGGCTCTCAATAATGACGACTTCAGTATCTACACTAAAGAGATTTATCCTGTCAAACTGACTTTAAATAAAGCTAATATTAACAATGAATACTGCCCTTTCCTGGATCTTGATATCTATATCTTTAACGGGAAGCTTAATACCAAAATTTATGATAAAAGAGATGATTTTTCATTCCCTATTGTTAATTATCCATTTTTGTGGAGCCTTGGACTTTAGTCGAAAAAGTGAGACATAGCGATCCTGCATTCCGTCGTCGGCGGCGGCGTCCACAAATATTCACTCTGTGGTTAAAGTTTTTGAAATTTTAATAACTTTCTTAAACTATTCTGGATTTCTTCTAAACTTTGACAGAAGCTTGTTTATGATCAAAAGCTAGTATCTAGAAGGAAATTTTGTTAAAATTTTGTACCTGTTTATCCGCAGGGCTCACGCTACCAGGCGACTAGGGCGAAGAAGTCGCTTTCCCGTCCATCACTTCGCTTTGCCCGACCCTCAAAAGCGAAAACAAGTCGCCCTGTTGTTTACGATACTCGCTTTCAGTTGCTTTCGTCATCGGACATTTTCAATTTTTACCAAGTTGATAAAACATCAATTTTTTATCGATTATTAAAGAAATTCAGACATAAACCATTCATTTTCTTAAGAAAAGAGGTTTAAGCATTGGCTTTACAGTGTGTAGCAGGTTATTTAATTAAAAAGACAACTTTTTATCACTGTATGCACTTCCGGTACTTGTTACTCAGAGAGCGTACATCAATCTAACTTTCGGCGCAAAATAAGTTTGTTACTTCATTTTAAAGTGATAAAAGTTGCCTCCAGTAAATGTTTAATCCATTTATTGCATTAAAACAGAAGAATATTGATCCCAAAAGGAAAAATTACACATTCCACACGCATTAACAGACTTTTGGTCAGATCTAATTGAATAATGTATATAATTCCATATAATTTATATGGATTGTTTCAAAATATTGATTAAAGTTGCTTAACTACTAATATCAATATATTATGGCCCAGCTGAACTTGCCCAGCTTAACTTTGTATATCTTTTGATGAGAAACACTGAATTTCATAACATGATAAATAAGATAGTTTTGAATTGAATTGTAATTCACATATTATAATTTCTTTACCTTTTTGACATAAAAAAAAAAAATCTTTTTAGTGCTAGATATTTAGTTGGTAGTTTCTCACAAGAACCTAAACTTAAACAACTTTGAATTTGAACTGTTAATTTAATTGTATACTCAGATATGAATTGAACAATATAAAAAGAACATTATTTACATATAACCCTTTATACTATAGTAAAATCAAAACATTGTAGCGCAGCGCGCGAAGGAGCACTTCTCTTTCAAATCTCACCACTTCTCCCTATCAGTTTCAAAAAGAGAAGTCACTTCTCCCTATGATTCTGAAGTAGTGTGAGCCCTGTATCCGTATTTTACTTATAAATGGACTAAGTTTTTCTTCCAGTTAACATTAAATGCAGTCTGCAGTTAAAGTTTTTAAAACATTTATTAGATTCATAAACTATCCTGGATTTATACCAAACTTTGACAGAAGCTTCTTACAATCAAAAGATAGTATCTAAAGGAATATTTTTATTGATTTTTTTCCTCATTTTTGTTTGGCCTGCGATAAACAGCAAAAGTAGACGAGACACTGGGTTCGCGAAACCCTTATGAATTTTTAGATGGTGACAGTCCCTTGTCACCATCTTATGGTGTTTATATATCTCAACTTGTTCGATTCGCTCGTGTTTGCAACAACCATTGACAACGTATTTGATTTCAACAAAAGAAATCTCTGTATTACTGAAAAATTATTACACCAGGGTTTTCGATATCACAAAACATTTACTAAATTTTATCATCGGTACAAGGACATCATTCGTAAATATAAATCAACATGTAGACATCTTATACGTTCAGGTATTTCACATCCAATATTTTATGGTAATATTCTTTACAAAGCACAAAAATGTCGGCATTCACCTCAAAAGCTAACCAAACCTTAAACAGACTTATTCGGAAAGGATATAGTTACGATACTGTTGTCAGGTCATTAAGGATTGCATATTTTGGTATAAATATTGATTCACTCATAGGGTCTTTGCATCAGAAATAAACACTATTATTCTAATATTGTTTGCATGATACGGGTTATGTTCTTCTTATATATTTTATGATTGTATGATAAACCCCTAACGGGAGGGATTGTACTTGATTTTTAATTGAGGTCTGGAGCTGGCATGTCAGTAACTGCTAGTAGTCCTTTGTTAATGTAAGTATCATTGTCATTTTGCTTAGTTTCTTTTGTTACCTATTCTGACTGACTCGGACTTCTTTTAAACTGAGTTTTACTGTGCGTATTGCTATGTGTTTCTTTATTCTACATTGGCTAGAGGTATAGGGGGAGGGTTGAGATCTCACAAAACATATTTAACCTGCCACATTTTTGCGCCTGTCCCAAGTCAGGAGCCTCTGGCCTTTGTTAGTCTTGTATGTTTTTTAATTTTAGTTCATTTATATGTTTTGGAGTTTAGTGTGACGTCCATTTTCACTGAACTAGTACACAATTTTATTTAGGGGCCAGCTGAGGACCACCTCCAGGTGCGGGATTTTCTCGCTGCGTTGAAGACCCATTGGCGGCCTTCGGCTGTTGTCTGCTTTTTGGTCGGGTTGTTGTCTCTTTGACATATTCCCCATTTCCATTCTCAATTTTATTCCATCCGTTTACTGACAAAAGCGAGAACGAGGCTCGACCATGTACTTTCAAGAAACACAATCTATAAATGCCAATGGTTTTCTTTGTAATGGCACACAATAGTCAAAGTTGTGACTAAGTGCGGAAATACGAAGATAGATAGATCTTTGCCATTTTCAGTCATCGACAAAAAATTGCTTACAAATGAACTACAATTACCTGATGCAATAAAGCGCTGACAAGATCAAGCTTAAATCTAAAAGGCGCTTGAAATACAGTATACATTTATGTTACTGTCAAGCGCTCAGACGATTTTTTAAAACCTGGCTCTGATCAGGGCAAAATTTCCAAAAAGATTTTCAATATTCTAATAGCCTAAATGGCGACCAGTTATGAATTTTTGGTGGCCAATCAGCTTTTAAAGTCGCCCAGGCGACCATTTCAGTAGACTTAATTGAGGGCTGTTAATACACCGCACGTGCGTCAAGTAATTTACTTAAGTGGGGCCCCCTTACAATTTCACTAAAGGTTTTAGCTGGTTCTTCTGCTGTCTGAATTTTGATGAAGATATCCGGTGGTAGTTTGTTCCAGTCTTTAATGGTATTTGGAATGAAACTGTATTTTAATGTGTCTGTTTTTGTTTGAAGTCTGAGGAAATGTTGACCGTGCATGTTCTTGGTTGTCCTTGATGGTTTTCAGTTGGTCAGAAGGTAAGTTTGGCCTAAAATAAAATATTGTTTGTTTCCCCAATCCCGACCGACCGGAAAAATCGCCGCGACGGAATAATTTTATTGCCGATTTTGTGTAGAAATTTTTTTTATCGAAATTCATGTGGTGGTGCGGTGCTCCTATGAAATGGAGGAGTCAAATACATAAGACATAAGAAGGAGACACTGTTCTTCAAAGCGCCTTTGTAATCGGCATAGTTGAAAACGTCTTGAGGACGCGACTTGGCTTTCTTCTTCCACGTGGTCTCGGGTCTTTACGATATTCTCTAGATTGTTTATACATTTAAATGTCAGAACATGGACGCCGTTCTGTCGGTTTCTGTTGCCGTTTATTCGACTGGAAACTTTAAGAAAGACTTTGGTAACAAATGTGTTGCGCAGATTTTGAAGAAGGAAAAAAGTTTTGAAATTTTGCATTGACATTGATGGGACCTCTACAGAAAAAGAAGCCTCCTCCTCAAATGTTATCAATACTTTTTGACAAAATGATGGGAGCCAGTCAAGCTGTCAACAAACTCCTAAGCGAAAAGAAGAAGCTATTAACAAGTTTACAGGTATGCATAATAAGTGACCGTCCCAACATCTATTTCTTGCAAGCAAAGGTAGACTTTTGTTTGCATTCTTTTTCTTGTTTTCTTTCAAATTTTTAAACCCTTAACCTAAATTCCGTAATGATTTCCTTATGCCCTTACTAATTTGACCCGAGGCCTGAAAGCAATTGATTTAAATTAATCATTTGGTCCCTAATAAAAGCAGACCACTCCACATTAGTCTCGTAAAAGCAGACAGCCCATACTTCTCTAAAAGAAGGTTGCCACAATGGTAGCGTGCTCGCTTGAATCACGGTGGCTTTGATCCCGACGGAGTCACTGAACCAAAGGCTTTAAAATTGGTATTTGCTGCTTTTCCACGAAGCATGCAGTACTAGAGTTAGAGCAAAGACTGGTTTGCCAGGAATCAGAATAATGTGTCCGAGTAGGCGACACGTCTTCCTGCAGACTGTTATCTTCAAGGTGTGCTTGCACGTTAAAGATCCGCTCAGCGTGTCTGATTAGCAAAAAGCAGGCTTCTTTCCATGGTCATTTCACACACACTTCCATGTCCATCGGCTGAATATATCCATTGAATTTATGCTGCCGGGCATAAAACAGCAACATTGAATCTTTGAATCAATATGAAGGAGGGGTGTGTAATTGGTCAGCCTGTTTTTATAGTCTTGTATATTTGTATGTTCTGCTAAGGGGTAGCAATATGATTCACCGTTGTGTCATGATCCATCCGTGCATACTCCATCTCAATTTTTCGTAGCACTTTTCTAAGTATCTTTAAAGCACACATCCTTCTTTCAGTGGAAAATTGCATACTTCAATGAGCGGTATAAACTTCATTCTAGTAGTACACTGTCTGACATAGAACTTGGACAGATTTCTGACAGATTATACTGCTTAATATAATAAACAGAAGGCTCAGTTTTTAGACATTTTATTCATTGAAAATTCCCAATATATATATACAAAGTACTCTAGGATATTATTTTTTATTTATTAAAGATCTCTGTTGTTCTTTATTTCAGGTGATGCTCTTGAAGGCGTGGTGAATGTGTGCCTACAGATAGACTGTAATACACATGTGGAATTTCCATATTATGCCTCTACCCTGGCACAGCCCGATATCTGTGCCTTCTGTGCAGCTGTGGGGGCAACAAAGGACCAAGATGCCATTAAAACACATCGTATTGTTCTACCAGTTTGCAGAGACTGTGTCATTATTGGAAAATTACCACCCAAGAGAAACCCAATTAAATATTAATAAATTATTTCAAATTATACATAGAGTTTTATTTAATATATCTGACATGAGGAAACTGATAGCTTGATACACCCTAAATTTAAAATACTGCCCTATAATGATGGTTTGTAATTTCTTATTTACAAGTACCAAAAAACAAATTTACCAAAAAATAAAATAATTTACCTACCTACCTACCCACACCTGACTTGATAGGGTCGGGTTTGGGAAACAAACAATTATTTATTTTTGGCCTTTGCTTGATCGTTTATACTTTTGCAGAAAAGGATCCGTCTGTTTTGTGTACGGCGGTCTTTTAGTGATGGTAATTGCAGTTGGTCTAAAATTGCTGTCATACTTCCTGGTTCGTAGGAATCTAATATAGCTTATCTTTGTAGAGGAACCATATTTTCATATGTAGTACAGGTGCTCTCTTTATATACAGTGTTTGAACTCCCTCCACTAAAACTTTTGTGCACATATTTACCATTTCAATAGGCCCCTTCAGGGTTAGTGCAGCCATGTTAAATAGGGGGCAGATTTTCATAATGGAGGTAAAAATGGTTTGAAAAATACAGGAAAGCATCACTAAACAGGTCAGTTACTTGGAAACATGCATAGGATTTCCCGTACTATCATTATTATCATACTATTTCTACCTATTTCCAAAAAATCTGCCCTATTCAATATGGCCGAATTAACCGTGAAGTGGCCTATTTTACTGGTATTTGGTCAGTTGGCTCCAATAACACGTTCGCATCCTACTAGTTCGCACCCACGCATGGCCCCTGGGTTTGTTCGCACCCTATTTTTATTTAGATACAGGTTGAATTATTAGATGTTTTCTAGATGTATAGGCCTATATGAACCATGAGTATCTGCAGACAATCGCACACAATTTGAAATTAACAGAGTTTTACCATGTTTACTATACGTTTTCAACAAGTGACAAAAAGTTTTTTTTCTTCTGAATATCGACAATTTTCTGAATTCCTATTAAAAATAATTTTAAGAACAAATATATTTATGCCAAATAAAAGTATATGTGTGGTTCCAGTTACATCCTGAAAAAAAAATAGGGTCGGTAGGTCGTGTGTTCACGAGTCAGATTCGGTATTATACATGTCCCTACCGGAAGTTCGCCATTTTCTATATGTTTGGTTGTAAAATAAACAAATATGTTACGTTTTTTCGTTAATTTTGTTGCATTCTGTTAAGAATTCAGGGTTCGAAATAAGCACTATCCCGCTTGCCTAAGGCAAGTAAAATCTGCTGCGGGCAAATGAAACCCATCACATAGTTGTCCGCCGGGCAAGTTGAAATATTGTGTTTGTGTATAACTGTGTCAGACGTTGATTTCTCCGAGATGTGTGTATTATTAGCTCACCAGGGCCCAAAGGGCCCCATGTGGCGTCCGTCGTCATCGTCGTCTGTTGTTGTCGTCCGTCGTTGTCTGTCGTCGTAAACTATTTCAAAAATCTTCTTCTCTGAAACTACTGGGCCAAATACCTTCAAACTTTAACAAAATGTTCATTAGGGTAAATAGTTTATAAATTATATCCGAAGTTTTGATCCATTGACAAACATGGCCGCCATGGCTTAAAATAGAACATAGGGGTCAAATGCAGTTTTTGGCTTCTATCTCAAAAACTAAAGCTTTTATAGCAAATGTGACTGGGTAAAATTGTTCAATTGGTCAAGATCTATCAGCTCTGAAATTTTCAGACGAATGGAACAACCCATTGTTGGGTTGCTGCCACCGAATTGGTAGTTTTAACAAAATTTTGCAGTTTTTGTTATTATTTTGAATATTATTATAGATATATATAAACTGTAAACAGCAATAATGTTCAGCAAAGTAAGATCTACAGAAAAGTTAATATGACCATAATTGTCAATTGACCCCTTAAGGAGTTATTGCCCTTTAAAGACAATTTTACACAATTTGTTCATCAAGTTTGCTAACATTTAAAAATCTTCTCTGAAATTTAACTAAATGTTCCTTAGGGTATCTTGTTTATAAATTGTGTCCGAAGTTTGTATCCATCGACAAACATGGCCGCCATGGCTAAAAATAGAACATAAGGGTCAAATGCAGATTTTGGCTTATATCTCAAAAACTAAATCTTTTAGAGCAAATGTGACATGGGGTAAAATTGTTTAATTGGTCAAGATCTATCAGCTCTGAAATTTTCAGACGAATGGAACAACCCATTGTTGGGTTGCTGCCACCGAATTGGTAGTTTTAACAAAATTTTGCCATTTTTTGTTACTATTTTGAATATTATTATAGATATATATAAACTGTAAGCAGCAATAATGTTCAGCAAAGTAAGATCTACAAAAAAGTTAATATGACCATAATTGTCAATTGACCCCTTAAGGAGTTATTGCCCTTTAAAGACAATTTTACACAATTTGTTCATCAAGTTTGCTAACATTTAAAAATCTTCTCCTCTGAAATATTGGTGAGCGATTCAGGCTCTTGAGAGCCTCTTGTTGTATTACTGTTTTCGTTTTCTTTATTTGTTTCATATTCACATGCCCTGAAAATCGTAAAAATCATGGTTTCCCATTCTATTGGTCAATTCCTATGCATATAAGCCAATGAACGAGGACGTTTTAGAATGTTCAGTCCCACCTGCTCAGTGATTTCCGCAACTATTCGCGAAAGGAAGTCGATACAACGATCCAGTCAGAACGTATTTCGCAAACGACTTTTGGGTTGAAATAAAAAGGAAAGTAGAAAGAAATTTGACAACTGGGTCAATTTCTACATGTATATCTGAAATTTATAATAAAATTTTTTGTAAAAGTAAAAGTTTTTGTTTAAAAAAATGGCGTATTGAAACATGAAATTATCTGCCAGGAGAGGTCTAGAATGCAGGATTTGGCTTCATTTACCCCCAGAGCTTCTAGGGGCCTTAAGTGGCCCCAGACCCCTGCCGTAAGCATGACAATCTGTACTCTTAGGCGTGTACAGCTTCGCTAAATGCATTTGTAGGGCAAGTAAAAAAAAGGAGGGCAAGTTAATCTATATATTGACTTGCCCAAAGGGCAAGCCAGTGGTCTTTTCTTATTTCTACCCCTGGAATTTGTTGCATTTTAGCAGTAGTGGATACCTCTAATGGAAATTCAGATGAAAGAAGTCTGAATTTAATTATTGAAATTCACATTACACAAAATGGGATTGTTCAAAATTATTTTTCAGAAATGGAAAAAAAGTTCTAGGGTCTAAACTAGATTTGGTCAGGTAACTGGAACTACACATATACTTTTATTTGGCCTTATTTATTATGATCTTGGTAATGAAAGACAGTGAAACCGTATTCAAGATATTAAAACTTACTTATCAATTGATTATTATTTTGTTTTAAAGGAGGGTCCTAGGCTTTATTTAATGCTATTAAACACAATTGTGAGCAATTCAAAACAGACTTTTGATTGAAAAATCTTGAAGATGCAGCAAAATTTGACCAATGTCAAATCTTCAATTCATTCAGACCTAGCTGCAGAACCTAGCTCTTATGGTCCTTATTATATTTTTTGAGAATTTGTGTCGGAAGGTACAAATATAATTCAGACCACAAGCATACAAAGGCAATGAAATACCCACAGGCACTTGTCTCAGAAAAAAAAAATTCCTATATACCTTAATATTTTTTTTTTCTGAGACAAGTGCCTGTGGAAATACCACCTTAACAGTTGTCAAGCAAAATGCTTTGAAAAATAACAAGAAGGTATAGATGCTTGGAAAATTCAATTCTGAAAAAGTATTAATGCGATCCTTAAATTCTCCCTGAAGTCTCCCTGTCGGGGCTTCACTTCTCCCTGGAGTCTCCCTCTTGAGTCTTAACTTCTCCCTGTTTGGCTGCCAGGGAGAAGTCACTTCTCCCTATAATTCTGAAGTGTGATAACCCCTGACGTTGGAATCCGGGTTTCGGTCATAGTTGACAGTGTTCTCAATAAGGCGAGCCCATGAGTCCTGGACCTATTAAAATCTGTCTGGACTCATCATTTTGAAAACTGGTGAATCTAAAGATGCATTAAGATTTTAAAATGTATCAACTGAACACAACTATCATCATATTAGTGCAAAAAAATGTAATTTGTGATGTAATTTCTAGTACCTTGCTTTATTTTGTCATGGATCAGGAGACTGAAATAATAAATGTACATTGACCTATAATGGTTTACTTTTATAAATTGTTATTTGGATGGAGAGTTGTCTCATTGGCACTCACACCACATCTTCCTATATCTATAGCAATAATTAATAATAATAAAATGTCATCTTCTCACTGTTGGACTTGCCACAGCCAATAATGAAATAAATTGTTTTGTCCTTGAATTTTTACTTATACATGTTATAAATGAAAGATTGCTGTTTCATCAACTTCGTAAAAATGGAAAATTCCTGATGACAGAAGCAACTAGGTACAGGTGCACAATTCATTTCTGCTCTCCAAATCAGCACAAATGGTTAAGCTTAGTCACTTGTTCAAAATTGAAACCGGTCCAATATCACTGCACAGAGATTATTGTTTAAGCACTACTTTTGTGGGATATTGAACCAATTGAGAGCGACTGTTGTGAACTCCGAGGCGACTAGATATCACTTTTGAAGGTCGTATAGCGACTTTTTGCCCCAGTCGCCTTGTAGTGTGAGCTCTGCATTATATGGCATGCATGAGCACTAAGCAAATATCTATAAGTAGCACTATAATAAAGCATTAAAGCAGCAACATAAAACACTAAACCAAAGTATTAAGCACAAAAGATAAAAATACTAAGCAAATAAAACACAAATAAGAGAGGAAGTATAATAAACAGCACTTTTAATACATTGTAATAGCTGTAACATAAAACTTTGAAAATAGATATTAAACACATGCATTCCAATCGCATGAGTTGCCATTCCAGGAGTTTTATATTATACTTTTCAATTGAGTAAAAGATGTTTCAGTTCTGAAATGGTATGGCTACTCATTCCATAGTTTGGCTGTTGGCAGGTATGTGCTGATAGGGATAGGTCTGGAAAAAAAATCTGTTTACAAACTAGGTACTGAAAGCTCTTGCCAAGATTACAGTAATAACAATCATGTCTTTTTGTTACAGGAATGTGATTCATGTAAAAAGTGAGTATATAAAGAATAAATTATAAATCTGATCAAATCAGCTGTTTCCTTCAATTAATTTGTATTGATTGATTGGTGTCTTCCACTTTCAGCACTATTGTTCTATTTCATGGCAGTCAGTTTTTATACGACCGCAAAAAATTTTGCGGTCGTATATTGGTATCACATCGTCTTTGTCAGTGTCGTCTGAAGACATTTGGTTTCCAGACAATAATTTTAGTATAAGTAAATAGAAATCTATGAAATTTAAACACAAGGTTTATAACCACAAAAGGAAGGTTGGGATTGATTTTGGGGGTTATAGTACTAACAGTTTAGGAATTAGGGGCCAAAAAGAGGCCCAACTAAGCATTTTTCTAGTTTCCAGACAATAACTTGTGGAACGGTGTATGGATCTCTCTGAAATTATACCACAAGTTTCCATACCACAAAGGGATGGTTAGGATTGGCTTTGGGGGGTAATGGCTCAAACCGTTTAGGAATTAGGGGCAAAAAAGGGGGAAAAACAAGGGTTTCCTTGTTAATGGACAATTACTTTTAAGTACAATGTTTTGTGTTAGGATTACCTCCCTTACACTGCTTTTAAATTATGTATAAAGAAATGTTGTATTGTCTTGAGGTGATTAGCTGTCAATTTATTTTTAGAAGTTACTATTAAAAAAATGCTGATTAAGGAATATTAATTTTAAACATGATTTCATGTATGTATGTCACTTTCTATTTTAAGACTTTTATGATGTATTTAAATGGGTAATTATGGTTGCAAACTTCATTGGAAATTTGAATTGAGATAATGACCATATCTTGAGGGAAAGAATTTTTTTGGAAAAAGGGGGGGAGGGAACATTTTTTTTTCTCATTTCAAATTTCTTCAAATTTTTTTTTGCAAAAAGGGGGTAAAAAGGGGGTGGGGTGGGAGGGTCAATTCGCAACAGCATAATGTATTGCACAAAAGCAAAAAAAAAGGGGGGGTAAAAATGTTTTAATTTTTTTTTGAAGGAAGGGTATAATTCGCAACAGCATAGTGTATTGCACAAAAGCAAAAAATTGAATATAAATTAAAATCATATAACCAATTCTAAGTTCTTTGACTACAGTTATTCTGTGTTAGAAACCTATTATGTGTCAAATATTTAATTACAATCCAAATTTAGACCTGTATCAAGCACTAATATTGTGTCCATTTTTGCCCCAACTGTTCAGGGTTGGACCTCTGCGGTCGTATCCAGCTGCGCTCGGCGAAGCAATTTATTATTGGTGGAGGAAGCTGGAGAGAACCACTGACCTTCAGTATATAAATACTGCTGTATCCTTTAACAATATACACTAAAAATATAAGTGAGCATGTAATGTACCTTACAGTTAGCTTTCATTTGACTAAATCTCAATAAACTGTGTACAGTGTAGATACATGTAACATGATGTGATATAGTTGCTAAGTCAAAAATCAAACTGATAGTTGTTATGTGGTAAATAGATTTTAAACTGCCAATTAAAAAGAAAAGAAAAACAGATAAAATGAAACATTCTTGTGTCTATTGTGTATAATAGAAATGTTATGATTGATATATGATGAATTTTTTGCTAGTTTATACAGTTTCAAAGACACCAAATGATTCCATGTATTAGTCAATATTTAGATTTATGGTAAAAAATAAATTTGTATGGAACATGGTTTGCAAAAAGGTATAAGTTACTGATGTTTTATGTCAAACAAAAGGCACCCCGAAAGCTAAAATTTTATGTAAAGTTTTTAACACTTGTTGTATATTTTTATTACCATGATTATATTTTTTACA
This sequence comes from Mytilus coruscus, assembly GCA_017311375.1. Taxonomy (NCBI): domain Eukaryota; kingdom Metazoa; phylum Mollusca; class Bivalvia; order Mytilida; family Mytilidae; genus Mytilus; species Mytilus coruscus. The sequence goes on from CM029597.1 coordinate 18,045,667, forward strand.
GAGTTAAAATTATATTGCTTTTTTCTCACAGAACACAGAAGAACCGAGCATTTTGTTATTTTTGCAACACTCTACAGAGACTTCCTGTTTGCGGGCAGTGTGGTATGTTGAATTGTTGTAATCAACGTATAGGTGTATAGAAATATGTTATACACATACCTAATATCATAGATATGACCAACTTACAAAAGCTCCATTATGATTAGAGCTATTGTGTTTAGAGACCTCAAAGCAGGGATGGGGTAATCATAATCTGTAATCGTAATCGATTGTAATTGATTACATTTTTTCCAGTAATCGACAGTAATCTGTAATCGAAGGCATTTTCGATTACATGTAATCAGAATTTAATCGATTACAGCAAAAATCATGATGTAATCATCGATTACTTTCGATTACATTTCAATTACTTTAGTAAAATAGTTTGATGAAATATAACCTATTTTAAATGAAAACATGTATGTAGTCATCACTTTGAAGTACTGATATGACTTGAGAATTTATCAACTGCCTTTATATTTCTATCTATTGTCTCAAGCTGCATTATGATCAACCAGATCCCCTACCATAATTTACTTTATATCTAGCTTTTGAAACAAATGGATTTATGTGCTTGTCAATAAGTCAACACATTTTATATTAAAATAAGAAAATAGATTTAAAATAAGAAATGTGTCTTAAGTTAAGTTTTGTACTTCCTTACAGTAGTAAGCTATTTGTTTTAAATTTCCTAAAAGCATAATTTTCAATAAGATTTAAGCTTAGAATAGATAAACAGTTGATTTCTTATAATGTTGTGATATACATTGCACTAGTCATGTCTTCTTTGACTGTCCATGACGTTAAAATACTAAATCCCTGGGATGTGTTTTAGTTGATTTTAGTCTCTGATGCATGATTTTTATTATTAATTGTTTTGGCTTTTAACTAGCTGTCAGTAACTGCAGTACTCTCAAATCGTACTTTCTTGTTTATTTGACCTGTTGATACTAATTGTAATGCTTTTTTGTTATTTAATGTTATTCAGGGTTATATCTGGTCTATATACCAGCTTTGATAAGTGTTGGGTACTAATATAAATTTCCACTTCGTACTATGAACATCAAAATTATTTATTTTGTTAAAATATTTCCTTTCTCTATTGTAACTGTATACGATACCTAACAACAAAATTATTTTATTTACCTGTGTTTAAAGTTATTGCAAATGGCTGATATTTTTGTTCGAGCATATTGTTTTCTTAAATTGTTTTACATTTCATACCGATATAACATGTTACTTTTATTATTCTTCCCTTAGTTTATTTATTTTGAATTTACATTGTATCATAGGTCTAATTTATTTGTTCAGTGTATGTTCAATGGTGTTAATATGTCCTTTGATTGAGTTAAGCTATTTCAGTTGATATTTTATAGTGTGTTTTCTATGTTGTGATGTTACACTATTGTTTCAGAAAAAGGGTGAAGGTTTGGTACCATTAAAACGTTTAAACCCGCTGCATTTGTTTGCACCTGTCCTAAGTCAGGAATCTGATGTTCAGTAGTTGTCGTTTGTTGATGTGGTTCATAAGTGTTTCTCGTTTCTCGTTTTATATAGATTAGACCGTTGGTTTTCCGTTTGAATGGTTTTACACTAGTAATTTTGGGGCCCTTTATAGCTTACTGTTCGGTGTGAGCCTAGGCTCCGTGTTGAAGACCGTACTTTGACCTATAATGGTTTACATTTATAAATTTTGACTTGGATGGAGAGTTGTCTCATTGGCACTCATACCACATCTTCTTATATCTATGTATATAAAAATAAGAAAGTACACAAAATCCTTTTAACAATGAACCAATGCCTATGCATTGAAATTCTTTTCAGAAAAAGATACATGTATCCCTTGTTGACACTATAAATATATACTGTTTATAATTTTATTAGAGAATAAAAAAATCTTAACAAACTTCTTGTCTTTACTAATCAGATGATCAAAGTCTTCTAATCACTATATAAGACACATACATTTTTATACGACCGCAAAAAAATTTTTGTGGTCGTATATTGGTATGACGTTGGCGTCGTCGTCGTCGTCCGAAGACGCATTGGTTTTCACACTCTAACTTTAGTTTAAGTGAATGGATCTCTATGAAATTTTACCATAAGGTTCAATATCACAAAAGGAAGGTTGGGATTGATTTTGGGGTTATGGTACCAACAGTTAAGGAATTAGGGCCAAAAATAAGCATTTTGTAACTTCCAGACATAACTTGTGTGTTAGTGTATGGATCTCTCTGACATTGTACCACAAGGTTCCATATCACAAAGGGAATGCTGGGATTGATTTTTGGGTAATTGCCTCAAAATTTTAGGAATTAGGGGCCAAAAAGGGCAAAAACAAGCATTTTCTAGTTTCATGACAATAACTTGTGTGTAAGTGTATGGATCTTTCTGAAATTGTACTACAAGGTTCCATATCACAAAGGAAAGCTGGAATTGAGTTTGGGGGTAATTGCCTGAAACGTTTAGGAGTTAGGGGCCAAAAGGGCCAAAATAAGCATTTTCTAGTTTCAGACAATAACTTGTGTTCAAGTGTATGGATCTCTGAAATTGTACTGCAAGGTACCATACCTCAAAGGAAGGCTGGGATTGAGTTTGGGGTGATGAATCATAAGGGGTTCAAAAATTGGGGGATTTTTTTTCTTTTTTCATTTTTTCTTTAAAATTTCCCATTTTAAGTTGGTTATTTCTGATTTATATTTAAAAGCAAATAATAATGATATGGCAGGAGATACACACCAAACAGGATGTGTAAATTATTATATAATAAGTATTGTGCAATAGCAAGAAATCTTCAATTGCACAGTATTGCGCAATACAAGAAATATCTAATAGCACAATATTGGGCAAGAAATTGTCAATTGTACAGTATTGCACAATAGCAAGAAATATTCAATTTCTTACAGAAAGAACAATTTGTTTCTGTTTTTGTTTGTTTTTCTATTTATTTTCATCATCTTTTTACAGGAAAACAGAAATGTTTAGCCAAGTTAGGAGACTGTGTTATCAAGCATCCCAACCAACATACAGTAGGGTTAAACATGGTGGTATGTATACAAAGGACCAGATTGTATTTCTTACAAATCAGATCAATTACTGTAATGTATGATCACATGTTGTTGTACTATGATGTTCTTGTTTTTAGATGACTTATATCATTGATATCTCAATGAGACATCACTAATCTATCTTTTTCATATCAATTAGTCAAATGTAAAATATTAGAATAAGAAGATGTGGTATGATTGACAATGAGACAACTCTTCACATGAAACCAAATGTCATAGAAGTTAACAACTATAGTCTATAGGTCACCGTTTGGCCTTCAGCAATGAGTAAAACCCATGCTGTATAACAAAGTATAAAAGGCTCTGAAATGACAAACTTAAAACATTTCAAAAGAGAAAACTTCTTTATTTTGGCCTGACATTTGTATAAAACAATAAATTGAAAAACAAATATGATATACAGCAACAAATTACAACCACTGAAACACAGGCTCCTGACTTGAATACTATTTTTTCCCTGGTGTCCCTTGAAGAAAATCTGCTGGTCCTCACTATTACTTCAATTGTAAAATACCAAATTGTGTTGGTCCTTTGCAAAATGTTGGTGGTTAAAACCTTCGGAACCACCACTTTTCCAGAACTCGGCATACAGAATGTGGTGAGGTAAAACATGTTTTGGGCGGCCAACACTCCCCTTATCTATTACTATAACTTAAACAGTATGATGTAAACCGCTTTCTAAAGCAGTGCTTCAAGTGAAGCATTATTACTGATGATCTGTCTTGATTTTTGTCTCCCCTCTACGAAGTAAAATAGACAAGATATAGGTGTGATATCTCTGGCTGTGGTGTTAACAATGTATTAGTTTGTGATTAGGTCAGTTTTTGGGAAACCACTACTGGTAAGTTAATGATATTTGGTATTCAATTGTATTAACATTTGCACATCTCATATCCATTGAGATTATATGGCCTGCCCCCTCAGTTGTAGTCAATTGACCTTGAAACTTTTGCTTTGTTTACATGTTAAAATCCTGCCATTTTAATTTCAACATTTGTATAATACTATCAAAATTACATAAAGGTGAGACATATATCTCTGTGTCAACAGTTTATTAATTGAAAGTACCAATAATCCTCAAAAGTGGTTTATTAAGGGGAGGAATAGATGTTTGTTGTAAATGACAAATTACTTATAATATCAGATTGATAATTATTAAATCTGTGTCCAGTTTTTCAGGGGAACTGTTGTTTATGTGAAATGTTTGAACTCTATTGTAGTAGATATGATTATGAAGTTATATAAATATCAAATCTATTTATGATGTTTGTGAAGCTTCTTTATTCTTTGACAATAAAATGTGTTTATGTTTTCATTGAGCAATCTGTGAATTCTATCATGTCTATGAGGCTTTGTTATGCTATGACTATACATTTTGTTTACATTTCAGGGAGCTATATGTGATTTCTGTGAAGCCTGGGTATGCCATGGTATCATGTCTATGAGGCTTTGTTATGCTATGACTATACATTTTGTTTACATTTCAGGGAGCTATATGTGATTTCTGTGAAGCCTGGGTATGCCATGGTATCATGTCTATGAGGCTTTATAATGCTATGACTGTACATTGTGTTTACATTTCAGGGAGCTATATGTGATTTCTGTGAAGCCTGGGTATGCCATGGTATCATGTCTATGAGGCTTTGTTATGCTATGACTGTACATTGTGTTTACATTTCAGGGAGCTATATGTGATTTCTGTGAAGCCTGGGTATGCCATGGTAGTAAATGTCTGAATACACATGCCTGTACATGTCCTCTCAGGGATGCTGAATGTGCTGAATGTAAAAGAGGTGTATGGGAATTCGGTATGTAAGGGAAAGAGAAGGGACGCAACTCTGTTATAAAAAAAAACATCAATCAACGTCTAAAATTTCAAGTGTAGTTCAATTCACAATTCCAAATGATCCATAAAGAGGAAGACATGCATGCAATTAATCTCCATGACAATTTCACTTGTAAACAACAGGCCACAATAAAACTTTCTCTGAAATACAAATCTCTCAATAAAACTGTTATTAATATTTTTTGCTCCTGCAGAGTAGGCATATCTGCCTTTGCATTAATATTCAGGCCTCTCAAAAGACTTAATTGCAATTTTGTTTATATGTATTTGTTTCTTATTTAATAGTGTTGTAATTCATAATGTAAAATTAAGTCATATGAAAATATCATGTTAATGATTGGCTAGATCTCTTAAAATTGAAATACAAAGTTATTATTATCAGATGCTTGAAATTCTTCAAACAAAGAGCAAAAGACTCATATAATAAACAAGGTTCAGATGATCTCATGTGATACGAATTGACACCATTAATTTACAGAGGACAGTCATAGATGCCAACCGTTACAAATTTTCCGTAATTGTTACGGACTATGAACAAAAATTACGGTGTTACAATTAACAGTCTACTTGTTACAGATTATTGTTCATTACCTGCCCAGAACAGTTCCCTGTTTAGATAGCATTTTGATCATAATGGCGCTTCATTTTTGTCGAGCCTTCGACGTTTGTCGAAAAAGCGAGACATAGCGATCCTACATTCCGTCGGCGGCGGCGGCGTCCACAAATATTCACTCTGTGGTTAAAGTTTTTGAAATTTTAATAACTTTCTTAAACTATCCTGGATTTCTACCAAACTTGGACAGAAGCTTGTTTATGATCATAAGATAATATCCAAAAGTAAATTTTGTAAAAAAAAATTCCATTTTTTCCGTATTTTACTTATAAATGGACTTAATTTTTCTGCCAGGAAACATTACATTCACTCTGTGGTTAAAGTTTTTAAAATTTTAATAACTTTCTTAAACTATCACGGATTTCTACCAAACTTGGAAAGAAGCTTGTTTATGATCATAAGATAGTATCCAGAAGTAAATTTTGTAAAAAAAAAATCATTTTTTCAGTATTTTACTTAAAATGGACTTAGTTTTTCTGCCAGTTAACATTACATTCACTCTGTGGTTAAAGTTTTTAAAATTTTAACAACTTTCTTAAACTATCTTGGATTTGTACCCAACTTAGACAGAAGCTTGTTTATGATTAAAAGCTAGTATCTAGAAGGAAATTTTGTTAAAATTTTGTTCCATTTTTCCGTATTTTACTTATAAATGGACTTAGTTTTTCTTCCAGTTAACATTACATACAGTCTGCAGTTTAAATTTTTAAAACATTTATTAGATTCATAAACTATCCTGGATTTTTACCAAACTTGGACAGAAGCTACTTACAATCAAAAGATAGTACAGAGAGGAATATTTTAATTAATTTTTTTCCTCATTTTTGTTGAGCCTGCGATTAACAGCAAAACTAGGCGAGACACTGGGTTCCGCGGAACCCTTACAAATTTTTTGTTATAATTTCGTAACAATGAGCACTTGAAAGCTTCAGATTATTAAATTCTATTTGGTTTCTTCGGACTATCTATAGAAGAAAGCGATCTATTGATTTCTTGTGTATTCCGAATATTTAATGAACACGGCAAGTACGATGTATGACGAAGCAATTGAATTTCTGCAGTATGGAAAGAAATCTGACGGGATATTATGTCTTTTGCAAATATTTTGTGAAGAAGACTTCCATTCAGTGTGTTGGTCAGTGTTCGTTACTTGCTCATCAACTTTGAATCTTAGTTGTCATTAATAAAGAATTTAATTGTGTACCTAGTTGTCATAATGATCATGATGATTATAAAATTTATGGAAAAAATATCATTGCTGAAAAAATTGTAAATTAAAGAAATCTTAATACATTTTTACTGATTGCAACAAAGGGGAATTGGCATCTATGGACAGTGATCTAAAAGGATAAAATCATTGAAAATCTTTATTATCACTATTAAACATAAAACAAATAGTATAAGATTACAAAGGGACATTCAAACTCATAAGTCGAAAATAAACTGAGAACACCATGGCTAAAAAGAAAAACCAACAGACAAACAACAGTACACAAAACACAACATAGAAAACTTAAGTCTGAGCAACACTAACCCCACCAAAAACGGGTTGATCTCAGGTGCTGCAGAAGGGTAAGCAGATCCTGTTCCACATGTGGCACTCGTCATGTATAGATGGTAAGCAATCGCAATATCAAAGAAATTCAAAGAGGAACTAGGCAGTCAACACAAAGCTATTTGAATTCGTAAACAATTTGTTGATATCTTTGAAGAAATGGTAGTAGGCAAATTTGTGTCTAAAGAAAACACTTTATTTCAGGTGGTAGAGTGTTTAACTGTTCATACTGTAATAATTTTCTATGTGAAGATGATCAGTTTGAACATCAGGCTAGCTGTCAACAGTTAGATGCAGAAAGTTTCAAATGTGAGTACCTTAACTAACGCAGATCTTCATTTTAGTTCATTAAATCTTTGCCCTGTAACACAGTTATCAGTTTGAATATGAAGGATAATTTGTATATATCTTTGTATTTGAAGTACTGTAGGAACTCGAGTATAAGTCGGAAGTTTGGAAGTAAAATACAGATTCCAGAGAGGGGTACTGACTTATACGCGAGATCCAGTGATTAGAGGAAAATCCAAGTCCGAGACATGTGGTCAGATGTGAATTTCCTGAGGAAAACCATGTTGGTGATAGCCAAACCTACTTTAAAACTTTCTAAATAAAGTTTTTGTTGAAAATGAATGACTACAAAACTGTCTTTGTGTTTTATTTTTTCTTTGATAATCATTTTCTGCCAATGCGTGTTGAATTTCCCACTGTTTCTGTTTTGTGTATTGATTTTTCATGGTCACATGGTTTGTGTATAAACCCAAAAGAAGCGCCAAGAATCAGAAATGAAAAGGAGGTAACAATGTACCAAATATGTAAAAGGATGTAGTCAACCAAGTTATTGTGTTATTATTGTTATATCATGATATCAATACAATACTTATCAATCATATAATAATTAAAAATATTTTAAGTTTTATTCCCAAGATCGAAATCTTCTTCATTTAAATGTCTCAGGTGAACAAAAATTACAGTAGTGATTGACAAGCCAATATAATCCATTAATAACCCCTAATTAAGAGACAAAGAGCTGTATTCACTATTTGTGTGAAAAAATATCAGTGACAGGTAAAAAGGTGACCCCAAAGAGTTGGATTTTTTTTTAATTAATTAGTTAGCTTCACTTGATTTCATTAATCCTTTCTATGTATATGTAAGAGAATGATAATCCCTTTCTTCATGATTAAGTACGAGCGTTAGCGAGTACTTATCATGATGAAAGGGATTATCATTCTCTTACAAACTTAGAATATTGTAAAGTGCTCATTAGGCTCAAATGATCTCTTGATTGGTTTTATTCAAGAATTTGTTTCATTGTCCGTGAAATGTTTATAATTAATGGATGACTTCCCTTTTAGGCATTTCATTTATGTATTGGTCTTAGTGATGTAAGGACTTACTTTTAATTTGGGAAATTTTAATAAATTGTGTTTTAGACATTAGATGACACAAGGTTACAATGAAATTGTGGAAATTGTATAAGTTTCCTAATTGTGAGTATGAGTGTAAATTATGTAATATTTTAGTGAGGAATTGTCTTTTTGTTTATCTACAGTTCAATTAGATAAATTCAAAATCAGAGTTACAACTAAATTGTATTCCACAGCCAATTTTATTCCAGCTCTTTACATTAAATACTACTTAACGAAAATTTAAATTTTGAAAGGAATTGCTTTTTATAGGAAATTCAAAAGTAAATTCAATTTCCTGTATGTACCGGAATTTTGGAAATGACTATTCTTACTAACTGCGAATACAGTTATCTGACTTTTGATAAGCGTAATACATGTACCTAATGATTTAGGTTATATTTGATTTAAAAAGTTTTTTTTCTTTTTCTTCTTGATATTGCTTATTATTTTGTAATTTGAAAGTTCTAAAAATTCACATGATAACACAAACGGTATCAATTGTACTGCACAAGTAAACTTCAAACTTATTTTGATCATTTTTGTTTGTTTCAAAATTCAGTTTTAAATCAATAATCCTAATAAATGTGCTTCAGGCAGTTGTAACTCTTTATACAAATTCTTTGTTTTGAACTGTAAATAGGCCTAAACAAAAGGATAATCCCTTACTAAGAACATGATTTACATTCATTCTTCACAATTAAGGAACACCAAATTCTACACTTTCATTGGTCGAGAGCACTTTGCTATATTCTAACACCACAATATAATAAGAATTGTGATGTGTGCTCATTACTAAACCATGAAAACTATGCATGATGTGAAAAAAATTTTCAGCAAGTGCTGTTTGACTTTTGTGAATAAGTTAATAAAGAATTTGAATTTGAATTTGATTTATTCAGGTTCTTATCGGTTTATATTTGTTTTTCTCTATCAATTGGTGGTAAGTCATACTCTACAAAATCATTGATGCATTACGTAAACAAACACATGGCTAAATCAAACAGTGAACAAAACAAGAAATGAATACGTCTTTATTATTAAGAACATTATACATTATCATGATGAACATCAATTAGATTTAAACAAACAAATATCCATTCATGAAGGGATCACAAAATGAATATAATTCCTGGATTTTGCATTGATTTTACCGGCCGTCAGTTACTGTGCTGAAAAAAAAAATATTTGACCACTTATACGAGGGTCAGGTCTGAATCCTTAGATTTTAAAGCTGAACAGGGCATCCGACTTAAAATCGGATCGACTTTTACTCGAGTACCAACGGAAGTTCCTATTAGTGTTTTGAACATCAGCAAAACACAATTCTTAAATGAACACAATATTGTATGAGGAACAAGACTCAATACCCCAACTAGGTAATTTTTAGGCAATTCTTGTTTGTTCATGCAAACTCTTTTGTGTGAAACTTTTCACAACAGCTATTGACGTGTAAGCATCACTATGTGGGGGGTTTGATGTCAATTGATTTTTCAAGACTTATTTCCTTTTAAACATATTAACCTTGTCAGGTTCACTTCATTGTACATGTAGATGTCTTATGATATTTGTTGCATATGTTATGCAGAGGAGAACAATCAAGTTGTTTCAGTAAAGAGGCTTTTCGTTATATTCTGTATATACTTGATCCTCTTTTTCTCTTCCAGGTGTATCCTGTAATAAACTAGGTCAGGTGTCATGTCTTAGGTGTAAGGTAAGTTTTGACATATATTGCGATTTCCTTGTTGGAAGGGTAAGTTATGAATAATTTATATTTGGAAGTACTAAAGTCTATTAAGAGTCACCAGATTATTGTCTGTGACAAAAGTTGTCAAATGTAAGACATAAGGATGTTGATCTAGTGCAGGGTGAGAAGCTAAGATAAGCCATATTGTATATAGAGGGCTCAATGTCTAAAATTTCTGTCTGGTATATGACAATCAATATTGTCCTTATATTCATGGTTCAATTACTTTTTCAATGTTTTTGCTTTGAGGTTAGTTTTCAGTTATTATGAATAATAACTTTATTGTCCCCTCGCAACTCATTGCAGGGGACATGGAATACCTTCCGTCCGTCCGTCTGGTCTTGTTAGCACTTTCACATGTACAGTTCTTGCATGATTTTTTTGAAACTTATATCATAGGTTTATATCAGCAGTGTCTTGGACGAGTTTGAGAATCAGTGCCAATCAGTTATTTTTAAAAGAGTTATGCCCATTAGAAACATTAATTATATTGAAAATTGCATTGTTAGTGCTCTCATGAGTACAATTCTTGCCAGATGTTTATGAAACTTATATCATAGGTTTATATTAGCAATGTCTTGGACAAATTCGAAAATCAGTGCCGATCAATTATTTTTTAAAGAGTATGCATACCCTTTAGAAACATAAATAATATGGAGAATTGCATTGTTAGTGCTCTCATGTGTACAATTCTTGCCAGATTTTTATGAAACTCATATCATAGGTTTATATCAGCAATATCTTGGATAAGTTCGGAAATCAGTGCTCATCAATTATTTTTTAAAGAGTATGCCCCTTAGAAACATTAATTATATAGAGAATTGCATGGTTAGCTCTCTCATGTGTATAATTCTTTCCAGAATTTTATGAAACTTATATCATAGGTTGATTTCAGCAATGTCTTTGACACTTTCGAAAATAAGTGCTGATCAAATATTTTTAACGAGTTATGCCCCTTGGAAAATTAATTATAACAGAAATTGCATTGCATTGGCTCTGAAGCCTTTATTTCTCGAAGATATTTATAAATTGTTTTAAAGAACAAAAAAAAATTATTTTTGTTATTGCCTTTGTATCTTTGATAGATAAAATATGTGCAACGAGGGGACATAGGAACTCTGTTCTTTTATTTAGTCTGGAATGGTTGTAAGGTGTGAGGCACATGACCTTGACCTTTATAACAGTTCATTGATAAATGTTTTAGTGCTTATGTACATTGATAAAGGTAAACTATTCATGCTTAGCTCAGTTTATGAGTTACAACATAGAAAAGTGTCAATCTAACTGCAAATGTGAAAGTTTTATCAAGTTGGATCATAAACAAAAGAGAACAAGGACCCTCAATTATGTTTGTTCATCTCCTTGGTTACTGTTTGAAGGTGACTACAAGGTCAATTTTAATACCTTTGTATGATGACCACATGTTAAAATTGTGTTACAGATTTGTTACTGTGATGACCATGTGAGAAGAAAAGGTTTCAAGTATCCTAAAGGTCAACCAATTCCATGTCCTAAATGTGGCTTTAACACTCAAGAAACGAAGGAAATGAGTATAAACAGTAAGAGTCTACATCACATTAATGTTATCAATCATTAAGAGGAGTATTAAGAGTTTCACATAATATTGTCATTGTTGAGCCTGCAACATTTTGTTGCAGAAGAGAGACATAGCAATCCTACATTTTGTGGTCAAACCATCATGCTATTTTAGGAAAATTCAACAGATCCTTTTTTATAACCAAAAGACAGTACTATACCCAGATAAAATTTTTGAACATTTGTTTTTTTCATTTTACTGATAAATGGCCTTAACAATAAGTTCGTGATTAAAGTTTTAGACATCAATAAATTTTATCGACCTTCTTACTAGAGGAATTTTATGAAAAGTTTTTTAATGATTAAGAGATAGCGTCTGAACAAAAGTTTTGATTTTTTCCCTAGTATTATACTGATACTTAGTTTTGGGGTAAACATTGCATTCACGCAATCCAAACCCTTATATGGCTGGCTTGATATTTATCAATTTTCCAAATTTTATCACCATAAAATATAGGACATTGAACACTACATTCTACACATCCAACCTATAAAAATCTCACAAAATTTATCAATGAAATATATACTTAGATATTCAAGTAACAGAATGATGTGTATATGTATAACCATACTTGTCAAGAAAATTACATAAGTTAAACTGGATGTATGATGAATCAAGTATCTGTTCTAAATGTCATATTTTAATAAATATTTAAAACTGGAGTTATCTTCCTTTAAACATAATTTTTAGTTGAAACAACTACAATTATATCTCAAATTCATAGTATTGGCTTCCAATGCTTAATACAATGCAATGTTTGATTTTTAGTTTCCATTGCAAAATGAATGCAATCTTTACCCTTCAGTGCTCACAAACACTTTGATTTTCATTAGGCATTTAATTTTTTAGACATCAATAACTTTTACTGTACTTTGTCAAACTTTTGTTTTTGGTATATTTTGACTATTGGGCTAGTTTTAGAGAAAAACTCTTATAAATGTGGTTTCCAAACTTATGGAAATAACTTTATGACATTCTGAAAATATATAAAGATATCTCCTACCTTATTCCATGTGCAGAGAAAAGCTAGTAAATATTTCTCCAATTTTTAGCTCACCTTTCCAAAGGAAATGTGAGCTTTTGCCATCACTTGGCACCGTCGTCCGTCCGTGTAAACTATTTCAAACATCTTCTCCTCTGAAACTACTGAACCAATTCCAACCAAACTTAAGCTGAATGATCCTTAGGGTATCTAGAATAAAGTTTGTGTTTTATTTTCTGTTTCGTCAAAAAACATGGCCACCATGGCTAAAAATAGAACATAGGGGTAAAATGCAGTTTTTGGCTTATATCTCAAAAACTAAAGCATTTAGAGCAAATTTGATGTGGGTTAAAATGTTCATTAGGTCAAGTTCTACCAGCCCTGAAATTTTCAGATGAATCTAACAACCCATTGTTGGGTTGCTGCCACTAAATTGGTAATTTTATGGAAATTTTGCAGTTTTTGGTTATCTTGAATATTATTATAGATAAAGATAAACTGTAAACAGCAAAAATGTTCAGCAAAGTAAGATCTACAAATAAGTTCATATGACCAAAATTGTCAATTGACCCCTTAAGGAGTTATTGCCCTTTAAGGACAATTTTACACAATTTGTTTATCATGTTTTCTAACTTTAAAAAATCTTCTCCTCTGAAACTACTGAACCAAATTGAACAAAACTTATGCTGAATGATTCTTAAGTTATCTAGAATAAAGTTTGTATTTTATTTTCTGTTTCCTCAGAAAACATGGCCGCCATGGCATGGCTAAAAATAGAACATAGGGTAAAATGCAGTTTTTGACTTGGATCTCAAAAACTAAAGCATTTAGAGCAAATCAGACAAGAAAGTAAAGTATTCTTTAGGTCAAGGTCTACCTGCCCTGAAATTATCAACCAAATCAGGTATCTGATTTTTTGGTTATTGCCCCTGAATTATAGATTTTAAGGAAATTTTGCAGTTTTCGGTTATCTTGAATATTATTCTAGATAAAGATAAACTGTAAACAGCAAAAATGTTCAGCCATGTAAGATCTACAAATAAGTTCATATGACCAAAATTGTCAATTGACCCCTTAAGGAGTTATTGCCCTTTAAAGACAATTTTTCGCAATTTGTTCATCTAGTTTGCTTACTTTAAAAAATCTTCTCCTTTGAAACTGTTGAATCAATTTTAGCCAAACTTGGGCTGAATGAGTTTCAGAGTATCTAGTATAAATTTTGTATTTTATTTCCTTGTACATCAAGAAACATAGCCACTATGGCTAAAATGGAACATAGGGGTAAAATGCATTTTTTTGCTTTTGAAGAAAATATGACAGATACAAAGAACATTTAAATGGCATTTTTAAGCCACTCATTAATATATATTGAAAAGCAAAAATAATTATTGATGAAAGATTTAAGCAAAAAATTACAGGTGAGCGATTCAGGCTCTTGAGAGCCTCTTGTTTTTATCTTGTATACTATAATATGCTGGGGATAAGCTAAATTTGGATGTAGTTGCACATTAAGTGTTGGTGAGCATTCAGGCAAAACTGGGTGAATTATGTTGGAGATTTATGCTTCATTGATAGTTAAAGTTAAAATGAAATTTCATTCCTAAACTGCTATAAGATTAAGGATCATCAAATGTTTTTGCATACTGGTACTTTTTAGAGAGGTCACAGATAAATTAGGACAGTATGACTTAATTTACTGCTAACAAACTTGATTTAAAAGTTTATTTTCAAGTGTACATGTCTAGAATCAGGGCGATTTGGAGCTTAAAAAAATATTGTCAAGACACATTATCTGCATGGGAAGGAAAATTTAGTACTCTGCATTGACATTTGAATAACCTAATGGACATCAACCAAACTTTTTGACCAAAGATTATCTCTTTTCTTTAAGCTTCCTTTGAATTGTTGTCATATTATAACATATTGACAGTATTACTCATGATACAATCCAGTGAGAGTGTAAAGGATGTTGTTAGGGCACTATTAAGTTGTCATATTATAACATATTGACAGTATTACTCATGATACAATCCAGTGAGAGTGTAAAGGATGTCGTTAGGGCACTATTAAGTTGTCATATTATAACATATTGACAGTATTACTCATGATACAATCCAGTGAGAGTGTAAAGGATGTCGTTAGGGCACTATTAAGTTGTCATATTATAACATATTGACAGTATTACTCATGATACAATCCAGTGAGAGTGTAAAGGATGTCGTTAGGGCACTATTAAGTTGTCATATTATAACATATTGACAGTATTACTCATGATACAATCCAGTAAGAGTGTAAAGGATGTCGTTAGGGCACTATTAAGTTGTCATATTATAACATATTGACAGTATTACTCATGATACAATCCAGTGAGAGTGTAAAGGATGTCGTTAGGGCACTATTAAGTTGTCATATTATAACATATTGACAGTATTACTCATGATACAATCCAGTGAGAGTGTAAAGGATGTCGTTAGGGCACTATTAAGTTCATTATTTCAAGATGTTGATGCATTTGAGGAAGTGAACTAGAACTATGTAATCATGTTTGTTGAGCTATGCTTATAAACGGTTAAATGTACACCCTAAATTGGCCAAAATTTTTATTGTAAGTTGACAAAATCTTAGGCCAAGAAAACATGGAGCTCAGGTTTCTGTAAACTGGTTGTTACAAACATAAAGTTATAATATCTTTTTTGTCGTTGCATGTGCTCCATGTTTACAGTCTAAAAAAAATTGAATTGGCTGATCTTTCATTGAATTTGGAAAAAATTGAATTAGGTCTAAAGTGGATGTCATAAAAAGAACTCTGATACTGTATGTAATAAAAAGTTAAAATTCCTATCTAGTCACAATTAAAACTATAAAATAAATTGTGATAGTGGCCAATAATTCCTTATTTGAAATTTTGTCTAAAATAAAGGGCATTTGTATTGAGCCTTAAATTGTTATTTTCATCCTGTTTTACACAGTAATACTTACTACTGATGCAGTTTACTATTTTTATCTTAAAGACTTATGACTCCAGAGTGTATATTTTTTCTATTGATATTCGGTCAATTAAGAGCAACTAAGAGAAGTAAAATCATTCTTACAATCGGTGCTTTTTCCCAAAGCTGCACCTTTTGTAAGTTTGATTTAACTTCTTTTAGTTGCTCTTACTTAACGGAGTACATGAATGTCCTATCACATTGTAGGTAAACTGTTGAAAAATTATATACTCTCCAAGTCAAAAGTCAGTAACATGAAAATAATCTATTGACCTGATAATATTTGACCATTCCAATATTCCTAATTACAACTATTTTTACAGCTAGAAAGTATGACTATGGTAGACAGAGAAATGATGAACAGGACGGTTATGGTTATGCTTACGATGATTATGCTGGGTATCAGGATCATGACTTTGGAGGTGCTAGTGGGTTCTCCTTTGGTGGAGTAAAGTACAATGGGAATGATGATGAAGATGATGACGACGATGATGATGATGATGATGAGGACGAAGATGGTAAAGATAATAATATCTTTTGTCTTAGTGACAGTGTTCTCCCCAGGCCCTTAAAGAACTGCGGGCCCGCGATGTATAATTTCTGAGCGTGGTGCTATCGGTCTTACCGTGATGTATCGTTTTTGTCCGTGGTGCCAAAATTTTCAGTAAAAAAAAATGTAAAAAGGTAAAGTTTTAAATGACTTGTTAAATCTTTTCCGTGCGGTATAAATTTCCAGGTGAAATTTGACCAGTTCAAACCAGTTCAACACAGATTGTTTACCCCAAGTGATTGATTTACTTAATGAGGTTAACTTTGTTGATTGGATTTAATCGATGTAATTAACACTTGTTACATGATTCTTTTGTGTTTTAATTAAGAGATCATAACTTTATGGTCACAGATAACTATTTTATGGCTTCACTCACCATCTAAGCGCTGACCTGTGACAAGTCAGCAAATACTTTGTACACAAACCGTATTGACCCGACTCGATAGTTGTAAACAAGCCAGTACATTTTTGTACATAATAAAGTTGGTTGATTAACGGATAATTGACAATTATACATTTCTCAATTCTTATATTATAGTAATATATGTCTCTGATTAAACCATGGCTAAATTATTTTTAATTAGGACATAGTTATTGCATGATAGTCGGGTTTCAAACTATAGTATCTGTCAAGTAAATCATCTGTACATATCACATGACCCAGTTAGTTCACATAGAATATTCAAGTGTATTTACAGTTAATTGCTATCCATTCTATTTTATAAATAAAATGCATGACTGTACCTTCATACTGGATATCTATATCCATAATTAATGAATAACAGAAGTATCTTGCAAATTTTATCCATAAGCACATGTTAAATCTATTTATATCTACTTCCTGTCATTAAGGCGGGAAAAATAGGGAGACTTTGTTGTTGTCATTGAATATGGTTACTTATAGATCTATAGACCTAAGATAAATTTCTTTATAAATGGGATCATGACAAATAAAGATTTAGATTTGAGTGCAGTATTAAGTCTGTATCTTTGTTTGATTATCACCAAAGACAAGAAAGGTTAAGAGTCATTCTCTGTAAGCATCAAAGAATTTCAAAGAAAATGAGAAATGCAAAATCCTGGATTTCCTTTATTTTCATATCATGGGTTTGTCATGGTGCACTGACATCAAAAATAATAATCATTTCAAAAGTTGAAGTGTTGGTTGCCATGGAAACAAGTTACTTTGAATTTGCTTGAAAACGTCAAAATGCTCGATGAAAAGTCCATTTTTCCTGTTTTACCACTTTTCTCGTAACAGAATGGAAACATATATCCCCAGTTTTTCTTTTTGTTATCAAACTATTATATATTAGTGTTTCAAAATACATTTGAAAGTTTGGAAAGTTCTTTCATCTTCAGTAAAAATTTTGAATTTTAAAATTGGATGTTTTTCCAAAAATCAAGATTTGCAAAAATTCACAAAATAACCCATTTTTATGGCTCCAAAATTTTTTATTCCAGATTTTGTGGCATAAACGAATATCACCATTAAGAAGTATTGCATCTGATGCATTCTTGACAAAAAAATCTCAGAGGGTATATTTTTAATTTTTTTTTAAATTTTATTTGAAAAAAGGTCACTTTTGAATTTTCAAATTTTTTTCTTCTAAATCTTAGGAAAAAAAATCCAGACATAAAGGTTATTAATGCAATCCTTGTCATATTAAATGATCAGTTATGATCAAATAATAATATGGAAATAAACTACACACATTCTGATACCTTACATACATGTAGTCAATGATAATTAAGTATAAATATCATGTTTAAGTACGAAAAAGGATAAAAAAAAAATTCTTCTTCGAATGATCTTGGTCGGTTGACTTTTTCCATATTTTCCCTGATTAGACAACTCAAATATACATTTTGCATGCAAGTTGTTGGAAACTGGTAACATTATAGTCAATGAGTGAATTTCAAGATTTCAATTAGCTGCCTTTTCTTTTTAGATAGGTGTCACAATTGGTTTCATAACCATATTAACCATTGCTATCAAAACTTATGTTTCGATGACTTGATTATATGGAAGTCTACAAATCATTAAACTATAAATCAAACTTTGTAAGCATTATATTTTATAAGTATATATAAACAGTTTGGTACTCATGACTAATTTGGTTAAGAATTTGGCTATATGCTAACTGTTGCATTATTATTTTCAGTGTAGGGATAACCAACTAATTGAGCTATTGACCACTGATCTCTGTCAAATAATGCATACATTTGTTGTCTTGATCCAAAAACTATACTAGGTTTAAATCCAACATAGTAAGAATAAGATATTGCAGTTTTAATTAAAAGAAATATATTTTAAGTTCTACAAAGTTGATACAGCAATGATTATAATAAGATAACAAATAAATCAGGCAAAGAAATGAATATGGGTAACTATTTGATGTGAAACAATAAAACAACTTTTATTAGATATGACTGTATTATTATTATGGAGTTAAGTGGAAAGACTAACATTGGCAACATTCTATAAATCTATTTAATCGAAGTGGGTTGCTTATTTTTTTTTTTCATTCTTTTTTTATTTGGGTGGGGAGGGATTTTCTGTTTTTATATCATAAAATGCCAGACAGTTTGTTGATTAAATTACTTGACACACATATTATCAATATATAATGATTATAAAAAATAGGATGTGGTGTGATTGCCAATGAGACTACTTTTTACAAGAGACCAAAGGAAACAGAAATTAACAACTATAAGTCACTGTATGGCCTTCAACAATGATCAAAGCCCATACTGCATAGTAAGCTATAAAATTATTGTAATATATTGCTCTGTAGCCACACCACATTTTTCTTGCATGACGGGAAAACAGGATTATTATTTGTTGAAATGTTTTAAACTCATCCATATCAAACATTCTACGGCTATCAGGCTTTGTCGAATATATCAAGTACAATGTACTTTCATACACTTTATGGTCTTCTTGGTATCTACACAATATTCCATTGGTAAATTTTGGATTAAGAAATTCCCTTTTTTTTTGTTAGCATATATCACATTTTTGTCTACCTCCTTTCAATTCCAAGTCCATCGGTAATATGTTGATAAACAAATGGTGCACTAGTAAAGGCAATTGCTATTTGTTTTCATAATGACTGCTTCAACTTTGTTTTTTTTCTCAAGCTGAAGTTGACATTTATCCATAGTTCTGTTCTGGCATTTTTCATTCAATGTTTCTAGAAAAAAAAGTCATGGAATGATCGTTGGAGCAGACAGAAACATCTTTACACAATATTTGTTTGTTGGTATAGTGACACTGTCATCATATTATGAATGTTCAACTACTTGGTCTTGCAAAGAGGGAACATGCACACTAAAATCAGTAGGCTTCTGGATTACATTTCCTGAAAAATATACATATTTTAATACAAGATATTATTCCCTTGTATGTAATTTAAGTTTAAAAAGTAAAAAAAAAATATAGACATTTATTTTCATTGCCTGATGGTGATATAAAGATTTGTTCACCCTCAAAAGTCATATTTCCCTCGGCATTGACCTCGGGAAACATCAACCTTATCAGGTGAACAAATCAATATATCTCCTCGGGCAAGGGAAACAAATGTGTAATATTCAATGTTGATTCTGATTGGTTGACATCTGATATTCTGGGCACCTAAATGCATCCAAAAACGCCTCGAAATATCACTATATTGCTGGAAGTGGCATAAACAACCATCAATCACTGTTAACTAAGTTCATTTTATACTGCCTTGAATGATAAAATGATGCCCCACTTGCATATCATATAAACTTATAATGGGACATAACTGATGAAAGTTAAAAGTGAGGCTACCCAAATTTGTACTTGATCTGAGTTTTGTGGTAATAAGTATTGAGTATAAGTTTCATAACATTTGGATGAGGCAAACTTAAGTTAAAGAACTGAAAGGAAAAATTCAGCAATTCTTCCGTTTGTAAAGGGGTATAACTCTCAGTCTTCACGCTTAACCACAAGTCCTACGGCATACAAGCCAACAGAATCCAACTAAAATTTTTTTTAAATTGAGCTTCAGGCTTGTGGTCTCAAATGTTTATCGTGCAGGCTGAACTCTTGGACAGTAAAATTGACACCACCAAAATTCAAACTTGATCTGTATTTTGTGGTAATAGCATTGTGTATAAGTTTCATAACATTTGGTTGAGGCTTACTTTAGTTAGAGAACAGAAACAAATGAACAGCTGCCCCATGAGCGCATGGTACGCCCATCGTGTTTTTAAAGAATAAAGTTCAATAACTTCTCAGTTTCATATCAGAAATTTAGGGAAATCTAAAGGGAGGTTATCTTAATAGATACAAACCAGTCACCAAAGTTTAATGAAAATTGCTCAAGCACTTTAAAGGTATTGTCAGAAAACTGGAAAATCACCTCTTTTTTATGAATAAAATCTCATAACTCGTAAATGTAAAATCTAAAATTTATAAAAATTGAAAGGGAGCTTATGTCAATACATTTGAAGATATAAATAATTCACTAAAGTTTCATGAGAACTGCTGGAAAATCCCCCTTTTGTTAATGAATTAAACCCCATTACTCGGAAACGTAAACTCTAAAATTTATAAAAATCGAGAGGGAGCTCATGTCAATAGATATAAATGATTCACCTAAGTTTCTAAAATTGGTGAAAGCATTTTTTAGTTATTGTCCGAAAAATGCAAAATCCCCCTTTTTTTAATGAATAAAACCCCGTAACTCGGAAACGTAAAATCTAAAATTTGTAAAAAATGACAGGGAGCTCACGTCAATAGATATAGATAATTCACCTAAGTTGTATGCAAATTGGTTAGAGCATTTTTGAGTTAATGTCTGACATGTTGACAACGGACGGACAGACGGACAACGGTATACATGTACCATAATACGTGCCATAAACGGGCGTTAAAAAATTCAGCAATTTTTCTATGTGTAAAAGGGCATAACTCTAGAACAGGTATAATGACACCACCAAAATTCAAACTTGATCTGTATTTTGTGGTAATAAGCAATGTGTATAAGTTTCATAACATTTGGTTGAGGCTAACTTAAGTTAGAGAACGGAAACAAAACATTCAGCAATTCTTCCATTTGTAAAGGGGCATAACTCTAGAACAGTAAAAGTGACACCCCCAAAATTCAAACTTGATCTGTATTTTGTGGTAATAAGCATTGTGTATAAGTTTCATATCATTTGGTTGAGACTAACAAGTAAGAGACGGAAACGAAAAATATAAAGGGGCATTACTCTAGAGCGGTTAAAATGACGACAACAACATTCAAACTTGATCTGTGTTTTTTGGTAATAAGTAATGTGTATAAGTTTTAAAACATTTGGTTGAGGCAAACTAAAGTTAGAGAATGGAAATCTATTTTTAAAGGGGCATAACTCTAGAATGGTTAAAGTGATGCCACCAACATTCAAACTTGATCTGTGTTTAGTGGTAATAAGCATTTTGTATAAGTTTCACAACATTTTTTGTTGTGGCAAACTAAAGCTAGAGAACTGAAACCAACTTTAGGATGGATGGATGTACAGACGTACAGATGGACAAGGAAAAAACATAATGCCCCCTCCACTGCATAGTGGGCATAACAACATGAACAAGTTTTAATGAAATTTTGGGAAATTGACATATTTTTAAAGGGGTGTAGGGTTCTACCAAAGGGCTATGAGTTTTGTAATGACATCGTTAACCAATCAAAATCCTAGAAATATACTTAGCCGGGATAATGTTCTCTTTTCGTAACCGTAACAGGTATTTGGAAATACATTGTATTAAAGTTGATCATCAAAATCATACAAGAGTGCGCACAGTGAAATGTCTTGCCTCAGTTTTACTTATTATTGAATGCATGTTGAAAGTGTGTAATAAGAAGGTTTTACTACAAGTATCACCTACATTTAACATTGACTAAAGAACCATGAAAATTATTGTTATACCTATGTCTTGCATACAGTCAACTTTCTGCCGAGGCTTGACAAAATGGGGTTTACATGTAAGATAAGAAGTAAAACAATAATATTATTTATACCTGCCAATGCATATCTACATGTATGAGGTATTTTATCCATGTCTTTACTTTGGGCTCTTCATGATACATGTACACAAGAAGCTGGAAAAAAGAAAAATCAACTGATTTGTGACCATGCATGCAGTAAAAAGTGCACATTTACATTGTAGTTTCAACAATATTTGTGTAAACTATTGATTGATGTCAATGATAATTTAAATCTATAACATTGTCATGATTGACATTCAACAAATAATGTCAAATCATTTTATGAATTTAACTGATATGTGTCGTAAACAAGGATTCATGTAGGAAAAGCGTCTTTCACTGATTTTTAAGACATCATGTTGAGTGTAACATTCATAAACTGTTTATTAAATATATGTCAGATTATAATAATAAGTTAATAACATTTTAACATGTTTTAAGTTTAAGTCTGAAGAGAATTCAATAGTTATATGTTATTCTGTTAAGACATGTAATTTCACAGTACCCAAATTGCACCGAGTACCCAAATTGCACCTACTGACCAAAAATAGCTGCGGAAATCTTACAAGTTTTATTTGAGACTAAACAATTTGTATTTGTATGATTTGACATAATACACATATTTCAGCATAAGTAAATATATTTAAAATGAACAAACAGATACTAGTAAAGTATTTACTGTAAAAGTAAAATCTACGGAAACGTGTCCATGCGATGTTCACAAAAGGTCATCTTTTAAAAATGAGCAAATAAAGTATGTAACAAGCATCCATTTCTTAAAAAAAGAATAGTAAGCATGGACTAATGTCAAGTTGTTCTAAATATTTTAAGAAATAGAACAAAACATCTGTTATACGATTTTTAAGGATTTGAATTTAAGCATGGATGCAATTTGGGTACTCCCATTACAGAATCATGGAGCGTTTAGAGGTCAATTCAGACCTATTTTTCTATGATTCAATATGGATTCAAAATTAAATCGGTGTAACTATATAGTAAATTAGGATACATCTACAAAATAAACCCAGAATGGAAACTTTTGTTTGGAATATAAAAAAACGTAGGTGAAATAACTGTCAAAATAGGTACAATTTGGGTACCCTCACGTTAAATACATTTGCACATTCATTTAAATTAACAATAAATAAACAGATTAAGATACTCAATAAACCACAGATTATTATGTCTATATATCACCACGAACAGCTGTTTAGTCGACAACAGAATTGTGCTACTTTTTAGATAATGATAATGGTGATCTCGGCTTGGGGTCCAGTTCCTCGTCCCAACCCCCACATCAATAATTTCAGGAAAAATATTTTTTACTTACCGAGTTCATACAGTTAAAAGATTCCATATTGTTTTCGTGTCACAAGTATGTCTTTCTGACAGGTATTTAGAACATTTCCTTTTGTCATCAGGTAAACAGCAAGTCCTGCTCGACCCGAGCTCTTCTTTTAATTGTTTACATTTTGGGTGTGTTCCAATTGCCCTGGATACCATGCACAGAGTCCTCCTTTTCCTTTCTCCATTTTGCTTGAGCAATCGTTGGGAATGTGTTAAACATTACGAAAAATTCAGGTATTTGTAAAATATCAGAATATCCGATTGATGAAATTATTTCATTTTCACAAGTTCAGTCATGTCAGTAGAGCACTGGGAATGTTTCCAACAGTCTTATTTATGGTAAAACCTCGAGCGGTAAACAAAACACATTATAATGTGTTTATAATACTTTGGAATACATTTTGTCATGGTCCTACATGTGGAATTGTTTTCTGTAGACATACACAAACGTTTGTGTCTTCTTGTCTGAAGAGTAATTCAGGGGAAGCTACTCCTGCTACGCAGGGGTAAATAAAAGGGGCTTTTAATTGAGATTAAAGAATTCAGCAGTTGTTATATTTAATTTGAGAACATCTATTTTTTCTGAGAGCAGGATTAAGTATTTCCAAACAAATAAAACATTCGATTTAATTTCAATATTCTATTTGTAACAACAGTAATTTGAAAACCATGGTATCTAAAATTGAATTATGCAAAATTTTCAAATATACCCTCTCAATTTTTGTATTTTGATTTAGCAATGGTTAAACTATTTAAAAATTATTTTAGCCATATCGGGAAAATCTGGGTTGAAAATTCTGAAAGCTTTCAAAACAGGGTAAAATGGGACTTCCAATACACAAGGAATTTGACCCTTTTTGGGGCTAGGCTCTTGACATAACGGCTAAATAATATATTTTTCTGAATACATTTTTTAAATATGTCATAACCATACTAAGTCATAACAACAAACACAATTTTCTTTTTTATTCTCTAAAAGGCCATATACATCTAACTGTTATTGCACATTTTTAGCCTTTTTTAATTACCAAAATTGACCAAAAAAATGTTCAGTCGTTACCATAGCAACCGCAAAATTTTAAGTGAAATTTGATGTATAATTCAGTATATCTCAATTGTTAGAACATTTTTACAAATTTTTAACCAATTCTGTGACATGTCATTTCCACATGATTTTGATGCTTACAGATAATGACTCTTAATATTTACATGAAATCTATTGCAAAATGTTTTAAAATTTATGAAAAATTTCAATTTATTAAAATTTATGATAGAAACTGGTTCAAATAATAAAACAATATTTGTTCTTGTTAATTTTATATCTCCTTGTGACAGAAATCCTTTCACATACAACAACTTTCTTTCTAGAAACTAGAACGTTTTTTTAATTTGAACATTTTTATTCTCTTTTGAATGATAATTTATTTTTATTGTTCATGGGTTTTATGAAAGATTTAATTATTTGAAATTTAGATGAATATTTTGTAGGTGTCATACCACCATTGATTTTCCCTTATTAGTCTTTGTTAAAGGAGTAGGGGCAATAAGGCTCTTATTTGGCCTAAATAGTACTGCAAATTTAAAAGTTATCATACATATTCTTACATTTGTCCAGACTAGACTAAGGTGCAAGGTAGTTAGAAAATATAAACAAATTTTACTTTGAACGAGTTACCATGGCAACAAACCGTGACAAAATTTGCATATTAGGTAAAATTTCTAGATTTTCCTTGTTTTTCATCATATTTAAAGTATATTTCAGATTGGAAAAGTATGTGCACACCCAAGAAACAACTTTATATTTGGTGAGATTATGTAAATAGTTATAATAAAGCTTTCCTTAAATTATTTTGTTGTTTCTTGGCTGCGCATGATGTTTTCTCAAAGGGAATAAAGATGGAAAACTTCATAAATTCTGTATTTTCATCGTTTTTGTGAAAACGGTACATATTATGATGTAATTGTGACGTCATCAGATAAAAATCTTAATGTTTTTCATTCATATTTCTTGATCCTATGCATTTCCAAACATTATGTGCCAATTTGAAATAGTTGTCTTGTTGGGCCAAAACCAGGCCTTAATGCCCCTACTCCTTTGCACTTTTCAAAAAATTGTGCAGAATCTTTTGTTCAATTTTTATAAAATGAAATAGTGAAATAATAATTTGCTTTTAGCAGCCAGTTTGGTTCAATTTTGTCAAAATAAGCTAAGAAACATCGCTGATGAATTATTCACTTGCAAGTGAATAATTCAACCTCATTGAATCCCTATTTATGTGACCTTCTATTTCACGCCTTAGCTAGAGATGGGTTACGCATGAACTAGGCGTGTTCACCTTTTAAAAGAAAAAGAATGTCAACATTGAAAGTGAAACAAGGGTAAACCATTTGGTTTACTGTTTAAATCCACAAAAACTCTTAAAAACGAGGATTAACATATTTGTTTAACCTATAATATGAAATCAAACTGACCTACAAAAATCTCTACATGAGGCATCTGATCAAACCTCCCATTCTGGCTGCGTATTTATACATCCTGCACAGCCAAATGGACGCCCCACTTTGGCAAGGTTTTTACTGCCGAATGGAAGAAGACCAAGAGTGACCATATTTCTTTTTATTCCCCAGTCACCCTTGGGAATACATTGATTTGTATGTACGTTTCCCTATGAACTGTTTTAAGCAACTTTGCAACAATACTAAATATTTAAATTCACTGCTATCTTAAATAAACCTGAAAAAAAATGTGAGGTGTGGCTATCACTTGGTGTCCATCATTGGAAACCTTTTACTCTGACTTTATATGACTTGACTGTTACTGTTTCCTCCTAATGCAACTCATTCAAAATTCTGACCAAATTGCAATGTTTCATCAAAATAAAATTTTCAACTGGTCAGAAATTTTACCAAAGTGCTGTAGACATAGGGAAGTCAAAGTCTAGTCACCAATGTTTGTAGTGCACTTTAATTTCTAAATATTTATATAGAAATGTAGAAATGTAGAAATCAAATATAATATTTGATTGTTATCAATTTTATTAACTTTAAGCTCAACTCTTTTGCAGATGATGACGATGATGAAGAGGAAGACGAAGAAGAAGATTTAAAAGATGAGCTTGAGAAATTGAAAGTGGATGCTGCCAAGGATATAAAATAGAAACAGTTTATAGTCTGTGATCCAGTTTTAAAATTATGTATTTACCTATACATGTACCGAAGTGCTACAAAATATTTATATCAGAAAACAAAGATTATTTATATATTAAATTATCCTTGTTATTCTTTTTAGCTTTTTATGCCACACCTACCAATGTAGTGAGAAATACGTTTTCTGGTCTAGTGCACTCAAAAGGGTTTTAAGTACCGTGGTATCCTTGTTCTAAATTTTTTACCATCATGCTTATTGTCCAGAATTTATAACAGGATGTATTATAAATATAATTCTTGGGAGACAGTGCTGTTTCAAATCCCATCGATTGTGCTATTTGAAAATATTGGAAAGTACAGTGCTGGTCCATGTGTCTGTCTTTTCCATATCAGGTTAGAGTTTTGAGTTTAGGTGGTTACCATGAAGTTGTGGTCAGATCAATTTAAAACTTTGTACACATGTTCATTTTGATGTGAATTTTTCAAAATATATTTCAATTAAGGATTTTGATCCAGATTCTGCAGTATGGAAATTTGATAGTGTGAGCAGGGCATGGTGTCCAATAGACACATATTGTTTATACATGTAATTGAGTGATAAATAGTACATTCCAGTACTATCATGATTGAAAAAGTGACAATTTTTAGGGTGTGCTAATTTGGCTGCTTTGATTATATTTAAATAAAATCATGAATATAAAATAAGGAGATGTGGTATGATTTTCAATAAAATAACTATCCATCAACAACCCAAAGAAAGGATGTGAACAATTACAGGTCGCCATAGAGCCTTAAGGTAGATTAACTGTATACCACCATCTTGGATTGTAAAATAGCAGTACACAATCGGTCTAGTTCTGTGATTAAATCTGCAAATATTTAGACAGATTGGCAATTAATGTGCAACACTGTTCGTTTAAATAAAGAAAAATAAGTGATATATTGCATTATTTAGACTGTTTTAACAAATACTAAATATTTGTTTTTGTCCGATTCAATTTTTCAACTTAGTCATATGAGGGGTGATAACTCTTGTAGTAAAAATTTAATACTGGAATGATAGTGAAATTTTCATTTTTGTCTCGCCTGCGACGAAAGTCGCAGTATGAGAGACATAGGTATTACTATCAGGCGGCGGCAGCGTAAACCATTTGTATAAAGCTTTACATTCCAGAAGATAGAATACCTGGATGCTTCATATCTTGTATGCAGATACCTTATGTTACAAAGTTTCTGTCTGTCATATGTCCAATGTCCTTGACCTCATTTTCATGGTTCAACGACTGCTTGAAAACAAATTTGAGTTTTTTTGTCATGTAAATTTCTCACTTATTATGAGTAATAGGATAACCATATTTGGTATATGGGTTCCTTGCAATGTCTACATGTCCTTCAGAAAGGGTTCACCTGACCTCGACCTCATTTCATGGATCAGTGATCAAGGTTAAAGTTACGTGATTAGGTCGGTTTCTCAAATACTATAAGCAGCAGGTCAACTATATGTGGTGTATGGAATGACTAATGGGTACATGTCAGTCTGGCAGATTTCATTTTACCTTTACCTCTTTTAAGCTCATGTCCAAAGGAACGGTGAGCTTTTGCCATCACTTGGCTTCCGCTGCCGCCTGTTGTCTTCCGTCGTCGTCCGTCTGGTGTAAACTATTTCAAACATCTTCTCGCCTGAAACTACTGAACCAATTCCTACCAAACTTTAGCTGAATGATCCTTAGGGTATCTAGAATAAAGGTTGTGTTTTATTTTCTGTTTCGTCTAAAAACATGGCCGCCATGGCTAAAAATAGAACATAGGGTAAGATGCAGTTTTATACGACCGCAAAAAATTTTTGTGGTCGATATTGGTATGACGTTACGCGTCGTCGTCGTCCGAAGAGGCATTGGTTTTCGCACTCTAACTTTAGTTTAAGTGAATGGATCTCTATGAAATTTTACCATAAGGTTCAATATCATAAAAGGAAGGTTGGGATTGATTTTGGGGTTATGGTACCAACAGTTAAGGAATTAGGGGCCAAAAGGGCCAAAAATAAGCATTTTGTAACTTCCAGACATAACTTGTGTGTTAGTGTATGGATCTCTGACATTGTACCACAAGGTTCCATATCACACAGGAATGCTTGGATTGATTTTGGGGTAATTGCCTCCAAATTTTAGGAATTAGGGGCCAAAAAGGGCAAAAACAAGCATTTTCTAGTTTCATGACAATAACTTGTGTGTAAGTGTATGGATCTTTCTGAAATTGTACTACAAGGTTTCATATCACAAAGGAAAGCTTGAATTGAGTTTGGGGTAATTGCCTGAAACGTTTAGGAATTAGGGCAAAAACAAGCATTTTCTAGTTTCATGACAATAACTTGTGTGTAAGTGTATGGATCTTTCTGAAATTGTACTACAAGGTTCCATATCACAAAGGAAAGCTAGAATTGAGTTTGGGGTAATTGCCTGAAACGTTTAGGAATTAGGGGCCAAAATAAGCATTTTTCTAGTTTCCAGACAATAACTTGTGTTCAAGTGTATGGATCTCTGAAATTGTACTGCAAGGTACCATACCTCAAAGGGAAGGCTGGGATTGAGTTTTGGGGTGATGAATCATAAGGGGGTTCAAAAATTTGGGGGTCTTTTTTCCTTTTTTTTCTTTAAAATTTTCCATTTTAAGTTGGTTATTTCTGATTTATATTTAAAAGCAAATAATAATGATATGGCAGGAGATACACACCAAACAGGATGTGTAAATTATTATATAATAAGTATTGTGCAATAGCAAGAAATTTTCAATTGCACAGTATTGCGCAATAGCAAGAAATCTTCAATTGCACAGTATTGCACAATAGCAAGAAATATCCAATAGCACAATATTGCAAATAGCAAGAAATTGTCAATTGTACAGTATTGCGCAATAGCAAGAAATATTCAATTGCACAGTATTGCGCAATTGCAAGAAATATTCAATTGCACAGTATTGTGCAAAAGAAGATACTTTGTATAAATTGCTTATTTCTTGACCAATTTCAATGGGGTTTTATTCTTGAACTCTTGGGGTTCTTTAATATGCTGAATCTAATCGTGTATTAAGTTTTTGGATTTTGGGCCCCGTTTTTAAATTGGTCCACACTGAGGTCCAAAGGGTCCAAAATTAAACTTTGTTTGATTTCATCAAAATTGAATTATTGGGGTTCTTTGATATGCTGAATCTAACTGTGTATTTAGATTCTTAATTTTTGGTCCCGTTTTCAAATTGGTCTACATTAAGGTCCAAAGGGTCCAAAATTAAACTTAGTTTGATTTTAACAAAATTGAATTCTTAGGGTTCTTTGATATGCTGAATCTAAACATGTATTTAGATTTTTATTATGGGCCCAGTTTTCAAGTTGGTCCAAAATTAAACTTTGTTTGATTTCAACAAAATTGAATATATGGGGTTCTTTGATATGCTGAATCTAACCATGTATTTAGATTTTTGATTTTTGGGCCCGTTATCAATTTTTTCCACATTGAGGTCAAAAGGGTCCAAAATTAAACTTTGTTTGATTTCATCAAAATTGAATTATTGGGGTTCTTTGATATGCCGAATCTAACCGTGTATTTAGATTCTTAATTTTGGTCCCATTTTCAAGTTGGTCTACATTAAGGTCCAAAGGGTCCAAAATTTAAACTTAGTTTGATTTTAACAAAATTGAATTCTTAGGGTTCTTTGATATGCTGAATCTAAACATGTATTTAGATTTTGATTATGGGCCCAGTTTTCAAGTTGGTCCAAATCGGGGTCCAAAATTAAACTTTGTTTGATTTCAACAAAATTGAATATATGGGGTTCTTTGATATGCTGAATCTAACCATGTATTTAGATTTTGGATATTGGACCATAATAGGTGAATGTCCAATTTAAAATTTTAAGTTCTTAGACCACATTCATTCTGTGTCAGAAACCTATGCTGTGTCAAATATTTAATCACAATCCAAATTCAGAGCTGTATCAAGCTTGAATGTTGTGTCCATACTTGCCCCAACTATTCAGGGTTCGACCTCTGCGGTCGTATCAAGCTGCGCCCTCATGGAGCATTTTATTGGCTTATATCTCAAAACCAAAGCATTTAGAGCAAATCTGACATGATGTAAAAGTGTTCATTAGGTAAAGTTCTATCAGCCCTGTAATTTTCAGGAAATTGTTGGGTTGCTGCCACTAAATTGGTAATTTTAAGGAAATTATGCAGTTTTGGTTATTATTTTGAATATTATTAATGATAAAGATAAACTGTTAACAGCAAAAATGTTCAGCAAAGTAAGATCTACAAAAAGTTTATATGACCAAAATTTTCAATTGACCCTTAAGGAGTTACTGCCCTTTAAAGACAATTTTTCTGAATTTGTTCATCTAGTTTGCTTGCATTAAAACTGCTGAATCAATTTCAGCAAAACTTAGGCTGAATGAGTTTCAGAATATCTAGTATAAATTTTTATGTTATTTCCTTGTATGTCAAGAAACATAGCCACTATGACTAAAATGGTACATAGGGGTAAAATGCATTTTTTCGCTTTTGAAGAAAATATGACGGATACAAAGAACATTTAAAATGGAATTTTAAGACACACATTAATATATATTTAAAATCAAAATTATCATTGTGGAAAGATTTTAAGCAAAAATTACAGGTGAGCGATTCGGGCTCTTGAGAGCCTCTTGTTCATGGTTCATTGGTCAATGTTAAGTTTTGTGTTTTGGTCTGTTTTTCAAGTACTATAGGCAATAGGTCAATTATATTTGGTGTATGGAATGATTGTAAGGTGTACATATCTGTCTGGCAGGTATCATCTGACCTTGACCTCATTTTCATGGTTCATTGGTCAATGTTAAGTTTTTCAGATTCTATAAGCCATAGGTCAATTATATTTGGTGTATTGAATGACTGTAATGGGTAAACGTCAGTCTGGCATGTATCATTTGACCTTGACCTCATTTTCATGGTTCATTGGTCAATGTTAAGTTTTTGTGTTTTGGTCTGTTTTTCAAGTACTATAAGCAATATGTCAACTATATTTGGTGTATGGAAGGATTGTAAGGTGTACATGTCTGTCTGGCAGGTATCATCCGACCTTGACCTCATTTTCATGGTTCATTGGTCAATGTTAAGCATTTGTGTTTTGGTCTGATTTCAATTATAAGCAATAGGTCAAATATATTTTGTGTATAAAAAAATTGTAAGGTGTTTATTTCTGTCTAACAGCATTTATCTGACCTGAGTTTCTGTGATGCTTTTAGTTAAACCTTTATCTTTAAGACTTTCAACATAAAATCAATGGTCAGTAAAGCAGGCGAGACATTTCAGCATGTGCACTCTTGTTTACTTGTAGCAAGAAAACAAGTTTGGTGACACCATTTTTTCTTTTTATTTTCTTGAAGCATATTCTTAAACCTATATTCTCATCGTTTTTTCAAAATTCTATCTCATAGATTTCTTTTTATGCAAAATTGGGGAATTTTGGACAACTTAGAAGCTTGAAAAAAGCACAGTGACCTGTACTTTTGATTATATTTTTTAAAAGCATGACAAAATCTCCATTTGGCAAAGTATTAGAAAATTCTTTCTGAGAAAATTTGTAATGATGATCCACCTTAAAACTCAGGCAGTTAATTAAGGTTTAAAATACCTCAGGATGACAAAATGTAAAATGGAAACATTCAAAATAGAAAACCAACTAAGGGCTATTCCAGAAAAAAAGAAGGAATGGGGTTGGAAGGCAGTTTGTTACAGCGCCAGAATAGCCCTATGCAAAAAACAATAAATAAAAAATAATTATTGAGACACTAACCAAGACACCCATTGGTTGACCCCTGGCTTGTGACAAGCACAGAAAGAATGTGGCAGGATTGAATATGTTGTGACCACTTAACCTTTCCCTAACATTGAAAATTTGGTATATCAGCACAACATAAAACAACGGTAATAAACTGTTGACACAGAGATATGTCTAGCCTGTCAGAATAAATTCAGAAAAGGCAATCTGATGGACACCAATAAAGCTAATTATTCAAAGTCGCTGGACCATGAACTAGTCGGCAGGACCTGGAAATGATCAATAAACTGAGATGTACAGACAGTAACATAACTTTAAAGAAAATATAGTTGTCTATTGTAAGCAGTTCCTATCAAACTAACTTAAGCAGAAAACTTAACATTGAAAATTTGTAATTAATTGAAAGTCAATGGACCATAACCTACAGGGCAGGCAGTTGAAATAGTTGTCAAACTGATATTTACTGATAGTAATGCAACTTTATAGAAAATATCATGCATCTATCACAAGTTAGTCCTATCAAACTGACTTAAGCAGAAAACTTAACATCGAAAATTGCTAACAAATTCAAAGTCACTGGACCATGACCTAGGGACAGGGCATCAAAATAGTCGTCAAACTGATATGTACTGATAGTAATGCAACTTTATATTAGATATCAATGATCTATCACTAGTAGTTCCTATCAAACTAACTTAACATTGAAAATTGCTAATTATTTCAAAGTCGCTGGACCATGACCTTTGGGCAGGGCCTTGAAATAGTCATCAAACTGTTATGTACTGATAGTAGTGAAACTTTATATTAAAAACCAATGATTTATCACAAGTGACTTGACTGAACATATTGGTATGAAACCTAAAACAAAACACTCTACATACCTGGCTACTACTAGAAAGCTAGTTCAAAGCCAACAACAACTAATAGATAAATCATGTTCTCCCAAACTTAAGTATCAATAAGTACACATCTAACGGTTTTAGTGTAAAAAAATCATAAACCATCTGAGAAAAGCATGACCTTGTGCAATGCCAAAATATAAGTTAAGAGTATCAACAGGATGTAAGACAACAGGTTTTCATAACTGTATAGTTGGAAAGGCTTGACTTATCAGATTGCACAAAAAGCACAAAAAGATAAAAGACACCCAGTACCAATCCAGGAGGTCGTAAGGTTAATGAAAACACTCATCATAGATACCAGTAGCCCTTTTCACAAAAATCTTAAGTGTAAAATTTATCGTAAGTCTAAAATATTCCTTAACAATTCAACTTAATATTTTATCGTAAGATTAATTTTACACTTAAGATTTTTGTGAAAAGGGCTACAGGCTTATAATTAAGTACACTGGATACACATTTCTTCTACTCAAGGATCAGAACAGTTCAAAGCTAGTTCAAGCCCAAAATTAACTTAATAATAAACATCTGTTTTCAAAGATTAAATTATCAATTTGTATACCTCAAACTGATTTATTGTAAAGATGACATCAACATTCCTGGAAAAGCATGACCTTGTGCAATGCTTAATTATCCTCAGGATGTAGGACCATAACATTTAATAACTGGATAGCAACATGTTTTGTTATGTATTAAATTTTAGAAAATAAATACCGATAAAGACAATATTTAAAGATTTAACTAGTATTCTAAATTGATAACCTTAAAGAATAATCATGAGTTTATTCAAAGGAATACATGGATCATATAAGTTACAAGCTCTATTGTTGAAGGCAGTACAGTTACCTATAGTTGCTTACTCCTTAGTCATTTGGTCTCTGATGGAGATTTGTCTCATTGGCAATCATACCATATCTTAATTTTATATTAATTAACAAAATACAGTAAATATTTTCAGTAAACAAATCAGTTGTTTTTTTTCAAAGAATCAAAAAGTTTGCATGGATTATATGTTCAATTAATTACATGCTCCATTAACAAAATCACCTTAAATTTTTAGTAAACTAATCCGTTAACAAAGAACATTGGCACTATTTCTAAACAAAGTAAACTGATCTCACTTGAATTAAATTTAACAAAATTTGAAACAGCAAGCTTTCTCCGTGTTATGGAATTGTATACAACCGCTATGGAATTCTTTAAATTTTCTGTTATCATTATCAAGTCGTTTTAGATTTCAAGAAAACTGAAACCAACTATTTTTTATTCATATCCTGAATATATGCATTACAGATTATCTACCACTATTTATGAAAAATTTTGTGCAACCAAGCAATTTTGTGTCCATATTTTTGTTTAATGTATTTTGGATGGGGGGAGTGGGGGTGAGTATTCAAAATTTAATATTGATTGCATATCTATTTTTTATAATAATCTTTGGTCACAACTGATACTGCAGGTATGTAGTTGTACCATTATGCGAATAAAGTTTACTTTTATTTTACTTATTTTTATTAAATCACAAAGTGCTTACAATTGTTGTTTGTTTCTGCATATCATTTTGTTTTTTGTAAATTGTTTTGCACATAAATCAGGCTGTTAGTTCTCTTGTTTGAATTGATTACATTTGTAAGTGTGTGGCCCTTAAAAGCTTACTATGTTTTGCTCATAATTGAAGACTGTACAGGACCTATATTTGCTAACTTTTTGGTCTCTGGAGGAGAGTTATCTCATTGGCAATCTTATTTTAATAAAGCTGTAAAATGTACCTCTAAATGTTGATTTTTAATGGATTACCATTGGAATAACCATGGAAGTATTATATTGACAGGAACTACTACGACCCGACTTCAAACGTTTCATCTGCGATGCCGCACGCAATTTAATGACATGTTAATTAGCTTGAAACATGGCACGTTATTTACACACCAGCGTGTGGTGCCCTACAATATCATCATTCTCGGTTGCTTTCGCGATTACGGAAATAAATGAAGAAATCGAAAGTTGTGATTAATTCTTAGGAAACAGCAATCGGCAAACCTCCGCAGATTCCGTTACCCTACATCTGCATATGTGAGCCGATTGATAGATTGATGGATTTGTGCGAGACATCATTAATTCTATAGAAAAACACATTGACGATGGAAATTTGTACCATATTAATTGAATAAATGCCCCATATGTTTATTGATTTATTTTTCGGAAGAAATTGCACAATATTCAAATACAAATACAAATATTTATTGGCACAAACTCAATTACAATAATTGGCAACGCCCATACAACTAGTATACAAATACTAATGATGCAGCAATTAAACAATACTACATAACATATTAATAGGCACATTGAGAACAATGAAATGTGCAGTTATATATATATTAATATACATAGGTTAATGTAGAATAGGCTACTGACATACATACATTGTATGTTATAGCTTCATAATGTTCATATTACTCATTTGTCAGGACATTTTTCCTTAATTCAAATGATTGATTAATAAAAGATGATATTAATCTAAGTGTTTTTCTACACTTGCTATTAAGTAGTAGTTTGATATATTCTCATATGTAATATATATCGCAAGTTGTGATTATATAATTACTGTTTACTCCAGTGGCACACATTTCATGCATATTTAAGACGATTGTAAAATGATTGTTCTGATAAAAATTAAAGATCAAAGAGATTTGAAATAAATGTAGGAATTACCAAGCTTCGCTCTAAATCCAGATCATTGATTGGTATACGAATGTTTCAGCTGAGCCCCAATGTGTTGAAATTTTGTAAGTACTGCAACTGTTCAATAATATTTACTAGTATCATTTGGACAGATAGTGATAAAATATTTTATGGGACAGAGATGCTTTAGCTATTCCATAACATTTTATAAGTCTCGTTTTTTTTTCTCAAATTGATAAATACGGGTCAAATCATCAAGTCATGATTGGCACATTCATAAATGACAAATAGAAATACTGACACCAGCTGCATATTATCAGATAAAATTTGTTCAAATACGAATATTTTAGCAGTTTTGAATTTCACAAATGTCAAAAAATTTAAACCCACTTATATATATATAATTTTTTTTATAAATAACGAGGTGCATCTTTTTTTTTTTAACTATATTTGTTATGTATAATTTCTGTGATATTAAGTCCTTGATCGATTAATTTTCGCATTTAAAACTGAAAATTTCTACTTTCCAGGGTAATCCAGGTCCATTGCTATATACATTAATCAGGTCGTCACAGTGTATATATTAATTAAGAAAATTTTGACAGTTTTAACTAAACCCCTGAAGAAATAAAATAATATCACTCACTATTTTGAATCATTGTAGAATAATTAATTCTTGGTGGATTTTCATTTTTTATGCATCAATCGATTTGTTTAAATAAGTTGTTCATGAATAAATGTCAACCTACGGGATTGAAATAAGTAAAGGTGTTTTCCGACAGGTATTGATGTTAATCTGTCTGGATAAAAACCACATGATTGATAAGAAGTATCTCTGGTCAATTTATGACCGCGGCATGGCAGATAGTCACAAAAGAAATTAACGACAGCGTACTAATAAGACAGTTTCCATATCTTTTCTACAGTGCTACCCGGGTTATAAATAAGTGCTAATTAATCGTTGTAGTTCCTGTAAATATAATACTTCCATGGACTATCATATAGCCACGAATGTATAAGTAATGACAGACCTATAACCAAAGGAAAATTTGTGGTCAATATTAATAAAACAAAACAAATTTGCATATTGGATTTTTATATATTCCTGGAAAACTACTGATGTACAACATATTTTTCTGCCTTTTAAAGGCAAAACTTTCCAGACCCATGTAAATATCTTTACAATCCTTAATTTTCATGTCCTGCATGAATAGCTCAGTCTTTTCAGGTAGTGGTTCTTCTAACTCTATAATTATTGATTTCATCTGGGTTGTGTCCCTTGACCAAGAAACTTTCTGTTTAGATCACCCAATATAAAGCTGAATTGTTTTAATCTTTCCTGTGGCATATCTGCATACATATCTATCTCCTCTTCTGAAATTAAATATATAGTTTATAATTAGTTTCAATGAGATATTTGCAATGGTTCTATGTTTAGTATATATGCTTTTGCTAAGGCAAAGGTTTAATGGAAACAGCCTATGTAAAAATATGAGTGATGATAGAAATTAAAGAAAAAAGGTATCTGAACTTTTGGCCTTGTAATTACAGAGATGAAATTTGATGATTGACCAATCAGAATCAAGAACTGACTCTATTTGCCATGGATTCACCTGACTGGAATACAATGATGAATTTTTACACAGGATTTCAGCACTGTAGTCTAGAGATAAATTAAAAGTCGTCTGCATGAAAAAATCAACTAATGGATGGGTTTTAAACAATGTGAGGGGGTTAAACTAGAAGAGTGTGGTCAAATTTTTTAAGAGGAAATCTATTTTTATTATGCCCCCGATAAAGCAGAGGGGCATTAAGTTTTACCCTTTTCCGTACGTCCCAAAGTTGGTTTCCTTTCTCTAACTTTAGTTTGCCTCATTCAAATGTTATGAAACTTCTACACAATGCTTATTACCACAAAACACAGATCAAGTTTGAATTTTGGTGGCGTCACTTTAACCGTTTTAGAGTTATGCCCCTTTACAAATGGAAAAATTGCTGAATTTTTTGTTTCCATTCTCTTACTTTAGTTTGCCTCAGCGAAATGTTATGAAACTTATACACAATGCTTATTACCACAAAATACAGATCAAGTTTGAATTTTGGTGGTGTCACTTTAACCGTTCTAGAGTTATGCCCCTTTACAAATGGAAAAATTGCTGAATTTTTCGTTTCCATTCTCTAACTTAAGTTAGCCTCAACCAAATGTTATGAAACTTTTACACAATGCTTATTACCACAAAACACAGATCAAGTTTGAATTTTGGTGGCATCACTTTAACTGTTCTAGAGTTATGCCCCTTTACAAATGGAAAAATTGCTGAATTTTTTGTTTCTGTTCTCTAACTTAAGTTAGCCTCAACCAAATGTTATGAAACTTACATGCAATGCTTATTACCACAAAATACAGATCAAGTTTGAATTTTGGTGGTGTCACTTTTACTGTTTTAGAGTTATGCCCCTTTACAAATGGAAAAATTGCTGAATTTTTCGTTTCCGTTCTCTAACTTAAGTTTGCCTCAACCAAATTTTAAGAAACTTATACACAATACTTATTACCACAAAACTCAGATCAAGTACAAATTTGGGTAGCGTCACTTTTACTGTTTTTCAGTTATGTCCCTTTATAACTTTATATGATATGCAAGCGGGGGCATCATCTGTGTCCCATGGACACATTCCCCATTTATTAAATCATATCATTTGCTTAAATATTCTGTGTGAAAAAGTAGGCTTATGCATAGAAAAATGTCATGTGATACTACTTTTTCAGCCTCCACATTGAAACAATAACTATCCCAGAACTCTCCTTTCATGAAAATGTATATGGCATTAGTGCATCATCCTATGACAACTAATCAGCATACAATGAACAAACTTTGTTTATGTATTGGATCTCAGAGTTAATCCCATTCAGTTTGAAAAAAATGGTGTTGTATTATCACAAAACCTGAGAACAATGAGAATCTGTGGCATCAATACTACCATGTATACATCACAACAGGAAATAAGGCATTTTTTTTTTGAAAATAAGGAATTTTTTTAATGTTTTCAAATCTGCAAACAATTATGGAAGTTCTGAAATCATAATATTAAAGTTATGCATCTCATTTTGCACTTCTTATGAAGTTATGAATTGTGAGGCAATTTGACAATTTTTACACATTTTCTGTATACAATAAAACTCAATCTTTTCAACAAAGGTAATATGGTATTTATTTTGAATGCTGGTCACAGGGCCTCTTTGAAATTGCTTAGTTCCCTTTGTAGACCACACGGTGATTTAAAGATGTTTTAAAGTTATAGTTTTGTTAAATTTGATATTGTTTTGTTTGTGTAAATACCTTTATTCGTATACCAGTAATCAAAATGATATTTTTATTCATTTATTCTTTATTACTGATGTTGTATTGATATTTTCATAAGAAACACTGAAGTTAAATATTTAAGGGATAGTTCTTTCAAGTCATGTTCAAAAGATATTTATGATGAAAATATTTCAATAAATCTTACCGGTAACCACAGAGATCAAATCAACAATTAATCTGAATACACTACTCCAGTTGAGGAAATTTTGCAGGTAATATCTAAAAATTGGGCAGTTTAAACTGATGAATAAGTTTTCTTTTGTTGCCAGCTAACAAACAGTTTAACACAATTGAAGAAAATAACATTTGTTTTCACTGAATGATGTAAGAGTTATCTCCACTTAGAAGTCATGAAATAGAAATCACTAAAATCTTTAGCATCAAGTTTTAACTATTAATGTTATAGCAGTTGTTTTTTTTACTTGAACATATGATTTTAGCATTGTATTCATATGTGGCATTATTGTTTCATAAAAATATTGAATGAAGACTTTTTTGTGTCCTTATTAACTATTTGTAAATGTATTTTCATCACTAGAAGTAAAAAATTTGTTCATCTAAATTAATCAATTAATGATTGGCTTTTCAAGGAGAAATTTATAGTTCCCATTGAATAAACTCCACAATAGCTATTGTATTTATTCCATGGGACAGTTCAATTTACAAACAATTAAATAGAATGGCAAAGACCAAGTGGTTTAGGGGAAAGATTTTATTTCTTTCACAATAATGTTGAAAAATGTTTTATATTCCAATCCATGTGCATGGTAAATATAAAAAAAATGAAAACATTTAATAAAAATGTGATGGAGAAAATTTTAATTGTTTAACAAATGAATTGAGATAGCATTAAATGAGGAAACTTATTTTGATGTTCAAAATAAACGTTATTTGAAAATTTAACTCAGTATTTTGCACTTTCATTTTATTTTCATTTCAAATTTTCTTTTCTTTATACAATAGGGTTAAATTATGTTTATTTTTCTTTGAGGAGACTTCAAAGTATACTTTTGGCTTCAACATGGTCGAATTTGACCAACAATGTTGAGGGGTTTGGCAACCTGACATCTCATTTAAAAAAACCTGTGACCTTTAAAAATATTAAAAACCCAGAATCAGATCAGTTTAGAACTGCATAGTTTGCTTTGACCTGGTGACCTGAGGCAATTTTTAAACATGACATTGTGACCTAAGGGGATCCTACTGGAGTTAACCTTGATATTGAATCAATAATGTTCAACTCATCAGAGTTAAAAATGCACTGAACAACAAGAATGCTACTGGAACTGACCTTAGTTTTTGACATTACCAAATTTGACTTTCATTTATCTTACCTTCTTCATTTTCAATTTTATCCTCTTCATCTTCTGATTCTTCTTTTATCAATTTATTTGTATCTAATAATTGACTTCTTGGTTTATTTGGGGCACCTTTGGGTCGTCCGCGTTTCTTTTTAGGGGGTTCATCAGTAGGGGGTTGTTCTTCTGTCTTCACTGGTGTAGTAGTTGAAGGTTGTGACTGTAATTATAGCAATTAATAGTTTTCATATTTCTGTAATAGTCTACAAGTTGTTCATTGTTGAAGGCCAGACAGTGACCTATAGTTGTTAAACTTCTATGTCATTTGGTCTCTGGTGGAGAGTTGTCTCATTGGCAATCATACCACATCTTCTTATTTTTATACAAGTACCTGTTAGTATAATTCAAAATGATGCTCATGTCTGATAATTAGACTGCTGCTAAGAGTTTGTTTTCTGTTATTTGGCATTTAAAAATATGTAGTAATGTTATAATCATGGCATTCAATTTTGTGCTTAAGTTGCAAATGTGCCAAACTCTACTTGTAACAAAATGTTCCATATATCTTTGAGGAGTGTGAAGGTGACCTATTGCATGGCAAAAATTCTGTTCTTAAAACAAACATAATATGTTCTGCCAGTGGCAAATTTCCTGCCCATAATTTTGGTCAATTCACTTCCCAGAATCTATGCAATCAAATGAAAATGTTTGTTTTCAAATTGATGTATTTACAAAAATACTGCTGAACAAATTTGTAAGGGGTTCCGCGGAACCCTGTGTCTCGCCTATGATTGCTGTTGTCAGAGAAAAAGTTTAATGTTGACTTAAAAAGTGAGTCCAAATTCAAACTTTTTTTCGTTAAATGCTAATTCTTGGTCTTGAAGATTAGCTTCTGTCCAAGTTTCATAACAATCTATGAAGGTTTACAAATGTATCATGTCAAAAAAATTTAATCCTGGACTGTCTGTAAATGTTAACTAAAAACTAAGTCCATCTATCAGATAAATTCTGAAAATGAAAAAAAAATATTTTCAAGTTTGCTTCAGACATTATCTCTTAATCATAAAAAAGTGTCTGCCAAAATTTAATAAAATTCTATAAAGGTTTGACAAAGTAATTGATGTAAAACAAACTGTAACCCCAGACTGTATCTACTTGTTAAATATTGAAAAAAAACTAAGTCCATTTATCAGTTAAATATAAAAAAAATAAAAATATATATTTTCAAAATTTTGCACTGAATACTGTATGTTGGTCATAACTAAGCTTAGTACTGTCCAAATTTTCCTAAATTTCTATGAAGGTTTGACAAAGTTATTGACTTTAACTTTAACCTCAGACTGTATCTACTTGTTAACTGTAAAAAAAACTAAGTCCATTTATCAGTAAAATACGGAAAAATGAAAATAAATACTTTCAAAATTTTGCCCTGGATATTGTCTTTTGGTCATATACAAGCTTCTGTCCAAATTTCCTAAAATTCTATGTAGGTTTGACAAAGTCATTGATGAACGAGAAACTTTAACCTCAAACTAAATCTGAATGTTAACTGTAAAAAAAACCAAGTCCATTTATCAGTAAAATACGGAAAAATGAAAATAAATATTTTCGAAATTTTGCTCTGGATACTGTATTTTGGTCATAAACAAGCTTCTGTCCAAATTTCCTAAAATTCCATGAAGGTTTGACAAAGTTATTGATGTCTAAAAAAACTTTAACCACAGACTGAACCCAAACGTTGACAACGCCGAAGCCAACGCCAGAATCTAGGATCGCAGGCTCAACAAAAAGCAGGAATTATATACATTTAAAATCGTTACCTTCTTCCTAGGTCTTTTAACAGAACTTTCTAGTAAAAGTGGATTGAAATAATCTGGTCTTTCTCTTCTTGTTCTCTCTGTCCTTCTGATCTTTACACTACTACTATCTTCATCTGAATAGATATATTATACAATTGTTGCTAAGTAACATATAGATACAGTATCTATATCATACAGAAGGATCTGTCCTTCTGATCTTTACACTTCTACTATCTTCATCTGAATACAGGTGCTAAAATTTAGTGTTTCTGTATATACCCTGGTATAGACATGATAGATACTAGATTAGTTGTATTGGCCCGAGGTTCAAAGAGATGAGTGCCAATACATCTGATAGAGAATCTATACCAGAGCCAACACAGAAATACCCAGTTCATAACACTTTTATCAATTAATTCTAATTTTTGATTAAACAAATAAACTTACCTTAAAGCAGTTACATGTACAGAAATTCATATTTGAACTTATCTCTTTCATGTCATGATGCATTTTTTGTCAATATTGATGTAATTTCTGAATTCTCGTCCAAGAACTTAATCTATATATAATATTGTTATAATAATTTATTTTTCTTCAAAAGTTCCTACTAAATATTTCTTTTGAATGTTTAATGACTACAACTATTATGGCTGAAGTGGTAAGTTTTATTTCAGATGTACTGGTTTATCCCACATTACAAACCTTAATAAACAGCTGCGCCATGAGCGCATGATACGCCCGTCGTCTTGTGTGTGAATTTTTTTACAAAAAACTCAATATCTCTAAAATAAAATTTTGAATCAAAACCGAAAAGTATACAGATCTTAAGATTAATATAACTAAGAAGTGTGTAAAATTTTAAGCAATAATCATAAATTGTTTTTGAGATACGGCGCGACATGTGAAAACCCCCCCTTTTTTACAAAATACTCAATAACTCAAAAATAAAATTTTGAATCATCATTAAAAAGTATACAGATCTTAAGATTAATATAACTAAGAAGTGTGTAAAGTTTTAAGCAATAATCATAAATTGTTTTTGAGATACGGCGCGACATGTGAAAAACCCCTCCCCCTTTTTTTACAAAATACTCAATAACTCCAAAATAAAATTTTGAATCATCACCAAAAAGTATACAGATCTTAAGATTAATATAACTAAGAAGTGTGTAAAGTTTTAAGCAATAATCATAAATTGTTTTTGAGATATGGCGCGACGTGAAAAAAAAAACACACACCTGTTTTAGTTACTAAGTCCTGTAACTCAAAAATTTTTAATCTTATTTTCACCAAAAAGTATACAGATCATTTGACCATCATAAGAAACAACTATGTAAAGTTTCATGAAATTTGGATAAGTTGTTCTCAAGTTATGGTGCGACATGTTTACGCCGGACATACAGACGGACAAACGGACAGACGACATTTGTATACCATAATACGTCCAGTCAAAATTTTGACGGGCGTATAAAAAAATCAATTGCAAGACAAAAAATTTCCATTGTTTTGGTTTTTTTATTTGTTTGTGTAAGTATATGTGTCCAAACTGTGTATTCCTTGAGTTATTCTATATATGATACCTTCAGTTTTGACACTTGGTGTTGAGTTTGCTCTGCTCTTAGTTATGAACTTATGACCACAACCACATGTTTTACATGCCACAGGAATCTACAATACAAACACATTCAAATATATAAAAGTTTATAATTTTATAGAAGAATCCAGATGCAAACAATGTTTTTTCTAATTTTTAATGTAGAGCAAACATGGCCTTTGTAGATCTCACCAATAAGAACTTCCCAGTTTAAGGTGTGTTTCAAAAGAAATTGTAAACAGAAAAAGTTATCCTAAGGCTACTTTTAGTGAACATGCCTGTTTATTTACTTTTGACCTTAATTATTTATCCCTTATAATTTTTATTAACTATGTATTTGCATTCAGGTATCACAGATCAAATTTATTCGTTCATTGTGTGTTAATTTAATTTTTTTTATTGAGTTAAGCCTTCCAATTGATATTTTAT
Organism: Mytilus coruscus; assembly: GCA_017311375.1. NCBI lineage: Eukaryota > Metazoa > Mollusca > Bivalvia > Mytilida > Mytilidae > Mytilus > Mytilus coruscus. The sequence continues at coordinate 18,090,426 of CM029597.1, forward strand.
AGTGTGTCTTTCTATGTTGTGATGTTATACTATTGTTTCAGAAAAGGGAGAAGGTTTGGTACCATTAAAATGTTTAATCCCGCTGCAAATGTTTGCACATGTCCTAAGTCAGGAATCTGATGTACAGTAGTTGTCGTCTGTTTATGTAGTTCATACGTGTTTCTCCTTTCTCGTTTTTATATAGATTAGACCGTTGGTTTTCCCGTTTGAATGGTTTTACACTAGTAATTTTTGGGGCCCTTTATAGCTTGCTATTCGGTGTGAGCCAATGCTCTGTGTTGAAGGCCGTACCTTGACCTATAAAGGTTTACTTTTATAAATTGTTACTTGGATGGAGAGTTGTCTCATTGGCACTCATACCACATCTTCCTATATATATATGTGTACATTTGTACATTTACAAAGCACAAAAAACAGAGTAAAGAATTCCCTTGCAGTAGAAAATCAACAATTGTGAGTCAATTAACTGTATCCTGAAACTTATTTAAGATTGGAAGCTTTAAAAACAAAATACATGAAGAAATAACCAATGTATATATATATAAAAACACTGTAATTACACTTATTCTGTGGTAATTAACTTGTGTCAATCCATAAATTAATATCGGCCAAATTCGATACATGAATCTCAAAGATTATATGTAACAGAGAATTATCAAAATAAGAGTTTATTAAAAATTCTAGAATGGTAAATCTGCTTTTATAAAAATAATGTTTGCTCAAAGCACCTTAACCTTGGACAATACACACAATTTGTGTTTGTTTACTTAACAAAATCCTGTGGAGATTTAAATTTAAAATCTATCTTCATTCTAGAATTTTAATAAACTCTTATTTTGATAATTCTCTGTTATGTATATTTTTAAAGACAATTCATGAATGCTAGTCTTTCGTAACCTGGTCGATTCATAACTAGGGTGATTCGTAACTGAGACGTTTCGTACCTGGTGTAATTATATATGGTTATAAAGTGTGTCTCTATTAGTTTTGTCTTAATTAAACAGTTAGACAATATATATAAATATATTCACTAGTTTTGTCTCTGGAAGTGCACATCTCTTTGAAATGTCTATATATTGAAGCCAGAATAAATTTCTTGTGTTTTGTTCATATAATACAGGAAATAATTTAAATAAAGTAATTTATTTATCTCAGTTCTGCATACTTCATATATTTTTTATTTAAAAATGATCAAAGTGTGCATCAAATAATAGCAATATTGTAATAATTAAAAACTTTTTAAAATTATTTAATTCTTGGCTAATTGGTGATTATGCCAGGTGTTGAACTTTAATGGTTTTATGACAGCTATTGACAGGTGATTATAAGTAATTAGGTGTCAAGTGATTAAGTAGAGGATGACCTGAAAAAAATTATTATTTTCTACTTTTTTTTTAACTTTGACATGCAATTTTTTTTTTGTAAGTCGTCTTCCTTAAAGAACATTAACTTACTCAATTTTTTTCTTTATTTCAGATACATCACTATGTTGTCCTTTGTTATATATCAATAAGTCTTTTTATACATGTAGTTTTTAATCGAAATATTTATTCGACATTCCTTCCATAACCAAAAACTCATATTATGATAAATTGTTATAAGGTTAGGAAACATCTCAGTTACAAAACGACCTAGTTAGTTACAAATCGACTAGGTACGAAACAACCAGGTTACGAAACGACCTGAACCCCAATTCATAAAACAGTCGGGATATTGGACACTTTTGAAGTGGAGGATAATGTGACTTGAATTCGTATGACTTGCAGTGGAATATTTGTGTACAAGTTGACAATGATACAAATTTAGTGGTACAAGTTGACATGGTACCTGTTTACCATGTTTACAATGGTATGAGTTCACTTGCTTCCACAAAAAGAACTTGAAGTTGGTCTATCCCAATTAGAAGATTAGCACTGAGACTACTATTATAAGTTATATGGTTTGCTTCTGACCACCTACTGATCCATAGAGGGTTAGTAAAATTCATAGGGGTAGAAGACGAAGGCCAAATCTCCTATGGATTTTACTAACCTACATTTGATCCATAGGGGGTAAGTAGTGAACCGTATATCGAAATTTATCTTTTCCTGCCAAGTTATGTATAAAAATAGCTATGAAAAACAATAACATTAATCGAGGAAGTCACCATTATTAGAAGATATGATGTCATGATACCCAAATGAAATCTACTGACCCCCTATGGATCTTTAATAAGGGGTCACCATGTGACAGCGTTAAACCAGTTATGTCACTAATTTACCGGAGGTGTGATAAAAATTATTACATCCAGCTGTACATACAATACAACATTATTCTATCGCAACTGACATCACCACAACTCACAGTTACGATGCGAAATCGTGAGTGACCAATCTCTGTGATATACAATGTACATATAGTATACATGTAGTAGACTTAGATTAGGATTATCTTCTTTTTCTTTATTTACAGAAAATATCAACTGGTTGATGATTACTTTCTGGCACATGCTTGGTTTATCAGGATAGTTAATAATTACAAATTTATTTTTCTAATTTCATATTAATTTTTCAATTTTTATATTTGTAAGTATCCCACAATCATTTATGGTTTTAGACTGCTTGTACGTTGTTGGCTGTTGAAAAAAAAGTAGAAAATGTAAGTGTTTTCAAAAATTAAAAGAATTTTGATATTCCACCTGTTTTTCACAATTGGGACATGTTTTTACAATAGCTTGTCTGTCTAAACTTTTCCTTCTAAAATTTCCTCGAACCATTGTTTTGACCGGAAGATACGGAAGATCAACAAAATAATTCTGTATCGGAACGGAAGTGTGATATATCTCGGAATTACTAGAAAATGAAAAAGACGTTCAAGATGCCATCAATAGATTAAAAATAAGCAAATCTCCTGATATTTATAGCATATCTTCTGAAAATATCAAATACGGTGGGAAAAAGCTGCAAGCAGTAATAATAAATATGATATTGTCATCATTCAACTTAGGATTAATACCTGAAATACTTAAAATGGGTCTCCTTTCTCCTGTATTCAAGAATAAAGGAAGTAACAAGAACGCTACCAACTATAGAGGGATCACTATCATGCCAATACTGCTGAAACTTATTGAGTCTGTAGCAAAGGCTAAGGTCCAACCTAAAATATTAAAAGAACAAAATAGGCTACAAAGAGGATTTACTGAGAACTCGGCTCCCATCATGAACTGCTCCTTCTTTATAGAAGAATTTATTAGAGAATGCAGAGATACTGGTAAAGAAATATATAAAGCGCTTCTAGATGCTAAATCGGCATTTGATGTGGTAACGCATGAGAGTATCCTAAGAAAGCTATACATAGCAGGCGTAGATGGGCTACTATGGAAACTTATACATAGTCTCCACATAGACTCTAGTAGTGTAGTTAAATTTAATGGTCTAATATCCGAACCATTTTCAATATGCCAAGGCGTAAAACAAGGTGGTATACTGAGCGCCGACCTGTACAAGCTGTACATCAATAATCTCCTAAAGATATTGAGCACTCAGGATTGGGAGCAAGAATAGGATCCATTCGTTGCGCCGCTCCGACTTGTGCAGACGATGTGGCACTAATGAGCGACAACCCTGAGAAACTGCAGGTACTTATCAATATGGCATACAACTACAGTCGAAGGGAGAGATATAAGCTTCAACCAGTGAAGAGTGTTATTCTGCCAGTGTACCCAAATCGTAGAAAACAACAAGAACCTTCCTTTCCATGGCATATAGGTAACTCAATAATACCAATAGTTAACCAAACAACCCATATGGGGGTCTTACGCACATCAAAACCAGATGATCCTAATCCGTTATATGAAAACGTGAAAAAAGCAAGACGAGCTATGTACAGTCTAATGCCAGCTGGTTTGCATGGGAAAAATGGACTAGACATACAAACTTTACTACATATATTTAATATCTATGTCATTCCTGTACTTCTGTACGGCCTGGAATTAGTAACTCCTTCGGGAAAAAAATTGGATATTATTGACATATTTCACAAAAAATGTATTAAACAATTACTTTCTTTACCAACAAGTACAGCTACACCCGCCATATACATTCTCTCTGGACAACTGCCAATAGAAGGCCAAATACATAAAAAGATTCTGTCATTATTTGGAAATATATGCAGACAACCACATGATAGTCTAGAAAAACAAATTGCATACAGACAACTACTTATGAAAACGGATGATAGTCACAGCTGGTTTATTATTGTTAAAACGATCCTAGCGAAATACAACTTACCATCAGCATTATATTTATTAGACAGTCAAATTCAAAAATTAAAATAGAAGACCATCGTAAATAAAGAAGTATCAAAGTATTGGAAACATTTTATCGGGGTCATTGTAAGCTGAAACCCCTCACTAAAGTATTTAAACGGTCAATATATATCTGGAAAGACACATGTATTAGTAAACCTATCTGCTAGTAATTCCATGCAAGAAGCTCAGAGGATACCTGTGAAACGGAGAATAGCAACAGGAAGCTATATACTCATGGCTGACAGAACAAGGCACTCGAAGAACAAAGGACTATTGGCAACGTGTCCTTTGTGCCAAACATCAGATGAACCTTAGAACATTTGTTACTGCTTTGTCCTGCACTATATCGGACCAGAGAAATTCAATCTTAAATAATATCCGACTGCTACACAAAAAGCTCAGTAATCATTTCAAGCACAACGGTAGTGAAGTAGACCTAATACAAATGATAATTGATTCAAGCACAATTGGATTACTGGAACCCGATTGTGATAATTCAATCCTAATGGACATAGAATTTCAATCAAGGAGACTATGCTTTCTACTACACACAAGCAGGTTTCTTAATGATAATGATCGAAAATGAAGTCGGCTTAATAGACACTTTAAGCGTGAGTTACCCCCACTTTACTGACACAACTAGGAGGTGACTTCAATATTAAAGCAAAATGAGCGTGGGTTTCGCCACACTTGACATCTCAATCATAGTCCACAACGTCATCCACTGCAAGCTTATATTAATAAAACAATGTTAAAACGTGGGTCTCGCCACACTTCTACGACGGCCAACAATATCGTCCTCTACAAGTTTACGTCAATACAACAAAAGCGTGGGTCTCGCCATACTTTACTGTAAAGGCTAAATACATGTCATCATTTATTTGAGAGTAAGCGTGGATTACGCTACACTATACTAAATTACTACAACTCAATCCAATAAAGCCCTTTGAAGCAGTAAGCGTGGGTATGTTTCCACACTATACTGTGCAATGCAGATAAAAGTTAACTACCTAAATAAAACCAGTGAACTTGCAGAATAACGATTTCCGTGGTTCATATATATACATGTAAATAAAATGTAAATATTGTGGAGGTGTTTTAAATTTTTAATTTCATGATAGTGAACTAGTTCATATTTTTACGCCGGTATATATGTATATACACAACACCTTTAATATTAAAATATATTAACATTTAAAGATGATGGATGACTACCTACATGAATTTTATATTTTAAACATTAAGATATACATGTACTTTTAATCTGGTGGTGGATTACTCATTGATTGAGGTGTTCCTTTATTGGAGGAAGATATGAAATACAAGTTACAAGTTACTAGTCCATATACTGCCCACATTCAACATGATGAATATTCTGGCAAGTTGCACATGATTAAAACAGGTTAAAAACAAATTGTTCTGTTGATTAGGTTTGAGGTTTTGGTCACTTGAGACTTGAATATCTCAAGAGACTTTGCTGTGGCGATAACTGGTGGCAGTTTGTTCCAATCGTTGACGGTGTGTACGAAGAAGGACCATTTCCTACAGTCTTTGGTGGCTGGCTGTAATAGGTAAGTATGGTGTCCTGTCCGGTTAGAGCTTCTTGTTGGTTTTTACAGACATTTACTCTTGTCTATGGCTACAAGGTCGTTTGTTATTTTGTATTAACACATGATGAGTCGAGCTTCTTTTCGTCTTGTTTGTAAGCTTTTCCATCCTAATTCAGTTAATTCATGTTGCTGACACTTGATCTATTTCTATGTCTGCGGGTTACATATCGTGCAGCTCGTCTTTGTACCTTTTCAATTTTATCTATGTGGTTTTGCTGGTGTGGGTCCCATACTGTCGTGGCGTATTCCATTTTCGGTTTCACTAATATTTTATAGGCATGCTCTTTGATGGATTTTGAGCTAATGTGGAGGTTTCGATGTAAGAAACCAAGGCTTCGGCTGGCTTTTCCTGTGATGTTGTTAATGTGTTCTCCCCAATCTAGATCATTTGCAATGGTGCAGCCTAGGTATTTAGTCGATGTTTCATGCTCCAGAGTATGGCCGTGGATCGAGTTTGTAGTCCCACTTGAAGTTGGCGTTTTCTTTTTTGTGACTGCGAGGACGCTGCATTTTTTATGATGGAACTCCATTTTCCAAAGTTTTTTTCCCATTTTGCCAGTTTGTCCAAGTCTTCTTGGAGTTTATGGCAGTCGTTGTCTGAGGAAATTGTCAAATAGACCACAGTATCGTCCGCAAACAGTCTCACTGTGGAGTGTAGGCCTTCTGGTAGGTCGTTAATGTAAAAAAGAAAGAGATTGGGTCCTAATACTGATCTTTGTTGTACTTCGGATTCTACTTTCACTTTATCAGATGTTTCGCCTTCAACAACTACTACTTGGGTTCTGTTGGTGAGAAATTCCTTAATCAATTTGTTTGTTTTACTTCGAATGCCATAATGGTGTGGTTTATGGAGGAGTAAACTGTGGGACACCTAGTTTGTGATTTATGCAAAGTATTGGCTAGAAAAAAGGCTCTATGTTTAAACTAAAAATATCAATGTAACAAAAAGAAATTTAAATGAAACTGACTAAATATTCTACAAATAATAAATGTTTAGGAATTTTATAATTCGTTAAAATCGGACAAAAGCACTGAGTTCTCTAACCAGTAGTCTAGACTGAGGAATTCACAGAACAAAAACAACGGCAGCCAGGTTTCAAAACTTATATAACTCTGTTTATATGTTCTGGGCTAATTTTCGAACAACATAATTTTTCTTTCATACGGTCTAAACGGATGAATACCACAACTGATTATTAAACTTTGATTTTAACCAGTTAATTGGTTTTTTTTTAACTGGATACGTTATATCCCTCACATGTATTTGTTGCAAACTTTTAGAATACTTGGTAGTTAAACACATCATGAAACATGCAGATAATCACAAGGCAACATCTTATATCCCCTACTGGATTTTGCAGAGGTCGATCCTGTGAAACACAACTACTTGAATTTATAGATGATGTCTCACTTAACATGGAAAACGGTAAACAAACAGATATTTTTGTCATGGATTTCTCAAAAGCATTTGATAAAGTTTCTCATTCTCTTGTCATTAACAAACTTCACCATTACGGGATACAGGGTGAATTCATTTTTCTGGATACAAAATATCTTTAGCAATCGCAAGCAGGCAGTAGTTTTAGAGGGGGAAAATCTGAGTATGTAACAGTCGAGTCAGGGGTTCCTCAGGGGTCAGTTCTTGGACCGAGTCTTTTCCTGCGTATTACATAAACGATATTCCAACGATATTCCAACTGGTCTAACATCTACAGTGCGTTTATTTGCAGATGACACCATAGTTTATTTGGCAATAAAATAAAATTCTGATGCATCCACATTACAAAAAGATCTTGACAAATTGGCATCATGGGAAATTACATGGAAAATGGCATTCCACCCGGATAAGTGTAATGTTATTTCAGTTACCAGAAATTAAAAAAAACAATCACATTTAACTACACATTACACAATAACTCTCTATAACATGTAACAACAGCAAAATATCTGGGGGTAACCATCAGCTCAAACCTTAAATGGGATGTACACATTAACAATATATGCAAGAAAGCTATTAGCACTATTGGCTTTCTAAGGAGGAACCTGAATATTAGCTCAACATCCATTAAAGAGCAAGCATACAAGTCCCTAGTAAGACCATCACTAGAGTATTCTTGCTCTGTTTGGGATCCAAATGTACAACAAGACATAGATAGCATTGAAAAAGTTCAAAGGAGGGCTGTCCGTTTTGTAACAAGCAAATACAGAAACACCACAAGCGTTGGTAATATGTTACAACAACCTGAATGGCGCAGCCTCTCTGACAGAAGAAAAGATTCACGATTGGTAATGCTATATAAAATCGAACACGAAAAGGTCGCAATACCTAAAACAATAAACTAATTCCTCAAAAAAGACATTCAAGACATTCAAATTCGAACAGCTTCAAAATTCCATCCTGCAAAACACAGAACAGAAATGAACCTTTTTTTCCAGAGAACAATAACCGACTGGAACAAACTACCCGATAACATCATAAATTGCACATCAGTAGACTCTTTCAAATCTTCAATTTCAAAGCATCAATATTAAACTCAGCTTTCTACATCAAACTAATTGTACATTTGTATTTCTCATTTTTCCTCTATTTCTAATTTGTATATATATATTAATCTATGTCTCGTTGTAAGATATCCTCCTGTGATATAATCTTCAATTTGTTGAAGGCGGTCACTATATGGTAGAAGTAGAAGTAGAAGTTAGTATAATAGTCCCAGACTGCATTTCATATTAAAAAGTAAAATAACAAAAATCACGAACTCCAATGAAAATTCATAACAGAAAGTCCCTTATCAAATGGCAAAATTATAAGCTCAAACACATCAAACGAACGACTTGGTATAGGCATTTCCTTATGTAGAAAATGGTGGATTAAACCTGGTTTTATAGATAGCTAAACCTCTCACTTGTCATGATGACAGTCGCATAGGATTCCATTATATTGACAACAATGTGTGAACAAAACAAACAGACATAATAGGTAAAAATTTCAAAAATTGGGGTAAAGCAGTCAACATTGTGTTATAATTAAAAGTTGGAGATAAATCCATGATCCATGTCATTAATATTCTACAATGATCTCACGGCATACAGTTACAATACCAAATTTGCTTGTTTTGGCTAGATATGGACTTGGAAACAGGGAGGGCTTCAGATAAAAATAGGTACTCTATTTTTGTTGAACTTGACAAGTATGAAAACATTTGAACTTCAATAAATAGTTAGGGTACCTTAACTCCCTAGTTGACATGTGACCGAGCTTCTTTTTCCAATTCCAAGAGAAACTTACAGATTTGGAATGAACTAATTCAATTTCTAGCTTTTTGCATGATTAATTTTTCAAAATGACGGGACGAAAATGGTAGATAGGGCGTTTGAGTGTGACCTAGATTACGATACATTCCCTCACATCCTTCATGGTGGTTGTGTCAGTTGCTTGATCAATGCCTTTATAATGTATGATTGACGTCAAATGTATCATGTTCGGTTTTGGGAATTAAAATGTGTTTCATTCCATTGCAATCTGGTTAAAAGATAGATTCTGTGTCTAAGCTTTTCTAACAAGGAAAAGCTGTAAGCTAAGCTTGCATGAACACACAGGAATCTGTATTTTAATCAGAGTGATTGCATTATAATATAATTGATGCTTTTTGCCTTTTCGCTTACGCCTCATGTTATATTTGGAAATCATTTTTTAAAGAACCAAGAAAAAAAAAAACAATAACTAAATAATTCATATCCCCGCCGCCTGATTTAACAGATTAGGTGTTGTCCGTATTTTGTATTAGGATTCCCGTGAAAAAAATAATCATATAAAAAAAATATGATAAGAGGTGCAAAATGCCGCTCTGTAAGATTATTTCCGTTGAAATCAAATCTACTTTTGGAGGAGTTGGTAAATTGCGAAACCCTGGTGTGGTTTAAGTAAGTAATACGAAACTAAAACAAACATTCAGATAAAGAATTTAAATAAAAAGTCCGCAATCAAAGATTAATTTGTGAAAGATTTATTGAAATCCAATCATTGTTTTTAAGGGAGCTACTTACTCAAAATGTCTACTTATTGTGGTTAAAGTACGATTTGCTTCTGGAATTTCAAAAATCGATCAAATCAAAACTTAAAACACTAAGCTTTCAGTGACATAATGCAAGAAATATTCATATTGAAAAGCAGTCATTAATCAGTTGTGACTTTCATCGATAAATGACATGCCGATGACTGTGCATACCACGTACTTATATATTTAATAACAAACCGCATGTCAATAAGATACAATACTATATAATTATGCAGTTAATGATCACTAATAGCGAAACGAACTAGAGAGGATGCTGAAAAGGAGTGTTAACTGAAATGCAATGTTTTTGTTTTAGATAAATAAACCCAATTTCTTTCAATTTCAAATGTTGCTTTGCATGAAAGAAGCGGCACATATATTGACGTGTGGTAAGGACATTTTTCTATTCTTGAGTCTATTGGTATCTTTTTAGTTTTTATAGTGTTGTTGGGTTGGTGTTACTGTCTACCCGATATTCCATTTTATTGTATCATTTAAGTTAAGATCCATCAAATGCACAAATTCGTGACATCAAATTTAGATTTGAGCTTTAGATTCGAATTTAATCCGTATAGTATGATAAATCAAAAAGTCATACTTCAAATTTACAAATTAAAAATGTGAACAAGTATGTATTTCATAAGTACTAAATTGAAAAAAGAAAGAAAACACAAAACGTACATGTTAGGCTTATATGTACATAAGAAGCTATTTAACTCAAAATATGAAATAACATTAAACATATTGACTGTCAAAGGTCGTCTTTTCCTGAGGGAGTTGCAACCTTAGTTTTCTAGTAAAAATTCATATATACTGTATATTTATTTGCTTAAGTTAAAGAGAGGCGAAGGATACCAAAGGGACATTCAAACTCATAAGTCGAAAATAAACTGACAACGCCATGGCTAAAAAAGAAACAGATAAACAGACAAACAATAGTACACAAAACAACATAAAAAACCAGACTGAGCAACACGAACCCCACCAAAAACTGGGGGTGATCTCAGGTGCCTCGGAAGGGTAAGCAGATCATGCTCCACATGTGGCACCCGTCGTGTTTCTCATGTAAGTACAAACCCGGTGATAAGTCTAATTCGGTAGGTCACATTCGGGGGAAGGGGACGAGATTGTAGTTAGGACAGTTGGAACATATCCGTCGTCTCCAATGATGGATCTGTCGTAAAGTTGTCACAAGTCTAACCAAGTGACAACTCTACGGCAGATCCATCCATTAGATCACCAGTGAAGGTGATACACGGCTGAAAACACATATTATATTCATAATGACTCTAAATAACACCATGCACAACAATGTTAAATCTGCAAATTTGCGGAAGCAATTTTTTGTTCTTCCCTCGCCGGGATTCGAACTCATGCTATTGAGATATCGAGACAACACCGCCTGCACTGTGTCCAGCGCTCTAGACCACTCGGCCACCTAGACTGAACTATATATTTATATATATATTTACGCTGCGCTGAGGGAAGAACAAAATTTGCTAACACAAATTTGAAGATCTAACATTGTTAGGCTAAATTTGAGACGAATTATATATATATTTATAGATATATCTTTTGGTGAGTTCGATGCATATCAGTAGATTAGCTCAGTGAGATACCCAGAGACAAAACTACAAACTTCAACTTTGTAAAAGAAATAATCACGTACCGGGTCTATTTTCACAAAAGCTTTTAACCATTACTTACATTCACAATATCGCAGCGTCATGTTTCAAACACTGATTTGGTCAGATATTTCTTTTATAAATTATGACTTCTAACTGCAATTTTTAGCTCAGCCGATTGGGTGATATTACAACGTAGGTCACAATCGTGGCATTTCTGCAAACATTTATTACTAAGCGGATGATAAACTGTAGACCCGACAGTCCCACTGCAGTAGTAGTAAATTAAACGATAAAACGATAAAACGTACAGAATTAACCTTGACCAGGAATGCTCAAAGCCAAAAGTTGGGACAGCCATTTTTTTTTTAAACACGGGGAGCTATTATATATTTAAGAAAAATGAACCTACACAGTTTTCTGAATTTACGGTGATTAGCATATGTTTCCTTCGAAGGGGAGTTTAATAGTCATTCAAAATAAATATGTATACATATTCAAATATAACCCAAATCCACACTACTTAACATTTTAATAAATACATCATCACTAGAAATTAATGATTAATGTTCCTCATTGTCTTTATTGATATTCATGATATAAGATGTACAACAGTCTATGAACATATCATGCAGAACTACAAAATGTATTTTATATTTATTGTATTTCAAGTTAAGGCAAACAACAATATCATATCATATTTATCAAATAACTTTCTTTTCACGATTTCCTTTATGTATTGTTTGCATAAGTCACGAGTAATTTACAAATAGTAAGTTCAATGCACACGACCACGCATGATTAAAAGGAAAGCAATGACTTTCCACCATAACACCTGTAAAGACCTTAAGCAGTCTTAAGAAAATATTAATTACTTATCCCCGCCCAAAAGTTGAGGTATTCAACTAGGTTACTCACGTCTTATCTATGTACTTAAAGTATTATTACTATTATAAAAACGAAATTTCGCCCATGATTAACATAATCGTAAGGGTACCACTGATCTTCATTAATATCCAAAATCGATCAAATATTTCCACTTCCAAATCCATTCACTTTTTTTTTCAGATAGTAAACACGAACGTATCGTATTACCATACAACCACAATAAAAACTACCTGTGAAAAGTTGAAAATAATATACGATATATATATACGATATTAATAAAACGAAGGACAGTGGTGAAGTTTGTACAGGGTTATCGAATATTAAAATAGTATTATATATATGTTGACTAAAGATTAGAAAAGTGGGTCTGAAGAGGACATATCCGTGAAGTCGTTATAATCACAACGATGCCTAGCTTTCAGTACACAGTATATGTAAAGACTGGGGATAAAAAATTCGCTGGCACCGATGCTAATGTATATATCATTCTCTATGACAGTGGAGGGAATAAGACACAAGAGTTCCATCTGGATAAATTCTTCCGTGATGATTTTGAAAGAGGTCAATTAGATGATTTTCCTCTTGAAGATAACGTGGACTTGCAGAATATTTCAGAGTTAGAACTGTGGCGAGACGATTATGGTTTTGGTGACGAATGGTATGTGGATTATATTCAAGTGCATAAAAATGAAGAAATCTACTCGTTTCCAATGTTCAAATGGATAAAAGCTCACCATCACTATTTGATACCACATTTAGACACATCATTACCACAATTTCATCCACACCAAGAACAGAGAGAGTTAGAACTTCTAGAGAAACAAACTTACTATCAGCTATGTCAGAAAGTGTCTGGCTGTTCAATGCAGGTAAGGAGTCATTTCTTTCTTTCATTAATTATTTTTTTCTTTCTTTTTGTCTTTATATCTATCTTCTTTATTTTATTTATTTTAAGCATGTTAAGTGGGTCATATCAAAATACAAAGTTAAAATTAAAATATTGTTACACTTTTTTTATGTTTGATTTGTCGCCACCACATTAAATCAAGTGTGCCCATAGAATATTAAATACATGTCATATGCATTCCAAATTACAATCTTATTGTAATATATTACCTGTAACACGACTTCCAAAAAAGTAATCAAAGCAATTCTATGATGTTTTAAATGTGAAAGATAAACATCTGAACGAATAAAATATATACGTAACATTAAAATGGAACGCAGTATATATACATTGTATTACTATACAAAATTACGTTTTTTTTTCTGTTAGATTTAGTACCGCTGAACTTGTCAACGAAAATATCCAAAAACCTTTTTATATTTATAGACAAGCCACGCATATTAGGGTACGTTAAACGATAGTCAGTGGGAACAATAAGTAAACACTGGTTGGATTATAAACCCTTGGTCCTTTATTAGTATTAAATTACCAGTTTGCAAATAATCGTAGATACAGTTAAAGATTTACGATATAAACCCAGGTCAATTAAAGGGTTAACAAGTTGTGAGACAAGGCAATGAATACAATGATCTTCCAGCCAAAATGTAAATCGATACGTATACATTATATACTTGGCAATAAGAATGCACTCTACAACATATGTGCTTTCAGGTTGAAAAAATAGTATCGGGTATCTCTAGGTTTTATAAATACTATAGTATCCAAGGACCCAGTATGAACGAGAAGCCTATCTTGCAATGTTTTGCTGTTCAAGGCTGTCTTCTGTTAGTTTATTTGTTATTTTCCCTTCAGTTGACATATTTTATGCGTTCCGCTATAATTACAATTACTGCCTTAAAACAAAATTTAACATTTCTGTATCTTCTTCATGCCCGAAGTAAAACATTAAACTGTAAACATAATGTACACAAATGAAGTAAAACGCTACAATTATCAAAGTATATCAATCAATTTATGTTTAATTATTCATAACCTGTGCTAAGAATACCGGAAACTTGGGAAAAGGAAAACGATTAACCATCTCTCGTTTAGTACTGTAAATGTATTTAGGTCAATAGTTAATATCCGCATGTAGGGTTAATAATGAAAATAAAGCTTGTTTTCCCACAGAAATCACACTTTTCTACAGAAGCAAAAATGTTTGCTTTTCCTTGAATGTATCACGTAAAAACTATTGGTATTTCCTGTTTTAAATTAGTGGTATAGTAAAGCCAAGTTACTCACAACGAATTTCCTGCGTCTGAAGTGCTCTCCTGGTTTACAATAAAATCATAAAAGTGATATATTTATGCTAAAAAAAATGAAGAAGAAAAAAAATTCACTTTACGCTTTTCTGGATTTTCCTTCGTCAGGCCAAAGCCAATGATTTGAAAGCCAAAGATGTATAGAGACACGTGAAGAGTTATATGGCCAAAAGGGACTAAAAATAGGAGCCAAGTCCAACTAAGGTCAACTTTACCAGACGGAGTTGAGGATTTCAAAAAGCATAACACAAAAAGCTGTAGTTTAAAAACTGCAGAATGTGAACGTTTCGTGCATCCTAGGGAACTCTTTCAAACCATGGATGTATTATAGACAAAAATACTTTCATGCTAAAACATTGCACCGGCTGACACTTGTTCTGTTTATCCTTTTAAACACACACAATGGCGGATATGACACGATATACAGTCGCTTTGGCAGCAAACTATGGGCGATTTAAACCACTTAACTTCGTTCCAGGCAGGGGCTGCTCTAAAACAAAGTTTATGTTTTTTTTCTAGTCTGATTTCATATGACTCGACATTCCTGTTACTTAGTTTTGATTTCAAATTGCTGTATGCTTTAACTGAGAATTGCATGTTTTTGTTGTTTTGATAGACACACTGGGATTAAGCGGAAAGTTATGATAATTCTGTTTTCTTATATTTGTTTTGTTGCCATTCATTTTTAAATCTTGTTACGAACAAAATAATCACTGTGGTCATTTTTTTTTACCTTCTCAATTAATTATTGACTATTTATCGCTATTTTGTGCATTTTTCCTTTGATCTTTTTTTGTGATAATTTTTCATATCATGCTACTCACTTGAGATGGAAAATTATCGCTAGAAACTAAGGAAGCACGTGGCGTTGCTAATGAAATTGACACGAAATTGACAACGTCGTCATAGGTAAAATAGCGATAAACAGATTATCATTGGTCATCTCAACTTGATTGCTTTTCTCGCTTTCGCCGTCCCGGCTCAAGCGAGAAAATCAATCTCGTTGAGATGATCAACGATAATCTATAAATACATGCATTTTTCTAGTCCTACGTACAAATTTTGTATCGCCCACTCTCTGGCAGGTAGAGAGGTGTCTTAATACGATAAGATATCGTATTCTTTTATTTAAAGTTTAAATCAATTACAATGCAGAACGAGTTTTAAAGATTTTTGAAAATTAATTACAGTGTCAAGTAATGAATGATCATAGATCATTCCATAAAGTATGTGTACGAAACATTAGTTAAATCTTGCTGTATAAAGTTGTTTCGTGTTTAGGTGATTGGCTTTTCTCCATACAAGGTCGCAAACGATGACAATATTTACTATGTTTACCTAAAGAAGTTCGAAGTTATGATATGAATAACAGCAATTGCTTTGGGTTTTGTCAAGAGCATGTATGGGTTTTACATCATGAATTAATACACCCTTCTTTTCCATTGCTTCCAGTCATTGTTTTCTTCAAAATTTAGTTATATTTTCTTTCCAATGATGTTTTGATCTACTTTATGTATATCGTTATATTTTGTGGATATGACATCACTGCTGAATGTATGCAGAAATCAATTGTTATCAACTTATTACTTGTTCGTTGTTTATTTGTCATCATTCACACATGTCATTTCATTGACAAATGCATAACTGTACCTGTGTCACAGATTTCTATATATACGTGCATATATATAATCCGCCTGTCTTAGTCACATCCTAACCTCATTTTCTTATTTGTGACGCGCTTATCCTTTCGGAGCACACGAGTTCACCCGCAATTTTTGTAGGGGGTGAGCTAATATTGTTCTGTGGGTTGCTGTTTCTCTGTTTTTGTAGGCGGGGCGGGGGGTCGGTTAGCTGTCCAATATTGTTCTGTGGGCTGCTGTTTCTCTGTTTTTGTAGGTTAGTGAGCTGTCCAATATTGTTCTGTGGGTTGCTGTTTCTATATTTTTGTAGGGGAGTGAGCTGTCCAATATTGTTCTGTGGGTTGCTGTTTCTCTGTTTTTTTGTAGGGGAGCGAGCTGTCCAGTATTGTTCTGTGGGTTGCTTTATTTCTATTTTAGTAGGGGTGAGGTGTCCGAAATTGTTCTATGGGTTGCTGTTTCTCTATTTTAGTACGGAAGTGAGCTGTCCAACATTGTTCTGTTGGTTGCTGTTTCTCTGTTTTTGTAGGGAGTGAGCTGTCCAATATTGTTCTGTGGGTTGCTGTTTCTCTGTTTTTGTAAGGGTTGAGCTGTCCAATATTGTTCTGTGGGTTGCTGTTTCTCTGTTTTTGTAGGGGAGTGAGCTGTCCAAAATTGTTCTGTGGGTTGCGGTTTCTCTGTTTTTGTAGGGGAGCGAGCTGTCCAGTATTGTTCTGTGGGTTGCTTTATTTCTATTTTAGTAGGGGAGTGAGCTGTCCGAAATTGTTCTATGGGTTGCTGTTTCTCTGTTTTTGTAGGGGAGTGAGCTGTCCAAAATTGTTCTGTGGGTTGCTGTTTCTCTGTTTTTGTAGGGGATGAGCTGTCCAATATTGTTCTGTGGGTTGCTGTTTCTCTGTTTTTGTAGGGGAGTGAGCTGTCCAAAATTGTTCTGTGGGTTGCGGTTTCTCTGTTTTTGTAGGGGAGCGAGCTGTCCAGTATTGTTCTGTGGGTTGCTTTATTTCTATTTTAGTAGGGGAGTGAGCTGTCCGAAATTGTTCTATGGGTTGCTGTTTCTCTATTTTAGTACGGAAGTGAGCTGTCCAATATTGTTCTGTTGGTTGCTGTTTCTCTGTTTTTGTAGGGAGTGAGCTGTCCAATATTGTTCTGTGGGTTGCTGTTTCTCTGTTTTTGTAGGGAGTGAGCTGTCCAATATTGTTCTGTGGGTTGCTGTTTCTCTGTTTTTGTAGGGGAGTGAGCTGTCCAATATTGTTCTGTGGGTTGCTGTTTCTCTGTTTTTGTAGGGAGTGAGCTGTCCAGTATTGTTCTGTGGGTTGCTGTTTCTCTGTTTTTGTAGGGGAGTGAGCTGTCCAATATTGTTCTGTGGGCTGCTGTTTCTCTGTTGTTGTAGGGAGTGAGCTGTCCAATATTGTTCTGTGGGTTGCTGTTTCTCTGTTGTTGTAGGGAGTGAGCTGTCCAATATTGTTCTGTGGGCTGCTGTTTCTCTGTTGTTGTAGGGAGTGAGCTGTCCAATATTGTTCTGTGGGTTGCTGTTTCTCTGTTGTTGTAGGGAGTGAGCTGTCCAATATTGTTCTGTGGGCTGCTGTTTCTCTGTTGTTGTAGGGAGTGAGCTGTCCAATATTGTTCTGTGGGTTGCTGTTTCTCTGTTTTTGTAGGGGAGTGAGCTGTCCAATATTGTTCTGTGGGTTGCGGTTTCTGTGTTTTTGTAGGGAGCGAGCTGTCCAGTATTGTTCTGTGGGTTGCTTTATTTCTATTTTAGTAGGGGAGTGAGCTGTCCGAAATTGTTCTATGGGCTGGTGTTTCTCTATTTTAGTACGGAAGTGAGCTGTCCAATATTGTTCTGTTGGTTGCTGTTTCTCTGTTTTTGTAGGGGAATGAACTGTCCAATATTGTTCTGTTGATTGCTGATTCTCTGTTCGTCTGTTTCGTTTTTACTGGGACTATTATACTGTAATAGTCCCTGCGGCTCTTTTCACAAAAAAATCTTAAGAGTAAAAATACTCGTAAGTCATACACATTTCAGTATAACTTACGATCAATTTTAATCGTAAGATTTTTTTGTGAAAAGAGTCGCAGGTGTTTATTACGGGGATGTCTGGCCTTCAACGTCTAATGGTGTTTGATTGCGCCTAAATAGCCAAGCCTTCTAATTTAAAATTACAGATTTGTTAAAATGTCGACAGGTTAAGTATGCCCACTCTTCCCGAGAGATTTGTTGAGAGCATGTTCTAAGGTGATTTTTTCATTGTTTCTATCATGCGGTCATTCTCCAATTCATTCCCTGAACTTTCTTTACTTATTCTACGCATTGGTGATATATTTCACCTTTCCTATAGTACTTAATATGCTCTCATATTTACCACTGAATTTTAACTTATTAGCACCGTATCAAGTGTACTTGAATGGTAACAAATAAAAAAGTATAGTATGCATCAATAAAACGATCACCCAACGGCACAAAAACCAGAAGACATTGAGAAGAAAAAAACAAAACGGCCTTCAAAAATAGACAGCTATGTATACAATATGCCAAGCTTTAAATAACCAAACCCAAATCCTAACAAATAACAACAGTAAACCATTCAGAGATGAGAAAACCACTGACGAGGTTCCTGGCTTCGGTCATGCGCATTAACATGGTAGGGTTTCGTTTGCTTTTGACAACCACCCTCTCCTTTTCAACTTCTTCTTCTACCATGACCACCTTTAACATCACAGGAGGAATACTTACAACAAGAGTCATAGTCTTGGTTTGTGGAACGAACAATACGATTCAAATACGTAATGGCAATTAAAACAGAACAAAATCATTGACTCTACAATAAAGTTATACTATAGATAACGAAATACCATTCAGAATACAATAATAAACAATTATACTGTATCAAGGGATACTCGCAGCTATACAGAAATCGCTCAAAATACTTAACTTCAGGATCTATAATAGCTTACTATACGGTATCGGTTTTTCGCATTGTTGTACGTTTACCTACATGCAGTTGCTTAAATATACGTCATTCGGTCTCTGTTGGATAGTTGTCTCAGTGGCAATTCTACCACATATTATATTTCAACCATACCTTCAAAGGTAAGAATTTATGACGGAATTTACTTCGTCTCTGATATTCAATTTGATCATTGGAGCATTTTGTTTAAGGGAACAACTTAAATTGACTAATTTATTGTATGTATTACAGAATGTTTCTGTTGTGTACGCCATGATTCAGAAAAGAACAATGATAATTATGTATTAGTACCGTAATTATACGAAATTACAGAAGACTTAAATTAGCTAAACAGTTACCCCTATGTCAAAATATATACTTCATTTACTTCCGTATGAAGTATATTCTAAGTATATTCGGATGTTTTGTACGTTACAAGGCCATCGTTATATCATCCACGTTAAATAATATCAAGTTCATCTCTTGCATATTCCAAGAATTTGTTTATGAGTCAGCTTGAAAATACCCCTTTTCAGAAGCTGGAGAGGATTTTAGATTGTCGTTTAGGATTAAATTTTTAACACTACCACTAGATGTCTTCAATGAAAATCTATGTTGATAATATCTTTATATGTAAACTCAAGGGCGTACTTGTTACTTCTAAACTGGTTTCTGTTTCTGGTAGGTATAATAAATATAAATAAGAAGATGTGGTATGAATGCCAATGAGACAACTCTCCATCCAAGTCACAATGTATAAAAAGTTAACAATTGTAGGTTAAAGTATGGCCTTCAACACAACCTATATTTGTTTTTCCAAACTGGTAACTTATTGGAAACCGAAACTGGTTTTACATTTGTTTCTTGAAAACTGAAACCAGTTCTACGGCCTAAACTTACCAGGTCTCCTCGTATGATTTGAACAGTTTAACAAACCTTTATCAAAACTTAGACTGAACATTCTTTGAAGATCTAGTCTGTTTTATCATAAAAAGGTATAAGGTTATTTCAAGTTCAAGCGATATTACTCCTCGGTTTTGTTCACAGTAATGTAGGCCGCTTATCATTTGTTACTTCGTCGGTACACCTAGCTGTAGGAAAAATGTTTTTCAAAAATGGGAATGTGTAACATATAAAAAATAATGAATCTAACTTTCAAACGATATCTTGCACGACATTACACAAACAAAAAAATACGATTTCAATTATAGGTTCCAGTCATTTATTTTAACTTATAAATACTTTATTATAGCGTTTCGTGATTTTCATTGCAACTCTACCGCCGATTATGTAAGTTAATTTGATTGCATAGTCTAACGTTTTAGCCGACGTTGACTGATTTTCTACGGAATAGATTTTTTAGCTCACCGTTCCGAAGGAACGATGAGCTTTTGCCATCACTTGGCGTCCGTCGTCGTCCGGCGTCGTCGTTGTCCGTCCGGTGTAAACTATTTCAAACATCTTCTCCTCTGAATCTACTGAACCAATTCCAACCAAACTTAAGCTGAATGATCCTTAGGGTAACTAGGATAAAGTTTGTGTTTTATTTTCTGTTTCGTCAAAAAACATGGCCGCCATGGCTAAAAATAGAACATAAGGGTAAAATGCAGTATTTGGTTTATATCTCAAAAACCAAAGCATTTAGAGCAAATCTGACAGGATAAAAATGTTCAGTAGGTCAAGTTCTACCAGCCCTTAAATTTTCAGATGAATCTAACAACCCATTGTTGGGTTGCTGCCATTAAATTGGTAATTTTAAGGAAATTTTGCAGTTTTTGGTTATTATCTTGAATATTATTATAGATAAAGTTAAACTGCAAACAGCAAAAATGTTCAGCAAAGTAAGATCTACAAATAAGTTTTTATATGACCAAAATTGTCAATTGACCCCTTTAAGGACAATTTTACACAATTTGTTTATCATGTTTTCTAGCTTTAAAAAATCTTCTCCTCTGAAACTACTGAACCAAATTTAAACTGACTGATTCTTAGGTTATCTAGAATAAAGTTTGTGTTTTATAATCTGTTTCCTCAGAAAACATGGCCGCCATGGCTTAAAATAGAACATAGGGTAAAATGCAGTTTTTGACTTGTATCTCAAAAACTAAAGCATTTAGAGCAAATCAGACAAGAAGTTATAGTATTCATTAGGTCAAGGTCTACCTGCCCTGGAATTATCAGCCAAATCGGGTATCTGATTTTTAGTTTATTGCCCCTGAATTGATGATTTTAAGGAAATTTTGCAGTTTTCGGTTATTATCTTGAATATTATTATAGATAAAGATAAACTGTAAACAGCAAAAATGTTCAGCAAAGTAAGATCTACAAATAAGTTTTAAATGACCAAAATTGTCAATTGACCCCTTAAGGAGTTATTGTCCTTTAAAGACAATTTTTCACAATTTGTTCATCTAATCTAGTTTGCTTACTTTAAAAAATCTTCTCCTTTGAAACTGCTGAATCAATTTCAGCCAAACTTGGGCTGAATGAGTTTCAGAGTATCTTGTATAAATTTTGTATTTTATTTCCTTGTACGTCAAGAAATTTAGTCACTATGGCTAAAATGGAACATAGGGGTAAAATGCATTTTTTTGCTTTTGAAGAAAATATGACAGATACAAAAAACATTTAAATGGCATTTTTAAGCCACTCATTAATATATATTGAAAAGCAAAAATAATCATTGATGAAAGATTTAAGCAAAAAATACAGGTGAGCGATTCAGGCTCTTGAGAGCCTCTTGTTTGTTTACTTAACGTGTTCATTGTCATACCATGATAATCTTATAGTAGAAATAGTTTATACGTTACACCTCGAGGAAAATAGACACGTATTAACTTTTTACACTATAGCATAAACTCGTTAATTTAAAAAAAAAAAGAAGCTGAAATAAGGATGATTTTTTTTTCTGTGACTAAGAACATTGTAAAAGGTGGGAGTCACGCCTCAAACGCCTGTCGACTTCCACAAGTCTATTGCAAGTTGATACACACATGGAAAACTTTGAGAAACCAAACTGAAGGACATATTATATCTTTTAGTCTTTAACCTGATTGGTTATTTGAGTAAAAGTCTTTTAAATAGAATATCACGTTCGGTTTTATCATTTCTATGTAAGCTATTATACATATTATGTTACTATGATACATATTCGGTTACTATGATACATATTCTGTTACAATGATACATATTCTGTTAATGTGAGTATGCAGAAAATATCTCGAATATCTTGTATCTTGCTCATCCTTTGATGTGTTTGTATCTAATTTCTTTCGTTAGATACGCACCACGAAAGTTTTCTTGGGTTATGTCATTTGCTTCCAAGTATCCATGTGGTTTTTATTTAAAATAATCTCACATTGTTATTATAGGTCTTTGAATGATATCAATGCAGTTTTGGTTTGCTCATTGTTGAAGGCTGTTTGGTGACCTGCAGTTGTTCACATCGCTCTCGCTTGATCTTTGGTTGTTAGATGTCTCTTTCATGTCAGTATTTCTCATGTCCTTATTCTGTATTTTTATGGTTTTGGAATACTTTCCTAGTTGGCAAAATGTCTCATTAATCAATTTACACTTGAACGAACAGAAAAATAATAAATAACTTAAGACGTAATTTTTAACGGAAAATTTAAATGTGAAATGTCATTTTAAGTGCGTCCTGAAGTTCTTGTAAGAGAATCATCCGTTTAGATACTTTAATCTGAAGAAGTTTTGAAGTGGATGAGGACGTTCCGTACATTTAGGTCATATCCGTGATAAAATTATAGTTCACAAGTTTGGTACGCATAAATCTACATGTACAGATTATATTTATATGTAACTTTTGAAAAGAAAAAGAAAAAAAAAGCATATCATATATCTCGAACATCTTTATTTCATCATAGCAAGATCTATATACATTTTCGTTTAATGACGTGGACATTGCTACAGTTATTACATACAATATATCCAACACGATATCTCCAGTTGTCTTTTAATTATCAAACAAAAATTCTGTTCCTCCTAGTCTGTAATTTTGTACAGATTATATTTATATGAAACTTTTGAAAAGAAAAAGAAAAAAAAGCATATCATATATCTCGAACATCTTTATTTCATCATAGCAAGATCTATATACATTTTCGTTTAATGACGTGGACATTGATACAGTTATTACATACAATATATCCAAAACGATATCTCCAGTTGTCTTTTAATTATCAAACAAAAATTCTGTTCCTCCTCGTCTGTAATTTAAGTTTGATTCAATAATCTAATTGGATATTTCTCAGGGATATACATCATGTGTTTTGCAGGAATTGGTACAGACCTGTAATTCAAACTGCCCTTTTTCTATTCGTTCATTGTGTATCATGCATCGTTCCGTGTATTTCCGTGCAACGTTCGCTTATCGTGCGTTCATCCTTAGCAATCATTTAGTGAATGTGCATTCCAGATTCTGTTCCAAAAGATTATAGTCTTTAAGAGTCTTTTGCAACCTCTTACTATAGGAAAGACTATCTATTATCCACTATCTGTTATTCCTAGTCTCACTTCTGATAATATTAATGATTTTAAATTAATCCTAACTGGATTCAACTGGCACAAAATAAAATAATATATTTTATAATCAGACGGAATAGTTGAGATACTGCTTTGAAATTTGTAGTTCCAACAGCCCGACTTGTGTTTCAAATTAGAAATCTTTCCCATCTATTGTAAAGAGTTGTTTTATATGTGACCATTACCACATCAGTAAAAGTTTTTCAGTGTTCTAGTGACTGATAAGTGCACAGTTGGAAGTTTGTCGCTATCCTCATAGTATTGTTCATGAAGCGATTCTGCAATTTTCAATAGATTCATAAAGCAAAACATGTTTAGATAACCGGGATTCTTTGTGGTCAAAAGGGATATAAAGGGATACTAATTACTTGCCAATTTCCTCTTTATATATGTTTATTATATTTGTTTATTATCCTTCTTCAAGAGAGTATGAATATACATGAACATAGATACAAAATAAGGTATAATACAGAGCTACCGTATTAATTATGAGAATGTAAATAAAGATTTGAATAAAATAAATGAATAAATAAATAAATAGTTATCTTAATGAATAATTAAATAGATAATTGAATAAATAGAATAGATAAATAAATGTTCAGATAATCGAATAATGTCTATTTAGATATTTCAGTTGTAATAAATATCAAATTAACTGTTATATTCCTTACATAACCTATTGATAAACTTTACACAAGAGTATGTGAAACTGTCTGCATCTGATTTTTCAAGAATGAAAAATTTGTCACTGTTACACGATAGCAGAGTTAGTGTTTCACTCGCAGTGTCAACATCTATATTTTGTCAAATCCTAATTAGTTAAACAGATTGAACACAAGTTATGACAATTACTGAAATTTAGAAATTTGATACAAAATTGCAAATTTAAATGTTTTTTGTAAAATTTTACATGAAGGACGTCTCAAACCAAAAATGAATTAATTTGTATCCGAGAGACAATATACAACTTACTTAACTTCCAATAGCATTTTTTTTCGTTTTCCTTAAGAATGTAATTGTTATAGCTTTTTAGGGATAAATACTCAAAATCTACAGATATTTATCAAAATTGTGCTATGATCCAACTTCCGAAGTTTATAATTATGTGATATATTGTTGGAATCTTGAAGTACACATAAAGAGCTGTAGTAAAATTAATATTGAAAGACTATTTGAAAACGGCCCTCGTATGAAATAAATCAGTGGAAATTTACCCTGGCACTTGTTTCTTTAACCTCTTAAATATACGACAAATATTTTCTCTGCTGCAAGCTATCTTATTGGTGACCTGGAAAGACTGCTATACACTGTCCACTCATTGTCACACGACAACCAATCAAATCAATTCAAAAATATTTTGTCGAAAAATGAAGCATAAATTCCATTTCAATCTAAGCATATAACAATTACGTATAACAACTTGAGGAAAAATAAACCGACTAAGGACGGACAAATATCAGAAATAAAGTAAAAACGAATGAATAATCAGCTAACAGGTGTACATACAAACACTATACAGAAGGTCATGAAAGGGGAGACAACACCCTTAAAGCCAAATTTGCCCTATATGGAAATCGGAAAACATATTTTCGTAGATAGTAAATGAGTATGTAAGTAAATTTTATTTTAAAGTCGGTATAAGAATAAGAATAAGAATATTTTATTTTCCGATTTAAGGGCCCTATAAAGAGCTTTTATCACATTACATACAACTACAGGAGATTCGACATCAATTGAGAAACATATAAGAAAACAACACAGTTTTACAATAACTGGTATACAAGGCCAGGACAGAACCAGATGATTCAAATAACAGATAACATCTATAAAGTATACCACTCAAAATAAGTATATAAGACCCATTGTTAACCTTCGGCTGTTGTCTACTCTTTGGTCGGGTTTTTGTCTCCTTGACATATTCCCCATTTCCATTCTCAATTTTATATGTATGGCTAATTTGCATTTATTATCTTTGATCTTCTCCTTATTTCCTGATTTTTAGATAAATACTTTCCCAAACATTTATATACATCTAAATTTTCTTGTGTAAATAGCCATGTAAACTTCGAAAGATTGTCTAAAGATTGAAAATTATTGCAGGTTAAAGAAATTTCAGTAAAAAACTCAGTTCTATATATATGTACACAATAACAATGAAAACACGAATGTGGCTCCGATGAGCTCTTTAACCGACTATATTGATATTAATAACTATACAATATAATAAAGATTGATCAAAATTTGACTAATAGCTTCTATGTCAGACAACATACTTTTTTGTGTCAATATCGTCTCGATCATGTAATTCTATCTGTTTTAGGGTTTTATTTAAATTCTAACAGTGTACGAGATATTTTTATACATTGTGCATCAGTTGTCAATGGCGATTAACTATAGATATTCTTTAATCCTATTACCAAATAATGACCGTCTACAATCTATACATTAGTTTTCCAATTTTCTTTGTTGTTGAACGCTGCAATAATGAGATTCAGAATGAGCAAATCCACTCTCTGAAGAAATTCTTCTCCATCATTTGAATCTGTTGACATACATAAAAGGACGGAAGGACCTTTTCCGGGACGTCGGGATTGGGCCTTTACTTTCGCGGAAATTCGGGGTCTAACAGAATTCGGAAATTGATAATTAAACTTTTGGGATTCAGTGTTTATTTTTCCGAGAATTCAGGATGACGCTCCCTCCTATCCCTTCTATATACACTCATAGCACAATGCAATATATCCATACCAATATTCATATATAAGAATATGCTAAAATATTCATTTTATGCCAAAAATAAAGAGATGCTTCAAAATCTCTTTATTTATAAAACTTAAATCACAAGCTTCTGCGTCTTTAACTGTTTGTTGTATAAGTTACATTTATTAACTAATAAATTCCACCATGAGGGGAAGCTTGACTTAAATCAGTCTTTCGTTAATGGACATTAATCAAACACGGAAAAGTATGGTCAAAGTTAAAAATCGCTTGTTTAGTTGTACTTTTAGTTCTTTCAAGAGCTTATGTCAGATTAAAAAAATATATAAATATTATTATGTACAACATCCTTCACTATAAAATGTCAAGAAGGTTGACCGTATTACCAGTCGAGGATATTACGTGCATTTTTACATGTTATTTGACAAATACACATAAGTTGTCTGACCTATGCCCATGTTAAATAAATGTAGAAAATAATAAAATGCCCAATTTGAATATATGATGTAATAAGTAAGCCCTGAAAATGGCGTACTGTCATAAGTTCAACAAGGATTTATATATACAGATATAAATCCTTGGTTTCAGTTTCTTTTAAATTTTGTTCCTTTTTTTAATATGCTCTAATCAAATATTCTATAACCTTTACATGTAAAACAAAATCAAAACCTTCCACAGTCATGTGTATGTGCCTGTTCTATGTCAGGAACCTCGTTTATGAGTGGCTGTCTTCGAATGGGTACCAGTGTATTTGGTTTTGTTCATTGGCATTTTGTTTAGAGTTAGCTTTAGCTGGAAAAAAAATGAGGAAGGGCCAATTCTATATGAATCTATTTCACACAGAGGTCAATTTCTAAAAAAAAAAAAAAAAAACTGCGTGTTCTCCTTAAATTTTTCGGTGTGATGTGTTATTTGATGTTGTAATATTATTGGCAATAAGTTGTATTTCAGAACAACTAAAGAGCTTACTTGCAGAGTGAGTGTAATTTTGAGCTCCGATAAATTTTCGATTTTCTGTTGTAAAACAGTCTTGGAGTCAATTTTTTTTGGATTTTCGTATGCATAGAGGATTTTGCTATGTGTTTCCTGTATTTATAGACTTTTTTGTCAGGAGATAGTGAGATTCTATTGACATTTTTTCTGTGCGACATCTGAATTCAACTCACCAGTGTTTCAAAATGGCCAATATACAAAGACCACTATCGGTTCATTTCTATACTCGTGGTTTTAAGGGATAACACGATGAAATAATAAAGGAACTTGAAAAACAAATAAAATTAGAGAGTGTTAAATCCATCCAATTGACTGAAAAAAGCTGTGTTGTTACTTTAAGCGACCGGGATGCCAAAGAAAGGTTAGTACAGTGTGATTTAACAATAAAAAACAGAAGCGTTAAATTTACTGATGTAGAAAACACAATAACAAACATAACAATCAAAGACCTTCCTTATGAACTAAATGACTGCTATGTGGCTACACAAATGATTCAGTATGGCAATGTCGTCCCGGGTTCAATAAAGCGGGGATATATACGTGGAACAAATATTGAAAATGGTTCAAGATACATTCAAATCATTAATTGTGCTCCGACAATACCAAACAAAACATCATTTGGGAGATATGATATCCGAATGTTTGCTGACAATGGCCGCACAGAATGTATACATTGCAAACAAAGAAACCACCCTTCCTATGCTTGCAAAGACAAACCAGATCATAGTAAACGCTGCTATAACTGTTCAGAAGTAGGGCATTTTGCACGAGACTGTCAAAACGAATCAAAATGTTCCTTCTGTAACAAAAACAGGCATGTCCGTAATGACTGCGCTGACTTTAAACACCATGCTATGATTAAGTCTTATGGTAATTATGCTAGTGAAATTCTCGAAGGTAGAAGCTCAAGAAAACGAAAAAATGAAAGTCAGTCCATCGACCCTTACAAGTGGCAACGAACCATCTACAAACACCTGATACATACCACACCAAGTCAAAAGGACAAACGTAATGTTAGGAGCTTCAAATTGTTTGAGAGTTGGTCGATTTGAAGACAATCTAATCAATGCCTCTATAAATGGTGCCACCCTAGAAAAAATTGATCAGTGTCTTGGTGCGGCCTTTGAAAACCATCGTGTGAAAAGCAATGGTTCAAATGTAGGCAAGGTCATCTTAAGCTTAGGTACTAATGACTTGAGTAAAACAAACACGACAGTGATCAGGTGAATGTTTTGCAACACAAGTTATAGTAAAAGTCAAACAATCATTTCCGAATGCGGATATTGGTGTGTGTGGTATTATTCCGAGAAAAGGAACAGTAACCATATTCACACAGTAAATGAAACAGCTACAAATGTGAATAAATTCTTGGAAAAATTATGTCTCAAAGATGAAGTGCTGACCTATATTGACGTGGAACACATATTCACAAAAATGGTAGCGTGGTTAAGTCGCTTTATGAAAAACAGACACTAGTGGAGTTCATATCACAATTGAAGGGGCTCAAACAATACGAGTCAAACTACGTGAATTTCTTCACCCTAAGCTGTCACAAATCCAACACACTCCTCGTCCTGGTGACACCAAGCGCAAACTTAGTGACATATCGCTGACGCCAATGTCTGCAGAGAAAGACAGTAAACAAAGTAAACCAGGTTCCTCAGATGAATATGAGTGATAATACACAAACCGAAATTACTATCTTATTTGTGATTTTTTATGTAAAACTATAAAAACAAATCAATCCGAAAATGTTATTTGTACATATGTTTTATTTTACTGAATTGCAGTTTTTGAATTATTATTATAGATTATTTTTCAATCTATTGTACTTCAAACTGAATCGATGTATCTGTATTGTTATATTTTTATATAGACAATTTGAAATGTGTTCACTAATAGTGTATTGTTATAATTGGTCAATGACTCGTAAAATTGAAAGTAAACATAACACGGTGGCGTTGATCGTGAATTTTCAAATAAATCAACGAGGCATAGCGATGTCAAAATGTAAATCAAATCATGTACTTTAAAAAAAAATGTCGATCCAAATCATAACTTTGAATGTAAACGGCTTACGTGATAAAAAGAAACGTAATTTAGTTTTCAATTGGTTAGCTAACAAAAGATATGATTTAATTTGTCTACAAGAAACACATTGCACAGTAAATGATATAATGCAATGGCAAAATGAATGGAAAATAAATGGGGGCAATAAAAGTGTTTGGAATTGCGGAACCAGTGATTCTCGAGGTGTCTCTATTTTACAAACAAAAATTGTCCCGGCGAAGTTGTGTTTGATAATACTAGCTCGCAAAACGGTCGAATAATAAAATGTAGCATCAAAACGGAAAGTGCGATTTATCATATTTCAAACATATATGCCAACAATAGTGGCATCGAGAGGAAACGGCTGTTTGAATCATTTCATAATTTTTTTGGTAATTTTACAGACGATAGTGTAGATCATTACAATATTTTGGTAGGTGATTTTAACTGTACTCTTGACAAAACAATTGATAGAAATCCTTCTCATTCTCGTGATGATATTGGTACAAAGGAATTACTTTTTTTATTGTCACAATATGATCTAACAGATATATGGAGAGACAGATATCCAAAGGACAAACGATACACGTTTCAGAGAGGAAATTCTAAGTCTAGAATCGACTATATCTTTTGTGATAAAAGTCTTTCAAATAAAGTTTACAATGTTGGTATCTCGCATTGTCCTTTTAGTGATCATGATCTTGTGTCGTTCAAATTAAAACTTGATGAAATACAAAGAGGCCCGGGTATATGGATAATGAATATAAATACAATAAAAAGTGAAGAATTTAAGAATGCATTTGAAATTTGGTGGGAAACCTGGAAAAATGAAAAAAATAGGTTCGAAAAAATTCAAGATTGGTGGGATGTCACAAAATCACAAATAAAAAAGTTAACAATGGAAGTAAGTAAAACATTAAACAAAAATTCTCAAAAAAGTTATATTATTAACCTTGAGCAGAAGTTAGAAAAACTCAAATTAAATAGTTTTAAGTCTGGTGAGGTTGAAAATAAGATATCAGAAATAGAATCTCTAATTAAAACTACTATGAAAACAAATCAGAGGCGTCAAAATAAGGGCGCGTGTAAAATGGGCGGAAGAAGGGAAAAATCGTCAAGCTACTTTTTCAATCTCGAAAAGCAAAACAGGAAAAATAAATTATGGAGTCGAATAAAACAGAAAATGGGCATTATAAATACAATATAGACGAAATACTAAATGATCAAGTTCAATTTTATTCAAATTTATTTAGCTCTGAGGGATGGCATTTGGAAAGTGCTCAATATTTAACAAGCCACATCGAAAACAAACTAAATGACGACGACAAACAATTATTAGACCGTGATATTACAGCGGAGGAAATAATGAAAGTTCTAAAATTATAAAACAAATAAATCCCAGGGAGGACAGGATCATATCTGAATTTTATATAATATTTTGGAATAGCATACAAGAAGAATTTTGTACGTTATTGCAAGAAATATTTAATAAAAAAACATTGTCGGACTCACAATATAAAGGAGTTCTAACATTACTATTTAAGGGCGGGGAACGAGAAAATATACGAAACTGGCGCCCTCTTACACTACTGAATTGCGATTATAAAATAATAGCAAAAATACTAGCAGAAAGATTAAAAATAGTCCTTCCAAAGCTTATTCATCCCGACCAAAAAGGGTTTGTAAAAGGCAGACATATAACGGAAGCAAATAGAATGATACAGGATATCATAGAATATATTGACGGTGAAGATGAAGAGGGTATAATTGTCTTTTTAGACCAACAAAAGGCCTTTGATAGGATGGAATGGGGATGGCTTGACTTCGTTATGAAGGAATTCAATTTTGGGGACAATTTTCGTGGTTGGGTTCAAATGCTATTAAAACGTGCAAAAACGTGTATTAAAACAAATGGCTACGTCTCTAAATATTTTTCAATTTCTAGATCAGCCAGGCAGGGGTGTCCTATAGCCCCTTTTTTATATATATTACAGGCAGAGCCCCTGGCCTGTGCAATAAGGGCAGAAAAAGACATTAAAGGCATTATATTGCCTGGGGAAGAGAATGGGGAGCTAATAGAAACCAAATTGAATATGTTTGCAGACGACACGCAATTATTTAATAAAAATGAAATTTCTGTTAGAAAATCTTTTGAAATTTTAGACAAATATGAAAAGGCCTCGGGTTCTAAAATTAATTACGAAAAGACTAAGGGAATAAATATTGGCGCAAATAAACGCAGACGGCCTACTTTTAAAAAGATAAGCTGGACAACAGATAACATAAAAACACTAGGTATTCACCATGGTTATAACATTGATAACGACAAAATATGGAAATCAATATTAGAAAAGTACAAAATTGTGTACACGTCTGGAAAAGTAGAAAATTGACATACTCTGGAAAAGTCCTTATTGTTAAAAATTTAATTATTTCAGTGTGTGGTTATGAGTTAGAAATAAGAGGTATACCTGAAAAATACAAAAAAGATTTGAATAAGATAATATGGAATTTTATTTGGGATGGTAAAGTGAATCAAGTAGACCGAAAGGTTTGTTGTTTAGACGGTAAAAAGGGGGGCAGGGATGGTAAATTTGGATAGTTGGATAGAAAGTAAATATATCAAATCGTTATATTCGATAATACACAAGCCATTATCTAGTTGGAATGCAATAGGTAAATTTTGGTTAAAAATATGATAAGAAATTTGCAGATAAACTTTTCTGTGTAGATTTTCTGACCTTTCAGGTCTTGATATCAAAACCCTACCACATTATTACAAAAGTGCTATACAATTGTGGTCAAAATTGACTGGGATCACACAGGATATACTGAACGAAATAGATTATTTGGAAACTCAAATATTTTATTTCAGGGCAAATCTTTATTTTATTCTTCTTTTTCAAAAAGGTCAAATAAAAACTATTGGCGATATATGGGACGATAATACTAACGATTTTAAATCGTGCAATGAAATATATCAACAACTTATAGATAAACGTAATTGTATTTCGGAATAATCAAGAATTAAAAGTTCCATACCACAAACACTCTTGCAAATTTTAAAAAATAACGATGTTCAACGCACTTTAAAAGCCACAAAATTAAAATTTCTGAAAACTTTGAATTTCTTAATCCAGATAATAAAATCATTAAAATCAAAGATTTGACATTAAAATATCTTCAGTTAAACTTAAACATAACTAAGACCCCTAAGTGTCAAACAAAATGGGAAAATTTGTATAGTGAGTATATAAATTGGGAAAAAATTTGGCTTAATCTCAGTAAAATGGATATTAATAGAAAAGTTAAAGAATTTCAATGGAAATGTATACACAGGATTATATATACCGAAAACAGACTGCAAATAATGCATATGTCAAATGGAAAATGTCACTTATGTGATGAAAATAATAATATTGAAACTCTTGAGCATTTATTTTATCAATGTAACAATGTTAAACCATTGATAGAAACAGTTGTCAGAAATTTACAACTTTGTAACTTAATAAATAACGAGGCACTCGTTGAAAAAGATATCTTATTAGGAATCTGTTCAGATAATTCGAATAATACAATTGTTAATGCAATAATACTTTATTTTAAATGGGCTATTTGGAAAATACGTAATAAATGCAAATTCGATAAAATTAAACTGAATATGCAGTCTATACAGGCTTTGTTGAAATTGCACATGAAAAACGAATTAAAACTACTCTTGCTACGCTCGGATATAAAGTATATATGCAGATCAAAAATTGAACTCTTTATCGAAAAAATATAGGAATATACCTAGGTGTGTTCGATTCCATATATAATAATCTTATTATATCTTAAGAAGAACGTAGTGAACAATATGTTATTTTTACAGAAAGAAATATTTGTATTGTAATCGATATTTGAATCTATGTCTGTGCATATTAATATGTATATTAGTAAATTACATACATCATGCTTCTTAATACATTAGTACTCACCACATGTGCTTTATCCTTTTATAATCCATACGTAAGTTACAGAATAATTTCAATTTTTTTCAATCACATTTATTCAATAATTTCCAATTCTAACTATCACTATCATTTTTCTCAATCAAATATATAGTTTTCAAGTTTAAATCAAAACATGTATGATGTTAGTCAGTGAACCGGATATACGATAATGATAAATGTATTACAGTGATGCTTATCAGGTAAAATCAATTGTATTGATTATTTAAATATATGTATGTCAAATTATTGTAAGTTTAAACTCATTTGATTTTTTCCTGGTCAAGTGAGGCTGTTAAAATACAGGGGTCCCTAAGTATGCGACCTGGGCTACTTAGGTATTTATATATCAGGAAATAATTGAATAAAAATATTTGTTATCGTAAAAAAAAAAAAAAAGAGCTTTTCGTAGCTCAAAACTGCATGAATTTTGAAACTAGATTTTACCTTTCAAGTATCAATCCACAAAATGAAAAAAATACACTCTTAACCAAAAAACCTAAATCAAAATGTTATCGGAAGTAAGTGTATTTCACATATTTTGAATGTAAAAGCTTGTCAAATTTGAATATGGTCAGGTATCACTCAAAATTGTATCCAACAGCAATATAAAACACTGCATTACATTTTATTTTTATGGATATATGTAAAATTGTTTCATATCTATACATATGAGTCAAAGGAGGTGTGGGATGCATCATATCATAAACTAAAGTATATTATTAATCTAGGTGTGCTCAGCTGTCTATTTAGAAACTGACAATACCTCTATATCATGATTCCAGAAAAATATGCAGGTTGCCTCGACATTGCATTGCACTCTTATTTATTTTATTTCATCATCTGTGTACCAATTTTTAGCTTTCATTTTAGTTTAAATTTGATATTAATGTTCTATGCACAGTTTGCAGGATTGTAAAATATGAATACAACGCTCCTCTTATCTATATACTAATTTATTCGTTGTTTCATAGCTTCTTTACCGACTGATACTAGTTTTGATGAAGGGGATTCATTTCCTCTATGGTTATATGGAATCAAAGCTTTTCTATATTAACAAAATAACTTTACGTTGTTTCATCGCTCATTTTTTCTACATACATGTGATTATCTATTTGATTTCCTCTTTGGCTATTTCAACCGAGGCTTTGAGTTTCTTTGCGTCATAGTATGTAATAGTAGAATATAATAATACTACTTACATTTAAAAATGTAGCCTTTTCCTTATCTCATGTATATCAATGGATATCGCCTTAATCAAATGCATCAGGGACAGGGAGTCTTTTGGAGACTTAATATAAAATAAGAAGATGTGGTATGATTACCGATGAGACAACCCTCCGCCAGAGACAAAATGACGTCGAAGTTAGCAAAGTCTATAAATCACAATACTATCTTCATCAATGAGCAAAATCCATACCGCTTAAACCATGCATGCTTATCTCACGGAAGCAAAGGGATCATCTGCAGGGATTTTCTTAACTAGAATATTGTCAATTGCATTTGATACAAAGTTCTTTCAAAGGTATAATTAACTTTCCCAGTTCTCCGGTAATATTTATTGCTGCTGCTCAGATGACATGTAGTTTTTTTCTTCATATCTTTACTTCTCTTAATATGATAAAAATAAGCTAATCATAGATACCAGGATTAAAATTGTGTACGCCAGACGCGTGTTTCGTCTTCAAAAGACTCATCAGTGACGCTCGAATCAATAAAGTTTAAAAGCCAAAAAGATGTTTGGATATGAAGAAAAAAACTTAAATGTCTGCATACCTCTTCTAACATGTTAGATCATCAATGTTACAATATTTAACTACAGGAAGTAGTACTTAACCATTTAAATCATATTTGCAACGTTTATTAATGTGGTTGTTAAATATTATGTATTTCCTTGAATAAAATCACAATCACTTGAGCAGACAAATTTCAAGGTTTACAATATAAAGCAAATATCACACCTGTAATATAAAATCTTTACACTTTTAAATAAGCATTAAATCGCCAATAATTTGAATTTATGAAATACATTTCCTTGGACCGTCTTAGGTATTGGATTGAATTATTCTTTTTGTATTTTGAGGTAACACGAAACGAATAATTTATTTTCTCATGCAAATAAATTGTAATTTCGAATTTTCAATACTTTTAAAAAGGCATAATTTAAGAAAAGGAAATAACAGAGACTATTGAAAATCGACCACCAACATCGTATTCTTGAAATGGCAAGAAAAGGGGACTTCTAAGATATACGTGAAGACGCCTTCTGCCTACGTTTCCGACTTCTGACCGGCATATAAACACGTGGCGGAGTTAAACTAGTTCGTGCCTTGAAACTCAACGACCCCTTTTATTAATCTCGACATTGTAACTACAAAAAGGTACACGGAAGAACAAGCAGTTAAGAAAATATTTAACACCGGTATCAAATGAATAAACCCACACAGTTATAGAAAGTATACGTAATTGGACGAAATATCAGATTTCGATGAAATGCTGTATGCATTTAAAACTCGTTGAACTTTATCTGAATAATGAAAGAATGATATGTATAGCATTTATAATTGCAGAGATACAATCAATTCAAATTTGAAAACAACGCTTTATAAATTGTATGCGTTCCAAGTGCTTTTCTGTTAACTTTTAATATTATTTGATACACTATTTTTACGATTGTTGTACATGTAAGTGTTGAGAAATCATATCTTCTTTAATAAAAAAAAAAACGATTATCAATGTTTATACTTGAGTTTTCTTTCATGAAATACAATACCAAGAAACAACTTAGTACAACAAGCAAAACAACGTTTTGAATGAAATTGACATGACCTAAACGCAGACCAATTAAACTGTGACGTTATTGTATTATAACAATTCGCTCAAAACAGAAGCGTATACTATACATTTATCGCTTCGTAATATCTGTACACCCGTATTTGTATAGTGGAATAGTCGATTGCAGGATAAATATTCATATTCCATAAAACTCCAGTTGAAACTTTTGATAACTTGAAATTGCCTGTTTTGTTTTATTCATACGGACACAAAGCTTTGAAAATATGGAAAACCAGAGAACAGTTTCTTGTTAAGGGCATACGATACAGTTTTGATCCCATAATGATATTTTGATGAAAATTTGCATATAGGCTATTTTTTACCTGATAAAATCAAACATGTAATAAAAAATAAACCTTCATGTGCTACTTTTTGAGTAAAATGAGGTAGAAATTTCAGATATTTGCTCAAATTTCGGATTTGAGGACGTATTTTTCCTTTCGACAGAAATGCATAACTTTTTTGTTTTAAAAGATAAACACAAGCTGTTTTTTGTCAAATTAGTTGTAACTTCTGTTTTATATTAATGTCCTATAAAGTTATGCATTTCATTTTTACAAATAACTCATATTTATCAAATGTTCATGAATGTAGAAAAAAACGTCATTTTTTGCTGTATATTTATCAAATTTAAAAAAATTGCATTGTTGACTTTTTCTTGAAAATTGGTACAAATAATCTACATACGTAATCAAACCAAATGTCATTTTAAAACAGAGGGGTCCATGAACTCGTTTTCAAGTTAAACTAGTTTGAAAGATAAAAATCAGTCGAAAAATGCATCTTTTCCCGATATGTCACAGTTTGACGTCGCGAAAATAACATTTTACGTTAGCAACGTCATTACCTCCCCTGTAACTGTATCGTATGCCCTTAATTAATAAGGTTTAGGGGACTTGTTCAAGTACACAGAAAAGAAAACATGGACTGTTCAGAAAATGGGAAGCATTTGTTATGAATACAAATTACAAGGATAAATTAAAAACCAATTGTTCAGAGAACAATTGAAGGTCTTTCCACATCAATTTTCGAAGTAATTGATAAGAAGTTACTTCCGGTTGACTCAAAGTTACTATTGGCGTCCAATCATAAATTTCTTCATACTGATTCAATCAATGTATGGTTCCTATATACTTTTGTCTGAAATAAAGGAGATAATGGGCTACATCCGGTTCAGAAAATGTCACTTCCAGTCTCATTTGATAGCGTTATTCACACTGATTCCAAAAATATATGGGTTCCATATCCTTTTGCCTATAATAAGGGAGATAATTGCCAACTTCCGGTTTAGAAAATGTCATTTCCGGTCTCATGTGATAGCTGTATTTACACTGATTCCAAAAATATATGGTTTCTATATACGTTTTTCTGTAATAAGGGAGATAATTAACCACTTCCGGTTTATTGAAGGTACATTACCGTCTCAAATGATAGGTTTATATATACCTATTTAAAACATATATGGACTATAGGTCCTTTTACTATGAAATAAGTGCAAAAATGGCTTCTTCCGGTTTACTCCGGGTCACTTCCGGTTGACTTTTTCAAGGTCATATGTCACCCAACATTTTGCAAAAGACCCTATGGCTTTATCATGTACCAAGTTGAAGTAATAATCAATTAACTTTAAATTAAAACATTTCAGTATCATATCTTCATTACAATAAACCAAACATTTTGCACTAATTCTTTTATGTATATCTTCAATAGTGTCAGAGAAGATCATAAAAGAAGAAAAATCAAAATTGTGAACATGACCTTGACCATTGACCTTGACCTCAAATTCATTTTTGTGAACCAAGGACCTCAAATCAAAATACCTTGGGTCTCTATAACTTTTCATTCATGTGATACATCAATATATCACTTGTGTCAAATACAGAAGGGGAAATAACTCTCACATGGAGTCTTCGTATCGCTTCGATCAATATTGGACCAAACATCCTGAGGATCTAACGAGCAATTTGGTAAATTATATTAGTCGATTTCTTTTACGGTTACGGAGGAGACCACAAGGAAAACAGTGTTTGGGGAGATAACTCTTTCAAAGAAAAGTATTAGGTTAAGTGGGGTCATTTTCTAAGGCGCATAAAATGTGCGATATCATATACTAAACATCTAAGCGACATCTTGTGAAACAAAATTAACACGCAAGAAATAAAAGTGTTTGCCTATACCATCTCCCCTTGCTGTAGAGGTTTAGATTTTGATTGAACAGCAGTAAACGGGTTGTTACGAAAGAGTAGTATAACAACCGCAAAGAAAATTTATGTTCAATAATTGATGTGTTTTTGTTATTGGTGTGACAAAATTAAAGTAAAAAAAAAACACTGATTTTTCAATCCCTTTCCAACCGACTTGAACAGATTATTCTTATGTTGTGTGCGTTTACACCACTGTCCTAGTCATCAGGTAAGGTGGAGAATTGAACGCCCATAAACATGTTTAACTCCATCACATTATATGTGTGCGCCTGAGGTCAAGAGCCTGTAATAAAGTGTGTTTTTGGTTGCTGTCTGTCATATTTGTTTCACACTTTGTCATGTCGGAGCCATCTATTTCTTACCATACTGTGTGGATTTTGCTCATTGTTGAAGGCCTTACGATGACCTGTAATTGTTTACATTCTCGTCATTTTGTCTTCGGTGTATAGTTGTCACATTGGCAATCATACCACACACTGTACTGTCGTACAGACGATTGGCGGGTTATAGTTTGTCATGACCAACGAAGGTCTATAGTGGCTTAATGAATGGTGAACTAATAGGAAAGTATTTAAATAAAAAAGAAAAACGTCATGTTTTTCTCCATTTGTAGCAAAAAATGTTACAACAGAATTAGGTTATCTCATTCTAAAACAAACATTCCAAAGTATCCACTCTATTTTTTGAACAACAAAAAACGGTCGGATCTACCGTGAAAAACCAAAATGTAAAGCTATGTTCCATTATGTCTTTCCCCCAACTTTATTCATCACTATTTTAACAAATGTTTGTTCCTACTTTTCCACAAAATGACCGTCTTGAAAGCCTTTATAATAAGGCTTGAATTGCATGTTTCAAGATTTTTTATAAGTCTAGCTATTCGAATCGAAGTGAGTATTATCCATGCAAGCATCGAGTCTTTTTTTTTATCATAAGTATGGCTGACGGCCAGATTTATTTTAAGGCAAATTATGGTACCGATGAGAAAATACGCAATATATAAATATATGACTGCTCTGAATATTTTCTTGAATATAACCAGAGTGTCTGCGCAAAGCGTCTTTACTATCAAAGCGGTTATTAGTAGAGACTATGAATCTTTGCATCCAACAATTGAACAAATTAATTCAATAAAATACAAAGTCACTTTTCTGTCGTTTGATTAAGACGAGAAGACACAAACTAACTAATAAGATGCGAGTGACCCTCCAGCTGTTCCAACACTTTACAGAAATTTTTCATCAGCAATGTTTGCTCTGTGTTTGTTGTCTCCCTTTTCATATATATCTTTTGATTAGTTTTAGTTTTTTGGTTATACTCCAATCAACAAAAAATATCATAATCATTTACAACGGACAATCCGATCCGAAAACGCGGAGGGACTAGAATTCCGAGGAGTAATTAATAAACAATGTGTAACGGTGGTTAAGTAAAATATGGATCCGATTCCCACATAGGAATTATGCTCCGTGGGAGTTGGATCCAGATTTTACTGTGCTCCGTGGGAAATTGATCCATTTTTACTATGCTCCGTGGGAATCGGATCCAGATTTTACTAAATAACCATCGTTACACATTATTCATTTAAAATTGCTACTCCTGATTCGGATCTCTCCGCGGATTTCGGATCTGGATACCCGGTGTGCATTTGTATATTTGTATAATTGTAGTTGTTCATATTATTGTTATTCTTTTGGATGTCGTAATGTCGTAATTGTATTGTCATTTGTTGAGAAGAAGACATAGTTAGATAGCAAATGTCAATAGTAATATTTAGTGGTTAAATTTGATATCTGCATTCTTCGTTGTTCACATTATATAATAGAGTTTTTTTTTTACACTTTTTCGTGAGCTATGTGTTCGGTTGGTTATAAGCTTAACCATACAGGTATACATGTCGAAAATGGATATGTTTGTATAGAGAAATTATAGATTTATTGCAAGGGCAGTTATATTTAAATACAAGCACTTAATATTCAGATTACAACAAACTCACCTGGATAAAGTAAGAAATTCCCGTGGATACATTTTTGTCCTAAGATAGAGAATTTGAAGTGACAATGGAACTGTCTAAAAGTTATAATTATAAAGTTCAGGTCAAAACCGGTGATAAGAAAGGAGCAGGTACTGATGCAAATGTGCGAATAATTTTCCATGGAAAGGACGGATATAAATCGGAACCCAAAACTCTGGATGAGTTCTTTAGGAACGATTTTGAAGCAGGAAATATTGATTCATTTATAGTTAGCCTGGAGCAAAATTTCGATAAAATTGATGCTATAGAACTGTGGCAGGATGGAACTGGTCTTTTTGCTGCATGGTACGTTGACTGGGTTGAGGTTACCATTGAGGAAACTGGAGATATTTTTATTTTCCCCGTATTCCGTTGGATAAAAGAAAACTATCATTATAGGATTCGACATCTGGATACTTGTCTTCCAAAAAATGATCCTTATCACAAGCAGAGGGAAATGGAACTTGAGGAAAAGAGGGAGATGTACAAACTGGTTGTAAAAGTACAAGGTGCTCCGATCCAGGTAGAAAAAAATAAGTTAAATATAGATTATCTCTTTATCTTTGTAATAAGTGAACTCCCATAGGCATATCTCCTTTATGTTGTAAATTGAATAATGATCAAATCGGAGAAATGTCTAGAACTCAGGGGCAACAATTTCATCAGAACCTTATTTGCTGCTTCGTGCTACGCTATTTTCAAGTGATCGATGTTTTACTAATATACGTATAATATATAATATCTTGTATCACGGGTTTTAAAGATCACAGAAAGTATGCCCAGTTGGATTACACTTTTTCTTATTTGGTTTTAGCTAACTTTGTTTCAACACGCAATAGAGAATATATCATATAACAATTTAACACATTGGTATCTTATTTTTATTCCTTTATTTATTTTGACCCGTTTCGTAATCATTTAAAAGCATTTTTCCCAATTCATCATGTTTCGCTCGCCCACTATTAGCCCGGTGTTTTAGCATCTGTATAGTTTGAATGATATATTTTGACAAATTTCTAGCACATTAATCACCTAATTGTACCATGTTATCTTACATAAGACGGGTTTGGCTGTTATCTTTTTTAACGTCTTAAATTATTCCGGAAGCACACGTGTATCGCACATTGAAGTCGATATCAAAGATCTGTACAGTCATAAGATATGATAATAAAATTTGAAACAAGACTTATGGCATACCTTTGTAACAAATTCTGTTTTAATGTCAAACCTTATTGTTTCTGTTAATTTTTTTATAGAATCGGTATGGTTAATAGATTGATATAGTGTGTAGACACCTGTCTATTGTTGAAGATTGTTTTTTACCCTCTAGATGACTTTTACGTATTTTATTCAGTTGCTGTGGAATGACGTATATCCAAATTCTCCTTTTATTCATATACATCAATCTGCATATTGTACCTGTACCAAGTCGGGCGATCTGGACCGTGTGTTGAACCGTTGTATGTCATATTGTACCTGTACCAAGTCAGGCGATCTGGACCGTGTGTTGTATTATAGTTTTGGTAGTTCCTATCACGTGGTTTCTGTAATCCCATTTATTGTATTAGTTAAACAGGAAACGCATACTCTTCCAGAGAAGCCGAATCGAGGTATAATTTGCTTTCCGTTTTGAATTATCCTCGGAGTTTAGTATTTTTGTGATTTAAATTTTGATTGAGGTGTTCTTGTTACAACTGTTTCCGTTTTCTGTGATGCATTTTGCGATATTTATATGTTTTATTCCGTTTAGAGTTTTCCGTGGATTTCGGTATTTTTGTTATTTTACTTTTTAATGGTTATATTGTTTTCGAAGATTATGATATTTATCTCCTGTTTTGAAACACTGTATTTCATTTTAAACTTTCACGTTTAGTCATGTTTAATGGAATGATAATTTATATGAGTTAATTTTGTAATGTTTTAGGGTAAACCTAAAGAGATATCTTTTAATTCACTATTGTATGCTGCTTTTTGATCGTTTTTAGATATCTTATAATTTGAACAAAAGTAATACGACAAATGTCACTTGTTGGATATCATATAATTTGA
This sequence comes from Mytilus coruscus, assembly GCA_017311375.1. Lineage (NCBI taxonomy): Eukaryota > Metazoa > Mollusca > Bivalvia > Mytilida > Mytilidae > Mytilus > Mytilus coruscus. The sequence continues at coordinate 18,133,078 of CM029597.1, forward strand.
ACAAAAGTAACACGACAAATGTCACTTGTTGATCAGGCTGGCTCTGTAGTCCCTAACTCAGGCTGGTTCTGTAGTCTCTAACTCAGGCTGGCTCTGTAGTCTCTAACTCAGGCTGGTTCTGTAGTCTCTAACTCAGGCTGGCTCTGTAGTCTCTAACTCAGGCTGGCTCTGTAGTCTCTAACTCAGCACCCATCCTCGGGTGTGGTTGTGGTTCTTTCTGATCTTTACTTTCCTTGTTCTGTTGTTTGTCTTCTTTCTCTCTGGTCACATTGTTCGACTTTCCTTCGATATATGATTTTGAATACCTCCTTGATATCTTTTACTTTTTTCGCTCATGATTCACTCTAGTATAAAATGTACAGAAACCTTCGAAACAAGATGAACACCTATTTGAACGGTATATATTTCTTCTGTATATAAGGAAAGTATTAACAACCATCTACCAATTGCTTAATAGCTAATCGCCCATATCAAACTCCAAATAAAAACATTATGGTTGACGAATTCCATCTTTAGTACCCGGAGTAGTTGATTTTTGTCTATTAAAACATATAGTTGTCTGAAGTTAGGTGTGTCCAGATTTAAAGCAATCATTTTTGATTCATTCTATAAATCGGAACAGTATTTACTTATGTTTCTACTGTTCGTAGTCTTCTGTCATCCTTCATTTGAACGATTACAACGTGTTCTGCTGGACACTGTTATTCTGTACATGGAAAGGAACGGGAATGACATCTTCTGTACGTCCTATAGTAAAACCTTGACTACAATATCATTATGGGCTATCTAATTTTCGATTAGATCTATTGCCGTCAGTATTTCACAATTTACTGACCATGCTTGTAGAAAGTATGACTTAGGTAAAAAACATCTACTTTGTCCCTTTAAAATATAAAAAGAAACACATAGAATTATAATGCACTATTTTGTAAATTCCTAATTAAAAACGAAGTTTTGTCAGTAAACCTTTTCACAAAACGTTGAATTGAAAATTCGGCATTGTAAAAATAAGGAGATGTGGAATGATTGCCACCATGGTCCAAATGACGTGGATGTAAGCAACTATTGGCCACCGTACGACTGTCAACAATGAGCAGACCTGATAACGTATAGTCAGCTATGAAAGGCCCCGACATGACAAAATGTGAATCATTTCGAACGAGAATCCAACTATTTGTGTTTAGGATTCTAGATGAATTTGTGTGCAAACCAGTGCACATAATTAACAGGCATAAGCTGCATTATCTGATAAACGTAAAGATAACTGTGCAATATCGTTTTCAAATAATTAAAACAGGTAACATTTTCAGACGTATGTAACACTGTAAGGATGTGTGCTTAGTTTCAACCGTGTTATGTATATATTATAGAATATTTTACAATAACAATTGGATAATTGGTCGAATTAAGTGCACACACAGGTTTAGATACAAGCAGCGAACCGTATTTATAATCTGCAGAACTATTTAATCGCAGAGATGCTTCCTCCATTAAACTCTAATTAGATGCTAACGGCTGTTGAAAGCTGAATTGTCTAAAAGTTCAACTCGTGTGTGAATGAGAAATGGGCATACTTTCTTACGTTGTTCTTGTGTGAAGGAGGTTTGGGCAGAATTACTTACATTGTTCTTGTGTGAATAAGAATTGGGCAGAGTTTCCTACATTGTTCTTATGTGAATAAGAATTGGGCAGAGTTTCCTACATTATTCTTATGTGAATAAGAAATGGACAGAGTTTCTTGCATTGTTCTAATGTGAATTAGAAATGGGCAGAATTTCTTACATTATTCTTGTCAAAACTGGCGACAAAAAATTATCAGGGACCGATTCAAATGTAAGCATCATTCTTCATGGATATATAGGCATTAAAACAGAAGAACTTGTCCTGGATAATTTTTTCAGAAATGACTTTGAAGCAGGAACAATAGATTCGTTTTCCATAGAATCAGATGTAAATATTCCACAAATCGAACGCATAGAACTTTGGCGAGACACTTTAGGGGTTTCAAGTTCCTGGTATGTGGACTGGATAGAAGTGAAAAACCAGACCACAGCAGAATCCAGTATATTTCCTGTTTTTCGATGGATTAAGGAGAACTTTCATTACTGTATTCAACATTTGGACACCTCTCTCTCCCAATATGATAAATACCCAAATCAAAGATATATGGAATTGTCCGAGAAAAGAAATGCGTACCAGTTGACGGTCAAAATTGAAAATGGTCCAGCACAGGTACATGATTAATTATTCGGTTTGATGAATAATTTTACAAACTTACAAACTTATTATGTCGAACCAATGCAACAGGTTGCGATAAATATAGGTATAAATCCTATGTTAGATAAATACTAATTTGACCCAAATCATGTACAGTCCACACATGTTGGTGGGATTATTTACAGTACTCAAGGGAAATTATTTGTATCCAAATTTAGAAAATTTCAAAAAATAAAAACTTCGTACAGTTAGCGTTAAATATGTATGGACATTTTTGCTTTCAGATTATGATCTAACTTTAAATCATTATGTCAATATGTCTATCAGTTAATAATATCTATTTGTAAACTAATCGCTGTAATATATGCTTTTTGAACGCATAAAGACATCAGGAATATTGAATACAAAATGATCGTCATATTACAGCTCTTTTCATAATGCTAGCAAGACAAAGGTTTTTTTTGGCTTGCTTGCTTTGTTTGTATCAATGTTTGCTGAAGCATTGTTATAAAGATTTACATCTGAAAACAACATAAAAAGGCGGATTTAAACTTGTATACATTATTATATTTAAATTTGATTGGACATTATCAAATAATCAAATTTACCTTAACACAGGTTTTAACTCCGCCTACTTTTATTGTTTGCAGATGTCAATCTTAATTACAATGCTTGAACAAACATTTATACAAACAAAGCAAGCAAGTCAAACAAACCTCTGTCTTGCTAGCATTATAAAAAGAGCTGTAATATGAATAGAAGATACTTAATATGTGTATACTTTTAGTTTAATAATTTTAAAGGGTTAAAGGTATGCACACCTTTATAGATAACAGAACAAGGATTAGGTGGGTGTTCGTCTTCTCTCCCGTGAAAGGCGAAGAAATTTCTAATTTGCTCCCACATTGACTATTAGGAAGGGCAGAAAACATTTTTATAATATCGCTTATTTACCGATAATTTTTTACGTTAATCTATATTGCTGCTGTCCATTTGACCTTAATTTTTTTTTTTTTGCACGCGGAATTTGTTTTGGCTTTTCGGCTTAGCATATATGAGTAAGAACAAAGACTGTTCGTCTCGAAGTCATAATAGTGTGTCCGGCTAGAGTGACATGTATTGTTTTGGGTTGTTAGCATGTGAGCTAGCATGTTAAGAATCCGGCTCAATTATCAGTTTCATATTTATATCACATTAACATATTTTCGTCCTTTTCTGGATGTAATATTTGCCACTAAGCTTATTTATAACGCTTTAATTTCACTTAGTTCCTGTCATGTTTACTATAATTCTTACAATTATGTATGGTTTGTGTCGCCCATTTCAATGAGTTTATTTTCGATCTTTTGCGAAGCATTTCTTCGCCTTTTGTTTGCCTTTCGCCCTCTTCAATGTCATTTCGATTTCTCGTATGACACAGCTGGTTTATAGTAAAACGGCTTACTGTAGTAAAATGGCTTACTGTACATAAAACACTACAAAAATATTATCGGTGAAATGATCTGTGAAAAAGAAGTTAAAAGAGAAAGTTTATTAAATTGAGTCTATGAACACCCACCGTAAAGTCATTTAAAGTTTCCGTTTAAATCAAATATCAAAATTTTCGAATAAGAAACTGAACTAAATAATGCTCACTTGAATTACACAATTACCTGTGATTACCTGTTTACAAGTGCATTCTTAAGATGTGATATGGATAAATATAAACATAGATAGGGACTCAAAATCAAATAATCACAAATTATACATTTTTTATGCACAATCAGTTATCCGATACTTCGTCACAACGTTTCTGTTTATATATATTGACTTCGCTAGGAAGCTTCTATTTTAGACTGTAACTTTCAGCATGGGTGATTGTGTATCGAGCTTTGAAAACGCCAATTTTACAATATATGTCAAAACTGGCGACAGATTAAATTCTGGAACAGATGCTAATGTTCGAATAATTCTTCAAGATTACAGTGAAAATAAAACGGAGGAATTTGTATTGGATAAATTCTTTCGTAATGACTTCGAAAAAGGAAATATAGATGCATTTCCAATTAAAAAGCCTAGTCATTTTGGGAATGAAATAGCTGAAGTAGAATTTTGGCGTGACAATGCTGGTCTCGCCAGTGACTGGTATGTGGACAAGATTTCTATAGAAAATATGAAAACCCATGACACGTACGTGTTCCCCGTTTACCGATGGATTAAAGCGGATTATCACTATATCATAAGACACCTGGATACATCGTTACCCCAGATAGATCCTCATCCAGAACAAAGACAAATGGAATTAAATGACAAAAGAAAAACTTACCAAATTATTCAGAAAATCAAAAGTGGTCCTGCCCAGGTAGGAAAATGATTTCTATCTACAAATATATTAAAATATGTCTAACATTCCATTTTTCCGTTCAGTAAAAAAGCCTTTCGACTGCCGATTTTTTCTTCTTTATTTTTGTTCGTAGGTAATAAACAAAATAATATGTTTGTGTATAAGTAATCCTCTTTCGTAAACGGGTTAGACAACTTACTGAATAACAAGTCAATTTATCTGAGGTAATGCCAATGACCGAGTACAACTATTTTACGTTCGTCTGCAAAGACAAAATGTTTCAAACAGACGGGCACAAAACGTAGTTAGATTTTTTTGGTTCTGATTAATTCATTAGAAAAAACCTTAATTTTATTGTCATTTCAACTGATATCATATTATTGTTGAATGTATAGAAAAACACTTTTCATTTAATCATGGTAGTTGAAATGTTTGATAACAAATGATAACACTTCTACATAAATGATTTTGCAAACTCAAGTTCGTAAAAAATACATTTGTAAAACATTCCAGTAAAACCTTTTAACAATAATATGAAGTTCTACCGATGTGAAATTAATCTAATGGTGCAATTTGAGGTAAGTCATTCAACAGCGAGTCACAAAAGTCAAACTTTACGCTAGTTAACACCTACCACTATACTGGCTGTGCGTTGACAAAATTAATGCTAACAGATATAAACTGGCCAATAAATATTGGTCAATCAAAAATATTAAAAATGAGCAAGACGGTCAAATCAATATATCTGATAATATCGTCGTAAAAAAACCCAACAGAATAATCTAAAAAAAAACCATACATTTCAAATATAAAAAAATAGCAATAATATTAATCTTTAGAAAAACATTCTACCTTAAAAGCACGGGTTTGGGCATGAACCTCACTTTTTTCTTTCTTTTTTTGGTATGTTTAGCCGTAGGTCATGGTATTAGCCAAAGAGGCGAATGCACGAGGGCTGATATTGACCGAGGGCTGATAATACATCTCATGAAAAATGTCAAGTAATAATCTTTTTATCATATACATCCACGTAGAAAAATAACATTGTATAAAATGTTCTACGTAAAAATAAAAATATCAACCACACCTACGCTATTTGTACTTTAAGTCAACAACATAGACAGTTAAAATATTTAATCACATTTAAAGTCATATGAAACGAGTTTCTTGAAATTATAATATTATGGAAATTATTGAACCAATGCATTTATTCTAAACAAAGTCATTTAATCACGATTTTTACAATTATTACGAATCCATAACATATAATCGACAAAATATATTTCATTAACTGGAAACTTTGCCTTGCTAATTAAATTTCGTGTTTTATTGCCGAAGTTAACCGAACGTGACCTTAATAAAAACCAACGCAGAATCATGGAGCATGTGAAAAATAGGTGAGATGAGAGACTTTTCTATTTGTTATTGCAATTTTGTCATATCAGTTGTTAAATGATTTGGTGTTTTAAAATTTGTCTTTCAGAGTCAATTTACTCTATCTAACTTCCACATGTGTTTACCTTTTCTTTCATCACGGTTTTCCCTTTGCATTTGCGCTGTGCGTTTGCCGAAGTCCTAACGAGAGGTTTCGTGGTTAAGGTCACTGCATACGGACAAGCTATCGGCGAATAAGAGTACGGGGAGACAATAATTCAATAACAGTACATTTCTGAAGATTTTGGTAAGATAAAGGATTTTCTTTTAAAATTACATCCATGTACACGTGTTTTATAGTAATAGTACTTAGCAATTCAAGTATATACACATATTCAACTTTCTAAAAAATTTGAAGTATCATATGACTTTAAAAAGCATTGGATGTTCCATTGTAATGGATCATAAACCAATTATTTGCAGCGTAAGAGTCCAGCTAGAATTGAGATAGTGAAGCTATATGTGAATTATCTAACCGAAAAGCAAAGTCTGATGTTAATATTTGTATAGCAGCTATTGGTGCGTAAAAATATGAGGTAACAGTAATGCGATCAGATGACATGAACACTCAAAGCCATATATATATATATTGCGACCGTCAAAAAAGGTATTAAAATGAGTGAATCTTAGTAACTAGGGTTGCGTTGCATTCCCATATCTCGAAAACAAAATTGCTAAGTTACATCGGGAACAGTAGGACTGACTGGCCGACGGATGAGACAAAAAAAATCATCATCCGCTACCATCTAAATAGAGAAGGCAATATTTATATTGTGATATGCATATTGATTTGTATGAATTTTTATTTGTTATTGTTTTTAAATGTTACCATTGTATTATAAATCATGTTTATTATTGTATATTTACCTCATGTCACACATATATGTGTCTGAGCGTTGCTTTACAATACATTCTTAAAATCTATATATATATATGTTGTATTGCAAAAGTGAATGCATGAACGAATGAAGGAATGAAAGAATGAAAGGTAGATGAACAAATGTTGTTCTAAAAGTTTGTTTATTAATTTTATGTGCTTTGAAATATAAGCTCTTTCACAAAGTTACAATAATGCCTTACATGTACTAACATATTATAAACAAACCATAATGGTTAAATCTAATTTATACTTTTAACGACACTTTTTTATGTTAAGTAGATCTCTTGTATAGTTGTCACATGAGATTAAGTTAGAATTTATAAACTTGAACTACATTTCTTATCTTTCTTACTATTTATAAGTCGAGAAATTATACATTCAAAATTAATTTAAACTGTGATATTTTTCATAAACATAGATAAATTTGGCTATTCTCTTTATGTTCCTTTTGTTCATACAGTTCCTAAGGTGTCTACATTTTTTATAATAAACATTCCTGGCGTTCAAATGTTAAGGTTTGAACGTTCTAGATGAAGGAAAATCCAGAAAAGCACTTCGTACACAATAAATTTATAAATATATTTATTCCATATTGATAGATCTTTAAAGGTAGGTTTTTCTATAAAAATTAGATTTTGAATAAAACAGCATATTGATAGTGGTTATCTTGTAAACTAGCCAGTCAGGTTTTCGTGCTATACTCAAATTGACTTTGTCAGTTTTCCTATTTTTTTCTCCGGGCACCCGAATAAAACTGGCCGCCACGCATATGGCGTTAAAACACCTCAGGAAAATGTATATTCACCGCGCAAAACGTCGCGTGCTTTAACGTGTATATTTATGGTAAAATCGTTTGATGTACAATTGGTTTTTGGTAAATACATTTTCTCTCTCGGAATATGGAATAGAATATAATTACTGTCTTTTGTTTAGGAAAGTATGTGGTTTGATTGATTTTTGAAAAACTGATATTCACTTCAGCCGTTGGCCTCAGTGAATTTCAATTTTTCAAAAGTCAAACAAACCACATATTTACCTCATCAAAAGACAGTAATTGTATAATACACTAGCATATAAAGTGTTATTTCCATTTGTATTTGTCACTAAATAAAGTTTGATAGTAAAGAACGTTAATGCTGTAATAGTTCATCGCACATAAATCCTTCACGCACTTGACAAAACCCTTAGCGAAGAACAGTGTCTTTATTGATGTTCTTCTCACCATTACAGTGATGCCTTGAAAATGGAACAAAGCTCCCCACTTAAAGTCAAGCTAAGGTGGCCGTACCCTACCACCAGTTTAAGCGGAATCCACTTCAAGATGTCGTTAACACAACAGTTGTGCATCGAAGAACACAAATCCGGGGTTTTATCATATAACGGATAAAGTTCCTAACAAATACTGTCATATTTGTACGACAATCCCTTTGTAAAACTCTTTTAACAATACTTAATTAAAAGTGTTAGTGTTCATCTAAGAAATGGTTGTGACTGCAAATCAACAAGATTGAATTATACCTCAAATTATCACAAAGAAAAACAAATCCTAGTAAAGACGTAATAATAAACAAGATCTCAAGTTTTCAAACAGAATTGATATGCTTTTTATAGTTACCTACGGTATGATATATTTGTTTATTTCCAGGTCAAAGAAATCCCAAGTGATGAACAGTTCTCATTTGAATACAAAGTATGTATTTTCTTATTTTTTTACATTTGTATTTGTTTTACGTCTTTGCTTTATACGTAAAAACTTGCCAGACTTAAAAAGAATATAATATGTAAAAACTTACAAATTTCGAATACTTTTGAAAGATTAATTGTTGTTTGCTTAAAGTCCAGTGGCAAACATTTCATGCATACTCAGGATGGGAACACATAATCAGTTCATCAATTGTGTAGGATTTGCAAAGTGGGTCAACCGGGACGAAGAGAAGGAAATTTGGACTGCCAACGTAAAAGAAGGGTATGCTGAATAGAGGCAGAAATTTTGACTAGCTTCAAGCAACTTATAGGCACTCAAAGAGTTTTGCAAGGGTTCTTTAATGTAAAGAAAGCATGACACTCTACCTGCTTGATGCATTGGATCTCGCGTCTCTATTCCGACCGGGCATATCAGTGTACTGATACATCTCACACACTCAGATGGGAGGTCCAAGTGACGCATGTCTGTACCCCAGTGAACCATTTGGATTAAAAATCGTTCGTGAATAAAATGGTGAATGATACTTAAATGATGAATTAGATTAAAAGAAGATGATGTTAACGGTGCTTAAGATACGGCAGTTTTTTTTTCGGAATACAAGGACGGTTATTTCTTTACTTTCAGTATACAATGCATTTCCAAAAAGTTATTTCGTGATATAAATTATTGCAGCAATTCAAGAACATGATTTTTTTTTATTGTCAAGATTAAACAAGTGGGTTGACACTATATAAACATGTATGTATAGATGAGTCTTCTCATATCCGAGGGGCGTCAGCCCCGAATATATGAGACGACTACATCTGATTAACATAGAAGTAATAAATAAATATTTTATATGTTCTCTTACATGGTCTTAAAAGAGCAGTTGGTTTTGATAAAACATGAATATTGTCATTATCTCTAATTTTCCAGATGTAGTAACACTTTCAGGAGATGTTTTGTAGTAGTAGTTGTAGAAATGAAATCTTAATTGTGCCACTTTTTCTGTCATCAAATAGATACTTTAATCACTGCTATTGTATGGCAATATGAATCGCTGTACTATCTTGTCTTATTCTGGTTTAATTGCCAAAATCTGAACTTTTTGCTGATAAATGATAACACTTCTATGTAAATGTTAAAAATAGATATATTTTTCTTATCTAGTGGAATATCGCAAAGAGGAAAATGCAAATGATAGCAACCAGTAAGCTTCACATGTTGTTGAATGGTGCTAACTGGGAAAGTCTGTTTGATCTGACGAATGTCTACTCTGATGCGTTTGGTATACCAGAGGTAAGAAAGTCTGTTTGATCTGACGAATGTCTACTCTGATGCGTTTGGTATACCAGAGGTAAGAAAGTCTGTTTGATCTGACGAATGTCTACTCTGATGCGTTTGGTATACCAGAGGTAAGAAAGTCTGTTTGATCTGACGAATGTCTACTCTGATGCGTTTGGTATACCAGAGGTAAGAAAGTCTGTTTGATCTGACGAATGTCTACTCTGATGCGTTTGGTATACCAGAGGTAAGAAAGTCTGTTTGATCTGACGAATGTCTACTCTGATGCGTTTGGTATACCAGAGGTAAGAAAGTCTGTTTGATCTGACGAATGTCTACTCTGATGCGTTTGGTATACCAGAGGTAAGAAAGTCTGTTTGATCTGACGAATGTCTACTCTGATGCGTTTGGTATACCAGAGGTAAGAAAGTCTGTTTGATCTGACGAATGTCTACTCTGATGCGTTTGGTATACCAGAGGTAAGAAAGTCTGTTTGATCTCACGAATGTCTACTCTGATGCGTTTGGTATACCAGAGGTAAGAAGTCTGTTTGATCTGACGAATGTCTACTCTGATGCGTTTGGTATACCAGAGGTAAGAAAGTCTGTTTGATCTGACGAATGTCTACTCTGATGCGTTTGGTATACCAGAGGTAAGAAAGTCTGTTTGATCTGACGAATGTCTACTCTGATGCGTTTGGTATACCAGAGGTAAGAAAGTCTGTTTGATCTGACGAATGTCTACTCTGATGCGTTTGGTATACCAGAGGTAAGAAAGTCTGTTTGATCTGACGAATGTCTACTCTGATGCGTTTGGTATACCAGAGGTAAGAAAGTCTGTTTGATCTGACGAATGTCTACTCTGATGCGTTTGGTATACCAGAGGTAAGAAAGTCTGTTTGATCTGACGAATGTCTACTCTGATGCGTTTGGTATACCAGAGGTAAGAAAGTCTGTTTGATCTGACGAATGTCTACTCTGATGCGTTTGGTATACCAGAGGTAAGAAAGTCTGTTTGATCTGACGAATGTCTACTCTGATGCGTTTGGTATACCAGAGGTAAGAAAGTCTGTCTGATCTGACGAATGTCTACTCTGATGCGTTTGGTATACCAGAGGTAAGATGTGATTAAAGATACTATACTGCCAACCAGCAATTACTAAGTTTATAATGTGTGATAATTTTGAATATATCTCAGCAATAATATGCAAATTTGGTGAAACCTAATATGTCTACTCTGATTTGCAAGAGTGACAGACGACCATTTAAACATGTTAACCACTTCTTTTTATTTTTATGGGTAAACAATAATCTCTCACCATCCAGGTCCTTCATTCAATCTCATAAAATACCTGGAATAAATTTTATTTTCAATAAAAAAAGTACTCTGTGCATACAAAAAGCATACATTTGTACTGTATGGATGAACAAAGATATAAGAAGATGTGGTATGAGTGTCAATGAGACAACTCTCCATCCAAGTCAAAATTTATAAAAGTAAACCATTATAGGTCAAAGTACGTTCTTCAACACGGAGCCTTGGCTCACACCGAACAGCAAGCTATAAAGGGCCCCCAAAATTATTAGTGTAAAACCATTCAAACGGGAAAACCAAAGGTCTAATCTATATAAAAAACGAGAAACACTTTTGAACCACATCAACAAACGACAACTACTGAACATCAGATTCCTGACTTAGGATAGGTGCAAACAATTGCAGCGGGTACAAAGCATGCATTTGCTCCTATCCTTTATCATCACACCATCTTTATTCAACGAGCATTTAGTGCCATTCAAGCGGTTTGCTTTTCTATCGTTTTATAAACCGAATGTATTCTTCGGGTCTTTGTGGCTATGCAAAGTCGTCTAAAACGTGGGATCACAGTACAATGATTCACTGTCAAGATTGTCCGTTTGGCATATTTCTTGATTTAAAATACAATATTATAGTATCGCGGTGATAAAAATATTTTAGGTCACATAAAATTTTTTCTGTTTTATGATAAAATGTAATACAAAAAACAATGTATTACTCAGAAATCCTTATTTTATATTTCTTTTACTGATAAGTGTGACCATCTTTCACTTTTCCCAACCATTAATGATTTAAAAGTTTAAAAAATATTTTGCACTATCAGTAAAATTTATAAATCAGATATTACATAATTTTTTCACAATGGAAATTAATTGATAATGATATACCATTTTGATAAATCGTTTATGTACGAAACGTATTTCATACGTACTGCATTATTTTTCGCTCTTTCAGTAACACTAGTCTTGAGATTGCAGACCAATCATACTATTAAATATCAATAGCACACTCCCCGGACGCTTTCTATAGAAGATTTAATTGTCTGCTGGAAGGTCTTTATTGTATTAAAATAACATAAATGTCCATTCATACTGTCCGGACGGTAATTAAAGTAATCATGTCCAGTGATGTTTGCTGGCTTATTTAGTTATGGGGAGATTAGCAATAGTTTCGAAGTACTTTTGATAGATTTATTCCTTATAACTTTCACAAAATGATATGTTCGCACAATTAGGAGCTGTGTAATAAGATTGGTTTATTATTTGACACCTGTTTATTCTAAAATGTGTATTTATTACTAAAGATATAATGAATATAATCAAATCTATAATGATTTCTTCAGCGCATCTTTTCGTCCCTTGAACTTGATTTTTCATTGTTTTCGTATTAGAAGTTTTTATGTAAGCTTATTCTCCCTTAAAACTGAACGCGTTCTTTCTAAAAATAATAAAATATGGCTACAACTACACTTATTAGCACAAATGAACACGATTCTAATATAAACTTTAATCTAAATATATAACAAACCTTGTTTTGAATCCAATGTAAATGCCAGGGTCCTTTATTCTACCTATCTTGGACAGTTCGAAAGAAATAGCTTTAGAATTGTACTAAAGTGGACCAAACAAAAAGCTTGGACCCTTGCCCAACCGTTGCTTCACTTTGTTAGATTCTCAGGCTTCAACAATCATGCCTATCCCAAGTTAGTGAGGAGCCTGTAATACAGTGGTTGTCGTTGGTTGCTGTTTGTCATATTTGTGTTTCGTTTATTGTTTTGTCATACATCTTGTTGGTTTCCTTGTTTGAATTGTTTCACGATTTGTCATGTATGTATAATGGGGTTTGCACATTGGGGGCCGTACCGTGACCTAAAGTTGCTTAACTCCACCTCTTGTTGTCTCATTGGCAGTACCTCATCACCTTATTTTTTATAATTTTACACATTATTGTAATTACACAAGTCACTATAATAAAGAGTCATATAACTTTGACATTTTGAAACATAAAAAAATTAAATGATAATGAATTGCCTTACAGAGACTAAGTGGAATATAATGATTAAAACGTACAAATTTCCATTTTTAAAGTCAAAACGACAATTAATTTTGTACACAATGTCAATAATTCATACTAAATGCGTAATGTCGTAATATGTTTGATGCCATAGGCACCCATGGGACCATTTCCCCATTTCATTATTCCAATATTGACTGTTTCAATATTGCAAATTTTACATGATTTGAAAAACAATAGACATCGTTCCTCGACAAAATTAGGGTTATGGACTTTTGGTAACGTTAGTATGGTGGTATAAACAAAAATGACGGAACTTTTACATACTTTTCCTTTATATTGTGCTATATGTACAAACATAAGTTTAATTTATTATCTAAAACTTTATCGATAAACATATATCCCAATCTAATCGTTATATTTTCTGTTAAGATAAATCGATTATTGAGACTTTTTTTATCAAATCCGTGACACAAATCGAATATGAACTTTAATATTTAGGTGACTTATAGACCCATTGGGTCGGGTGTATATGTATATATTATGTTAAAGTATGTTACTAGTAATTGACACATTATTGTAATTACACAAGTCACTATAATAAATAATCTACTTACTTACTTACTTATTTACATAAGAATAAATATACATCTCGGAGCTTGTTTTCAAGCTATATAATTTGAACATTTTACACATTTTATAGTGATTATACAGAGAAAAAGCCTTATTTTGTAAAAGAAAAAAAATCCAATTACATGATTTGCAACACGACGGGTGCCACATGTGGAACAGATTCTGCTTACCCTTCCGGAGCACCTGAGATCACCCTCGATTTTTGGTGGGGTTCGTGTTGCTCAGTCTTTAGTTTTCTGTGTTGTGTGTTGTGTTTTGTGTATTGTTGTTTATCTTTACGTCGTTTTTCGTTTGCCATGGCATTGTAAGTTGGTTTACGACTTATTGAGTTTGAATGTCCCTTTGGTATCTCTTGCCTCTTTTGAAGTAAACTGCCAGATGATGGCTCTTTCAAAATGCTTTCAGAACTTAAAAATAAAGTTGATCACCGTTCTCTTTTCTTGCTTTTTAACAAATTAGAAAATTATTGTATATTCCTTTATAAAATAAAAATTATATGAGTTAACTTAAAAGGCAGGTTTAGTATTTTTCGAATCAATACACAATTTCTGTTTTTGTAAAAATAGTTGGTATGATTTTAATATAGACAAAATCACATATTTGTTATCTCATTTTAAATGAAATGTCTCACAAATGAAATATATAACTGCAACAAAATTTGCTTATTTTACTATAACATCGGAACGATCAATTGCTCTTATTTGAGATCCAAGATTGCGAAAGCTATCAAAATGTCAGTTTTTAACCAGCACCTGCATACATTTATAATTAGGTAAAACATTCGAAAAATACCTATGATAGTTGTTAGAACCTCGAAGTACACATGTACATGTGTCTGTGGTGCAGTGAATATTGTAGATGAAAATTTTCCCGTTGTGACATATTTGACCATAGCTCTTTGTCATCTCCAAATAGTTCATCGTATTTTATCTAATGTACATAACTCCATATCCATTCCTTCCCAATATATAACTTTATCTTTTCCAAGCCTAAGGTCTGATATGGGAGAAAGATTGTTTAATATTGTATGTAATTACAAGTCTCAATAATAACAAATATTTGATTTTTTTTATAATTTCAGGGTGTAAACAAATGGAGTAACGATATCTACTTTGGTTCACAGAGAATATCCAGCATGAACCACTCACTAATTGAATTATGCACGGCTATTCCAGAAAAGTAAGTCTGTCTACTTTGGTTCACAGAGAATATCCAGCATGAACCACTCACTAATCGAATTATGCACGGCTATTCCAGAAAAGTAAGTCTGTCTACTTCCGTTCACAGAGAATATCCAGCATGAACCACTCACTAATCAAACTATGCACGGCTATGCCACAAAAGTAAGTCTGTCTACTTCCGTTCACAGAGAATATCCAGCATGAACCATTCACTAATCAAACTATGCACGGCTATTCCAGAAAAGTAAGTCTGTCTACTTCCGTTCACAGAGAATATCCAGCATGAACCACTCACTAATCAAACTATGCACGACTATGCCAGAAAAGTAAGTCTGTCCACTTTGGTTCGAAGAGAATATCTAGAACGAACCACTAGCTGATGAATCCATTTACGAATATGCCGAAAAAGTAACTTTGTGTACTTTAATACACAGAGAATATATAGCATGAACCCATACGGCTATGCTGGACTAGTATGTAATACGTTTATTTAACCAGTTCAGATTGACCAATTATAACTCAGAACATAACAAAACTGATATATTTAAATACATTTTCCAAGACATAAGAGAAAGCCAAAATTTTAGATGTTGAAGAAATATTTTCCACATACTAGTAGGACAAAAGCGTGAATAGCACTTTACCAAAATTCATTTAGAACATTTTAAGATTCTTTTGTCTTCTTGCATTGGCTAATAATTATATGTCTGCCACTGAACTTTGCTTTACCACGTTTTTTTGTTTACAGAATGAACATTACAGAGGATGAACTAAAACCATTTCTAGAAGGATGGAGCATCCCACAAGTTATCCAAGCTAATCGACTTTTCATTATAGATCTGGAAGTTATAAAAGATATCCCTGTGAGAAGTCCTGAACTTATTGTAAGTTTTAATTTTTTATAGTTTAAAAGATCTTGTTGGTTTGTCCAACGTTTTGAATGATGACATAGCACCTCTGCTTCATCGTCATGTTCTTTCAATCCTTGTATTTTAATTGTAGTATTTCTATATTATTTATGAAATTGCATCGAATTGACCAAAATAATTCTTGTCCTAAGAAATAAATTCAGATAATTATTATCAAGGTTTTTCTAGAGAACATTCTAAATTCAAGATTTAACTAAATCTAAAATTTGTATAGAGTTAGACAATAATATAAAGTTTGTATTTTTTTCAGTTGACATGTCCAATAGCATTATTCTTCTTGAATGGAAAAAAGCAACTTGTACCAATAGCGATTCAGCTGTTCCAAGAGAAAAGAGAAGATAACCCTGTAACTATTCCATTCCATGATGAGAAAAAATATTTTGTTTCTTTATCAGGTTTCATGACGTAGAATAATTATGAAAGTAATGATTCGAACAACATACTTCTCTCATAAAACAAATTGAATATTTGCAAAATATAAGAAAATTTACGCAATAAAAATATACAAATGTTGAAGGACAGAAGAAAAAAAAACAAAGTAGAGACGGGAGAAAAAAAGTTTTCATCAAATTATTAACAGACGTAAAAAAGTATTCACAAAAATACCGAACCCCAAGTTAAATTAAAAGGGTGGAAGTCCATAAGACTGACCAAATCAAATGTTAAGACTATATAAACCAACGGAACGAATGGGAAACAAATGTCATATTCTTGACTTGGTGCAGGCATTTTCCGAAGAAATTTGCGGGTTAAACAGGATTTAATAGCTAGATGAACCTCCCACTTGTATGCCACTGTAACAGCACGCTTCAGAGCAAAGCATGGACGCAAACTTTTGGTAACAACTTTATTTGCTTACATAGCTTGCTAAAACAGAGTATATAGGTTTTTTTTGTTCTGTATGTGTGTATGTTGGCGAGTCCCTATCTAATTTTAATGACCACAGATATGTCCCACAATCCTATCCTTCGTTCCTTGTATATGAAATATGAGGCCTATCACTGGAATGTTACCTATCATTAGCAATAAACCATGCCACTAGCATACCAAGGAACTGATTATCATTCTGGAGAATCCGAGTTCATTCCCCGATTTTTGGCGAGGTTTGTGTTGGTATATATGTGTAGTATTATGTGGACTTTTTTGTTTTAATTGAGTACTTTTTCTCTTTGCCATGGTTTTTCTGTCTTTTTCGACTGACTTTTTTTATCTAACATTCTTGAAGATAGTTTGGTGTGTATGAGATTTTAACCCTGACTGCAAGATGATCAAATAATAATTGAATGTATAAACTACTAGTATCAAAATTATAAAACAAAATAATGAAATAATGTCGATTTTACGGTGAAGTTCACTAAGAAACTAATTTTGCTCTGAAACGACCATTTTGATCTGAACAGCTCTTTAAAGACTGAACAATAAATTGTTAAGTAATATTCAGTCATTCAGTCAATTTTCAGACTTATCCAATACGGTAAATTCCGTACTGTTCTGACAGTTCGCTTGTAGTCAATTAAGACCTGTTCAGTCTTTGTTCAGAAAATTGACTGAAAGACTAAACAGAGCTGAATTATTTATTGTAAAAACTTTTCATATGATGTTGAGATCATAATGACCGTTTAAGACTAAAACTTATTTACTAGTGGTTCATAATAAGGTTTCAGAATTAACTTAACGTTAAAAGATGTGTTATAATGACATGGAATTTTTGAAAGTATTGTTAAAGTCCAAATAAAAAGCTCGACTCGGTCCTGCAGTTTTCGTATAGTTTCAGATACAAGATACATATAGTTTGATGTACAGTAGTTTGGTCACACGCTTCAACATCATGTTTTTATATGTTTTTTTGAATATTTTTGTCATTTGTGTTGTATGTTTGTGATGTGTGTTTGGAAAGATTTTGCTGCTGGATCCAAATTATTGTCACATTGAAATTTTGTGTCTGTTTTGGTTGCTTTCCAAATTTTGTTAATATAACGGAACTATAAACAACTGTCATACAAATGGGAGGTTTAGCTAGCTAAAAAACGAGGTTTAAACCACCATATTCTTCGGAAAATACATGTACCAAGTCAGGAATATGGCAGTTGTTTTTCACTTGTTCCGATTTTGTAATTTTTTATGGACGTCCCCTTTTTGAATTTGCCATGGAAGTTCGGTATTTTTGTTACACTTTTTTCATCACAGAACACACAATTAACTTAATATTGACAATAAATTAATCCAAAGTTAGTATGACCTCGATTTTATGGTTGAGTGATATGGTTAAGTTTTTGATCAAGGTTAATACTAGTTTGAAGTGAAGAATATGAGAAAATGAGATTACAGTGTGGACATGAAAACTTCACTAAAACATACGTATATCAAATTTAAGTATAAATTAAACAATTATGATAGAAGCATATAACTATATCAGCAATTTATAGAATTAAAAAAGCCAATTATAAAGGATTTTGCTAATGTTAATAATGGCATTATTTTGTGTTGTTTACAGGTGTTTATACCAACAGACCCACCACACACGTGGTTAATGGCAAAGATGTGGTACAACCTAGGCGATGCTTCTTACCATCAGTCACTGACTCATTTAGGTAGGTATATAATACTGTTAAACATTCCCATACAAACATATTACAAAGTTAAATACTTTTGTCATTCTTCTTTTTAAATTGAGTAAAAATGCAAAGCTTTCCCTCCCTCTAAATCTACAGATATGTATCCCCTTTTGTTATATTAGTTTATTTTTCCAGTAGTGTGCCGATATACAACGCTTCACCATCCTTACTAATCCACAACGAAAACATCGTATAGCTTGCACCACATGTGATCTTTGAAAAAAGATGAATATTTATGACGATCATTTCATTTCATAATGGAGATATTACTGACAAATATGTAGATGATTCTTCTCAAAATTGAACATTATAGTACTATAGATTAACTTGATTTCTCTTGGTATTTGCTTCATTATGCACGATAATTGCAAGTTTACATCTGCTTATCATTAGTTTCTTTACTACGGAGAGTTAACAAATTTTGTGACTTTTTGTTTAAATTATCACTCCTCAGTATTTTCTGTTTTGTTAAAATTAACTTTAAGTTGGTTAAATCAACATATTTTTATGTAAAAAAGATTCCTGCTACTGAATTAGTTGCCCAAGACGTGTTTTGTTGGATTAACTTTATCATATCTGAGGTCAATTTTGCCTTAGATAGTTACAGAAAAGCGATTCAATCGAGACTAAGTTTGAGGGAATTAAAATTAATAGTAAATAAACGATTCAGGCAAAACGGAACGGCTTAAATGGTTAATTGTTAAATTTATTAAGGAGTGACGGCATTGTAATAAATCGTGTCTGTTTACAATTTCACATTAACTCCTTAATATTACCATAACTACCTCTGTTGACACATGAACAAAAACACCTGTACACAGTGTATTAGACAAAAAATAACATTCGCACAGTCATGTACATATGTAGTCCTGTCGATATTGATATATACTTATATTTTTTCAGTGCACAAGGTCATGCTTTTCTTAGACTGTTTATCATATCTTTACACTGCATCCAGATTAATACTTTAGTCATGGAGAACCGTATTAATTTATTAGTTATTATTGACTTTGAAGAAGCTTTCAGTTATTGCGAGTACTCTTAGATCGGTACTTTGTGTCTTTTGTCTTTATGTTAGTTGTGGGTTTTTTTTTCGTGCCAGTCTGATGACTCAAGCTATTTCCTAGTGATTTTTACACTTTATGCTTATGTTGAGCTGTAAAATCATTGTCCCTGGCCGCTCACAAACATGTTCAACCACGCTTCATTTCAGGAGTCTGTAATTCAGTGACACATAGTTGCTTACATCCACGTCATTTCGACTTTGTTTGGTAGTTGTCTCATTGGCAATCATATCCAATCTCCTTATGTTTTATAACTTTAATAGCACTTACCCGCGGAGAGAGAAACAGAAAAGTGTTTTATAGTATTCTTTCGCTTATCTTGTGTTAAAAGTCAGATTTATACTGTAATCATAGCATGTTGATTCTATGTAAATCATTGATTAATGCTATCATATTGCTAGTAACCTAACATGGCTTATTTGGAGATTACCTTAAACCGGATGACATGCCATGTAAGCATTTCAGTGGTCAGTACTGGTAAGATAAATATCAGTCTTACCAATTAAAAATTGTTCTTCTGTGTGCTTTTAATTACGTTTTTGCATACTATGTTTCAAATTTATGCAGTAAACAGGAATCAAATTAAACTGAAGCTAACTAGCCTGAGCGTTTATAAACGTATTATTTTTATTTAAATCATTCTCGATTCTAACAAAGTCTTCACTTTTGTGCCCAAATCATTTAGTATTATTTTCCTTGTCGATGCGGTGTTGTTATAACTATATTATCCTGCTTCTTAATAATGATGTTGCCTTTAATTGTTGTCAAAGACCAGTGTTTGCATCAAGTCATATTCATTCATATTTACTTATGGCAATCATATAAGTAGTGGTTGTCGATTCAAAGTCACATTTTAGCAAGGAGCATTATTACTAGTTTTTGTCAATTAAGTAAAACGCCTTAAAAGAGATTTCCAATAAAATGGCATTACTCGACATAACCAACCTATCTGACCGTATCTCGGCCTAATGCATTGAAGAATGACGGAGGGGAGCATAGACTGCATGAATTTTGTTCGTTGAATACACATACTTTGTTGGAATAGATGCTATATTTAAAAATTAGCACAATCTGCTTTTTTTTTCTTTACATATTTTGTTATTAAATTTGGGATGATTTTATTGACAACAACATTTCAAGGGAATAATTAATTCAGTTACCGGTAATTAAATGCACCGATCATTCCTTCGTCATTTCACTTGACCCATTATATTTATCTCTCAAACTGTGAATTCTTAAAGCTACTAAATTAAAATTAAGTTTGAAAAATAAAAATAATGGAATCTGAAGCGACATGATATTCTCATTTTTTATTTATAAGTTATAAGATTAAAACAAGAGTTTCAAACACGCCGGCATGTAAAAGGTGTACACGACTTGCTTCTTCTTTTTTTTTAGCATACTTCTATAATTTATTTTGAAGATACTTTTGTCAGAGGCAGAAATTCAGATCACTGATACATCTTTCTGATAGTACTTTGTCACCTTTCCGTAGAATTTTATCAAATGGAATTTATGAGGACGCATATTCAAGACAAAATATGATTACACTTTATTGAATCAGTTAATGTTTTTACTTCTTGTCCTTTATTGTAATAATGCATGGATTTTGGGAAGAGTCCGTACAAACGTATGCGTAATTTAACGTCATTGCTCTTAAATTGTTTTTCTGAAATGTTTGGCGTTTAACTTATTCAAATACGTATGAAAAACGGAATATTTGATTGCAGTTTTGTTAAGTAGGGTGATCATTTTAGTTTTATGAACAACTTATGATAGCAAGGGGATAATATATTTACTGGTCTGTGAATCCGTCCGTGTTTCCGTTCCGTTCGAAATATAAAACGTTTAAAATTATATACCAAATTAGAGTTTGACCCGGATTAAGTGGAGTACTGAACATGGAAATATGATCATGTGAAGGGGCACGGTGTCTTAAGGCAACATATTCTTGTTGCAATTTTTTGATTAATACATGTACATGTATATGTATCTTCCATATTCATAACTGTCTCTTTGGTCTTGTGGTAGCGTGATCGCCTCGACAGTAACCCCTCAAGATGATCGGGGAACAGAAATGTGGTCACTATTGGTCTTGTTCCGACCGGCAATTAAACCATTGCCAAAGTGGGGCGTCCGTTTGGCTGTGTGGGATATACAAGTACGTAGTCACGTCCTGTCAGAGTGGGAAAGTTAAATCCGATGCCTCTTGTAGAGAATGCCATGCTCTCTGCGAGTCAAATATGCATGAAATATTGCCACTGGACGTTAAGCAACCAACTTTCAATCAATCGACAGTAGCGTAACTTGAATTTTATTTCTGGTGAGGCAAATGATTTGAATATTGACAGTCAAAGCCTCAACTTGGTTAAAAGACGTCAATACCAATAGGGAGTGGACGGTTAATTCAAAATCTGAATCGCAAAATAGTTTTCAGCATTTACAAATGCAAGAACAATCATTATTTAAAACGCGTTTGATAGATTGATTAATTGATTGTTGTTACCGGACATTAATAGACGAAAACTGCATGCATATTCAGGACAAGTAAAAAAAGTAATCCAATGGATATGTGTAATAGGTCGACAATAATAACAGCATAAATTTCAATTATGCATGGAAAAAGAGACCATGTTACATAAGGGCAGACATTTTGTCTTGCAACATGCCCCCTATGGATCCCTGGTTCTGTTCCGTGTAGAACTAATGTATGCACCTACATTTGATTTGATTAAACGTCCCCACTCCTACTGGATGTGGCCGTGTATTTATACATCCCGGACAACCAAACGGACGACCCTTTTAAGCATGTTATAATGTTGAATATAATCTTGTATAGAGTTCATACTGATACATCCCGCTAAGGAAACACTCAAAGGGGGTAGGTAACCATACTCTTGATAGGTCACACACTGGCACAAAGATCCTGTCTATGAAAAACCTAGATTTGTGGAATTTTATCATGAAATAATAATATTTCTAGTGCGTATTAAATCAATATATTTCAATGAAATTGCTGGTTAAAGGTTTAATTCTCAGTATTCAATTACAGACAGGTCCTGATCAAAACAAAAATAATTGACATAATTATATGTATACCCTCCTCTAAAATGCTTTTGTACAGATTTAGGGATATTAAAGTTTAAGATCCACTATGTCTTTCAACTATATGTATGACCTCCTCTAAAATACTTTTGTACAAATTTGGGGATATTAAAGTTTAAGATCCACTATGTCTTTAAAATTTATACGTTCAGCTTTTGCCAAAATGCATGGAATATAATAACTAGGTGAACTATGAAGTCTTGCTTATATTAACCAAGGTACATGTCAATAGGAAGCGTACTACATACAATATAGGAATGCCAAGTTTCTGTTGAAAACTACGTCCACCTAAAGTAACAAGTTTGTTGAAAAAAAATCAAGTATCATGTCAGTTTCACAGTTATGACCTCTTGTTTGAATCAGTTTTTTGCTAGGTATACTTTGTCTGTTCCTTAAAAAAGATATTTGCATCTACCTTGTTCATTTTATGAAGAAAGCTTGATGCATATTTTTTTTAAGACGTTGATAATGAGGAATGAGTGAATAAAGAGTAAAGCAGTCAACGTTTCGTCACTCTATATACTCTATACTGTGAAATACACGGTATATGTTTTCTCTTTATCGCTCTGTTTTAATGGTCAAAATTTGGTGTGGCATTTACTTCATTGCGTCAATGGAAGCTACACCACTATTCGAGTGCCGGAAGTCTTGGGCTCGATCCTCGCCCGGTTCAAATCGAAGATTCGCTGCCTTTCTGCCAAGCACGCAATGTTAAGGAGTAAGAGCAAAGATTGGTCGTTCCGAGTCAGAATCATGTTTCCGGGTAGGGTGACATGTCTTCCTGCGGTATAATACACAGTCTGGTTTATCATCTTCTCGTCCTAAATATACACAGTATGTAAAAGAGGGACGAAAGATACCAGAGGGACAGTCAAACTCATAGATCGAAAACAAACTGACAACGCCATGGCCAAAAATAAAAAGACAAACAGACAAATAATAGTACAGATGACACAACATAGAAAACTAAAGACTAAGCAACACGAACCCCACCAAAAACTGGGGGTGATCTCAGGTGCCTTGGAAGGTTAAGCAGATCCTGCTCCACATGTGGCACCCGTCGTGTTGCTTATGTTATTACAAATCCGGTAAATAGTCTAATTCGGTAGGTCACATTCGTGAAAAGGGAAGGGTATTGTAGTTACGACATAAGGAACATATCCGATATCATCTGTGAAACGGTTATTCCATAACGATCAACCAACTCGTGATGGCGTCCGTAAAATTTACGAAGGGATGATTTCAACTTCACCATTTAGAACTCTTGGTTTAATAGCTTCCTTGTGAGCAGCAATCCTCTATCAAGGAAATCATGATAGGAAATACAAGCCCGGGAATATCGTATCAGTTGGGAGATATATACTCCGTATGCAGGCGCTGCTGGAATGTTGCTACATAGAAATGGAAAGTTCACAATTGGGAAGCTGAAATCATCTCTTTTGTCGTAAAGTTTTGTTTTCAACCGACCCTCATTGTCAATTTCTAGATGTAAGTCAAGATATGAGGAAGACTTAACTGTATCTGTAGTATCCTTTATCTCTAGTTCGATGGGATAGATTCGTTCAACATAGTCACCAAATTTTGTATTATTTAGTGAGAGAACATCATCTATATAGCGGAACGTAAAGTTAAAGGATATTGCTAACTTCGTATCTTTCTTCCTAAGAAGTTCCTGTATGAAGTCAGCCTCATAATAATAAAGAAACAAGTCGGCAGAAGAGGGAAACAATTGGTTCCCATTGGAATTCCGACAGTCTGTTGAAAAACACGTCCTCCAAACGAAACAAATATGTTGTCAATCAAGAAATCAAGCATCTTGATAATGTCAGTTTCAGAGAATTTTTTGTTTGAATCAGAGTGATTCTTTACAAAGTAGGATTTATCCCTCCCCAAGACAAGATACTTGTATCTACGTTCGCCATTCTTTTTAATGGGACAAAGTAATACCAACTCTTTCAATTTGTCTTTTAGTTTGGAAAGGGGAATACTTGTGTAAAGTGTAGAAAAGTCAAATGTTTTAATACAATTGCAAGATGAGAGAGTCTTAGATTGTATGTACTCTAAAAGATATATACACATGCAACGAACACTTATATATATGGCCCTACATCCTATTAATACTTATAGTTTAGCGTTGCACAAAATCGTCATATTTTACACTGCATTGGGAATAAAACATCGAAAAGAATATAAATAGCGTGTTGTTTTTACTGCATAGCGCATCCAAAGACGGATTTAGGGGAAGGGGGCATGTTCCGCTTCTAACGTTGCCTATTCCGCCTTTCAAAATCCTGGATCCGCATCTGGCAACTAAATCTTAATATCGTATGTTGTTCTATGTTTCTTACTTAACACATTTCCGTTAATGATTTATGCAGTAAAACGAATTCGGTGACCCTCCATTAATTGTTTATTTACTTCAAGGGATATAAAAAATTTGCCTGGAAATGTCTTTTGTATTTGGACTCCGATAGCATTCCCGTTAAACAAAATAACACAGAACAATCCTTAATCGAGCACACCTTCTAAAATACAACCTATATAGGGAATTTTTTATCAATACATTTTAAAATAAATGAAAAATACTCTTGTTTATAAACTAAATGGAAGCGATAGTTTTATCTTAATTTTCAATTTTTATAAAAAGACAGATTCTGACAAACACTGGTTTCAATATTTTTGAAATTGTCAGAAAAATATCCTTCTAAATATTTTCCCCGCAACAAATATTAAAAAAAGATAGATGAAGAAAAAAAAGAAAGATAGATAGAAAAACATCGGATAACGAAAAATAAGTATAATGGGGCGTTCATCTACAAAGTATATTGAAAAATAATTGTCATTATCAAAACCATGAAAGATAACTCAAATCAATCGTATGATAGGTATGGGCTACGTGTGTTTATACGTGATCTTATGTCAGTGAAAATAAAGGCGGAATCTGGAGAACCACGTGATCTGAAATTAAAATGCAAGATTTCTATCATTTGTCGTCATGATAAAAATATTCTACATGAACGAAAATTCCAGTGTGTGATTTTAAATGTCTTGGAATAGTTTGTGTAAACTTGAGCGACGTATTTAATCAAATTCAATGGTTGGAAATAACCAGTCCCATTAGGTCCGTACGTCGAGTTACGTACATATGTCATTTTATTGGAAGTCTCTATTAGTGCTTTAAGTTGTCTCGCTTTGTTGATTGTCTTTTTACGATTTTCTGTCTTCATTAGTTCTTTTTATTTGATTTACAGCTTGCAGATGCTCGTGATTTCTTGCTTATAATGTGCTGTCAGATGTGGCACATTTATCTACGTTTTCTCACTATCTATATTCAAGTCAATATTATTGTGTATGCGGTTGATACCTTAACTAGTCACTAAATTAATACTACAAGTGACATGCATTTATACTATGATTCACCACATAAACACCTGTTTTATTACAAATACACAGCCAGTGTTTCTGGACAAGTGCAGTTATAATCAATGCAAACATTATGAAACTATAACTTGAACAACCAAATCTTTTTTTGTTTCCTTTTTAGCTTGTTAATATCTAAACTTTGTTTCAGCGTTCACTCATTTACTTATGGAAGGAGTGTGTGTGGTATCACATAGACAACTGTCTCAGTCTCATCCCATCTTCAAACTTTTAGCGCCACACTTTCTGTACCTGATAGCAATCAACTCGTAAGTATAATATACTACCATGTATAACAGGGCGCCTGGATGGCCTAGTGGTATAAGTAGTAAAAAGAAAAAGGAGTTCATCTACATTATCACTAACCTGTCAACATGTTACAGGTGCGTTTAACTCCAATATTAATTGACTAGGATTGTCAGTTTTCCTGCCGAAGGTCGGTGGTTCGCTTTTCCGGACACTCCCGCTTCCTCCCCAAATAAAAACTGACCGCCATGACATAGCCAATTGTGCTTACCACGAATCAATCATTTATCATTACTATGATCCTTTATACAATATGATGCTTGTATCATAATATAATATTTTCAAATTTTAATAAAAAGGGTATTTAATTTTCAAAAATTACAACTTACACAGTTTTGGACCATTTTATTTTCGGTGTGTTAATTCTTGTGTGCAATGATTTATCTTCGTCTAATGAGAGGCCATGGTTTTAGCTTTGAGCAATCAGAGGCAATGGTTTTAGCTTTGATCAATGCCGGAAAACCTTCATAATTATAAACTTCTAAAGGAATATGTTGCAGTCTATAAAGAACATATTTCAGCATCATATTTCAAATTAAAACAACACCTATTAAATATTCCCTTCTTTTCTGCGTTTGTAAAACACATGTGATGTCCTCTCAGTTGTTTCATGTACAAGAATTCATACACGTTTTTAAAACTAGACAAAATGCATTACATTTGAAGTATATACGCACCCCATTTCAATAATTTGACAAAGTTCATACTTAAAAATCCAGTTCCAAATAAAATACACACCTTTGGTTTATGCGCAAATATGCCAAAAAGCAAGACATGTTGTATTAACAAATAAGAGGAAATAAACTGACAAACGGTAGAACATTTATGAGTTCTGAATTATTATATCGAGGAATAAAAATAAATAATATTTAAATCTAATTTCAGGAGAGGATTGGATTTGTTGGTTGCTCCGAATGGATGGGTTGACAAAACAATGACAATAGGAATCACAGGGATGTTTTCCTTAATTGCTAGAGGGTACGTATATCTTTCAAATATTTTCAATTATAAAAAGAAGAACGGACTAGAAATGATTTTTCTTATCGCTTCATGTGATGAAAGATCCTATTTCAATTTTTAATGTAAAGTTACAGATTTCCCTGCATTATACTACGGCGGTGTATATGTATAGTTGTCCGCCATTTCACATCAGATTTATTGGGTAAACACAATCATGATAAGTGATTTTTTTTAACGTTATCTACTTCGTATAAAAACAAAACCATAAAAAAATGATTTGCCTTAGAATGTTAGCATGGTGTGGCGATGCCTAAACCATTTGATTCTGATTTTGATTTATGTGGAAATTTGCCTGACACCTCTTTGAACACAATGTCATTTTACAAATTTCACTGTTTTTATATCTATTACCATTAATTTCGTGTGCCTGCTTAAATTCAAACAATTGGCATTCTGCACTTTACCCTTTTGCGAAAATTTTTAAACGAACATTGGTCTAGATAACTCTTCAATATACATGTACATCGTGCGCTTTCTTTATGTTTTAAAATTTAATGTACACCTGATCTCCACGGACCCAAAGAGCTACAAATAACAGAAACATTCATGTCTGTATCATACCTATATATGTACCAAATTGTAGATGCCAGAGGTCGTTGTAACACAACTTATTATGGTAGAAACAGTGATTTTAGTTTCCAAGGCGTGAATATTTCATAGTACTTAACTTGGTTTTATCTCAAACATGTTATGTACTTTCTATTAGTATGCCCCTTTTAACATGGATTATTTTTGTTTCATCTACCTGTTATTGGTCCCATTCTACCCGTCTTGAAAATGGAGATAATCTGACAATTGCTTTATTAAGGATGATATGTGTTAAACTTATTAGAATCAATTTCATGCACAGTTAAAGTATCGAGTTCTTTTTTTGTATTTTTCACTATTGTAGTCAATCTTTTACATATAATTCCAATTGATTATCATGTTAGATATATATTGTTTTAGAATACAAATTTGGAAAATGGATACACATGGGACATTGCCTGAAGATCTAAAGAGGAGAGGGGTAGGTCAACAACTGATTTAAAACTCTATATACAGATATATAAAACAGGACTGATTATAATTGTTTGTTTTATTTTTTATATTTTATAAGCTTTGCCTCAATTTGAAAACAAACAAAAATATAATTATAGATAAATCGAACACATGCCATATGTGTTGCTGTATGTGCAAATCATTTTTTTTTAAGTAACACACATCTTAGTAAAAACGATTTTCGTGATTAAAAGGTAAAACAGAGGGCCAAATATACCAAACGGATATTCAAACTCATTATACGAAGATAAACTGATAATGCCATGGCAAAACAACGAAAAACGATTAAAAGACAACCACAAGTATACAAAACACGACATAAAAAACCAAAGACTGAGCACAACGAACCCTACTAAAAATCTGGGGTGCTCTCAGATACTCCAAAAGTGTAAGCAGATCCTGCTCTACATTTGGCACACGTCGTGTTGCTCATGTTAGTACAAACCCGGTGATAAGTCTAATTTCGGTAGGTCACAATTCGAGGAAAAGTAGACGTGATTGTGGTTACTACATTTGGGACATATCTGTCGTCATCTGTGAAACAGATATTCCATGACGGTCAACCAACTCGTGATGGCGTCCGTAAAATATTCGAAGGGATGATTTCAACTTCACCACTTGGAAGTCTTGGTTTGAGAGCTTTCTCTTAAGCAGCAACCCCTTTTCAAATAAATCATGATAGGAACTACAATTAGCTCTGGAATGTCGTACCAACTGGGAGATATATACTCCATATACAGGCGCTGCTGACAGCGGCTCTTTTCACAAAAAATCTTAAGAGTAAAAATACTCATAAGTCATACACATTTCAGTATAACTTACGATCAATTTTAATCGTACGAATTTTTGTGAAAAGATTCGCAATGGACATAGAAATGGTAAGTTCACAATTGGGAAGCTGAACAACATACGATACCAAAGTTACAATATTTAATTACCAATAGAAGCAGAACAGACAAAACCATGATTAAAAAAGCAAAAACAGACACACGTCCTCAAAACGAAGACCCTTTAAGAGGGATAAACAGTTAACTTGGCATCCTTTGTTTAGTGTTCTTTAAGTAAAAGTACAATGATATGCCGTATCCAGTGATAAGTCATAATCGAGGAATGAAGGACGCTGGTAACAAATTAAACGTATCCGTGTTTATCTCTGACACAGGTAGTCCGTTATCGCCGAAACATTATGACAGTAAGTGTAGAACGATCGGAGAGATGACTCAAATCTCACCATAATCTTTGGTTCAGTAGCTTTCTTGCATACCACGACCATCTATCTAGGAAATCCTGACAGGAAACAGAATTTATAGGGAATCCAAAAATGGAGATATATACTCCACATACAGGCCATTCCGGATCTTGCAACGAGTATGGCATACAATAAATAAAAACTTTATTCAAAAGCAATACAGCTTATAGACTATATATGATTGTAATAAACATTTAATGCATTAGTTTCATACTAATGACAATCAATGAACAATACACAAATATGGAAAATGACGACAATTAGCATATGACAAATCAGGTACAAAAACTACACATTACGGATTTTTTCGATATTCAACAAAAAATTACCTAAATTATTTAGTTCTGTCACATTGTGAACTGATAATAACTGTATAAATTTAAAAGTTAATAGATTTTGCCAATAATTTTTTTAATATATTGTTTTTCTAACATCATTATACCTGTTACATTCTAGAATAAAATGATATTCATCTTCAAAGATATTTTTTTAAAGAAGTTTTTATTTCTGTAATTTCAAGCTGAATTCGATTTAAAGAAACCACCATATTTTTTTATCTGCTCTTTGGTTTTGGAATCAGCATCTTTATAGGGACCCTCAGATAAACATAATATGTTACCAAGCTTTGTTTTGTTAATGTTGGTTTAATGCGTATCTCATTTTTAAATCTTTAACAAAACGTTCATTTGCTATATTATGGTCAGTCAATGTAATGTTGAAAGAATGGTTAATATTTTTTTATTTCATTTCAGTTATTGAATACAAACATACTTCCAGGATATCATTTTCGGGACGATGCATTGCTGTTGTATCAAGCCATCAAGAATTATGTCTCAAAATATGTCAAGTTATATTATGGTAGGTTTTGCTGTTGAATCAAGCCATCAAAAAATTATGTCTAAAAATAAGTCAAGTTGTATTATGGTAGGTTTTCCTTCATTGATATAATACCAAAATAGCAGAATTAAGGGACAAACGAAATAACCGACCTGCAATGTATTTGTTTAAAAAAAATATATATTAAGATGGATTTTACCTTTTCTTGAAAGTGTACCAATGAGCAATCGTACGGAGAAGAAATGATTCTGATATACATGTTACTTAAAAATGCAATTATATTTAGGTATATAATCGAGCTTCGTTAAATATATACTTAATATTTAGTTACTTAATTTATATGGTACAAATGCTACACGAAACATCATTTGCAGTGTACCAGTACAACCTCCTCTGAAGCAGAATATATGAAGAATTGTGTTGAGAAAACTCGAGTTACTAAATCTATTGACAATATGTGTTGTACAGCAGTTGTTTTCTGCTTTAGTAAAGGTCTGTCAGTAAATAAAAAAATAAATCGATAGGATTATGTATATTTTTATGCCCCACCTACGATAGTAGTAGGGGCATTATGTTTTCTGGTCTGTGCGTCCGTTCGTTCGTCCGTCCGTTCGTCCGTCTGTCCCGCTTCAGGTTAAAGTTTTTGGTCAAGGTAGTTTTTGATGAACTTGAAGTCCAAACAACTTGAAACTTAGTACACATGTTCCCTATGATATGATCTTTCTAATTTTAATGCCAAATTTAAAGTTTTTACCCCAATATCGCGGTCCACTGAACATAGAAAATGTTAGTGCGAGTGGGGCATTCGTGTTCTATGGACAAATTCTTGTTTATATATAAATGAAATACATTTATGTCATTATTGCCTTCAGACAAGCCTGAGAAGATATTTGATGACTGGGAAATAATGAGCTGGGGTAATGAACTGACAAAGGCTAGAGAAAAAGGAGGATGCGGAATATTAGTAAATATCATATTTAAAATTTCACAATATTAAAATCGAAAACAGAACATTGTATATAAGTTCATAACATAAAACCGTTCAAACACTAAAAATAAAGAACACCTCTCCAATTGCTATTTAGTATCTCAAAGTCACAAAGAGGCTTTCAACACGTAGCTAAAACTTACCACGCTCTGCAAATTCAAGACAGCTCTAGCAACGGTTTTAGTGGAATTATTTGTTAGATGTCAATCATGATATATCTGTATATTGATGTTTGAGGGTAATACCAACAAATTTATTTAATATATTGGTCAAAGAAATCTAATAAACACTTTCGTTAATTTTTCGACACCCTCACATCAGAATTAAAGAAACAAAATAAACATTTAGAAATGGTTGGAGAACATCAAGATATGTTTTAGATGATAAGGCAGGAAATAATGTATGAATAGAGTAAAATAATCCGGTTAGATTGTTAATTTTATTAGAAAAATAGGCAGCATTCTTTAAGTAACAGGAGGCCTCGGTGGCCGAGTGGTCTAAGTAGTTACTACTGTAATCACTAGCCAGTCAACACTGAGGTTGTGAGTTCGAACCCCGCTCGTGCGGGTGCACTCGACTCCAATCTTAATTAACTAGGATTGTCAGTTTTCCTTTCGAAAGTCGGTGGTTTTCTCCGGGCACTCCGGCTTCCTCCACCAATAAAAACTGGCCGCCACGAAATAGCCCAAAAGCGGTGCTTAACAGTGGCGTTAAAACACCAAAAATCAAAAATCAAATCTTTAAGTAACACATATAAAAAATTCAGCTCAAGCATAGGTACATCGTAGGTGGTAAAGTATGAGCATAACCCTCCAAAGCGTGAAAACTTTGTAAGGTTTTCACACAAGAGAGACTTGAATTGTTCAAAATGCTAAGGTTGTTTTATCCCAGGCAAAACCTTTCGGAATTTTGGTACCTCAATGCTCTTCAACTTCGAACTTTATTTGACCTTTCAATTTTTTATTCGAGCGTCACTAATGAGTCTTTTGTAGACTTATAGCGCGTCTGGCGTACAAAATCATAAGCCTGGTATCTTTGATTAGTTTTATTTACTATGATAATATAATTTAAAGTAATTACCTCACTACTCCTTATATGGAATTTAAAGAATTGTCATTAATATAAAACATAAAGTGATTGTTTGTTAATTGATGCTTGTATTGAGAATGTATATGAATGTTTAATTATATAAGATTGTGGTTATGGATTTATTAGTGAAAACAGTTTTCTTTGTAAAACATAACAAATAACTTAATATCAGATGCATCCTGTGTTCTGATTTGTAACCACTGTCACTATCATTGTTCCTATGATCATAATGATGTTCTATTCTTTAACATAATATAATTTGGTAGTCAATTGTCATGTCATGTTTAAATTCAAATATATGTCCACAAAAACACGTGATACCGATTAATGCAGCAAACTTCATGTATCTCTTTGAATTTTATACAATACTGTATAAATTTCGTGTGTGCAAAGCGGTTTTCTGGCTATATTTTCATCACGAACGATCAAACCTTAACATTTTAAGGGCAGGTATGTATTAATACGTTGATTGTTGAGAACAATTAAAGAATTGTCAAGGGGACAATCGAACATGTTCAAA
Source organism: Mytilus coruscus (assembly GCA_017311375.1). Lineage (NCBI taxonomy): Eukaryota > Metazoa > Mollusca > Bivalvia > Mytilida > Mytilidae > Mytilus > Mytilus coruscus. Next base: position 18,166,224 of record CM029597.1, read on the forward strand.
ATAGAATTGAGAATGGAAACAGGGAATATGTCAAAGAGACAACAACCTGACCAAAGAGAAGGACACAGCCCAAGGCCACCAATGGGTCTTCAACGCAACAAGAAAATCCCGCACCAGAAGCGGGACAGGCGCAAAAATGCGGTGGGGATAAAAATGTTTTATGAGATCTCAAACCCCCTCCCAATATACCTCTAGCTTATTTGGAATAAACAAACACACAGCAATACGCACAGTAAAACTCAGTTTAAAAAAGTCCGAGTCCGATGTAAGAATAGGTAACAGAAGAAACTAATCAAACTGACAATGATCAACATAAATTAACAAGTGACTGCTAGTAGCTAGCAATTACTGTCGTGCCAGCTCCAGACCTCAATTTATCTGATCGAAAGATTGTGTCATCATCATATGAAAATCAACCACAATCCTTCCCTTAGGGGTTAAGTATCATGCCATCATAAATTATACGAGAAAAATATAACCCGTATCATGCCAACAACTGGTTTTAGAATATATGTTTTTACTTCCGATGCAAAGACCCTATGAGTGAATCAATTTTAATTCCAGAAAAAATGCCATCTTTAATGATTTGGCAACAGGATCGTAACTTTATCCCTTCTGAACAAGTCTGTTAAAAGGTTTGGTTAGGCTTTGATGTGATAGACGACATTTTTGTGCTTTGTAAAAAATATTATCACCAAAGATGGGATGTGAAATACGTGAACGTATAAGATGTCTGCACGTTGATTTATAATTACGCTATAAGATGTCTGCACGTTGATTTATGTTTACGCTATAAGATGTCTGCACGTTGATTTATATTGTTGATTTATATTTACGAATGATGTCCTTGTACCGATGATAAAATTTTGTAAATGTTTTGACAAGTTTGTGATATCGAATCTCTGGTGTATTAATTAACAGTAATACAAAAAGTCTTGTTCCATTACAGGGTGTTCCGAACAACGGAAAATTTGCAACAGTGGACGACCTTACAATAACCTTGACATCCATAATTTATACATGCAGTGTTGGACATGCATCGACAAATTTTCCGCAATATGATGAATATGCGTTCCCGCCGAATTATCCGGCATGCTTAAAAGGAACGCCACCAAAAGACAAAGTAAGTTATTTTATAGCACTATTTTAATGTGATACAAGCTGCCAAAATCATCAATTTTGTAATGGATATTTGTTGTCGATAATAAAATTTTAGGACCAACAAAAACTCCCAGAAAAAATGTTTGTTTGAAAAGATACGCCAAAACCTACTAAAATAATTACAGTTATCGCTATTTTGTGCATTTTTCCTTTGATCTTTTTTTTGTGATAATTTTTCATATCATGCTACTCGCTTGAGATGGAAAATTATCGCTAGAAACTAAGGAGGCACGTGGCGTTGCTAATGAAATTGACACGAAATTGACAACGTCGTGATAGGTAAAATAGCGATAAACAGATTATCATTGGTCATCTCAACTTGATTGCTTTTCTCGCTTTCGCCGTCCCGGCTCAAGCGAGAAAATCAATCTCGTTGAGATGATCAACGATAATCTATAATTACCGTTGTTTGTTGATGATATCGATTTAAACACAGCCGGAGATTGCCCAGTACCTATAACAAGTGTATCAGGTTTACCCAGTTATTGAACTTAAACGAAGATATGAATACGCGCTTGCTTATAAAATGAATTTAAATGTTCTTGTATTGTTAGTGTATTTAATGTTCCAATATATCATTTTTATTCAGTTACTAGTATTCGAATATCATAAGGTAACGGTCGAACATTTCATGTTGCTACTGGATGTTAAGCAACCAACAATCAATCAATCAATCGAACATTTTAAAAGATAATGGAAACAGAAAATGTCAGTAAAAGTAATGGCCATGTCTTGTCATCAGACTGTAGGGCATACATGTTTACACATATGTATCATTACTAACACATATAGCATGTAATGATATATTTTGCAGAGTCCATTGGAAGAAAATGACATTTTGATGGCATTGCCAGATAAACCAACAACTCTTGATATCATGACAGTTACTAAAATTCTCAGTGATAGAGGAACCAATAGTATTGGAGATTTCGAAGTGCAGTATATATTTGATCCACCTGCTAAAAAGATAGTTAATGAGTAAGTCAACAAGTTAAATCTTTTTATTAGTAAAATTTTATCCCTAGCCATATGAAGCTTTAAATATTTTAAGAGTATAAAGTTACATACAATATTGAATGCAGTTCTGTATATTTGATTTGTACTTTTTACTGCATTTTCGGGAATTTTAAGCCCAACACAGACCCTTCATGAAAAACTTCTTTCAGTCGAGTTTTCCAACTCTCCCACTTGTGTTTAGCTAGTATCCAAAGCCACCACGTTATAGATTGATGTCAAGTATTTAAATTGTCTGTGCTAAAGAAACCTTTCTATTTATACGGATAAGAAACGGTTTATATTAACGTGCTTGTTGCTGCAATAAGTATTTGAAAACATCATGCAAATATATCAATTAAATTTAAATAAAACAAAGAAGAAAAAAATACCAAGGGGACAGTAAAAAAATACAAATAGAAAAACAACAGACAAAACCATGACAAAAGAGAATAAGGACGAAAAGACGGCACTCTACAGAACAATACACAAAAAAAAATAACTAAAGACTGACCAAGCCGAACGCAACTGAAAGACCAGGGATGATCTTAGGTGCTTAGAAGGGTAAGCAGACACTGCTCTGTCCTATATAACTATTGTTCATGGCATAAAAAGGGTACAAGTCGGCGATTTCATAATCGTTGAAATGAAGACGGATTGCGGCTACGACAATAAGAACACATCCATGATCTACTGTGAAACAGGTATTCCATAAAGGTAAAACAAATCGTGATAGCGTCGTAAAACTTTCGACGGAATGACTTTAACTTAACTATTAGGAACTCTTGGTGCAGTAGCTTCCTTGTAGTAACTGTTTATAGAGGACACTATGATAGGAAATACAAGCTCTTGAATATTGTATCTCAGAAAGCTGAAATTATCTGGATCTCTTTAAAGTTTGTTGTTCTCAGCCGACTCTCATCGTCAATTTCTAGATAGGTCAGGATGTGAATCAGACTTTATTGTATCTTTATTGTTTCCTTTATTTCAAGTTCGATGGGTCAGATTCGTTTTAATATAGTCACCAAACTTAGCATTTTTTTGTGAGAGGAAATCATATATATATATAGCTGTACGTGAGGCTAGAAGATAATGCTTGATTCGTTTCATTCTTCTTAAGAAGCTCTGGTATGAAGTCTGTCTCATATGAATTATACAATTCGTCGACCAGAAGAGAAGCACAGTTGGTTTTTTCATGAACGATGATTGTCCTTCGAAAAACGCGTTTCAAAAGTAACAAATATACTGTCATTAAAAACAAATAGGAACCCTGATGGTGTCAGTTTCAGCAAAAAAAAAAAAAATTTTTTTTTTTTTTAACTTTTGATTTTTTTATTTCCAACAATTACAACATATACATGACATACATACAATATAATACATATAAAATATATACAATGTCATTATCATAAATACATCTTAATTGAAATATTTTACATTTTCCATTGAAAAAAAAAAAAAAAAAAAAAAAAAAAAAAAAAATATAAAATAAATAAATAAATAAATAAATAATGATAATTAACAGATTGGAGTTAAGAGTAAAGAAGAAGGAAAAATAAAAAAAAAAAAAAAAAAAAATAAAAGGATTATCCAGTTACATCCCTATCTATATTTTAAATATCAAATATTTATGTTGAAAATTATTTGAAAAATTAACTAGACATATTTCTTTCGTAACAGCCATCAACACAGATCAAGTACATAACATGACAATAATATTTTCTTTAAAATAGATTATAATTAAATAGTCTGGTATTCCATAAAAGTTTTTCAAAAACATTCCATACATTGTCAAATTCAGTTATCTTTTTATTTTTTACAGCTATCATACTCTCTAATTTATACATATCTTTCAGCTTTATTATAGCTGCTTGCAATGAGAGATTCTTCTTAAAGCATCTAGAATTATACACATATACTGAACTGGAAAAAGATTTTCAGACTGCCTTTTGCTGTTACAAAAAATAGTAAATTACAGTGGTTGCAATATAGGATTAACCATTGCATTATTGCAACAAATCAGTATTTAGTTAAAATAAAATTGACCGATGATCCTTTATGTACATTTTGTAAATCAGAGAACGAGTCTATAGAACACCTATTTTGAAATTGCAATACTGTACAAAATTTTCTACAGAATATTGATAACTGGTTCCTTTCTGGTGGAATAAGTCTCCCAATGAATAAATTAAACTTTCTTTTTGGAGACTTATCCAAGATATTCCCCAACAACCCATACAACATGATTTTCCTTTATATTAAAAAAAAAATTTGAATCAGAATGTTTCGTTTGCAAAGTATGATTTATTTATTCCCGACATTATCAGTTTTTCTAGGCTTCTTAGTTTTGAGTGTCCTTTTTGTATCTTCCGCTTCTTTTTTTTCATAAAACAATATATTTGTCCTTTCGTTGACCATTATATTAACACACAGCTAGACCAACTCGTTAAATGTGTATATATAAATAAGATGTTGTACGAGTGCCAATGAGACAACTATCCATCCAGTCACAATGTGTAAAAAGTAAACAGTTATAGGTCAAAGTACGGCCTTCAACACGGAGCCTTGGCTCATACCGAACAGCAAGCTATAAAGGGTCCCAAAAAGACTATTATAAAACAATTCAAACAGAAAAACCAACGGTCTAATCTATATAAAAAACGAGAAACGATAAACACGTATGAACCACACCAACAAACGACAACCATTGAACAACAGGTAGTTTAGATTGAGGAATGAGTGTCTTTTTTTTGTATCTTCCGCCTCTTTTTTCTTTCTTTCATAAAATAAGATATTTGTCGTACCTATATTGACCATTATTTCTTTTAAAACACAGCTACACCAATTCTTTTAATGTATATAGATATAAGAAGATGTGGTATAAGTGCCAATGAGACAACTCTCCATCCAATGTGTTTAGTTTAGAATGAGGAAACTTTGAAATAATTCATTTATTCATGTCTAGTTTAGAATGAGGAAAACTGAATAAATCAGTGAATTATTTCAAAGTGATGCATGTTTTTTTCCTTTAAATTGTCATGTGATCAGATGTTCTTCTAAAAAAACTGTATTTCAGGTACGTAATGCTTGCAGCAGAAGGTTATAAGAATTCAGTGTATGAAACATAAGAAAGTAATAGCAATCGAATAATTTTTTTTTCAGATTCAGAAAGAATTAAAAGACATTAGTAAAACAATCAAAGAAAGGAACAAAAAAAGAGAACCACCTTACATCTGGCTTGACCCTGACTTTGTGCCTAATTCGATTAGTATTTGATTTGATATCACATTTTACCATCATTGTTTTGTGCCATTTTGAACTTTTTTTCCATTCAAAAGTATAAAATGTGTAAAATATTTTGTGTTTTTATATATGCCTACCCAAACTATTTAAAAAGATTGAGAATTAGGTCAAAATCTAATATTTCCGTTAACAATGCTTTTAACCAGCTTCCATGTGATCATGTGAAGTTCTATGGTTAAACATAAGAAAGATATATAAGACGATGTGTTTTTTAAAAAGCTCAGAATATATATGTGAATTTCAATAGAAAACGTATCCATTGAGCGAAATTGAATTTATAAACACCGAATAACTTATAAAAGTTAGAGTAAGTACGATTGAATGACGTGAGAAGACAAATTTAAAATAAGATATAGACCATCTTACTTTTTAGAGGCATCATTTGGAAAGATTTTTAGTATTTCTTCTTGTATTTTCACTTCACATGCTTGCTACTATATAAGCATAATTAACAGAATTTTCTTGTTCATTTCGAGAGCAGTAGTAGATACAAAATTTGTGCTGCTGATCATTTTTGCTGCTCACAGTTTCTAAGTATCTATAATTATAGTTTTCGAGATTAAAGGGATAGCATATTTAATTCCGATTAAAACAAATTATTAAAAAAACTTATAAACTTTGTGTGTCCAACGTGCTCTTTTGGTCAAAGGAGTTATTTACAATTTGGGCCATGTTGACTTATTCTAATATTTAATTTTGCTGAACATTTTTTTATATTTACAACTTCAATCTTTCTATTATAGTTTCTGCTATTAAAATTGTAAACAATGTTAAAATTGTCTACCAAAGGCAATAACTGCTATATGGGTCAATTGACAATATCCATCAGTGACTTATCTTTTTGAACATTTTCTCCATTTAAAATTTTCCTCTATCAAATATAATTCTTGCAAATAAGGGAACGACCATTTAACTTCAAGAGGGGGAGGGGTTATGGTTTTTTCCCCAAAAAAATATTCTGATCCCCAATTTGATGAATAAAAATATTGTGGTCAAGCAGATGACCAAAAAAAATATTCTGATTCCAGATTTTCCCCATACCTTATAGTGTTCAATTTTGAAAAAAATAGTTTGATTGATAGCGTCGAAAAAATAAAAAGATTTTCTGACTCAGACGAAAAACCATACCCCCCCCTCTCATGATGTTAAATGGTTGCTTCTTAACGCAAGAAAATGTGTAAAAGCAATCTTCAAGGGCAATAACTTCTAAAAAGGGTAAATTACCAATTTCTGTCATGTTGACTTATTTTGCTTATTATTTTTGTCTCGCCTGCGACTTTCGTCGCAGTATGCGAGACATATCTACTACAATCTGGCGGCGGCGTAAACTATTTGTTTAAAGCTTTAAATTTCAGAAGGTAGAAGACCTAGATGCTTCATATCTTGTATGCATATACCTTATGTTACGAAGTTTCCGTCTGTCATATGACCATTGTCCTTGATCTCATTTCATGGTTCAGTGACTGCTTGATTTTTTTTGTTAAGTGAAATACTCATTTATTTTGAGTAATAGGATAACTATATTTGGTATATGGGTTCCTTGAAACGTCTACATGTCCGTCAGGTAGGATTCACCTGACCTCGACCTTATTCCATGGATCAGTGACCAAGGTTAAAGTTACGTGGTCAAGTTCGTATCTCAGATACTGTAAGCAATAGGTCAACTATACTTGGTGTATGGAATGATTTTAAGGGGTACATGTCCGACTGACAGGTTTCATCGGACCTTAACCTCAATTTCATAGTTCATTGAACAATGTTTAGTTTTTGTGGTTTGGTCTATTTCTCAGATACTATAAGCAAAAGGTCAACTACATTTGGCGTATGGAATGATTTTAAGGGGTACATGTACAACTGACAGATTTTATCCGACCTTGACCTCAATTTCAAGGTTCATTGAACAATATTTAGTTTTTGTGGTTTGGTCTTTTTCTCAGATACTATAAGTAATAGGTCAACTATATTTGGTGTATGGAATGATTATAAGGGGTACATGTCTGACTGACAGATTTCATCTGACCTTGACCTCAATGTCATGGTTCATTGAGCAATGTTTAGTGTTTGTGGTTTGGTCTATTTATCAGATACTACAAGCAATAGGGTCGCTATATTTGGTGTATGGAATAATTGTAAGATGTACATGTCTGTCTGCCAGGTTTCATCTGACCTCGACCTCATTTTCATGGTTCATTGGACAAGTTTGAGTTTTTGTGGTTTGGTCTTTTTCGCAGAGATTTTAAGCAATAGGTCAATTATATTTAGTGAATGGAATAATTGTGAGGTGTACATATCTGTCGTGCAGGGTTCATATGACCTTGACTTCATTTTCGTGGTTCATTTGTCAATTATAAATTTTGTTATCTTGTCAGTTCATCAGATACTATTAACAATAAGTCAACTATATTTGATGTATGGAATGATTGTAAAGTGTACATGTCTGTCACGCAGAGTTCATATGACCTTGACCTCATTTTCATGGTTCATTGGTCAATGTTAAGTTTATGTGATACTTGTAGTAAAACCTTCATATTACAGACATCAATTCAATGAAAAGTAAAACAGGCGAGACATTTCAGCGTTTGCACTCTTGTACTCATTAAAATATTATCTCTCTGTATTAAAGTGTCCGCAAAAATGCAAAAATGGGTAAAATTAATTGACGATTTTGGTCATTTGACATATTTGTAGATCTTATTTGCTGAACATTTTACTATTTAAGGATTTTTCTCTACCATAGATTTCGGCCTTCAACAATGAGCAAAACCCGTGCCACATAGCAAGGCCCCGATATGACAAAAGTAAAACAATTCAAACGAGAAAACTAAGTTTGATTTACAAAATACATTGTGAAAACTATTATAAGTTTAATTTACAAAATACATTGTCTTAACAAATAGGAAAATTAACACCATACTTATATAATGGCACTTGGACCAAATAGACGTACATGAATTGATGCCATAGCGATCGATCCAATAAAAACTGTAAGAACTATCCCAACAATATGGTGGCTGTGAAGCATACATAAGGTGCTGAGTGGCGTCGTAATATGCTGTGGTACAGTTCAATGGGCTGATAACACTTTTAATGCAGTGTTGCGCTTCATCAACCAATCTAAAATAATCAATTCAAGTTAATTAGAAAGTGTAAGCTTTACTGGAAAAATGCGAAGATACTCACATGTGTTACCATGGTCTGGTATAGTATCTATCTACTGCTACTGTATATAATTTTAAAAATAAATAAAAAACGGAGAAACGGATATCCTGATTCAATTACATAAGTTTCCATTTAACACAAAAACAGCACAACCGACCAGTATCATCTCAACTACCGCCGAATCGTAAATTAATATATGTCCTTCATCGTAGTTTGAACGGCGCTAGGTTAAAATTTCTTGGTTTGTATATAGAACATGGATTGATGAGTTTAGAACATTGTTAGACTGCTGTCGTCTCTTATTCGTTACATTTAAAACATTCATTGTGTGGTCATGCTCTTTCTCTGATATAACAATTCCTACGTAATACAAATCACGGTAACATGGTCATCAAAACACATGATAAAATGTAAAATTAGATGGATTAGATATATCGTATTGCTAAAATGTAAGAAAGGAATGGGGCACAAGTAATCCCAACTTACAAAGGTCCTTGTTTAACAATAAAAAATTACTAATTAACGTGTCGGTAATAATTACATTTCAAATAATATCATGTGCAAAACAATACAGCTATAGGAACTGAAACTGAACATCTCCATTTAGAATCTGTACTATTAATATCATACTCAAATGTTAATACAGTATATTGTTTCGCCATTAAAAGGTTTCTCAGTTATTCAAGAGGTTGAATAGACTATTTATCCATATTTTTTTTGAGGGGGGGGGGGGTTATAAAAATTCACTTCCCATTGTTTAGACCTGTTATATATGTCTGGATTTCAGAAAATTTCAATTATACTAATGTTGCTAGAAGAATAAAATAGTGACGTAACATCAGCAAATAATCGCAATAAAGTGATCCAGACTCAATCGGTAAATGAACAGATCTGACGAAAGTTCTGGTTTCTTAAGATGATCAATGACGACAAAAACACAGAGTAGATGCAGTGACACATGGTACATCAGTCGTTCTTCGACAATCCCTGGTGGGAGAGGTTTTCGTTAGTCAGTAGCAAACCCTGTATATGAAGTCCGTATAATGGTATATATTTTTTGGAAAATGTAACATAATTACCCACAATACGTTGTCCAATTTCCAGAGTCAACAGCTTTGACTGCTATTTGAGTCAAAATTTCCATCCGGAAACAATATCCTCTGATAATCGTATGAATATCCTTGTAAAATTCTCCAAAACATTGGTTAGTACCATCCATAATTACTGAAACGGATTGTAATGTTAATTGCCAATGATAAGCGATCAAAAACATATATCATTTTAAAAATATTGACCATCAATTTGCTTCGTTTATATTTTTTGTTTACATGTGTGTTTCCTATGCACTATTTGTATTTTAGTTTGAAACTTTGAATAATATATATCTTTGTAGGAAGTTGACTTCGAAAATATCAATATGCCATTCAGTAAAAACAAACACATTGAAGACCTGTTGGTGACCTTCTGTTGTTGTCTGTTCTGTGGTCGGGTTGTTGTCTCTTTGACACATTCCCCATTTCCATTCTCAATTTTACATGAAATATGTCAAATGAACATGCATTGATATGAAAACTACACTTAAATTTTTACTAGATAACATTTGTGTTCGCTATGGAGATTCCGTATATCGCCAAGTTATCGGAATTCCAATGGGGACTAATTGTGCAACACTTATTGGGGACATGTTTCTGTATTGTTACGAATCACAATTTATGTCTTATGTCTAAATTCATCAAAGACCCAAAGAAACAACATCTGATACAAAATTTTGATGACAATTTTAGATACTTGGATGACAGTTTTGACTTCAGTATGTACACTAAAGAGATTTATCTTGTTGCACTTACTTCCAATAAAGCTAATACTAACAATCAACACTACCCTTTCCTGGATCTTGATATCTATATCTCTTACGTTAAGCTTAATACTAAAATTTACGAGAAAAGAGATGATTTTTATTAATTATTCGTTTTTAGACGGTGATGTTTCCTTGGCACCATGGTGCCTATAAGTAAGTAAGTAAGTAAATTGTTTATTATAGTGACAGGTGTAAATTAACATATATATATATATATGTCAATGACAAAATAATATTCAACATACAAATACACTCGGCCCAATGGTCACCTTTTATTTTCAATTCAATATAAACGTTTCAATATCACGTGTTCATTGTCAGTTTAAATTCGAGAGAAAGATAATCATAATTTAAGAATTATCGTTTGTAAAAGTTCAGAAATGGTTCTTCTAAAGTTTATGAACAAGTTAAGAATGTTAACTAGAGTAGACTTTTTGTTTTCTACGGAAAAGTGACGCTGCTAAGTATTTAGCTATTTTTTTGGGGTGGTTCACCATTAGAAATGTTAATTTTCCCTGGTTATCTAGCTGCATAAAGTCAGGCAACACTAGTATCTCGCTAAAACGTTTTGTCTGATATTATTATACAGTTTATGAGAAAATGTACTTCATTTTCAACATTCTGTGAACTACATACTCGACATAGTCTATCTTCTACTGGGTCCCTAATATATCTACCAGTCTCAAACTGACAATTCTGATTGGTAAACTGGGCTAGCACAAATCGCTCGTTCTTCGTAAGATTTAGTTTCACATAGTGTTCTAATTCACAGTTTGTTTTAAAGTTTAAGTAGGATCGTAGCTTTGGCTTATTTATCAAGGACTCCATCCATATACCACAATAATAAGTTCGTACATTTTTTTCAAAAGATTTTAAACCCACCATTGTTCTACTTTCGTAACAATGTGACATATTAAGTTCAGTGAAAATATCGTTAATGTCACTACATCATTTGTTTTGTGCAACGTTCGTGATCCATGTTGGACACCGCTTCCGTTGGTCGATCGTCTTCGAAAGTTAATAGCCTATTCCAATAGCGGAAGATATTTACCCAATGCCGAAACTGACTTGGTATCCACCCAGTATCCCTATATAGTGCTAATATGGGTCCAAATCTGTGTACGCCTAAGTAATATCGAATTGCTCGGTTCTGTACATTATCTATTGCTTGGAACTTCCTATTTCCCCATATTCAAGATGAATAGTCAAGGATAGGGGTAACACCTGAATTAAAAAGTTTTTCATAAGATTGAAACTCAAAATCCTTTAAACTATGGACTTTTGAGATTATTTTACCTAAGGCTTATATATGGTGTTTACATATCTCAACTTGTTCGATTTGCTCGTGAATGTAACGACGTATTTGATTTTAACGAAAAAAATCTCTGCATTACTAAAACATAATACAACATGCACGGTTTTTGATATCACAAACTTGTGAAAATTTTATTAAATTGTATAATCGTAACAAGGACATCGTTCGTAAATATAAGTCAATGTGCAGACATATACGTTCAGGTACGGTATTTCACATTCCATCTTTTATGGTAATATTCTACACAAATCATAAAAATGTCGTCATTCACCCCAAAAGCTAACCAAACCTTTACACAGATTAATTCAACAAGTTCACAAGGGATGTAGTTACGATATTGATTTACTCATAGGATCTTTACATCGAAAATAAACACATTCATTCTAAAAGCAGTTGTTGGCATGACACGAGTTATGTTCCTCTCGTATGATTTATGTTGCAGGATACTTAACCCCTAACGGGAGGGATTGTGGTTTATTTTCATATGATGAAGACAATGGTATAATCTATCAATAAGTTTAATTGAAGTCTGGAGCTGGCATATCAGTAACTGCTAGTATTCCTTTGTTAATTTATGTTTATAATTGTCATTTACATCGGACGCGAACTTCTTTTTAAATTGAGTTTTACTGTGCTTCTTGCTGTATGTTTGTTTATTCCACATTGGCTAAAGGTATAGGGGAGGGTTGAGATCTCATAAAACATTGGTGGCCTTGGGCTTCTTTCTGCTCTTTGGTCGGGTTGTTGTCCCTGTGACACATACCCCGTTTCCATTCTCTCTTCTATTCGTTCGTTCGTTCGTTCGTTCGTTCATTCATAATACCTGCTGGGTTTATATTCAAATACATACCTGCTTCTTTTGCACAACATCCGTTCAGAACCGATTTTACTGAAAGTTCTTCCATTATCAGTGGATTAAACAAACGCTTGTCTTCACATGATGCCATTGCATTCTTGTAACAGTTAAGAAAGGTCTTTTTTGCACTGTTCAAATTTATAAATTGTAGTTAGTCATTCGAGATAAAATACAACAAAAAAATCAAACCAACTAAAAACTAAAGACTGAGCGACACGAGCCTTGCCAAAAACTGAGGACTGTCTGGTAGACAGTTGTCTGATTGGCAATCATACCACGTCTTCTTATTATATTAGGAGGATAAGCACTTCCTGTTACACTAATTGCACCCGTTTTGTTGCTAATTACAAGTAATTGTCCGGTGATAAGTCGTTTTCATGTGTGACAGAGATGATCTCTATTATTTACCATTGCGCTACTCAGAGAATGCTTTGAGGTGAAACAAAGTAATGTTTTCGTGGTGTAAAATGAACGCGAAATCAAACGATCATGGTTGATTTACCTACATGCAAATAGATATAACGATTTCGAGACAGACATTTGCCGCCATAACTTTTAATCAACAATTTCAATGTTGTCTGTATGGACTGCAGTCTGAAGTCTAACGGCCAAACAAGTCCTACAAAAAGCCGTCTGATGTCAGAGCAATCTCAGACTACTGTTGCGCATGACTTACAGCTGGACGCTATATCGTTGATAATCTATTACTAACCTTCAGTCATATTTGTTTTGCCAACTACCATTAAAGTGAAATGAAACCAAATCATTCCATTTGGTATCTTTATGTTAGTTCAATATAATTCATAATAAAAGAATAATGTGTCTGAGGACACGAATCCCCCCCAAGCTTGCTTTTCAAACGAAAATGGGACGGACGGTCAAGGGTAACACTTAATGCCCCTTTCGCCTTGCTGCGGGGGCATACGAATTTAAAGAACTATGAAAAACACAAAACTATCAACAGGAAAAAACGTAAGTACTACTCACGAGCATATTGGATAGTACTGGTCACACAAAGTGATGATGGAATCCGGAGGGGTTATCGGGTGAACATCATACAGACCATAACAATTCAAGATATCGTACAAAAACGACTCACATGTTCCTCTGACAAATGGGATATTGACAGCTAAAATAAAAAGGAATAAGATGAATAAGATGAATTGTGTATTAAATTATTTTTGTTTTTGTTTTTTGGAAACTTGAAATGTACGCTTTTGTAACAAAATATATGTATGTTATTATAACACAATGTGTAATATTAGCGACAAATCAATAATATTTAATCGTGAACAACAACTAATAAATAATATCTTAGCTTGTACAGGAGTAAAGAATAAAATTAAAAATTAAATTTTACCTTGTACAATAGATATAACAAATGAATAGACATTCACCATCAACAGCCAAAAAGACATTTTAGTTTATATTTTTAACCATACCTTTTAAACCATTATATTGAGTCTGAAAGTATACATACGAGAGGGAGTAGAAACATTGACTTAAGCACATTTTGTTGTGCCTTCATACTAAAAAATACAATTTATTACATAATAATGAAATAATAAGTTAAATCAAGCCTTTTTATATGCGGTTTTTACAGTAAAAGATGTTGCAATATATTGGGGGAAAATATAACTTTTTTAATATTACGTAATTGTATGAAAGATCTATGTAATGTATTATTATATTGTACAAAAAATCTTCAATTTAGAAAAAAAAAAAAAAAATTCCTACCGCGTACATGCACTATCTGTAAAATGATATCGTGTACCTGCAACAAATTGAAATGAAAATTTAACGTGAGCACGCCAAATTCTGTAACATATTACTGTGTAAATGAACAAATAAATAGCGCGTACACCAAGTAAAAACCAAACACGTCAACATACACCAAACAAATGATTACATTCTTACCTTTTACAACAACAAATGAATAAAATCTTACTTTGTACCGTGTACAACAACAACTAAATAAAATATTACCATGTACACACAACAAATGATGAAAATCATATTCTACATGGTAAAACATATTACTATACACCAATAAATAAATGAAATCTTACCGTACAAAACAACAAACATAAAACGAAACATTGTTTCTCTACTATATCTTTAAAAATGTGAGAGGTTGATGATCGTTTCACCAGCTATATCTTTGGTATCATGTTGATAATCCGCTAGAGATTATAATAATCTGTGAATCTATCAGAAAACGACTACTTCTTTTCATTTTTAACAGCACTTGGTCGATACCTCTGCTGGTGGACTATCAGTCCTCGAGGGTATCATCAGCTCAGTAATCAGTACTTCGGTACTGACATAATTTATAAGAAACCTTTCTGAAAATGTCCGTTTAATCATAAAGGAACTAAGGTTTCAACTTCCTCAGGTAAATTTGACCTAGATGGATTTGGCTATTTTCAGGTCCTTTTTGATTATATAGTTCTTCAACTGTTTTGGTTCTTATACATCCGGGGCTTTCAAATATTCGGTTTTGACCGTTCCTGATAAAGGTCAATCCTGAAAAGTGCTTCGGACGTATGGATTTTTATCACGTGTTGTTTTCATTTTTTTTTGTGATGTGATTAATACTTTAATAAAGGCACGACTGTGGACATACAGATTGAGCTTCATTTCAGTTAATTGAAAGTTACACTGTACAGTATATGTACGAATGCGACTTCCAAACAAAAAGTCGTTCCAGACTGTCTATTTATATAAGAATATTTGTATCTTTTATGATCTTATATGATATTTGATTTAACTTTCGGTGTAGTCTCTGTATGAACTTTTGAAGTCCATTCTTTTTTTATATTTAACCCCTGGGAACGTGTTAAATCACATGTATTTAAAAAAAATATTGTAGTATTCTACACAAAATATCCAAAATAACTATCAGTAGGATTTAGACAATTTCAAACATCACTCTCATCAATGAACGTACAAAGAAACATGTATAAATCCTAACTATCCTACTGCCTGTCGTTACTTTTATTTTGGCATTGCACAAGTCATGTCTTCTTTGACTGTTCATGGCGTTAAAACACTAAATCCCTGCCTGGGATGTGTTTTAATTGATTTTAGTCTTTGATGCTTGATTTTTTATTATTAATTGTTTTTGGCTTTTAACTAGCTTTCAGTAACTGCGAGTACTCTCAAATCGTACTTTCGTGTTAGTTTGACCTGTTGACACAATTTGTAATTCATCTCTGTTATTCAATGTTTACTTATTTTGTGTTATATCTTGTCTTACTATTTTTAATATGTACCACCTTTGATAAGTATTTAGTATGACGAAAAAAAAATTCACTTCTGTACTCGTACTATGAATAACAAATATATTTTGTAAAATGTGTTTCTGTACTCCTAACAACAAAATTATTGTATTTAAATTTACCTGTGTACGTTACCTTATTTAACGCCATTTTGTCCTAGGTTAAAGTTGTCTTTTTGACATTGAAACATCTTTTTTTATTTATATTGTGTGTATTTTATTGTGTATTTTTATGTTGTAATGTTATACCACTGTTTCAGGTTAGGGTGAAGGTTGGCGCCTGTTAAAACGTTTAAACCCGCTGCCTTTTTATGCACCTGTCCTAAGTCAGGAACCTGTCGTTCAGTGGTCTTCGTTTGTTGGTGTGGTTGATAAGTGTTTCTCGTTTTTTATATAGATTAGACCGTTGGTTTTCCTGTTTGAATTGTTTTACATTAGTCTTCTTGGTGTCCTTTATGGCTTGCTGTTCGGTGTAAGCCAAGGCCCCGCGTTGAAGGCTGTACTTTGACCTATAATTGTTTACTTTTTACACATTGTGACTTGGATGGATAGTTGTCTCATTGGCACTCATACCACATCTTCTTATTTATATATATTGTGTATGTTGTGCATATATACACTTGTTTGTTCAATTTATCATATTATTGCCACCGCCGCCCTTCACTTAGCAAGACCAGGTTACACAATATAAAAGTAGAAGATGTGGTATGATTGCCAATGAGACAACTCTCCACCACAGATCAAATCACGTAGAAGTTAACAACTACGGCGTTCAACAATGAGCAAAACCCATACCGCAATGTATCCTCTTAAAGGCCCTGACAAGTTTTTTTTTCTATTAAATAACAAAGCTTGGTGTTATACCTTTCAGAATTTTTGGTCATCAATGCTCCTCAACTTCGTACGTACTTTATTTAGCCTTTTTTACTTTTTTTATTCGAGCGTCACTAATGAGTCTTTTGTAGAGGAAACACGTGTCTGGCGTACAACATTTTAAGCCTGGTTTCTTTGTTGAGTTTATTTACTCGCGTATCAATATACGTCACCCTAAATTTAAGCACTGTCCTCTTTGTCATAAACTTTCAAACGATGACACCTGATTTGGAAAGATTGCATTTACATTTCTTCGATTATACTATATTTTAACCCCCTCCTGATATGTTATAGCGATCCCTTATATGAACATTGTATCATTATTATGAGGAATAAAGACTTAAATTGAAACTTTACCATGAAGTTTGAAGATTCCGTATATCGTCAGGTTATCGGAATTCCAATGGGACTAACTGTGCACCACTTATTGCGGACCTGTTTTGTATTGCTATGAGTTACAATTTATGACTAAAATCAGCAAAGACCCATCGAAACAACATCTGATACAAAATTTAATAATACTTTTAGATATTTGGATGATATATTGGCTCAATAATGACGACTTCAGTATGTATACTAAAGAAATTTATCCTGTTGAACTTACTTTAAATAAAGCTAATACTAACAATGACCACTGCCCTTTCCTCGATCTTGATATCCATATCATTAACGGAAAGCTTAATACAAAATTTATGATAAGAGATATGATTTTCATTTCCTATCGTTAATTATCCATTTTAGATGGTGACGTTCCTTGTCACCATCTTACGGTGTTTATATATCTCAACTTGTACGATTCGCTCGTGTATGTAACAACGTTTCAGATTTTAACGAAAGAAATTTATGTATTACTGAAAATTATTACACCAGGGTTTTCGATATCACAAACTAGTCAAAACATTTACTAAATTTTATCATCGGTATAAGGACATCATTCGTAAATATAGCTCAACATGCAGACTTCTTATACGTTCAGGTATTTCACATCCAATCTTTTATGGTAATATTCTTTATAAAGCACTAAAATGTCAGTATTCACCTCAGAAGCTAACAAAACCTTTAAATAGACTTATTAAGAAGGGATATAGTTACGATACTGTTGTCAGGTCATTAAAGATTGCATATTTTGGCTTTAATATTGATTCACTTATAGGGTCTTTGCATCGGAACTAAACACATTTATTTAAAACCAGTTGTTGGCATGACACGGGTTATGCTCTTCTCATATATTTTATGATGGTATGATACTAAACCCTAACGGAGGGATTGTGCCTGATATTCATATGATGAAGACATAATCTTTCAATCAGTTTAATTGAGGTCTGGAGCTGGCATGTCAGTTAACTGCTAGTAGTCTGTTGTTATTTATGTATTATTGTCATTTTGTTTATTTTCTTTTGTTACATCTTCTGACATCGGACTCGGACTTCTCTTTAACTGACTTTTAATGTGTGTATTGTTATGCGTTTACTTTTCTACATTGGCTAGAGGTATAGGGGAGGTTGAGATCTCATAAACATGTTTAACCCGCCGCATTTTGCGCCTGTCCCAAGTCAGGAGCCTCTGGCCTTTGTTAGTCTTGTATTATTTTACTTTTAGTTTCTTGTGTATAATTTGGAGTTTAGTATGACGTCCATTATCACTGAACTAGTATATATATTTGTTTAGGGGCCAGCTTAAGGACGCCTCCGGGCGAAATTTCTCGCTGTATTGAAGACCTATTGGTGACCTTCTGTTGTTGTCTGTTCTGTGGTCGGGTTGTTGTCTCTTTGACACATTCCCATTTCCATTCTCAATTTTATATCATTATTATGAGGAATAAAGACTTAAATTGAAACTTTACCATGAAGTTTGACGGCCGCTACTACACTTTGTTCGACAGAAACGATGTGTATGTTCTGGACTCACGAGAGATATGTTATCAGAATAGTCGTTTGACCTGTAAATTACCCAATTGTATCCTTTTCCATATCGTGACATTTGATCGAGTCTGGATTCTGCATCATGGATTTATTCACCAGATCCCTTATTTTCCATGAACCTGCTTCGTTGCTGATTTGATTAATTTCTACAATATCAAAATATTTGAAATGTAAAAAAGAATTTTAATTCTAAGACATAGTTTATCGTTGTGAGTACTTTTATATTTAAAAAGAAATATAATCAAACATTTATATCTTTTACATGACAGTATTAAATTACATTGAACGATGATCACTTATTGAGATTTAATCGTATTTCATCACGCATATCGAGATACCTAATTACCAATATGTTTTGTGAACGGTTTTAATTGGAAAAAGTCAATTTTGGTCAGCCAGAAATCCACACGACTGGACAGGTGTTTTTATCTAGAAAGTGTGTTTCTTGGATTCATTTATTTGCCTATTTGTAAAAAAAATCCTTGGGCAGTTCATCTATAAATTCACAAAAAGATGATTTTTTTAAGTTATGCTCGAATAAAAACTCTTTATCTTATATTAGAATAAAAGTATCATTTTATGAAATTTTAATTGGAATATCTTTAAAATACGAAGTAAGAAAACATTAATTAATAATTTTTATCAGTTCTATTCGTATTAGCTCCTAGCTTATAATATATGATGTCATTTTTGTAATAATGTCTTTTAAGCATATTGAAAACAAAAGAAATATCAGTGGTTAATTGATAATATTTTTTTTTCATGAGAAATTTGACCTTCACTGTTTGTATGACGTTTGACGGTCCGTTCGATTGGGTATATATCCACCATCGATATTGATAAGCATAATTATGTAAATTTTCTAACCCGTGTAGTTTTAAGTCCAAAATAAAAAAAACAAAAACAAAAAAACTAACATACAGTGTATCTGTGCTCTGACAATCTAAAAAACTAACAGCAGAGTAATTATATTAGTAAACCATGCATACACAATGAAAAATAAAATGTTTTGGTGGGATTTGATTGATTGAACTTAGTTGTATGATCTAGATATAAATACAAAAAGAGTTGCACCATGAGCGCATGATACACCCGTCACCCTTTTAGCATGAAAATTCCTCAACTCCGCAATGTCATATCAGAAATTTATATTAAAAAAAGGGAGCGTATTTCAATAGATATTGACAAGCCACCAAAGTTCATGAGTTATTGTCCGAAAACTGGAAAATCCCCCTTTTTATGAATAAAGTCCCAATACCCCAAAACATTTTTTTTTTAAATCGAAAGGGAACTTATATAAAAATAAGGATATGTGATATGTTAGCCAGTAAGACAACTATCCGCCTAAGTTCAAATGAGGTGAATATAAGCAATTATGTTAATATATATAAACAATTCACCAAAGCTTCATGAAAATTGTTCAAAACATTTTTGAGTTATAGTAAAAAAAACTTGAAAAGCACCTATTTTTTATGAATAAAATCTCATTACTCGGAAACGTATAATGTAAAATTTATAAAAATCGGAAGGAGGCTTATGTCAATAGAAATAAACAATTCCCCAAAGTTTTATGAAAATTGGTGAAAGCATTTTTGAGTTATTCTCCGAAGTTTTGACGACGGACGGTATACCATAATACGTCCCGTAAACGGGCGTATAAAAAATGCTAAAGAAACAATTAGTACTTTTGTCAAGAGACGATTTTTCGGAAGATTTTCCTTGACTTCTGATTTGTGAAGGTCTCTTGGTGTCTTTTGTCTCATTTCATACACCAGTTCTTTTTCATACAAATGTTTTGTTGCTGAATAATTTGATTGATTTTTTCTTATATCTTATGAGATGCATACAATAATTTTAACAAAAAAAATATTACAAAAATAAAGAGCTCCAAGTCAAATTCAAAACGGGGAAGTCAGAGACATAATACATTAATATAAAAATTTCGAGCACCGAGAAACGATGTTAAGACGGAGTACATTGTAGTGAGTGTTTAGCATTTAAAGAGAAATATTATCTTACATTCACACCTTTTACATGACAATACAGAACTGATTTCCGAACGATGATCATTTATTGATATTTAATCGTATTTCATCAGATGTCTGGTATTTCATCACACATATTCAATTCTTTATCAGCTCAATGTTTTCAACATACAGGTATATCATTTTACTTATAACATGATGAATCTTATATAAAAATATTTATATACTAGTCAACAAAAGAAACGATACAAGGCAATGCATTTTCCATATATAATGAAATTGGATACACTGTACCAAGGTAAATAATTGCCCAATTGGTCTAATATTTACAGTGTAATTTTCTTATCAAAACCATTGATTTAAGGCAAATACGCGAATTTTTTGTTTTTGCATTTTTTGTTATTTCAAAAATCGTATTTTCACCCAAAAATTCAAAAATCGAAATTAGAACATAAAACTTTAAACGTAAACATAGTCTGCTTAAAATTTTGAATGCCTTTGCAGATATTTGAATACTTAATTCTCATCTTCGAAATTAAGTGCCGACTTTTGTCATAATTTTCAGCAAAATAAATTTGACCCCTGTGTTCAATAACACGGTATTTTCTCACTTTCCAATTTGGTCAGATTCTTTTAATCAAATGCATTTGCTTTGCAAATGAATGTTTTTCATTGGATAATTTAACAGTTTTTCCTATTTATTATATTTCATGATAAATTGGACTTCAAACTTGTATATCGTTACTTTTGTTGACTAGTATACAATATTGTTTGAATAATATCTTCTGGATTTAACTAAAAATACTTGTTTACGATATTTATTGAATATAAACGACTTATATTTTTTATATATATATTTATTGAGAAACTACCCCTTTACATCGGGGGAAAAGACCGGTCACCCAAACACCAGCGGGGCATTAGTGTTTGCGTCATACAAACTATACAATATAAACAGTGTACGTAAACAAATCACATCATTATGAAATTAAAAGTGTTAATATGTAATAGTAAAAATAGTTTATTCAACCTATGCTAACATTTAAAAAATTTAGGTATACAATTGTATGAAAAAATGTTGGCATAGGTTGAATAAAATAAAACACATTAAGTGTCATAACAACAAAAATAATAAGGGGGCCAATCAATTTGTAACCAGTTTAAACTTTAGGTGTACTCAAAACTATTTGTGTTACTTGTTACTTGTTATAGTGAAAATGAAGGCAACTCAATGTGTTGCTGATCTATTTTGTATTAGAAATTAGGAATTAACATAATAAAACAATGAAAATTAAGGATTTTTGTTTATAAACACATACCGTACATATATATATATACCAGTATCATATAATATATGATGAAAATATATATATATTTGATGATATTTAAATAGAATTACTCCAATTCATGAAAATAATGAATATAGCACTATCTAAAATCTGCTTCACAATGTGTTTTTGCCCATAGTATATATTTGTGTTACTTCTTATTACAATAATGCTGTGTTCAGATTTTCCGTATTCTAATATACAAACACATATTTCATAAATACTGACATGTAAATTCAATACAATTTTACAATGCTCACTATTAAGAAGCGAAGAAGAGAAGGGCTATAAACACAAGACTATTCAAACAGGTTTTCAGAAAGCGGAAAATATCCCAAGGAGCAAACTGCTAGAATACAAAGATAAAATGAGAAATAAAAGGACTCCATGTGTTCTTACTTACCGACCATATCTAAAAAACAGCTTCGGTGTCATTCGTGAGCGTTGGCAAACAGTTGAAAAGAATTCCAAACTATCCAAGATTTTTCCCGAGCCCCCAATTATAGGTTTAAGGCAACCCAATAGTCTGCGGAACCTGCTGGTGCGGGCTGAAGTGTCTGATCCGAGAAGTACTTCTGGAGAAGTGTGATGAAAGACGCTGCAAATGCTGCCTACAGATGCATCACTCATCAACTTTTCACAGTAAGGCAACTGAAAATAACTTTATGATATTTTGCAATGTGACTTGCAAAAGTATGAATGTTATTTACATTCTAGAATGTTCGGTTTGTGGCCTCTCATATGTTGGTGAGTCAAAGCAGTCTTTTCACAAACGACCCAATGGTCATAGAAATGATATATCTAAGAAGCCACTCCTTCCAGTTAGTCAGCATTTCAGACAGTCGGGTCACACACTTGATGAAAATCCTAGTGAACAGAACATTCACTGGAGTGATGCCCAGCGACAGGTTCGGGAAAGCTTTTGGATAAAGGAACTAAATGTACTTTATTCAAACGACATCATAAGAAGTACTAACAGTTTTATAGAGGGACTCATCTATTATTTTACATATATTCATACATACTACTGCACTTTGACAATTTGGGATGTATACATCCGCAGGCATGTTCATAGAGTATTGATTTTTGTTTTATTTGATGAAGTTCAAGATTTGGGATTAAATCAATGGACCCAAAACTTGGGCGTATGACATTTGCGCCAATTTTGAAATATATTTTTTTTCGCCAAATTTGAACAGTTTAAATATGTAATATAACCAAAATGTACTGCGCGAATTCGAACTACACCTTTTCATTTATCCCATTTGGTGCCAACGTTTTAACTTTCTTATCCAAAATCTTTCCCGAGTGAATCTATCCTCCCTAGACCAAGCAGTGTTGTGGTCTATGATTGTAATGGTCAGTCGATTGAGACCTGCCTTAGTGTGGATAGGGGATCCTTAATGTCGACTGAGAGGAAGGTCTGGCTTGCATTCATAGTCGCTACGATGGCCGTTCATTCGTTTGTGAAATTGCTGTTCTGACTCGCCAACATACTGTTTACAACATTTACACTGTAGAAGATACACAGCATTTGTAGTCTTGCATATGAAAAGGTGTAGTTCGAATTCGCGCAGTGCTTTTCATTTGGGTTATATTACATATTACTACACAGTCTCTGTTGCTATTTCTTTACCTTTGTCAACTCTAAAATTTTTTGAATAATACCAGTTTAAATTGCAGGGTTCTATTCATTTAGGAGGGATGTACAAGTACGCAGGCACGTTTAATTATTTAACCTTAGTCAACATTCATTATTATTTTTTTAATCATTATCAAACTGATATTTGTTTGGGATGTTTAAATACGCAGCCTCTGTTGTAATTACTCTACCATTGTCAAAATTTGAAATATTTTACCAGCTTAGATTGGTCAGTGCTGTTTATTGGGAATGTATTTCCACACAATCGTTGTTGTAACATCTTAACTGTCGTCACCTTTGAAATTTTAGAATTGTACCAGTTCATATCGCACATTACTATTTTTATTTGAAGCATATCTTTGCAGTCTCTGTTGTAAATAGCTATATAACCTACGTCATTTTTGAAATTTTAGAATTGTACAAGCGTCTCTGTGTTCGGTTTTAACTGTTTTCTTGTATAAATTTCAAGATTGTTATAGTTTAATCAGAATAGATTGATATGATTCATTTTACATCATAATCATACTGATGAAGGATATCTGTTATCCGAAATATTTATAGATAATTACATTTAATATTTTCTTTTTTTTATTATTGGTGTTGTTTTGTACACTTTTTAGGCGTTTATATTATACAATTATAGACTTGGTATGAGGTCGATACAAGGATATATTGACCTGAAAGAAGTATATTGACTGAGGACGAAGTCCGAGGTCGATATACTTCTTTGGGTCGATATATCCTGTATTGACCTCATACATAGGCTATAATTGTTATATTATTAATTTCCGACCATATTTATATGAAAATCGTCGTTTGATTTTTTTGGAAATTTATAGATATCATATTGTCTCCTAGACAATAACGACATATTAGTTGTTATTTCATTTATTTTTTATGTTTGTTTTTTAACATCTTATGTATTTGAAGATTTTTTTTCTTCGAATAATTGATCAAAGATATTTTTTAATAAAACTTTTAACAATATCATGAAATTCATTACATGACATCACAAAGTATATCGGTTTTTAGATATTCTAAAAATAACCGTGCAATATGCTTTTTGCTATGCAATATGCTTTTTGCTATCCGCCGCTTTCTGTCTACCTTCGAAAATATAGTTTAACATGTGACTATCCCTGAACGAATCAAATTAGTTGAAATATACGAATTAATAATATATATATATATTGTTTTCAATTTAGACTTGTATATATATATATATACTCTAAATATCAGCACAACAATGATAAATCTGCAAAATTGCGGAAGCAAATTTTTGTTCTTCCCTCGCCGGGATCCGAACTCATGCCATTGGGATATCGAAACAACACCGCCTGTAATGTGTCCAGCGCTCTAGACCACTCGGCCATCTAGACTGAACTAAAAATTAAGCTAAGCTTTCGGTGGCCTAGTGTTACCTTTCCTCGTCAGTGGAATCTAGAGTTGTAACACAGTACATGATATATTAGGCATAAAGATGGAATTGATTGCAGATTAGCTAAATTATCTGTCGTAAAGGATCGTAAGATGCAGTCACAGAAATAATTATTTGATAAGTACGCCTAAACAAGTGACAACTCTACAACGGATCCATCCATTGGATCACCAGTTATTGGATCATAATTATGAATATATCATGTACTTTGCTACAACTCTTGATTCTACTGACGAGGAAAGGTAACACTAGGTCACCGAAAGCTGAATTTTTTTTAGTTCAGTCTAGGTGGCCGAGTGGTCAAGAGCGCTAGACACAGTGCAGGCGGTGTTGTCACGATATACCAATAGCATGATTTCGAATCCCGGCGAGGGAAGAACAAAAATTTGCTTCCGCAAATTTGCAGATTTAACATTGTTGTGCTGATATTTAGAGTAATTATGAATATAATATGTGTTTTCAGCCGTGTATCACCTTCACTGGTGATCCAATGGAAGATCCAATGGATGGATCTGTCGTAGAGTTGTCACTTGTTTAGACGTATATATATATATATACAACTCGTCTAAACATCAGCCCAACAATGTTAGATCTGTAAATTTGCTTTCGCAAATTTTTTGTTCTTCCCTCGCCGGGATTCGAACTCATGCTACTGAGATATCGTGACACCAAATCGCCTGCACTGTATCCGATGCGCTAGACCACACGACCACCTAGACTTCACAATAATAAAGCTTTCGGTGGCCGGGTGTTACCTTTCCTCGTCAGTTTTAATCTAGCGTCGTAATACAGTACATGATATATAAGGCATGAAGATGGAATTGTTACAGATCAGCTGATGTTTACACGAGTTGTATATACAGAATGTACACAGCCATGTATCGCCATCACTGCTGGTGATCCGATGGAGAAATCTGTTGTAGAGTTGTCACTGGTTCAGACGTACTTATATATATACTCTGATAAAAGGATACTAGTATATCATTTGTTACGAATATCTTATATTCTAGAAAGATATATTTCAGAAATTACATATCTGGCCTTTCCGAATCTGAAAATTTTAGAAGCGGTCTGAAATATTACCGCTCATACATATTATATACATTAATATCAGAAGCGGTCTGAAATATTACCGCTCATACATATTATATACATTAATATCAGAAGCGGTCTGAAATATTACCGCTCATACATATTATATACATTAATATCAGAAGCGGTCTGACATATTACCGCTCATACATATTATATACATTAATATCAGAAGCGGTCTGACATATTACCGCTCATACATATTATATACATTAATATCAGAAGCGGTCTGAAATATTACCGCTCATACATATTATATACATTAATATCAGAAGCGGTCTGAAATATTACCGCTCATACATATTATATACATTAATATCAGAAGCGGTCTGAAATATTACCGCTCATACATATTATATACATTAATATCAGAAGCGGTCTGACATATTACCGCTCATACATATTATATACATTAATATCAGAAGCGGTCTGACATATTACCGCTCATACATATTATATACATTAAATCAGAAGCGGTCTGACATATTACCGCTCATACATATTATATACATTAATATCAGAAGCGGTCTGACATATTACCGCTCATACATATTATATACATTAATATCAGAAGCGGTCTGAAATATTACCGCTCATACATATTATATACATTTTAAATATAATTATGCTGCTACTCATATGTGCTTAGCAAATTGTAATTCTCTGTATATTTAATTTGAAAATGGAACACTTCGAATTCTTTATTGTGTCAATTGTATTTTGAGAGTGTACTATCTTTTTGTTGTTGTAAGACACAACGGGGAATTATGTTTCTAATACGTAGAAATCATAAATTGAAGAGCTCTGTCACAACTAGTAAAGGCTAGTTTGTATATATATAATCACAACAAAATATTATAGCAACTTTTCAAAATTTAAAAAATAGAAACTGAATCAGATTTAGTACACTTTTTAGCTTGGAGACTCAGCAACATATCATAAGTGAACACATTTTGTATATTAAAAAAATCATAAATAAAAAAATGGTTCTTTTTACCTTTATATTTTTTTAAAATTTACATCGCGATGACCGTGAGGGCATTCCGATGTATTGTTGCCACAGAGATTTCTACTTACGTAACCTTCGTTTTTGACTGGTAACCGATCTATAAATACACGGACATGATCGAGTGCAAAATAACATTCCTTATCGCTTGTTATAAATTCATTTCTTCAATGAATACTCATAAAAATATTTTTGTTTAGAACATAAATTAATAATTTGAAAATGTTTTGTCGTTAGAGATTTATATATAAGTAAAAAATCATTAATAATATCTATGCACACGCACAGAAAAATTGTGTTAACGCATGCGGAAGAATATCTCAAGAACGTTTTCCGGGAAAATATGAATGCCTGCTCAAATCCAATCTATTAGAAAAATCGAAAAATCGAATTATTACAGAAGAGTGTCCACCATGCACTTACACTTGCGCTGCACTATTATTAGAATAGTAGAATAGAATGATATACAAATGGACGAAAATTATATATACATGTAACTGTTATATACAAACATTAAAATATATTAATATATAACAACAAACCAGAGTATACTGGTTTGTATCACTACAATATAATAGTTATAACAGTGAGGTTGAATTCCCTGTCATTTATTCATCATCCACGCACGAACTTGTCTCAGAAAAAATTATATCTCTGTACATTAACCTCACTTTCAGGTATACAGATGTGATTTTTTTCTGAGACAAGTGCTTGTGACCATCCACAAGAACTTGCGGTCATCCGATGTTCAGTACTTCAGTACTTTGATTTTTTTAGATTTTGTATTTATGATTGTATGTTGAATTTTTTAAAATTTCATATTTAGAACACAAAAATTTGCAAGTATTTTACCATATAAAAGAGTTCTATTGTATTATTTTTGTCTACTTTATTTTCAAATTTCAAATTTACTACAACAGAATTTTGCAAGTATTTAACTGTTATTTCTAATTCTTAAGGAGAAATTTTTAATGCTTCAAAATACTAACTGTATTTTACCTGTTAGTTAATTATTAATTGTTATAACAACACCCATTGTATTTAGTTTGTAGGCATAGGTTGAATATCGGTGCGTTGCTTTTGCGCCAATTGGCATTTCATTCGCGCAAAAAAAATACATCTCATTTGTGCCAATAAAATAGGTAATTAGTATAAATAATAGGTCTATATTGAAAAGAGACTTTTAATAACAATGGTACAACATAGCTTTGATAGCATAATACTAGTATAACATATTAATCATTAATCGCATTCATCAATAAACCAAAATGAAAACATTAAACACTGATTAGTTTTTTTTTTGTACAGAGTGTCTATTGTTCTGGCTAGCCGGAAAAATAGTTAAACATCTCTTTTCTCCGGCCATCCGTTTGCGCTTGCGCAAATGTTCAATATAAGCAGCAATGTCATGTGGCTCGGAAAGAGTCCCAGATGAGATGTCGGATTTCAAACGCGCGTTTGGAATGGACTTTTTGAGAATTTGAGACCGTGCTTTATATTTAAAGATGTCATTAAGAAACTTAGAGAGAATGCGATTGCTTTTAAAACAAATTTCTTAAGGACAGACTTCAGAACAATAGCGTGTGCACGTAAACTGAGAGGAATAACGCGTGAAATCAAAATGAAATTGCTGATTTACCTTTACCTGTATCAATGGAGGCAAAACGCATAAAAACAATCACAGGAAAAACGACTAAATCAAATAAACTTGGCTGCATGATAAGAGTTATATTTGTTATTAATTCAGGGTCGGTTTCATTTTGAATAACTCCATCAATTGGGATGAAATACGCATTGCAACACAATAAAGTTACTAAGAAGAAAGCACGCTTTTTGAACGTGTGAAGATTATAATTGGTCACTTGTAATATTAAAATGAACTTTTTGACCTTCAAATAATATGTACGCTTTCTTATGGCATCATAAAACAAAACAACAAAGTTGATGTACCAAACAAGAAAGTTGAGTGATTGTCAATTAATGCATAAACACGTTAATTTCACAAAAATTTCACAAAAACGGAAATGTTTAGTTATTATCTACAAATCAGCATACAATAAAATGTATGTATCATCAAAACGATCTCGCATTCTTTAACAAAGTATTCACTTCTGTAAGAAAACAGCTTCTTAAATCATTTTAAGTTTTGTTTAGAAAAAACAACGGCAAAAGAATTACTGTAATATCGTATAACATCAGGGAGATATATTCTCTCGCTCCCGGAATGTTGCTACACAGAAATGACAAATGACAAAATTGAAATGATCTATTTTGTCGTAAAGTTTAGTTCGCAACCGTCCTACCTTGTCAATTTATAGGTGTAAGTTGAGATATAAAACAGTCTCAACTTTTTTTTTATACTATCCTTTATTTTTAAGTTTTTGGGGTAGATACAGCATACAATAGTCAGCAAAACTGAGTTTTTTAATGAAAGGACATCGTCTATAAAGCAGAACGTGAAGTAAGAAATTTACGCATGCATCTTTTTATTTTTGTTTAGAAGATCCAGTTGTATGATGTGTACCTCATAAGAATAAATGAATGAGTCGGCATGAAGGGGGGCACAGTCGGTTCCCATAAGAATGTCCATTTTCTGTTGAAAAACACACCCTCTACACATTACAAATATATTGTCGATCAAAAGCCACAGCATCACGTAATAATATGTGGTATGTTGACCTCTAGATATCTGGACTCGTGACTTGGCATATGGTATAGACACTTGTCTATTGATCAAATATCGTTTTTGACCTCTATGTCAGGACAATAATTTTAGCATATTGTATAGAGACCGGTCTATTGAAAAAAAGTTGTATATTGACCCTCTACTTGTCTGGATTCATGACTTGTCATATGGTAAATTGATTTAATACAAAAATAAGGATATGTTGTATGATTGGCAATGAGACAACTATCCACGAAAGTTCAAATGAAATGGATGTAAGCAATTATAGGCAACCGCACGGCCTTCAACAATGAGAAAAACCCATAACGTATAGTCGGCTATTAAAGGTCCCGTCATGAAAAATATGAAACAATTCAATTGAAAAAACTAACGGCCTAATGTATAACAAAACAATTTACGAAAAACAAATATGAACCAACGACAACCACTGAACTGCAGGCTCCTGACTTGTGACAGGCACATGCAGAATGTGGCGGGGTTAAACATGTTTGTGAACCTGGGACAGTAGTGTTACAGCATGAAATAAGAACAAACTATAAAAATCAGTTGAAAAGAGCTCAACTCATCAGATCAATACAAAGCAGAAACACATAAAACAAAAACACAGACCGTACGTGGCAGGGTATTTATACATCCCTAACAACAAAAAAGACACAAAGTACAGATCTGAGAGTACTCGCAGTTACTGACAGCTAGTTCAAAGCCAATAACAACTAATAAAAAAATCATGTATCTAAGACTAAAGTATCAATCAGTACACATCCAACATCCAATGGATTTAGTTTAAAGGCGTCATTAACAGTCAGAGAAAAACATCTTTTTTGTATATAATTCGTATTTTGTCTCCGTAAATACAGGTCGTATTTTTACCTCTAGATGACTTTAAATTTGTTAGTGTGGTGTTAGGTTACATTATATAAATAACACATAGCTGGGAGGGTGATAGAGCAGATTGTTACCCCGAGAAAACATTGTCAACTGAGGCGAAGCCAAGGTTGACAATGTCTTTTCGAGGGTAGAGTAAATTGTCTCCCTCGTATTAACCAATCAAAATCTGGCATTTTGACATGAAGTATAATAAATTGAATTATAACATATAAGTGCTATCATACATACATTTAAGTAGCACGATTTGACCCTTAAGGAAAGCAATCTTGGAGCAAAACTGAGAATGAGTCTCTAACAATCTAGAGTAGCATACAAATGATCTAATAAAACATTTTAAACGACATACTGAGGTAAACAAAAACAAAAAATACTACTCTATATTTCTTTTAATTTTATGTAAATAATATAAATTTATAAATAGCACTTTTCACAATACAACAATAAATAAATTGCAGTAAGGCAATTCCCCATTTGAATTTTGTCATTTCAATTCAAAGGTACCGTATAGGTAAAAGTCTATAATAACGGCAAAGTAAGAATGTTTTCCTTGGTAACGGAAATTAATAATCAGATAACAAAGCATCTATTGAAAATTTGTACGGAATTTTTGGACGAACATCTCCTTGACGTTTAGTATTAGTAATGTCTTGTAGCTTCTTCCTATTTTTTCTTCCATAAAGTTTTCCCTCATTTGAGTATTAATCTGGTAATCCTTGTATATATGTAATCCTCGGTTAAAGACACTGTGTGATGCACGTTCCGTTGACATACACATTACTGGAACATTATGTGACTGCCTTGATAAATTGTTATGTAGTTTCTGCACTAAATGATGAAGCTCTTTCTGAGTTTTTTGCAACGATACAATATGTTCCCTTGCTAGGAGAAGGGTAGACATTTTAGACAGTTTATTCACAGACTTTGAGTACGGCAATACTTGCTTCAGTTCCTCCATTCCTTTGTTCATCTGGTGCATGCGCTGTCGTTCTCTTTCATTCGTTTTGAGGCGATCTTCCTCTAAACATTTTGATTTTGTCGGTCGTTTACGAGTTGTTATCTGGTGGACGTTTTCTTTGTCCTTTTCTGCATACATACAGTTTTCTTCAAAGCATTGCGTATCTCCTTCAAATTTAGCTGCTTTCTGGTTACTGGATTCCATATCTTTATTGTTTATACGCCTAACCGCGGTTGTTTTCGCCAAGGTTATTAGCTTCCGATCTACCCTTTTTAAAATGATTATAATTTGGATTTTCAACTTTTATATGTTGCTACTCAAACACACATCATTGATCAATAATTGTTCACACCTTTTTACCTCCCCATGGGCAGAAAACAATAGTTTTTAAATTGATACAGGAAACAGATAATGATCGCGCTAAAAATTAAAAAAAATATTGGTTTGATAACAAAATGGTAACAGCAGGAAATGCCAACGGCACTTAACTGAACGAACATGTTAAAATTAAAACATTTGTTAAATAAAGGACTAATTACGATTTTTTTTTATAAACTTCTTTTAGACATTTATCAGAAAGAATTAGATAAAATTTATGGCAACGACCACATATTCTATCTTTAATATCCAGATTCTTATATCTTCCTTTTCAATATTTAAGCTATTTACACTAAGTCTAAATTTACTTAATACTCTCCTCTGGTTTTTTTTATTGCCATACCTCAGATATGTTTCAAGCTGAAAGCAAGACTTAAAACTTCCTGTGTGTTCTAAGCTTCCTGTGTGTTCTAAGCTTACTTCCAACTTTAGCATTATGTTTATTGTCATCCATGATTCTTTCCCTTTCTCAAACATATTCCATGATTCATCAGAAGCTGCCTTTAGTATAGTATTATCTTTTTCAGATTTTTGCAGCCTATACCAATATTTTATCATGTTAACTAGCACATAATACAGAGTATGTAAGCTATCTTACTCTGATCTGACACCAATATTGATGATTTTTCTACCTACTGCAATGCAAATTTTCATAATTTAGTGTGCACTTTCTCCAATACAATTTTATCAATTTCCTTTGTTAAATATTTTGCAGGGTCTTTCATAAATATTTTACTTTTAAAGCCTCCCCATTTTCTGAACCATACAATATTACTGGCTTCACTGTATGATTAAATAAATGGAGTAGTGAGGTAATATCTGGCTTATATGGTGTTAATATCTTACTAAGCTTAAAGAATGCCTTTAATTCTTTAGTATAAAGTTATTTTTTTTTGCATATGAAAATGTGCCTGATACAGCAAAACATAAACCTAGATATGTACATGTCTGCACTTCTTCTACTGTAGTATTATGATATTTAAATTCAGTTTTTTTTTTAAACGAACAGATTTATTAAAAACTAGAACTTTTGTTTTATCAGTATTAATATGTAATTGCCATTTTTCAGAACATTTATACAATTTATTTAGGAAGTTTTGAAGACCACTTTTACTCTCTGATAATAGAACTATTAAAAGTTTAATAAAGATATTAAATTATTTTAATAATATTAACTTGTAAATAACAGCACATGGTGCTAAAATGATAATAGTACAAATGTGGTGTGTATTACAGCATATTAAATAATATAAACACAAGCCAGTTCACATAAATCCTCATCGCAGAATTTAACTTCATCACATGCTTTCCAGAATTTAAAAGAAAATGTGCAACGTTATGTGTTACTACTTTATTGAGAACTGAGCGAATATGAGGATGAGGTTGATTTCAAATTTTACTTGGCCGAAATCCATTAATTGACATGGTCTGAGTTAAAGAAGCTTTTGCAGATTTTTGTATCAGATTGAGCAATACATGATATGTATAAATAAGAAGATGTGGTATGAGTGCCAATGAGACAACTATCCATCCAAGTCACAATGTGTAAAAAGTAAACAATTATAGGTCAAAGTACGGTCTTCAACACGGAGCCTTTGCTCAAACCGAACATCAGGCTATAAAGGGCCCTAAAATGACCAGTGTAAAACAATTCAAACAGGAAAACCAACGGGCTAATCTATATAAAAAACGAGAAACGAGAAACACTTATGAACCACACCAACAAACGACAACCACTGAACAACAGGCTCCTGGCTTAGGACAGGTGCATAAAAATGCAGCGGGTTTAAACGTTTTAACAGGCGCCAACCTTCACCCTAACCTGAAACAGTGGTGTAACAATACAACATAAAAAGACGCACAATGATATGTAATCAGTATTCATTTTGATTGCCTATCGACTTAATGCTAATTGACTTTAGAATACATTTTTCTGTATTTGGCAAAACCTTACGGCATTTTGGGTCCTCAGTGCTCTTCAACTTCGTACTTTATTTGGCCTTTTTAACTTTTTTTATTCGAGCGTCAGAGATGAGTCTTTTGTAGACGAAACGCTCGTCTGGCGTACAAAATTTGAATCCTGGTATCTGTGATGAGTTTGTATATTTATAAAAAAATAATTTCGTTTACATTTGTTTGTTGTGGGATATTTATTAATTATGTATATACTTTATATCTAAATTACTTTAATATGAGGAAATAAAATGAATGTTTTATACTTAACATCGGACTCGGACTTCTTTTAAACTGAGTTTTACTGTGCGTATTGCTTTGCGCCTGTCCCAAGTCACGAACCTCTGGCCTTTGTTAGTCTAGCAGGTTTTATATTTTGGTTCATTTTCATGTTTCGGAGTTAAGTGTGACGTGCATTTTCGCTGAACTAGTATACATTATTGTTTAGGGGCCCAGTGAAGCCCGCCTCCGGTACAGGATTTTCTCGCCGTGTTGAAGACCCATTGGTGGCCTTGGACTGTTTTCTGCTCTTTGGCCGGGTTGTTGTCTCTTTGACACATTCCTCATTTCCACTTCTATTTTATTCAATTAAAAGTGTACAGATGAATTTATTTAAGTAATATCTCATTTGAAGGTGAAGTGTATTATCAGAAATCTAAAAACCACACACACTTCTATTGTTTTTTCATAATGGGTTGGTTGCGTTTCTGAGATGACTTTGTAGTTACTGAAATATAAAACTATTAATATGTGTCAATTGGTCAGTAACATTCTGTGTCATCGTATAAGTGTTAATTCGTTTATGGGATGATTTAAGGGCTGAAAATAACTAATATTAAAAAAAAAAAAAAAAACACCAAGAAACTTAACATTAAGTTTGAAAACACACCAACTTTGAACTTTTGAACTGTTGAAAATTTCCTGAACAAATTGAATTATAGCACAATAACGGTGCAAACAAAAACTGAAATATCTAAAACGATAAAGCTAAATATCTTGCTCAATCTTTGGACAAATTCACCATGGTTGAGCTGGGGTATGGATGACACATACAAAAAGTTTATTGACGAAGTTTTGCCAAAACTTAAAATAAATATTTTCAGATAAAAAATCCTATTTCGAATAGTATACTTATTAATTTTTATCTTGAATTTAATTATATGTCCCGAGTGCAATTTTCATGCCCTGCGTGCTCTCAGGAGTCCTGGGTACTGTTAGACGAACCCCGTTGCACGACCGGTGAGCGAACGATCAAGAAGTTTCAGTCAAATATAAACACAAGATAGACAAAGTTCGCTATTTATGAACGCTGTTGTGATATAACTACTGTTCTTTTGCAATGATAATGTTTTTCGTCTTTGTTATTGGTTTAAAAGAACGTTATTGTACTTCGTATAATACACATGGTCAAGAAACACCATGGTAAGGCGTTTCAAGAATAAAAATATGGAAACCTTCAGCCCGAATGACATGATAACATCTGAATTACGAAAAGTGACAATTGTTTTAATTGAAACTTTTAATGTTTATGAAGAACTAAAAAAGAAAACGTTAACTAGAGAAATATTCGTAAACAAATGAACAAATCAGTAGTATCGGAAGAAGTTCGCCATATAACGAATGTAAGAGAACGACAGCGCATGCAACAAATGAACAAAGGTATGGAGGATCTAAAGCAAGTAATGCCGTACTCAGAGTCTGTGAATAAACTGTCTAAAATGTCTACCCTTCTCCTAGCAAGGGAACATATTGTATCGTTACAAAAATCTCAAAACGAGCTTCACCAGTTAGTGCATAAACTACTTAACAACAAGATAATCGTGTATTAAGGTTCGGGGATAAGTACGTCAATCGGACGCGTGTCATTTAGTACCTCAGACCCGGAATTGCATATTTACAAAGATTACCAGTTTAATACTGAAATGTGTGAAAAATGGATGAAAGATGAACCTCGGAGGAAGCTACAGGACATTACAAATACTAAACGTCAAGGAGATGTTCGTCCGAAAATTCCACACAAATTTTCTATTGATTCTTTGCTATCAGATTCTTAATTCCCGGTACTATTGAATACAGACTTACAATGAACCTATTCGTCACTGTAAAGACTGTTACTTCTACGTAACCATGGAAGCTAGAATGTTACTTGGTCGTTACCATGGAAAATTTAAATAAGAAGATGTGGTATGAGTGCCAATTAGACAACTCTTCATCCTAGTCAAAATATATAAAAAGTTAACAATTATAGGTCAAAGTACGGAGCCTTAGATCACACCGAACAGCAAATAGACTGTTGTAATACCACGCAATAAAGACAACAGATTGACTGCTGATATACGAAGGAATTTTATTGGAAATTTGTTATTTAGTGTTATTTATTAATTGATGTATTGTCAAAAGCGCTGTTTTTGTTTTATATGATTTATATAAAGTAAGATAAATTTAAAAGAAGTCTTGTGAGTTTAATTATGAAAATGAATATCTATGATTTTTTTATCGTTTGATTGATATCTATACCGTGATTACACTATGAAATCTGCTCCGGGTCGAACCCGGAATAGTTAACCCGAATTAATTATCCCAGTTCACACTTTATAAAATTAACCCACTTTGGGATTTTCCCTTTCAACGAAAATAGACATGAATGCGCCAAAGTTGTAATCTGCATATTTTCAATGTACTTATTTACATTCTTTGCATCACAGTTGAATTATTTCAAAGTATAAAATTCTTTTCCGCACTCCTGGCCGCTTGCTTTCGTGTTTTAGAATAACGTCACAGTACCCATTTTACACCGAGTACCCATTTTGCCAAAATGGAATGGAAATACTTAAAAATTCGAGTTTTCATCATTTGTAATTATACGCGTCTTTTGATTAAGCTGAATGCACTTTATTCTACACAAAAAGTTTACATTAAGTCAACAGGTCCAGTGAAAAGTAAAATTTATTGAAAACCGCTAGCTGCGTCCACAAAAACTTTTAAAATGAGCACTCAAAATATGTCACCGACATACATTTCTTACAGAAAAGGACAAAATGTATGGACTATTGTCAAATTAAATATTTTAAGAATGTGAAGAAATTAAAACAAAACATCAGTAAGTCGATTTTTCGTATGTTTAAACTTTAAGCAGGTGTGCAAATTAGGAATATTTGATCGTTTGGAAGTCAGTTCAAACCCATTTTTCCCATGATTCAGTATGAGTTAAAAATTATTTGTAAATTTTTGTAGTAAATGAGCCCGGAATACATCTACAAAATGAACACAGGAAGGAAATTTTGTCTGTTTCTTAAATTAACGAAGGTGACAAAAACTGTCAAAATGGGTGCAATTTGAATTAATTTGACTATCATGCAAAATGAAATAATTAGCCGTTTTAACATGTTAAAAAATATCAAAAACTTCCAAAATAGCCCATTTGGATACCCCCTCTTTACACTGGTATTGCTTTCTCTCCCAAGATATATAGCTAAATTCTTGAATTCTCTTCTTTTTGTCCCACGTTAGACCGCATTTTTTGTCGCTTTCAACTGATTCTGTTGTTTCGGTCATGATCTGACGTTTGTAATTTTCGAAAGTCGTAAGCAAACATCATGTGTCACCATAGCAACAACTTCACATTAACTCCACTTTAGTCTTTACGTTCACATATAGAATGTGAGGTAATTAACTTGGGTTCGCCCCACACTAACCCCGCCTAAAACGAGGGGTAATTTTAATCCGGATTCGCCCTGGGTTAAGGTGTTCAAACTACCTAAATTTACCCGGATTAACTAATTCGGGTCGAACCCGGATTAAAAGGCATAGCGTGAACGGGGTAATAGTTTCTAAAAACACACCCGTAGATTTACTCAATGATTTGTTTCCTTTTGGGTTAAGTTATGCTTCTTCTCATGAGCATAGTAAAATCGCATGTAGATGACATGGCAGTGTGACAAATTGAATACTAACAACACAAAAACATCATTAAATACAACACAAAACTCATCAACAAATACAACACAAACTCATCATTAAATACAACACAAAACACATCATTAAATATAACACAAAACACATCATAAAACACATCATTAAATACAACACAAAACACATCATTAAATACAACACAAAACACATCATTAAATACAACACAAAACACATCATTAATACAACACAAAACTCATCATTAAATACAACACAAAACACATCATTAAATACAACACAAAACACATCATTAAATACAACACAAAACTCTCATTAAATACAACACAAAACTCATCATTAAATACAACACAAAACACATCATAAAACACATCATTAAATACAACACAAAACACATCATTAAATACAACACACCGGATTTCCCGTTCCGAAATCAGTAACGGGATCCGAATCCGGAAGCAATAAGACAAAACCGCAACACGGTGGGTAAGTAAAATCTGGATCTGATCCCAAGAAGCGTAATCCTCCATGGGAATCGAATCTTGATTTTACTTACGAATTGCACTAAACACAGTGTAATTATTCCTCGGGGTTCGGAATACCCGGTGTGTGCAGGCCAACATACAGTATAGCATTTGAAAGTGTCTTCACCATGTGCCAAGCACCTGGTCAAAACAATTGACCTGGTATATTTATTATATGAAAGTGGTCTTTGAACCATAGCTTTCAGTTACTGCGAGTACTTTTAAATCGGTACTTCGTGTCTATTGTCATTTCGCTAGTTTGTTTTCTGCTAATAACTGATCAGATTAGTCATACCTCGTTTAACCGATCTAATATTTTGCGCTAATATTACCCCGATTTCCCAGGTTAGGTGAGGGCTGAGGCCTCACACATATGTTCAACCACGCCACATATTTCATTTAGATCAATGCCGAGTACCTTACATCCATCTATAAAATATCACAGTTAATATATAAATATTCTATATAACAGTTTTCTACAAAATAAATTCAATTCGGCGGATTAGAAATGCGCTCCTATTCTATTACCACTACTAGATCAACCGTGAAATTATTTCTCCCTGTGGATATGGAACTATTGTGCGATGCTTTCAAAGGTACAGAGCATCTTTAAATTTGAACACGGCACGTTTCTTGCATAACAATATAGAGAAAGAAAATTCAAGAAATGTAGTGAGAAAAATAAGTGCGTACCCTTCTATCATATCTATGTTGTTACTATCAAATTCAGAAATGAAAATATTACACTTGTAACAAGTACAATAACGTGTTTCGAAACCAAGACCAAATACGAAAAAAAAATTATCACTGCAAAAAGCAGTAGTTATATCACAACAGCCTTCATAAATAGAGAACTTTGTCAATCTTGTTACTATGGCTAAAGTAATAAGATAGAATATGTTAGTCTTAGATACATGATTTTTTATTAGTTGTTATTAGCTTTGAATTAGCTGTCAGTAACTGCGAATACTCTCAGATCTGTACTTAGTGTCTGTTTTGTTGTGGGGATTATAAATGTCCTGCTACGTCCAGTCTGTGTTTTTGTTAGTTGTTTTTCTGCTTTGTATCGATCTAATGAGTTGAGCCCTTTTCAACTGATTTGTATACTTTGTTCTGATGATGTACTGTTACCCTAGGTTAGGGTGAAGGATTGGCGCCAGCAAGCATGTTTAACATCGCCAAATGCTGTATGTGTCTGCTCCAAGTCAGGAGCCTGCAATTCAGTGGTTGTCATTTGTTGGTGTATATTATTTTATAACTTACTATGCGGTATGGGTTTTGCTCATTGTTGAAGGCCATACGATGAGCTATAGTTGTTAAAACTTCTACGTAATTTGGTCTCTGGTGGAGAGTTGTCTTATTGGCAACCATACAACATCTTCTTAATTTTATCCAAATACAAGATCTAGAAAAGTGTTAAAATGTCAGAACTTATTTTAGATTTCCTTGCAATATTTCTTTATATATTAAAGAAAAAGTGATCAAAGCTATATCCATTTCAAAATTGCATATAATTTAAAAGAAAAGTGTTTGCAATTTGTATGTTTTTAATTAAACTTATTAACTCAATCTCTTTTTCTTTTATCTTTAAAAACATCTAGGCCTATTTCAGTCCAGATTTTAAGTGCTAAGTCAGTAATTATTTTTTGAACAGAAATAAAAAGTAAAATAACAAAAATACCGAACTCCAAGGAAAATTATATTCAAATCGA